>CM075189.1:14989838-15589838 GCA_037577475.1 Chaunax sp. Z400
TAAAACCCAGGTAAAATCTAGCCTGGATTAAGGGAATGAGTCTCAATATGCTAAGTTATTGATAATAATGGGTTGGGAAGCTCATTGCAGCAGATTAGTCAATTACTCAAATGTTAAAGAAATTTCTCAACTTTTTTTTTTTTTTTTGCAATTTATCGACTTACAATAAATTGCAATGGTTTTTAAAGAATTTGAAGGGGAAGGGGCATTACCTCATCTCCTTGTACAAACCAGAGACACATAAGCAAAGCTACATCAGGGTAGGTGGGATACTATAACAACATTGGACACATTGTTATACTATTCCACCCACCTTAATGAGGATCCTTTCGGCGTGGCGATCCCGTAGCCTTTGGAGTCCAGGTTGCCTCCCACCTTCATGGTGTCGCAGGGTTTTCGCTGCTCGATGTACTCATTCATGGTGGACTCCAGGAGGTAGGCGTACTTCCCCTTGGACTTCCGGACCCTCTGCACCCCCTCAGCTGTGGTTTTTACAAACACAGACGGCTCTGCGCTGCGCATGTATGTCCACATTTTGTCAAAGAGGGCAATTTTTGAGCGCTGTGTTGAAAAAAGAACAATGGAGGAAGAACCCTCTGTTAATACAGTAAGGTTATGAACACCTCCAGTCACATTATTTCATTTTCAAAATGTTGATTCTAAAATGACCATCATGAATAATTTCATGAATATATCATTTCAAAACTACTTTGCCAAGTGACCCTAAAACTAAAACCGTGTTACAAAGGGTGTAGAATATAAAGAGAATATTTCTTACCCTAAAAAACTCTTTGGTAGAACCAGCATCTAGAGTCCCATATGCAATCTCAGTCTGTTTGGCCAGGTCCTCTGCACTTTCAATGGGAGAGACCATCCTCTCAACAGTCAGGAAAGCAGCCAGGTTAGCAGTGTAGGAGGAGATGATGATTAAAGTAAAGAACCACCAAACACCACCAACAATACGTCCAGACAAAGATCTGTTGGAAAAACATATAGGGGAGACCGGGTATGGTTGAAACACTTTTTGCTTCAGCAACTGTAACTCACTGAATTTTTTTGCTGGAGTTATCAAACTTTCATACAACATACCCACGATTGTTTACTACAAAGGGAAGCAATTCAAACCTCTTCAAGAATATCACATACGTCATGAGTTGATGTCAAATACATGGTGTTCCTTTGTTACAGCCTACCCCACTATCAGGGTAGGTTGTAACACATGCTGGGGTAAGTTGTAACAATTAGACAAAAGAAGCATAAACAGACGCCACACCATGTGATATAGGCTACATTTATGTTTTGAGGTTTTTTTTTATCATTCAGTGGTATTTTACACTTTATTTTATAACTATCACTCAGATTCTGCAACTATAGTGAGATGACTGGACATGACTTGCAGAAAATAACTTTATCTTTCTTGAGGAATATAGTGAAGCATGTAGGGTAACAAACAAAAACCAACAAACTTGTTACTTCGTATGTCAATATGCATGTAAAAAACTTCTTTGTTACCATGCTGATGTAAAATTATTATGCTCGCATTGTAACACATTTAGCATGGTAGTACTGTATGATGTACTAATATTTAGCATGTGCTTATGACGCAATTAGCTTGTTAGCATTAATCAAAAGTACAGCTGTGGCTGAAAGTCATTCAGTTTAAGAGATAGGCTTGTTTTAAAAAAAAATGCATGAAGTCATCAATTACTTTTTGGTCAATTAAAAAGAAAAAAAAGCCAGTTGTTTTATGACCTACCTGGGTGAGATGTCACAGCCTTGGCGCATAAAGGCTCCAAGGGAGAACCACAGGCTGTTGAATATGCCAAACTCGTTAGTTGACTCATTGGTCGGGATCTGCCCGTCCTCATATTCCTCGGTGTGCCACTCATACGGGCTGAATCGGCTGACCAAGAACAGAACCACGCTCACACCGATGTAAGCAAAAACGATACACATCCAGATTTCATAGGCCAGCGGGTCCAGGAAAGAGAAGACTCCTGGTTTGGATTTCTGAGGCTTCTTTATCATGATAGAGATTCCCAGAGACATGAAGGGTTTGGAGAAGTCAATCACCTCCTCTCGTACCAAAGTGATGGTCAAAGGAGCCACTGCAATGTCTGCTTTCTATCAAACCAAAGGACAAAAAAGGACATTAATTAAATGTTTTTATTTAAAATTGCAAATTTAAGCCACCAAAACAACGGTCAAGTGGTTTTAATAAAGGTCTTAAGTCACCTCTTGTTAGAGATACTCACCCCATACACTAACTCCCCAACCATTCCGTTCCAGATTTTGGTCTCTGGATCTCTGGCTCCATATTTCCCATCACCCACTATTTTCAGTTGATATTTGAAGCCGCAGTGCTTTGCTATCTCTGCAGCAAGATCTACACAGTAGCCCTCGTACCGCTCATTGTCCACAAAAAGGTCAGAGTTCTTTTTCAGCATTACATATGGAGCTTCCTGAAGGACAAAGATAAAAAACAGAAAACACCGTTCAGCACAGGCTATGTCAGAGATGAGGGTTCCAGACTAGAGACAGGCCATTGTGAATACAAGAGGGTACTTGTCTGAAACAAAGCACATCCTTGTGGCGACAATACTGCAGCACAAACGGTCTTACAACAGGCAAAAGAAAATCCTCTCCATGATTATAGTATTTACCAAGATGGTGGTGACAATAACGGTTTTGTTTTCCATTCCTGTTGTCTCGTTTGCTAAGACATCAGATTTGGTGACGGCCATTTTGTCAATTTCATTCCAGTATCCAATCTGTCGGGGGGGAAAAGAGAATTATCCATGAAAGCAACATGTGTTTGAATAATCTTGAGTGCAAAGATATTTTAACACTTACCTTTACTGGACCATTGCTCTTTAACTCCATTATATTCACTGAGTAGTTGATTCGTTTGCCATGCTGATCAAACTGGATGTTACCGGTCAGGCCTTCCACGCGCACCTTTGAGACAGAAAATGAAAACAGCTTGCATCACTCATCATGCTGCATTCTGACGGAAACAGGTAGTCAGATATGAGCTACAATGGAACAAAAAAAAATGCTCTGTAATCCGATTCTGTCAGCAATTCTGAGTCCTTCAATCCCAGCTACGTCGTTCAATTTCAGCTACAATGGTGACCCTGTCAATCAGTTTTACAGTTGGACAGTTTTGATTAGATGAGGTGAACAACAGATGATGTATTTTCATCTGCTTACTGTTAAACAGGAGGTTAATGATAAGCCACTACCCTGAATGACTATGGGATTTCATGCTGAGCTGCAAAAGAGCACAAACGACCATAAAACAATATATGAAACGATCTTATTTGAAGGAGATTTGCTGTATACAACATATGTCTAGACTCTCAATCTCTTTTCTTATTGGCAACCAACTTATAAAACAAAAGGGCCAATTCAGGAAGAAGCAGAAGATGGCTTAAATGTACCCCACAAAGTTTACTTGAAAACGCAGTTCTGTTTAATTGCAATGTTTCCGAGCAAACACTTTGAGATAAAACTGATCAGACATTTTAATGGCTTCATTTCTCAAAAAAGGGCTTCTCATTTGACATATTTGATGCTGGCCCAGTAACTCCCTGTCTTTTCCCCATGGGGCTGCTAAGGCAGCTATTCCTCATATTTTATATGCCAGAATTCATGGGTATTGGGCAATAGCAGCAAAGCCAAGCACTGATTTATTCTGGAGAGTCTCACTGAGACTTTACTTACCAATCCTTCAATTGCTGCTAAAGTCTGACCCTGGATAGAGCTGTAATGATTGTGTATACCCATCTCTATGGTACATCATGGTCAATAGGCATAGTTCAAGGACTTTGCCCAAACTTAAATGGACGAATCAGGGAGGCAGAGAGAGAAAACAGAAAAACCTTGATTGTGCCTTGCCTCATCTTTGAGAAAAAATATGGTTCATGCATTTGACAGGTACTTTTTCTTGGCATTTATCTCCTCAGATACTTACAGCAGTACCCATTGGGTAATTTAAGATAAAGTTTTCTCAGTATAAGTATAGAATACTTAAAGATCCTATTGAGATCTGTTATCAGTTGCCTTTGCCTTAAAAGGCAGAATCACTTTGAGTTTGACTTGGAGGTCAGAGCTCGTAGCTAAAACCTCAAAAACCTAAAAGAAAGGGTAAAAAAAAAATCCACTTTGGCTTCACTCGGGCTGTCGAGCTTCATTTCTCAGCAGGAGTGAAGCTAATCTTGCTTTACATCAAAGCTCGGAGGACAGTCTGTGGGTAGATCGCTGTTTCTTTTCTGAAGAAAAAGCTGTCAGATATCTGTGTGCATCCTAATGCATGCTGAAAACATCAGTCATGAATAAATCTCTGTGAAGTGCTTTCCATCTTTGTGGTTGTTTTTGCATTTCCTACCGGAGATCTGCTCTTATTATGGTAACAAGTATTCACCACCTAGAGGATGAATGTATGTGTAACGTTTTACCTGTTTCAGTGCTCGCTCGATCTCCACTCCCTGAGCCCAGGGAACGGCTGGATTGGCCAGGCAGTCACCATTGTTAGCCCTCCTGGTGAAGTCGATGCGCTGTTTGTGCAGGTAGCGGAAGGCCTCTGTCATCACTTGGACAGCGTCATAGGTTAACGCTGACGTGTACTAGATGAGGACAATGGGAAAGATGTCAGAGGTAGGAATCCTTCTCCTTAACCCTGGTCAATATCACTGCCAATGTGCCGTGATATGTCAAATACAGCAGCCTGGCCAGTGACGTTGTAGGTACCCCAGCAGTGTCATAGGTGGAGGTGTGCTTCTGGTGTAAGGGTATGAAGCATGAGGGACGTTTCCTATTCAGGAGGTTCACGGGGTGGTCGGATGTGCAATGGTTCATGTTCCTTCATTACAGAAAACATGGGCACTGGAGTTTATTTTGAGCTGGTGCCATCTCTTTCCTGCTACCATAAAGCTCCAAATCCACAGCAGAAAATATTACCCCAACAAAAATACCTTTACTCCAGATTCTGCACCATTTGCTAAAAATATCATTGCCCTGCTTTTTTTAGATAACAACGTGAATAAACTAAATACATTGTAAACCATTTTCAGGGATTTACTCGGCAGGAATAACTGGGTTTGGGGCTGAGAGCCACAGAAAGGGTGTGGAAGTCTAAAAGTATTAAGACATTAACTTTTGCATTGCTGGTTCTGGATCTAGACTATTTTTTAGCCTCATCCTTTAAAGATGAAACATGTTGTTTATAAATGGCAGTGAGAGGGATTTAATATTTGAACTAAGACTGAGAATTGACAAAAGATGATGAGAGTAAATTGCAGATAATACTGCACATCTATGTTTACAGCACTGCTTGACAAAGATTGCTTAGTTCAAAAGGCCATCAGAGAGATGAGACTCTGCAAGATATAGGTATTTTTCTCCAAAATGTATTTATGTCACTTGTTATGGGCAGATTTTTTAAAAACCCAACTAAATTCTCCAAATTGCTCCACTGCAGATGACTCTGCGGCAAGTCAATGGCATCCATGCATCTAGATATTATTCTGCGATGGTTTGAGGCATACTACTGTACATTAAAAGTGTAGAATTTGTGTCAAGTCAAACCATGGATCCCATCCACAACCTCACCTCATCAGTTTTTATAGGGATATAATAATTAATTAGCAATAAAGACTTTAACCCTGAGATCTAACCTTAAATTCACCTTTCGTACAAATGAGAATGAACAACATGAGACACTTTGATATGAAGTATCATCCTCTAAAATTCTAAAACACACACACACACATCAAATCTCCTGCTCATTTTCCTCCCTGGTATCTGGTTTTAATTAGGGTGCATATTAATTGTCGGGTGTTGGTGGGCTTTTCATTTTTTATCTGTTGTATTTATGTTCCATGCTGCAATATGCTGTAAATGTCAGAGTGATTTTTCACCCGTGCCCGAAAACTTTGCAGCAAGCCAGGCTGTGTGGCAATAAAAAGAAGCTGAAATTGTATGATTCTGCAGATAAAAGATGGAGGAACATTTTGGGGAATGGTAATTCAAATATGAGTGGTTTACAGTGCCTCAGAGTTTGGAGACAAGGAGTAGGAAGCAAGTTCAGTTCTGAGAGAGCTGCTATTATATACTGTACGTCGGGGCTAGTATAGGATCTGTAATCAAAGATATGTTTAATAATGCACACAATGTGCTGGTGCAAAAGTTGCGCAATGCAACTGAAGGCAGCATCATTTACATTTGGGTTCAAAGAGCCACTCAGTAACAAATGTGGCATTTTCATCCAACAATCCTGCTCTGTGGGTAAAGAGGAAAGAAAAAGAAAAACTTATATGTAGGTCTAAATATCTTGACTCACCCTTATTTTACTGTCTGCACCAGGATACTCCTTTTCTTCTAGGGCTTCCCATCTCTGGTCAAACTTGGACACCAAAGGATCATCAAAATCAACAATCTGAAAGCCTGACACGTTGGCACCACCATACTGGATCTTGGATAGATCCCCGTCAATGAAACCCTGAAAGCAGCAAATTGAGACACGCATATTATCTCTATATATAGCAAGGATTTTAGAAACATATGAAGTGATAATACAATCCTTAAACTTACCAGATTGGCTATAATGTAGTGGTAACCCTTAACATGTCTGCCAATTGTGATGACCTGCAGGGTTATTAGACACACAAATAAGAAACAGAAGTGTGAGCTCCTGATGGAGGAAATCAATACATCTCTGGTAAACAGACAGCATGATAAAAGTCTTGGAAACAAGCTATTCTATACAAAAACATGGCTCACCTCACTGTCAGCTATGTCATAGCTTTATATTTATTTATTTATTTCTACTGTCATTGTCATTTCTTAAGAAGCTTCTTAAGAGTGTGACAACCAGATGATCATAAATGTAATAGAGAAATTCAGGCTACACAAATCTACCATTATATTTTGACATTAGAATATGTCACTGCGTCAATCCCAAAATAGCTGATTGATTGAAACCTGCAACTAATTTAAGCTAATTATAATAACAGTATATCACATGGCCTCTTTTAATGTCTTTGATGCATGAAGCAAGAAGCTTCCTCTTGAACGGAGTCTGTGTGTCCTCGATAAACAGGCACAGAGACCACAGGCATCGATTTCATTCAGCATTCATTTAAACAGATGTTGGCGTGCTTTAAAAGCTAATCGATGAGTCTCTCTCCTGGGTAAAACGTAGGCTAAAAATATGCCATTACGTGCACCTGTTTAGTCTTTAATTGCAGTTTTGTTTACAACCTAAATGAACAATTATAGTAATTGTTATGATGCCTTCTGCATCTGCTGGACTGTTGGATCCAAGTGACAAAGTTGTTTTTCCAAACGCTCCATCACATGCACATATTTCAAAGGAAAATGTGCAACAAGAACAATTAACGGAAAATGAGTCATTTCCTGCAACCCTTTATTTAAAAAAATACTGCTTTTATAATTTCCTAGTGTTATTCACACTTCCTCATGCTGTTCTAACAAAATGAGATTTTTCCTTCCTTCATTGCTGTTTCCAAATAAAGTAATGATTAAACACAAAGTAGTGTATATTAAATATTATGTAAAATCAAGCTTTCTTTTCTTTTTTCTTTTTAAAAAAATTTTATGGACCCAAGTTTGTAAAAGTATCAAGTTTTGATTTGTCTATTGACTTGACTGAGTTGTGATTTACTTAAACACTTATGTAACTTTTGAAAGGTGAGGAAACACATTCTTGATCATATAAAATAAATTGATGAATTTATAAGAGGTGCCAATGCTCAGGTCACCATACTCACAGGTATTGTTCCTACTGCCTTACTTGGTCATGACCAATAGCATAAGGTGGTTAACAATAAATCTAGTACTGCAGGTTCTCAATTAATTTCTGTAGCTTTATAAGAGTGACATAATTTTTTCACTAATTTTTTAAATGATACAAATTTGCTCTATATCAGTACCTCAGAGTGACCAGAATTGTTTAAAAAAAAAAGAAAAAAACACTACCTGCTCCATGATGTCTTTTACTTTGTCCTGCTCACAGTCCAAGATCACCCTCCTCTCTTTCTTGTTCTCCAGATCTTGGAACAATGAGCGGTAGGCCTCGTCTTTCCTCTCATCCTTCAGGTTCCCCACATTTATGGCTGTCACCTGCCACTTCCTCTCTGCTGCCGTGTCCAGAACAACCTGCAGCGTCGTCAGGCCTAAGTATGGAAATAAGGTAAAGGGAAACATCAATCATACCCACTCTCTTATTGATTTATTCATGGTATTCTTTGGTCCTGAAGACTTTTAGAGACCTGTTCAAGTTGTAGAGATATCCTGCTGACAAATGGGACCGAAACACTGTAGGAAGGAGGGTGTAAAGGAGATATCATGCTTTTTGTGTTTCTGCACAAAATCTCTGCCGTTGCTGCTGCTCCTGAAAGTAGCCCCTCAACTATGTCCGTTTTTATTTGCATATCTTTGGGCTTATATTATTAGCATAGCCACATGAGAATGTCAGAAGTAGAAGGCAAGTTGTGGTAACAGAGCAAAAATAGCAAGACTTAAATTCATGACTGAACTTGATTTATTGAAGACTGGCGACACGGTCTGCTGATTCCAATCCTGTCGAGGCTTTACAGAGACCATCATCGAGATGGGTCACAGGTGTGAACCTGACCAACAATGTGGGGAGAAAGTGGATCTAACGAAACATCTGACAGCATCAACATCTAAACTTTCATTGTGTTTTATTGTGTATTTTATATTTAATTGGTTAGGCTTGTTTGTGTTTGTTGGCAGGATTACAAAAAAACTCAAGGACGGATTTGCATGAAATTTTCACCAAAGATGGACCCTAGTATATCCTAGAGGTGATTACATTTTGGTGATGATCCAGATGATTGTTGGGCCTTGGCGGAGGTTTGCGCTCTCCGAGTGCTCTCATACTTTTTGTGTTTATCTGCTTATTGAAACAATTTAGTCATTGATTAAACAACCGAAACTCAAGGTCTACCTCCTCATTTGTTCTGATGGTTTTCATTGTATCACACAGCCTTGATCAGTATGTCAAGTTTGCTTAGTCGTCAAGGAAATGCAGATGTTGAACGTTTCAAGAATTAGCTCAACGTTTACATAAATTCAAACATCTACAGTTCGGTGACAAGAGAGCAAATTTCATTTGCTGATGATATGTGTTAGATATGCTCTTTGTAGAAGAAAATTAGTGCTAATAAAGGTATTCTATTCTCTCACATGTATTTCAGTAAGGACCACTTAAGTTACATGAACCCTTCATTACCATCTGCAGTAAGTTAAATATTACTAATATTATTATGGATGTCCTTTCACGTCGAGACATGAAAAGCCTTAGGCAGGAAAGAGCAGCAGCAAAGATACCCTCCACCAATGACAACAGAAATGACTACAAGTCAAACACTGCATAAAAAATGGGCATAAATCAGACACAGCATAAAAATTAGCAGTTGGATGGGGATTTGTTGCAAAGCGGCTTCCAGAGGAAGCAGCAAAGATGAAGAGGCTGAAGCCGCTCATACTGGGCAGCCAGTTTGAGATTTTCCAATGGATGCTTTGAAAGAAAGAAATGAGCTGAGTCATCAGCTGTTGCAGGCTGGCCTTGAGATCGGCCGAGATATCAGCTGATGTAGCCATGACTGCGACCAGAGCTTGAGTTTTTGGCCTGATTGAATTTACTCTATACTCAATTCCTAACCCCAAAACCCTATCTGAATAATTCATTAACATGCAGCGCCTGCCCATCAATCTGAAGTGCAGTCTTTAAAAGGCAATGACTGCAGTTTCCATTTTCCACTTATATTCCTATCACCCTCTCAATCTAGTTTCACAGCTGAACCTCCAATGTTATTGATCCCTCGTCTGCAGAGGGCAGTTGGAGAGTGGTTTGGTTCGAGTGTTTCATTCCGCCTTGGTACAGCAAGGTGAATTATAGATGTAATCAATTTCATGCGACACGGCGGTGGTTTTATGATGTTGGGGAAGAAAGTGGAGGCTTGCAGTTTCATCTGAATGAACCATACATCGTAATTACAGTAGGGTCATTATGGCGTGGTCAGATTTCACTGTCTCATCAATGCTCATTAAATGAGATAATTAGAATTTCAATTGATAAAAGAAGATTCGAGTGAAGACAAAGCAAGGACAAGAGTAAAAAGTTAGGGTAAATGTTGATGATGTATTAATGGTTAAGACTCAATTTACATGATGAGTGTGTTTAAACTCTATGTGAAGGTGGGGCTGTCCTTGTATCAAGCATATTTGTGTATAAGTGGCTCCATATGTATAGATATTAGTGTATATTTTATATTGCCTACTGGGTGATTCTTACATTTTGTCACATTTTGAATGCTATTTGCATTATTTTTAGATAAGTCTCCGACATTGCCAACTCATCACCTCATCTAAATTAATCCGCATAGCTGGAAGGCTCCTCATTCTAGCTCTTACAATGTCGCAGCCCCTCCTACCAAATAGCAAGAGAGCAATGTTTACTCAAAAGATGAAAATGTCCAAACACAGTTTCGTTAAAATAAAGCTGTATATTTACCAAAATATGAATAAACATATTTGAATAATACTCATGCATGTTTTATTTACTGTCTTTAACACTAAACATACTGTATTATTTAACTGCTTTAACACGTAGCCGTGCAGGCCTTTGGAGGGATTCACTGACCGTCATGAGATAATGTTAGCTTTGACCTTGCAGCTGCTCAGCCCTCCGGAGGTACTTTACTCACAACTTTTAAGATAACCCTGGTCATTCCTGAAGGTACTTTTCACAGATAACCAGCATGTAAATAAGACAAATGTGGAGTTATCAGAAGGTGTAATTTTGTAGAAGGCTAGTCATTTCCCTCTGATTCCCTAGGATTTATATCTGGAGGTGTGGTTGCAGATTTCAAACAAACCGACACACCTTGTGTCTGCCTAAAACACCAAAGGCCCTATCTGGAGCCGATTTGTCCCTTCTGGCCCACTGTAGAAACATGGCAGTTCTACATGGTGGACTCTGTGGAAGAGGACCTGCTCTGTAAAGGCTCATTGTAAGGTAACTAAAACACAACAATTCTTAGTTTTGGGTGATACTACAAAAATGGAAACATATATTTTGTCTCTAAATCCATTTAAATCCTACACATTGGACCATGAATACAAATAAAATAACCAAAATGTCAGCACACAACTGTTTACATTCTTTCTCCAACCTGCTGCTCACGTCCGTCTCTCGATATTATCTATGTATTTGTATAATGAAGCTTGAGATAAGCATATCATAATTGTTGCTGATTTAAATTCTCTGCAGTTCACAGACTAATGGCTATTCCCCTTTGAAGAATGACTGTTATTACATATGTTGTTTAGATTGAGAAATATGCCCCTGCTTGCATCAACATCATGCCAGCAATTCAAGACCTAGACGGAGCTACTATGTTGTAGAACAGAGATGTTATCTGATCTCACATTCACCGCTAAGTTGACCTGATTTAAAAGGTCATGGGAGACTACTGAGACATGAACTTGTGTGTTAAGTACCGTTTTGGTTATCAGCAATTTGATAAAGCATGGAGGTCATGTGATGCTGGAGTAACGACAGGCCATAACATCCTTTTTTTCCAGAGAGAAGATTTTTTTCTTCCCTTAGTGATCACACATGCAGGCTTGACTACAGCAGCTTAACTCCATGCTCATTGATCAAAAACATTCTCGCCCTGCTGATGCATGTTAATGTACGGGTATATGCATGATGCAAAATTATTCAAATGAGGCGAGAAAACACTCATAAATAATGCATAAAGGAAAGCAGTTCAATACCTACAAATAAAGCTTCATATTAGCTATAATCTCTTAGCTTCAAGCCTTCTCACTCATTTGCTGTGATAGAGTTCCAACATTCCACCCTCGGGAACACCTGTCCACTTGCATAATAGCTTTACCACAATTTAATCAACCGGTAATTGGTTAGAGGCTCAGTTTGACAGAAATAAGAGGAGATTTTTGCGATTCGTTAGAGAAAGAAACATAATCTGGAAAAAGGTCATTTCTTCAGGCCTGAGAAAAGAATACTCATCCTCTTTGGAATGGACATACATTTTTCAACTCATGACATTTGAATTTGAATTATCTGAAAGCATTATTTAAGCCTATCAAAGCAAGTAAATGTATTCATTCAGGATCAGTAAAAGTAAGAACACATTTGATCCCCTGTTAGTTTAACAACACTGATTTGTAGCTTTGAGGTTACAGCCTTGATAAGGATGGACAACTTTGCAGTTAAATAACTAATGTTAGGGACAGGTTAAGGTTGTAGTATGGTTATTAATTTTAAGATTGTGAGGGGTCCCTGGCTCTCTATACATGAAGCCCAGCTACTTCCTGTACTGGTATTCAACATGGACATTAGACATAAGTTCTAAGATGCAAAATCAAACACAATACCAAAGCAAACTAGGCTGCTTTTCTAGGAATGGTGACCAGAATTGTTGCAAAAAAAAACCCTAAAAAAAACAAATACAGGATTTGGTGAGACAATTAATTTCTAAAAGACTGACAGAGGACAGATCTGCAGTCAGTGAGCCGAAGCAATTCAAAAAACCCTCAGACCCTACATACCTCCATTAACTAAAGTGATAATGGTGGTACTGGTTCATCTATTATCCTCAATGTGCAAATAGAATTCATCATAACCAGTAGCAACTGTTTCGTCCCCTCTCCTGGCTCCCTCTTTGACTGAGAAACACCCACGCATTCATCCTTGCATCATTTACCAACCAGCTCAATCTCTCTCTTTCTCTCGCTCTCTCTCTCTCTCTCTTCCTCCTTCTCTCTCCACACTTCGGTTGCCATGGGAATGAGAGGATGGCACTGACCTAATTAGACAGCCATGCAGTGATGAAATATGCACAACAGGGCCTTCGCTGCCATCGCAGATGTACAGTAGAGGCGGCAGGCCAGAGTTAGCATTAGCATGAGGGCAATCTAAAGCATGCTGCCCTCTAATTTTGTCGAGGAACAGTAGGGGAAGCTGATTGGGAAGATTAGCGATGGATTCTGGGAGAAAAGGAAGGAGAGCATGTGGGCAGAGTTGAGAGGGAGGCTGCAGCCTAGGGGAGATATGGTATATAAATCAAGTGAAGACAAATCATGGGTGTGAGGGTGAAAGAAATGATGAATAATTTTCATTTTCTTTTTAATAGGGAGTAATAAAGAAGCTTAAGTAACCTAACCTGAAAGCTGAGCATGCCTATTAAAAGAAGGACTTGATGGTGTTATTCCACAGCAACTGGATGCTTAATTCTATTATTTCATTGCAGCTAAAGTATTAAAATAGAATGACACTCTATCTGTAAAAGAGATTTCCTTTTCAGATATCGATATCATACAAGATGGCTGTTTTGTTTCAAAATCATAATATTAATGAAATGAGTTGCATGACACAGCAAAGTGAGGTAACACGCAATCTACGATGGTGCATCCTTCACTATTTTCACTGTCATTGTCTTTATACTTTGAAAGACGGCTGAGTCCGTGTGAAAAGAGCCGTTCTGTGATGTTCGGACACGAGATATGAATCACTATTAAGGCTGATAAAGCATGTATCACATGTAGAACCATTAAGACTAAGGAAAAAGAAGGCAAACTGATGTCAACTAAAATCATTTAAATTTCCAGGCAAGTGTCACAAAAAAAAAAAATCCCAGATGAAAGGAATCAAAGATTCTGAACATGAAGTAAGTCTAGATATTACAGTTTGAAGGCAGAGGATATTTCATCTTTGTGTTGCATAAAATCAATCCATGATTAATTCCAGGAACCCAATAATAGGTGCACAGGCTTAGCGTAGAGATATTTCATTTCAGTGCGATTTTCACACATTCCACAAGAAAGATAGATTTTTTTTTTTTGCTTTATTGATGGCTTCTTGTTTAATTAAATGTGCAAAGTCTCAAAGAATGAGCATGCACACCTCATTCTGAGGCACAACTGCAAAGCAATTCTCAATCGTCTCGGAGACGGTCTGCACTTCTAGGGGTGCAGTCGTGTCAGCTGCCAGGGACACATGGCAGAAGTGCCATGAAGTTGTTGGAAGCACTGCCTGCTTCCTTTCAACGCCCATTGTTAACCAATGGGGCCGGTTGAACCCAGCATGCCTCAGCTGGCTCGTGTTCTGCAGAGATAGTTCCAGCATCTGTTCAGTTTTATCTGTGTGCCACTAGCGAATCAGGGAAGGAAATACAGATTAGAAACAGTTTGTCACTTGTCTTAATTCACTGCTCTTGTTTCAACGGGTCCATATATTTGATTGATTTATTTATTCTAAGTCTGTTTTTGACCTGTTTTGGACCAGGACACATTTGCGTGCACACTTTATCTAAGACCACCACATTTATACACTGCCATCCGAGGGGCCTGCCTGCTCAATAGGAGCAACACAGTCCTTCCTATCCAAAGCGCCCCATGATATTTCTATGCTCAGCCATTCACACATGAAGTCACACAACGATGGAGGAGCCATCAGGAGGAATTTGGGTTCCAGTGTCTTGACAGGTCTACTTGCAGCCACCGCCGGGGATTTGGTGTGAGGGTGGGTTAGGGTATCTCTCTCCTCACTAACAGGCCCCACTGACCCAGAGGCCAACAATACAAGACTGTCTTCATAATTGTACGTATAAATGTAGCTTTTAGCTATAAAACCAGATGCAACTTTTCTAGTATATGTCATGTTCATATCACAAATGAATAATGCAAATAAATTACACCTCTACGCAGAACAAGCGAGCCCACATCTGCACGGCACATCGCCTCTGTGGTATGTCAAACATGACTCTGACTGCCTCCCCTTAGGTCATATAACACAAACAAAGAAGGTGCTGCAGTTGATTGTTTGTGACAAGCGGTTTGTTATAAACCACAGATTTACAGGCGCTGTGCTGCATGCAGTGTGTTTGTGCTAATAGGAGCAGTTTAAGCAACAATCTTCCGATTGCACGGAGGCAAATCATTGTCCCGGTTTTTGAAGATGTAATCACGTTGTTTAAGTGAAGGGCAACACATGTCCAAATAAGAGAAAAAGTATCATTTGTCGCCTGCTCTACATGCCCTCCCAATCCAAATTCCAATGGAGACGCATCGAAAGATGAGAACAGCCATAGATTCTTGAAGATTGTGTTCTATGTTCTTACCTCGATCGCTGTCATACAGGTAGGCAAACTTGTCCCATTTGTAGTACTCAATAAGGCTGAGGAGGGGCCCCTTGATATCAGGTCTCATCTGGATGATGAACTGCTGAGTCCCATCCAGAGGGAAGCTGGGCGTGATGAAGGAGACGTGGAGAGTCCCGCAAAATGACGTGATGGTGTTGACAGACTTCTTGTCGTAGAATCCAAAAATGGCGTAAACTCCTCTTGAGAACTGTGAACAGACTGAAGCAGAGGAAAGAGGTTTGTTAAGATAAGATGATGTTTACCATGCAGCCTCTTAATCTTGTGGCTTGTAGGTTAGAGGTTCATTACAGTCACATCCTTTCCTTTTGAAAACACACTTATCTGACATTTATTTGAAATGCTGTCACAGCCTTCTGCTATAACTCAAACATGTATATTTCCAAGACCTTTTATTGCAATCCTTCAGTGCATATTAGGGCTGCACACAAGCATTATGGGACATCGCTTTCAGTATCTCCTTTGGCCGGTTCATGTCCAGCTTCCACAGGCTCTGCCAGGTCAGTGCTTGTATTTTACAGTAAAAGATACAGCTACAGTAGGAAATAAACAATGTTGTGTATGAGCCAAACATCAACCATAACCACATGTTATATTGCATTATATATATATTTAAATTACATTATATTATATAAGGTATTCATCTGTGCAGGACCATGATATGCAGTAATTGTGTTGTGTTTGATTTGTGTTCATCAGAAAACCACTTCATGCTTCTCCTATGGGAATTTGTAGCAGAGCACATACACTACAGTGCATTGCTTCAGCACCGCCGATTAGCAGCGGATGTGTCCGCAGCAGATTATATAATGTCCTTCATACGTATTCTTTGGAGGCCACTGAGCCTAAATAATTGCCTTTGTGAGAAGGTATGCAGTATTTATGATCACTCTGTATGTATGAATCAGATTATTTGTATTACATCTTCATCTTGTTGAATTATCTTTACTCAATAATTCATGACCAATGCTTAGGTATCTACAGCGCAGTGCCTTTGCAGGCCTCTCACATTCATCACACGTGAACGCGCAGCCACTGTGGACTGGAGGTGAACATGAATGCTAATCCTCACGTTGCAGGTAAACATTATACCAGGGTTAGCAGATTAGCATGTGGCCTGTAAATGTGCATTGATCAAATTTAAGTTAATCAGGCTTATTTTACTCCGACATATGTGTTATCCCATGTTATAGTCATTTCCTTGCCCAAAATATAATGGAGACTCACTGCCAAGGGGAACTGGAGTCAATTCTACTTCTGCACTGGCTGTGTCAGCTATCATTGATGAAATGCACACATGTTGGGTGACATAAAGAGCGACTGCTGGGATCTTAGAAACATCGGGATGAGGGAGTGTTATCAATAAAGCAACGCTTTCAGCCTTTATGGTAAGAGGGGATGCTTTAGAAAAGGTTTACTAAATTCTTCACTGGTGAAGTTTGGATCTAAATTAACAGCAGCTCATTAAATTTGTCTTTGTCTATTCTCAAACATTGTCCCTATTGAACAAGAGAGACTGACTTAGACCATGACGAACTTAAATTAATCTGAAACTAATTCCTCCTGTCTTGAATAGGTTGGTAATTATTTCAGACACACACGGTTCCTCAAGTAAAATTTCCATTTACTTCCTGCCCAAACAACGGAACAGAAGGTGACCGATAGCTGGAGCTCGGACAGACGTGGAACTCTGGTTTCATCACCAATACAAAAGATATGAGCATCTGCATTATAAAACAATGACTGCAGCTGTGATTCGTGTCTAATCACCATAGCGACAGCAGCTGAGATTCATGGGTATTGTAGTATTTAGAGAAATTTGCCATACCAAAGTGATGGAAAGTATTATTCCACAAAAACAAAGATAAAATGGTTAAAACTAAAATAAAACTAAATAAGACAGTATGACGAGCAAAACCTCCAACTTTGAAACTCTTTAGTGAACTAAAAAAAAGAAATAAAACCTAGAGTGACAAAGGATTAAAACATAGGCACCAAAGGGAAAAGTGTCTCTGGTTAAAAGCCTTTGAAATGTGCTATTTTGAACCTATTATCATACAAAACAGTGACGTCAAAGCATACTGTACTGGACTTGGAACTCTCTATATGTCTGACAAAGCTCATATTTGTTCTTGCAAAGGAAAAAAAAAATCCCATTTCATCACAGAACCACAGATCAGAATAAATAACACTCCTCATTGCCACCCCTGAAGCTAATATAGCTGCAGCATTTCCTTTCTCTGTGTCACTCTCTCCATTCTGTTTGACTTTCTTTGCTGACACTCTCTCTCGCTGGTGAGCCTGCTGAGTTTGCCCAGGATTAAAACTCTCTGAGCTCATGCTTAGAGGCTGGATATCCCCATGACTGTGCTGCAGCTTATGGCAGAGCGAACAGTTTGACAACATGTTACTTTATGACCAAATATGATAATCCGCATCCAGAAGCAATTCACAAAACCGTTTCTACTTGCAGCGACTGTTCAGAGCTGATTTTGCTGGAATGTTGCAGCAAAATTTAAAGGAGAGCGAAAAGTGTTTAATCTGCAAGCTGTATTTGCCTCCTCAAGGATGAACCTGGAAATGTTTTATTTGGAAGAAAAGAGAGCCAGAAACAGTGAGGACTGAAGAAAAAGCCATTAAGGCTCTGTCACATCTGACCGCCTTTCAATGAAACCAGGGAGCATCTTCTCTAAGAAATCCCCCCCTTCCAACACAGACAAAAAAGAAGCGACTGTAAATCTTTTTTTTTTACAGTGTTGATGAGGTCACTCTTATTAGGAACCATAAGCAACATGCTCAAACAAATCTTATTATTGCTCATTGTTGTGCCTATAAGCTGTGATGGACCCAGTTTTCTCTCCCTATCATTCTGTTCAGACGGATAAAATGAAAGAAAAAATGCAGTTCTCTCTTAATCTGGGAGTGTTTATGTAAGATAACCACATTGTCGACTTAGGGGCTCGTGATCCTAACATTGTAGTTAGAGACAATAGTGCATACTGGATAATAAAGTGTGTGTACTTGTGCATGTATGTCTGGTTTGACTGCGATTGGCTGTGGCTTGTGAGCTGGTTTGTCTCAAAATTCCTCTTGACAGTTTTTAATTGTTCCATCTGTGAACCAGTAATGTTAAAGGAAACAAGCCTTTTGATGAAGATGACGTAAAACACTGTATAAATTCACAAAAACAATGTTGTATCTTTAAAACATGAGCAGGGAAGACAATCACTACGCACTTTATTGTACGTTTCAGATTCAATGAATTGTCACTAAAACATTGCATTATTTAAAAAAAGATAATACAATAAAGAACAAATACATCAGGAGAATAGCTTCATGTTTTGACTGCATATGTTTTATATTTGCGAGTGGGATCGTATGTGTTTCATTCATTCTGCAAAAATAGATGAAATCTTGACTGATGGGTAGATTTCATATCGACAATAATACATTTTAAGTACTTGAGTAAAATAAATGCATTATGACGTTATTATCTTTAGAATCATGAATAGAATCAAGAAAACAAATGCAATGCAAATATTACCTGATGAAAAGTTTTTAAATCACTGACTGATTTGTATGCTAATATGTAACATATGGCTGAAAAACATTTTCATTACTTTGTCACAGCTTCATAAGCTGCTCCCAAACTTCCTGTATACTTTTTATACCATAGGTGAATAAGCCCTCATCAGACACTGAAAGTCTTAATCACCTCATTTTCGAGTCCTGCATGTTAACTTTGTCGAAGCAGTGACTCTTTCACTGCATCACATTCCAAGGAGAAGGTGCACCCTGTCAAATATATTTAGCTGTCCCATTTAGCTGGCCTCATTTTCACCACTGTGGCACTAAAGGTATCTGCAACACTCCACCATTGTTTATGCGTCTGTTACGTCACTAGTCAAAAATTGAACCTGCATAAACTAATTAGCTTATAAACCATCCAAACTCGGCTCGCATCGAATATGTCTTTCATCAGTGTGAAATGATGTGAGAGGGTGTCGGATAGGGAAAATTAATTTGGCCATTGAGCAAACATTTTTCTTTATTCATTTATTGCAGATTCACTTAAATTCATGACGTTTATAAACTGGAGTTAATAAATCAAAAGATTAGAAACATATCTAACCTGTTCGAGGTGAGATGGAGGAACACAGAGTCATATTAATGTATATACCAGTATGTTTGTATATATTTCTTTACATTTTAGTTTTTTATATGTAAAAATGATGTATAGACACTGTTGTGTTTTATTCTTTGTAAAGGTGTTTTGAGGTTTCCTGGAATCTAAAATTGTCATGGATTTATTTCTTTGCATTAAATTTGGCATTACAAAATTTATCATAACCCCAAACATACTAAGATACATAAGTTTAACAGCCATAAAACAATTAAAAAGCCATTATTTTTGGTATTTTTAAATGGCATATCATACCATATGTAGGCATTAAGACATCTGTAAGAGTTTTAATAAGCATAAAAAATGTTAAGATTCAGGCCGAGTGACTTGATGTTATAGAAACTTTGGCAAACTTTAGTTTGACTTAAGTTCCAAATGAAAGATCAAACGAAAAGAGCAAGAACATGTTTAATTCAGGCTTTATAGTAGATTTTATTAAGCTACAGAGATCAAAGAAGGCATTTGTTGAATCAGCAGTCGACATCACTGATATTTAACAGAAGATCAGCAGAAGTCCAGTGCATCAGCAAAATGATGAATCAGTTTAACTCTCTCTCACACACACACACACACACACACACACACACACACACACACACACACACACACACACACACACACACACACACACACACACACACACACAGACCTACACACACACACGGACACACCATGTGACTGTGATAATGATCATCAGCAATCCAGTCACAGCTAACAGAACTGACTGTTAGATATCACACCCTCTCCAACGCTCAGACAGAAAGGGCCTCTGGACTTTGTGGATTTTTATGTAAAACTGATCTGTCACCCGTTGGCGAAGCCGCCATCCCTTCTGTCAGAGAAACATGAGCCCATTTGTCACTGATATACTTGTTTGACCTTGTATATCTCTAACAAACAGGGCAAACAAGGTGATATTCCCTATTTGTCCTATACTTTTTTTGCTTACTTTTTTATGACAAAATACTGTATACATCTGTATTTAACAGCAAACGAAACATAATGTATTGTTAAAAAAAAGGAGAAAAAAACCTGCAAATGCTCATGGATGCAAATCCAAGGGGGAGGGGATGGAGGATCATGTATATCCTCAAACGTCTGAAAAAGAACTCCAATAAATAAATAAATTATTTTTTATTTATTCCATGCTCAGTGGGCTGAACTGCAGGCATACATCACAACCACATCCCTATTTGGATGAAAGCAATCGATGTAAAAGTATGCACACCTAAAATCTGCATCTTTTTTTTTTTTGTTAATCAAACAATAAAAAAAAAATATTGTTTTTTTCTTTACTTCCCTCAGGAGGTAGAGCAGTCTTCCATGGAATGAAAGGGCCTGCAGGTTTGATCACCAGCCCCTGCAAGTCTACATGTCCAAGTATCTTTGAGAAAGATACTGAACCCAATTTGCTCACGTCATAAAGGCAGCCCACTGCTCCACGGGGATGTGTCAAATGCAAAGAAAGAATTTCCCCCTGTGGGATTAATGAAGTATCTAAAATTTAAAAAAAAAAAAAAATGTGACGCACTGTAAAAGAAAAGATCTGTGGCGTCAGGACATCCACAGAGAGGATGAAAAGACTGTGAGGACTTGGCCATGTACGTCTGTGTATTCCTAAACTCGTGAAATATCAGGATCATTATTTCCTTTGAGTATTTGCTTCCCTGTCATTAAAGGCCAGACACAGAAAATGGTCAGACATCTTTGACTTGAGGCTCTGACACAAGAATAATTTTTGAGAGTTTCATAAATAATAAGTTTCTACATAAATACGCTGTGTCACAGCTCTTTAGGTTAAAGGAATATAAAAGATGGTAGGCTTCTCCAGGCTGGAACCTGCAACACTTAATAAAGGCAAAATGTTTATCAATAACCTATTAAATCCATGGAGCGTAGGCAGTGTTTTATGACATATAAGCGATTTGCCTGCAGACATAAAGGCACGATGTGGTTTCATTCCTATTGTGGACTGTTGCCAGGGTAACATACTTCTGCCATGTTCCCACTCTACACTGCACAAAATATTCACCTTAGCACATAATGTAGCCTTTAAATGGCATTTTGTCAGAAAAGGATTGATCAAATCAGGCAGATGAGTTATATTCCTCAAAATTACCATAAATACTAATCCTATATATTTTATTCCTACCTGAAAAAACAAACTTGGTTATTATGAAACTCTTTCACTGGTAAAAAAGGCACACAGTACATGCATTGCAGCACTTCAGGCTGTTGCCTTGGTGACAGCTCTCATTCACGCTCTTGAGTGGCTGATGGGAAGACTTCTGGGAGGTGTCACCGTGAGCCAGTGAGGCGCACTGGGAAGTGTTTTTTGTCTGCCTTAGAGCACTTCTTCCAGCAGCTGGTTTCTAGAAGACAGGGCAGCCAGTTTTTATCAACTTCTGATCCCCCTCCTCCCATCTCTCGTTCTACTTCTCTCTGTCCCTTTCTTGCTTTCTCCCTCTCTCCTTTTGTTCAGTGACCTGTTTCCTGAAGGCTTTCGGATGGATGTGGATGGAGGATGGCGGTTTCACTAGAACGGACTCTGATGCTCTCTCTACTAAAGGCCCGATCGTTGTGCAGCGCCCCCAATGTACGGATTGTCATTTCAGCTCTGCCTTTTGTTGTTATCTATGCCCTTTTGAAAGCTTTGCCATTACTTGAAGGCATGAGGGGTGGAGCTGGAACCTGCCTGAACAGCTCATTTATCCCAGTTATTGACTATGTGCATCACCTACAACTAAATAACAATGTTCTGTAGCAGCATTTCTGCTGTGAAATGAGCTGCAGCAGAAAAAATCAAAACAGCTCCACTGATTTTATATGTTAGTTAATTAGCTTGTCAGTTAGCAATTAGCTCTGCAGGAGCTTTTTCAAATCAGTGAAAATATGACCAATGGGATATCACCAATGACAAACTCTGACAAAAAGATGCTATTAAGTCGAATCAGGTCATAACCCACATTTATATTGTGTCAAGATATTCTAGAAGAGGTGCCCAATAATTTTCCTGAATAAACTGACATTTCTAGTTATTAAAAAAAAACGTTTCTTGACATGCAGGACAGAAATTAATTCTTGAAACCATCTTTAGAAACAAGAATGAATTACATCTTTCTCACAACAAAAGTAGGAAGTGACAAACTGCCCTAAAAAAAATAAATCTATTCTTAATTTTTCTTTTAGTGCAATTAGTCGACGAGGTGTAGTTTATTATAATCACAGCAAGTTTTTCCTCAATGCATTTTCAAAGAAACACTATTATTGGTCCAACATGAGATACTCAGACTTCTAGTTAAATAAGTGTAATCTTGTAAAATTGATCAAAATATACAGTATTTCCAAAAACAAAAAATACAGACTAAGTTTCAGTTGTTAGATCTGAAGAAAGAGAAGCATTGTGTTGCTCTGCTGTGCACAGGCACACAAATCCATCCCTCTTAGCACAATACAGAATTATTCTGCCATATTGATTCTACAAAGTCAGGCCCCATACATCACACAAAGCTTCCCTATTCGCATTTCATCTGGCTACTGTAATAAAACATATTGTGCGCTCACTGACCTTTAGTGGAAATACCAAAGCAGACTTTGGAGCTGCTGCTCTATTGTTCCAGTGAGCTCAGAAGCTGCCGGACCAAAATTATTTCCAACTATAAAACCCACAGCTTCAGGCAGAAGCTGCCGCAGAAACCAGACACAGACAGCCAGAACAAGAAAATAAAGAGTGGTCGTAATTATTCTTCCAGGTATTAGTCAAACCCTCAAGTGACCATTTCAGAAGCAGGACAATTACAAGTGTCTATTATCATAATTAATGACAACATGGAGGCCTCCTCTGTCCCCTACATAACCTGCCAGGCTGTAAAGAGATAGTACAGCCTAGACACCACACTGACAGGAAGAGAGCCACTCCTGAGAGTGACTTCATTTTTCATACACAGTGCGTCCTCCTACTGCAACACTTCTGACATTGTCTCTTTGTCAAAGCTTACACACTGTGAATCGCTGGCAGTGAAAGGCACCATAGAAAAAGACAGAGATTACACAACACTCCTCCTTCAAAGGGATGCAAACGGAGCTGTGACCTTCCGGAGGACACGCTTCTCAACAATAAAGTGAGCATTAAAAAAAAGTACGATTGAGGTTGCGTCTGCAGTCCTTTTGGTTTGACGTCTTCCTCACTGCGGGGGATTTTCATGCAAATCTATTTTCAGCAAACAACCCCCGTTCAATAGAAGGAGGCTGCTTTGTTGTGCAGGCAAAACCGAACTTGTTATGTTTACAGACCGCTGGACCGAGGCTGACTGATATTTGCTCAGCAGTAATCTTTTCGCATGGCTGAAAACTAAATAGCATGTACAGTATAGAAGTGTATGAAGGTATTAAATGTGATTAGGAGAGTAAAGCAGTGTGAGGATTATGGACGTGTTTGCTTTCAATAGATCTTTTTCTAACTTGCTTGATTGAGCAACTACAGCTTAATGTATGCGAGTTGATGGCAAACACAGCCAAGCATTTACAATAATGACAGGATAAGGGATTGACAACAAGTTTGCATGACTATTATGACTATTATGACTATTATTTTGTTGATCTAGATCATTGTAATGAATATTTTCCTTTGTCCATGTTCTAATTGGATGGATTGGAGAATTGAGTAGTACAACATCATTTTTGAATTCATTATTATTATTATTGTTGTTGCTATTGTTGCTGTTGATGATGATCAATTGGTCCACCACTTTGGTCCACTGAAATTTATCAATAAGAATTGCATGGATTACATGAAATTTTGCATAGATAGCCATGTTCCTCAGAGCACAAACCCCACAGACTCTGGTGACCCCTGCAACATCTACCGAATTTTCCTCTACCAGACATGATGACGCAACGTAACCCTGCTGTTGTGCTCACTTCCTGTTAACTAGTTTGGTGTTCCTGTTCAAAAATGGCCGCTCCATTCTAGCTCATCATAAATCCATATTAATGTATTATACACATATTGTCACCTGATGGTGTGTTTTATCTTTTATCAACTCACGTTCTTGTGAACTTTACAAGTTCTGAACTTCTACTTGTTGTTTATGGCCCGAAAACAGATGAAAACAGATGAAAATAACTACATTTTTTAGAGAGAAAAAGATTTGACCGGAACACAACAGAGGGGTTAACTTTGATGATTTCCTTACTTTTCCTCTTGCACTGCAATGCAATGTTTTTTTTTTTTAGTAAAATATCTGGACAACTATTGCTATGAAAATATAAGTTCTGACTGAGGAGGGTGCATCAGTAAAGGGTATAATCACAATACCAGCTAACTATTCCTAAATTCATTTACCACCAACAGATGCGGGGGCTTCCTTTCTGCTTGTGTCAGTAAAATCATATTATAGGTCTCACCATCACTCCCACCTGTTCCAAACTCTACCTCTACCTGTGAATGAGCGACTCGTCTTCCCTTCTAAACGACACATCCTCGCTTCCACTACGTTGAAATAAGAGACAGCACTTGGGAAGAGTTCGGAGTTGCCTGTTGCCTGCTGCATCATTAAATCCCTGCCTGAGTGTATAGCAGCAGAATAGATCCTCTGTGACTGTGTGTATCTATGTGCCTGTTTGTTTGCCCTCTCTGGCAGAGACCTGTCACATACACTGATCTCACCTGCCAGTGGGCACGGGTGCTGACCTAGCTTTTGCGGACCCGCCTCTGGCCAAAGTCCTATTTTTTTTCTTATCTACTAATAATTGGCATCTATTATGTACTCTTTTGCATTGATTCATATTTGAATTGCTTTTACTGTTGGGAATTTAATCTTATCCGAGTGTGCTGACAATGCTATATTTAGTTAGAAGTTATTGTTTTCGAATAAATGCTATTTTGTCAAGTTTGTTGTGCCTTTTTACACAAAGCCCTTTATCATACTGCTGTGATGATTCATTTGCTTTTCACATTACATACTTTATTAGCATTGTTGAAATTCCTGCCGATGATTACTTTTACTATGAAATGAGATACGCAATAATCAAAAACCACTAAATGTCCCATTAAAGGGTCAGATCACCCACATGATTAAAAAATACATATTTCCTCAAACAACTATAAAGGTATCTAATGATACCAGGATTTTCATTGGATATCCATGCCAGGTTCAAATTCATTTCTGGTGCACAAAGTTTTTACTTATAGGTGAAGTCCCTTTACCTGGATGATCTAAAACAATTACCACCATTTATAGATACAAAATAAAACCACAATACCTAGAAACACTATATTATTTACTTTTATTTACATATCGTTATTTTGGAAATAGAAAAAGAGAGTCTTTGAAGTTACATCAGAACACTCCTGTAGCCTCTAAGCCTTTGAGGAGAGCAGCCAGCATAGATCTTTAATTGAAATCTCAACACATTGATAACGGTCACAAGCCAAGGTCATAATTTGTTGCAGTTGTATGAAAAATAAAAGCCATGCCATTCAAAACTTTCTAAACTGACCAGTCATGCATTTTTTTTTTTTTTTGCAGGAAAAGACATGAGTCCCTGCTTGTGTATGAAAAAGACATTATTTCAATTCTGTTATTCTGCCTAAGCACAGAAAACTAGACAGGGAGAGTACAAAATGCCGCCAAGGCAGCTCTGTTTCCCCATTATGTCATCGCATATTAAATACACACCCCCAGTATTTGGACTCACACTGGTATCATTATTAGTTTCATAGTCATTCAAGATAAACAACATTTCACTTCACATTTTCCAACTCAGTAACTTTTGAGGATCTACCTAATTTTACATCTAACTGACTCAGCATAGTTTTATCCTCAACTTAGTCTTATAGTTGCAAGTCTGTAGCAGAATTATTTAATCTCACAGTGGCAAATTTTCCATTGATTCCTATAAAGTTATACATTCTGGATCACCAGATCCTGAATATTACGTGGATGCAGTTCATGACATCCTCATTGTGTAATTTTTGGCTAAGTATTGTTGGCATTATCCCTTAAGTTTTGTAATTTTCCCTATCCTTCAATGTTAAAGAATCTTTAAAAAAAATTCTGTATCCAGATGATGATCCGTATCACAGCTAAAGTCTAATGGATTGTTCCATGAGCCATACCCTACCTCTCCAAAAACAATCAAAATTGTTAGCTTTGAAATATAGAATTGAGTTGTTTCTTAAAAGGGCATCAATTTGCACTTGAAGCCTGCAGCTGTTCTATATAATTCTGTAATTATTTTTGGACTCAATGTGCCACCTTTGCCCTTACAATCCCTTTGTCTGGTTTTGAAATGCTGCAACAGTAACCTGGTGAGATGGAGGCTGTTCTCTGTACTTTTTAGCTCAAAAAAGAAGGTCAGAGTTAAACACCAGACCTAATAAAAGGGGGGAAAAAACACAAGAACATAAAAACGGCCTCACAAAAACATTCCCGACACAAATGCATGATTAAGCATTAACTGCATAGCTACAGTGGAAACAGAAAATTGTCCTGTTTCCAATCCCCAAACTCTTCTGAGGACCGTGGCCTTACAGGCCTTCACGTTGTGAAACACCCCAGTTTGCTTAATGAGGACATACATCATTACAGAGCTGGGCAGTTGGAGAGCAAGACAAGCTGGAAAACAATTCTACTCTCCCAGAGTTCGCTTTTAAACACTCAAAACTTCAGCCACTTATTTGTGAAGTGGCAACAGTTGAGGACCATGTGGCATGACCTGTGACCATTCAGCTAACAAAGCACTCAAGTTTAATACTATATTAATTTCTTTAAAGTGAAGATCCACTGTACTGTCCGTGTCACAAAGGACCTTGAGTCTGTGAAACCTACATCTAAATATCAGATTAGTTTCACAGTTTGCATCTTTAATGCCTAACAAAAATCAGTATTATAGAAAATGCAATGGACAAGCTAACAGCTGCTGACATGCGTTGGCTGTAGTCCAGACGAGACCTTTTCTGTAAGCAGACAGACCACAAGGGAACACGTTCTTACAACAGTACAATAGCACCGTCTGCAAAATAGACACTGCCTCACAGCACTGATGAGAATATAAAGAACTGTTTCACGTGACTCAGAGCTTGAAACGAAGTGGACAAAGTGACTTCAAGTAGAGAGAGAGAGAGGCCCGAAGAAAAACAACAGACTTGCAAAGAAATGTATTCATCTGTCGTCCATGTTGACTTGTTTGGTTGGAGGCGTGATTTTGTAGGTTTTACAGAAACAAATTCTCTAACCAGAGGGTTCAGCAGGTGAGAAACAGTTAAAGTGAGTGAACAAGACACAGAATTAGACAGAATTTAGCCTCTTAGAAAATGCTAGGTCATTATATATAATGCTTGGCAAAGGGCTCTCAGTTGTGCCTGTACCCTACATCAAATACATAGATATACTTTTTGTGAATTAAATATTAATATAGGTTAATATCTTTAACGGCAGGTTAAAAGATAATTTACAAAAACAGGCACTGCAAGAGTTTTCCGCTGATTATATCCACCTTTAAGCTGAGTCATCGTGCCCTTTTTTAAAAGGACACAGCCAGCCTAAAGACGTGCTCTTACATTTCCATTACATTTCCATTTTGCTCAATGAGACATAACATTTCAACAACAGAGGACACACGGATGCATATTTCTATTCACTGCATTCTCTCTCTCTGCTTATCACTCTGTGAAGTCATTCTGTCTCTGTCCTGTCATTTTTCATTAATTTCTTATTTCTTTATCTCTCTCTCCCCCCCCCCCCCCCCCCCCCCCCCCCCCCCCCCTCTCTCTCAGACACTCACACACACAGACACACACACACACTCCTAATAAGTTTGATAAGAACACCCTGTAAGACCAGGCAGGGCAACCAGATCAAAACTTAATCACCACGTTGATGGGAAGGACCGATTCTCTTCTATGCATGCCAATGAGCATCCAGCTGGAGAGGTCGTTCAGTCAATTCAAGAAGATTCTACTCAGTCAAGTGAACTTCAACTGAAATTAAATTACACTAAAAAAAATACATTTAAAAGTACATAATTAAAGTCACTGTGTTGATATATGTTATGTTTGTTTTCATTTTATCTTTGTCTGGCTATTAATTGATATTTTCTAAGCTGAAGACTCTATGGCTTAATTAATAATAATAATAACATCAATAATAATAATAATAATTTTATGTTATTACTGAATTTAGTATAGAGGAAGATATTGTCACAAAACTCTATTCAACCACAAGCTTCCTGGATGCAGTCATGAATTATTCTGCATCATGTCAGTGATGAAATCTCACTGACAGCTGATCTATTATCATTCTCCCTACCCTTCATCTCCATGACAGTCAGACTGACTGATTTCACTTCTGCCACAGCGACAGCTCTACTGTTATTCACATATTTAACAGTGAGAGTGATGGCGTTGTTGATGTTGTCACTGTACAACCTCTTAGAGCGTGATAAGAGGCTGCAGAAGAATTAAGTTGTTCTTTTTTCACATAGATATGGGAGGGAGCATTTAGATAGAGGACCAAGGATAAAGATTGTTTACATTTTTAGGATAATGATCTGTGCTCTGAGGAGAAAATCTTTGGTTCTCGATTTGCAAACCCCAGAAATAGAAAGAAATACATCTTTTCGAGTCTTTTCGACAAAGACGCCTGTAAACTTTAAAACTGTAAATGAATGAATGGCTTTGTCAACAAATGAAGTTGACTGAGTTGTCAGCAAATGAGAAGATCTTAATATAATATTATTATGTGAAACTGGCTGTTTTTCAGATTGACATCTATATTTCAGGAATATAGTTGTATATAAAATTAAAAAGGAAGTATCTTTTTGATTTAACATTATTATTATTATTAATTACAGTTTTGGTGAGTCTGGTGTTCTTCTGCTGTGAAACATATTTTGAAAGTGATCCACCAAACTCCGGTGATTTAAGCCAGGAGGAGAACAAGTTCAGTACAAGCCACCAGTCAGACTCAGCCAACAACTAAATAAATCATCATTTCACGGTGCCATTCTGGCTCAAACTTATACTCTGCTGGTGAGTTTCGAGATGTACTGACCACTGTCGCTGGAGGACAAAAAAAGTTTGCTTCCTTCCCAGCTCAGGGCAAAAATGCATTCGAGCCACCTGCCTCAGAGGCACTGAGAAAGTGATTGGATCTGAGACCGGGGCTGACTTTGAAACATGATGCTATCTCTGTCTTGTGTTTTTTGAGGACACAGTGATAACGGCTTGTTGCGGGCTGTATTGAGGGCAGGCAAAGACCCGCAGAGGGTTCTTTAGCCTCATTCTCTGACCAGCCAGCTCCCAGGCCTATTTAATATTTCAAAGTTCACTCTGAAATTGAGGAGAATGCACTTAATTAAGTGTGAACAATAAATTGGCTATAACCGATGCTCTGCTGTGCATATAAGGTTTGGGCTTTTGACCATTTAGCGAGGTCCCTGAATGCATACGTTCCTGAGATACTATGTGCATGTAGCTGAATTAAATTACATTCTAATGTGATTCAACCATGACAAACTAGAACTTTGAAGTGTTGAATTGCCGACCAGCTGTCAGTGACCTCAAACTGCTCTGTTGTTCTCCGAGGAGGACGACTGAATTGAATTACTTTAACAGAGACGGGCAGCAGCAATGAAAGCACAGCAAGAGTACCATAGCAGAATATCAAGAGTCATGTGGCCAAAAGTCACAGCCAAGTGCACAATGTAATGTAAACACTGTCTACTGTATTAAAGGAAAAGTCCATCCCTGTTATAGATGAGCTTACACTACTTATCACTGAGTGATGATGGCTATTTTAGTGTAAAACACAATGGTCTTTGCTGCTGTTGTGAAGATAGTTTGTGCATCTCATCTAAAAGTGTGAGCTGAGAGAATATGACGCTGTCAAGTGTATTTAATTCATTCAAACTGTCATATTTTGGTGACAGAAGTGCAGCCTACAGTACGGCTGCACCACAAACTGGAGACTTATTGTTGCACGTTCATGCGTGGGATTTACAGAGGTTCCAAACCGTTGATGTTTGCGATCCCTTAACACAAAGCGATGTTGTGACCTGTCATCATCGGGAGATTGTACATGTATTGTATGCAGCTCAATTCAACAATTATTTTCCCCATCTTAGATTGTTTCATTTTAGTAATTTGAATAGTAATGCGAGGCCAATATTTCACTTGAAAATAGCAAATATTAGAGAAACAGACTGAAGAACAGGCATCGCTTTCTGTAGCAGATTTTTACTTATTTTCACACCCAGCAATTATCTTAAAGAATCTTTTGACCCTTAGGAGAGCCCACAGAGGGAGAGTAAATATTGACAATATTTAAATATTAATATATAATATATAAACAAAATATTTGATCACATCCAGATTTTTAGGTCTTCTGTCAATACGTGCAAAATACATGCAGCAGATTCCTAAATATCGTGTCTGACCTGAGTATCACTGTTGTCCCAAAATGACTCAAGCCTTTGAAATACTCGTTTCTCCATTTCCCTTAATGCAACTTGACATCATCATCATCACAAAAACACAGACAACAGACTCAAGAACAGTTTCTTTGCCTGGGCCATCAGAACCCTTAATTCCAACAAATAATCACATACATATATATACTTTATGTGTGCAATATTCACCATGAGCAATAACCACTGGAAAACATATTACTTCTACTCTTATAGTATTTATTTGTATATTTATTGTCTTTTACCTTTTGTCTGTTCAACATGTCTGTTTTATAAGTTGCACTGAAACAGACGTAGCACTCCTAATTTCATTGTATGCCTTTTTACAAAGGCAATAAAGGCTTTCTAAAACTAGAGTTAAAACTAAATGCCACGAAAGTCACAGAACGTGCCATACAATTATTTTCCAAAGATGAATTTAACTCCTCATGACAGGTAAACTGACTCCCATGTGCAAAATTGGTGGAGTGTCCCTTTAATCATACGTGTAGCTGTGCAGGAAATATCTCATTATAAGCCATAATGTCAGCACTGGCAGGCTGTATGCAGACACAAAGTTCTGATTCTTTTTTTTTAGGGGCATATGTATCATATCGAATGCATTTGTAATGGTAGGAGATTAACCTCCTTATGCATAATAGATAAACCCAAATGTTGTCCTTATTATTATATATCATTATAGGTTACTGCTGACCTATAAGGTAGTGATAAACAAGTAGTTTGAACTTAATATGAAAGTGTAAAAAACCGACCATTAAAATGGCTCCAGAAATCCGACATATGCCATTATAAATATGCGTTATTTTTAACAGCAGTGAGGTGTTTCCGGCTGAATTAGTTATTAAACCATGTGAGGTCTCAGAGGTGACTCCATTCCTGGAACTTTGGATGAGGATCTTTGAAATTTATTGCTCTGGGTGGAGAGCAAAGTAATATCACAGCACACACACAACGGCTCCCCTGGTCTTGGCACCAGATGCAGGCCTGTCCATGTGAACAGTTATTGATGGAGGAATGTATCATCCTCCCTCCCACTGTCTCTGACACTCTGCAATGATGAAGTGTGCTGTTGCATAGGCAAAGCAGAGTGTAATATGTCTGTGGGGTACACTTCATGGAAGAGGCCAGAATTTTATTTCATAGGCTTGAATAATATTTGTTCTGTATCATATTGCAAGGAAACAAATAAACAAAAAAAAACAAATGACATAATTGATCATACAGATAAAGTATGCAATTAATTACATTATAATATAAGCTAGCAAATACATGTAAAAGATATGAAATCAAGCATTTTGTTCAAACTTTTTGTACCTCAATGTTTGTTTTTCTTGACAGTTTGGCCACGATTCAAAAATATTTCAATTCAGTACTCACACTCTGACCATCGCAGGCAAAAAAATTTGAGAAAGGCAAATCTATCACTTCTTGTAGGTCAAGTTCACTTCAATAAAACTGTATTTAGTTTCACATTTTCCGACATGTGTTCCTCCACATTAAAGACAAACGTGTTTTTGTTGGATCCAAAATGAAAGCTCACAGCAGCAGCTCCTTTGTAATGGAGTCTGTGAGGAGTCCTGGAGCTCAGCTGAAAGCTTCCAAGCGTCTGCAGTTATGTCTTTGCTTTCAACATGCCAGCTTCCATAATTCTCTTTTTATTCTCCACTGGATGCTGCCTCATAAAGTGTGTTTTAACAAAAGGCAGAGTGGTGTTTCTAATCTACTATAATTACACATGGAGGGGTATTGTGAGGCAGACTGCCATCTACTGGCTTAAAAAACACCCCCGACCACCACCACCACTACCTCACCTCAACCCAGCCACCCTCCCCCCTCCTACTTCTTCAGTTATAGTAGTCTATCAGTGGACGTAAGTTCATGCAAACACATTTTGAAATCACCACAGGTATGCAGCCTGGGTGTTATTTTGATGGACCGAAAAACTCAGCAGCCTTTTCAATATTTAGCGCGACAGTCATTCACTTGGCTCAACATCACAAATCTACATTTGTTCATTTCCTATGCCAATTAATTTCCTCGTCAGGGTCACTGGTGATGCAGGTTTTAGTAATTTGCTGTCAGACATCACCAGTCTGATGCTGTGTCTCAAATCGCATACTTCCATTATAGTGCATGTGAGTATACTTGCAATAGTGTGTGAATTTCCACTGTATAGTTTTGTCTCAAATCAGATACTGCCGCGATGTACTTACTGACGGATGTGACATTTGATGACATCACCTTAAAAAATATCTGCTGGCTTTTTTATTTGACAAAAAAGGAATGGTTTAAAGCACTCCCTGTTTCATCTGAAATGGTACTTTGTTGATACTTATATTTATTTATATGTTACTGTTGTTCTCCACCTCTTTGGCCATTATTTTCAAAAGCCTGAAAAGTCTCATTAGCCCCTCCCCTTTCCTCTACGTAGCCAAGATGGTGACCATTGAGGGTGAGAAGTGTCCACTGTTCCACACTAAACTTTTGGGCCATTTTTGAGTGCGCCATCTGGGTATTCATAGTGTACTGCATTTTGACATACTTAATAGTGCGAACGCACTGATGCACTCAAAATGCAGGTTGAGGATGGGGGCATACGTGATTTGAAACAAGTGTCAATAGCTTTGCATAAACTATCATGCAGGATCTCTGTTCAGTTTTGTTTGCACACTAAATATTCTGCTTGGCCAAAATAATATCAGCAGAACTCTGAATTCACGTCATTCACTTTTGGATCAAGTTAACTTCTAGAAGGATAAGCCAGCAGCCATACCTGCAGTGTCATGAATTAAGAATAGGAAAAAACAAACAAAATAACAAACAAACAAACAAACAGCTGATGATTATTTATATCTTCCAGAACCTCTCCATGCTTTAGTTTGTGTTTGGGATTTTTTTTTTTTTTTGCATGTGCAGAATCAAACCACTAAGAATCACTCTATAGTAACTGATTACATGCCAGTGTAACCTGAAACCCCAAGTAGCCTGTTAATCAGGTAAGTAATACCCCAGTTCTGATCATAATTGATTAGAACCAAGCCAGTTTACAAGAACCTGTGTGCAAATGTTTGGACCGAATCTGTAATCAGGTCTGCATTAAACTAAAATATAGAAACACTTCCATGGATATGGTTCATTTTGAGTGTCATGTTAAACACTGTAAATAGATCTACTGCATTTGAACTGGGATGAATTGTTGCAAATATGTGCCTACATACATACACAGATGGCTACAACCTTGTCATTTTTACATAACACTGTGATATTTGTATGTTGCACATGGACAGGGCTCCTGCTGTGATCTGTCGGACTCAATGAGGCTCTCCGAGCAGGAAGCTTTTATATGGTAATGAAATCGATTGGACCGATGCGCACCAATCAAAAGCGTTTGATTTATGTGTGAGGGACTCTTGAGAGGAGTAGTCGCTTGGCAACCGCTTAATGAAATGTTCGAGCTATGGCCATTTAAAAAAAAAAAATAGCGACCCTAGAACCTATTCGCTGTCTATTGCTGAAGAGGACAGTCAGCATTTGGGCTGTTTGGATGAAAGAAATGCGCGTTGAAACTGTAACCTGTCGAAAAATGAACGAATGAAGACATGGAATAGTCGTGATTTAGATTTGATTAAAAGCATTTTATCCCCTAGATTTCCCCGAGGAACAGCCAAACATTTAAAGGCTGTTAAATTACCTTACCTATTACAGGCTATATCCTATTTAATCCTGTCGACCAGCCACTATACATGCGACGCTTTATGTAAATCTGTGTAGGCCTATGCAGGCTGTTTTAAGGGGAGCCAGCAATGGATGAACACCGCTCCTTCTGAGCTGAGAAAAGACGTGCCAACGGAACACACTGCAAAAAATGTTCATCTCAGCATATCTCGTTTTTTTTTTTTAATCCTCGAAACACGAAAACCTCCAATTAATATGGTGAGATGGTTGGAACACCGGAGCGCACGAGTCTATTCATGTTAAAGGAATAAGGGGAAAGAGTCTGATCTTTACATTGCCTTGCAGAAATGGCATTTGATCCAAGATATAGGTCGATGGAATCAAGCAGGCCTTTATCTTAACACTATTTTAAGGGTTATGTTAGAAAGAAATACCAGCCGGTTTAAGGGACGGCTGGGTGAAAAAAAAAAAGCTAGGATCGTTTTTTTGTTTTTTTTGCAGTGCAGTCTTATTTGATGTCTGAATCTGAAGGAATGAAAATGAGATTGACTGTGTTACTGTGGAAACCAACTTTCCCCTGCCTCAGATAGGCCTACCCATCCTCCTGCCTCGGTATATCTGCCTTTAGAATATAGATTAGAGAGTTCAGATATTCATCTTCATCCAAAAAAACAATCCATTCATCCACACTCACCTCATAAAAACGCACAAATATGTACAATGGGGTTATCAGCATTGCATGGGGTGACATTAAGCATTTGAATGATGGTTCATTTTAAAACACGGGGAATATTTTTTTTTTTCACTTACAGCAGTTGGTAACAGCAAAACTGTTCGCCACTTCCAGATTGTCAATGTGAGGCGTCAGTCTGAATTCCGAGGTGCCAAACTGAACCATTCCTATCCGAAATGCGCTATACTCTTGATCCGCGCCCCTTGGAAATAGACCCCCTGAAACCGAAACACGATTTTCATTAAACTTGCACAGTATTCTCTGGTAAGACACAACGTTTCTCTGTATCTTGCGCACAAATTCGTTGGTTTCAAGCCAATGTGTGTTTTTTTTTTCTATTGGATACCTACCAATCTGAACACTGGGCGAGCCTCCAAGCGCGCATCCCCATAAAACCAGCAGAACCGAAAAGGATAAATTCACTATCTTTTCCATGTCCACAGTATAGGTGTCCACATCCACCAGGGGAGTCGCGTAGTCCTCGTTCTCTCCGGAGATGTTAGATCCGACACATATTGGAGACCTTGGGGAGAAAATGAAATAATCAGGAGCGAATGACCGTTTTCCGCAGGTGGCTAGCGGTGAACGGACACCAGCAGTGAAGGAATGGTCGCCTGCTATGTAGGTCTGCTGTCTCTTCTTCCGCTCTTGCTCGTCGCTCCCCTACTGTCGGCAGTAGATACCTCCTCCTCTAAACGCACAGGGACATTGCGCGTCTCCGCTCGGCTCCCCGGAGATCCTTTCAGCATCACACCCACTGCAAGTGAGGAATGTTAATGAGAAGGCGGACAGAGACGGAAAAAGCCGAGCTACGACCACTTGGTGACAAGATATATAGTGTAGGCCTACCTACATATCGAAATACAATGGGAATATATCCTTTTATTTATTGGGTATCAATTTTTGCTTCGTTTATGCGTGACTAAACTGAATTAGTAGTATTAAGACATGGAAATGTTGATTACTGATGTCATCAATCCATTTTGATGGACCTTTTCACCTTACAGACGCCAAATTATCAAAAGGTCAATCAGCTGGGGGTTTTTTTTCTATTTATTTATCAAAGGTTAATTGTCAAAAGGACCCAACAACCTCTTCCCTGCCAACTTTTTGTGTTAATTGCCTCCCCCGTTACTTACTAACTCACTTACTTATTTAAACATCCATCCATCAATCCTCTCATCAGCTTTCTATAACTGCATATCATTTGCATGGGATGAGGTGGGGCTGGAGTCACCGATATTGGGTGAGAGGCAGGTAGAGTCACCTCAATCCACCTTTATTGCATGTCTTGTGGGAGGGACCCATAGAACCCGAAGAGTATACCTACAGTACATGCAAACTCCTCACAGGTCTAGATTCAAACCCTGAAACGTATGCTGTCAGCGCTAACCACTGCACCATCGTGCTGCACCTTATTAAACCACTGGAATCCCAATGTTCCAATAAGCAGATGTAAATGTTAGTGTGTTGTAGAATCATTTTCTAATTTTTACACTGAAGCAACACAGCACATCTGTAGGCCTATTTATCGTCAATACACAAAGGACAAGTATTTTAACAGCTAGTACATCTCATGTATGCAACTTGTATGCAGGAAAAAAGTCAATTATAATCCCCAGAGTCCAACGTTACACATCTAAACAGCCTGATACATTTACTGAACATTCACCGAACCAACCAATAAAGAGACGATCAAATACTATTATTATTATTCTGTCCGTTAACAAATCCATTAATAGTTTAAGCTCGGCAGTAAAGCCGCAGTTAGCAGGCAGACACAGGTTGCCTTATATCACTTCAAGACGTCCGATGGATTGTGAGCCTAATGTGGCCCTTGCAGCGATCAGACTTGTGACCTTGAAATAGGACGAAGGCTTCCTTAGCTTAGCCACCATGGGAGCCAGGAGCGGCAGCAGAAGCAGCAGCTGTATATCAGGCACATGAAGACATGGCTGTGACATCTGATGTGGCATTTAAGACTGAGGATAAGTCCAAATATAGTAGCTCCACTGCTGTATTGAGGCTTTATCTCTACAGTTCAATTCAGAGGGGTGTTTTTTTTTTCTTTTACCATTTGGAAGATTTTATCTTCTGAATGTACCGTGGAATAGAAATGGCCATGACCATGTTAAGAACTGTTGTTGTCAAAATATCAGAAAACCCACAATTTTGCAGATTTATATACTGAATATGCAGATTTAACTTAGCCTTTCTGATGTTTCTTTCAGTAACTTGAAAAGTTAAAGGTCAACAGTTCATACCGAGAAAACTCATGAATGCCTGAGATGGACGTCATCACCCTCTCCCTCCATGAATAACCATAGAAGAGAATCTCCTCTCTAACTTAAATCTGTCGCTTACCTCCACCTTCTGCATACAAATCCAATGCAAATCTGTGGGTGGTTGTATAGTTGCCACTTTGAAAAGGGGCTAAATGGAGGAGAGCTGCCTCATAACCAACAGGAAATAAATGGCATGCCTGTCCCCTCATCTTATGATATGCACATCTCAGCCTGCATAGACAGATGTGTATTAATCATTGGACAGTGTGCCATAGCTGACTGGGAACCTAATGAGTCAGACTGGGAGCTGAGGGTTGGTGGCAGTTCGGAGCAACAGCGTGTCAGATTTCAGCACCATGGACAGCACATCACAATTCACACTGGCTCCTTACAAAGGAGCACTTAGCTCCACATATACAAACAGGGGAGGATGTTTAAATTGAATTATCAGTTTTGCCTTAATTTGGATCCTGTTTTCTCGCTTTTCTCCATCATTTATATTGATAGTCAATTTAAAGTCCCTGAAAACTTGGTTTCAAATCTCAAGTATTTCCCTCTAATGTTAAATATTCATGTACCTAAAAGCAATGGATCAAAAGGGACACATTCTCAGTTATTTATATTCTGCCTCATTCAGTGACTGCTTCTGTGTGGTTTAATCAGATTTGATTGGCAGTGGTCAGAAGTACAAATAAAAAAAGGAGACTATCTGTTGTACTCTACATGAACTGGATGCCCAAACCTTTGCTTTCCTTTGTCATTGTCAGATTGAACTGCTTGTGTTTCTCACATGTTGATCCGTCTGACCTTGTCTGGAGGTTTCTGACACGCATGAATTCACTTTGATGCTGCAAGGTTGGAATGTAAGTTCAGTTTGATTATCTTACAGCACATCCTGCGTTGTGCTGCGAGATAATGAACTGTAACAACAATGAAGAGCAATATGATGAGTTTTCAGGAGTGAAAAAAGTATCTCATAATCAATTCATCAAACCATTACTTTGAGCCAATTTACACAAATAAACCATACAAGTGACATGGAAATATTATACATGCCAATGGAAACAGTCGGTCCTCTTTGTAGCAGGAAAAAGTCAGTGCCCTTTTGAGAAATGTTAAACAACACAGGTTTGAACGTCCCAGAAATCCTGTGAGACTGCTTCCTTGTAGGCATTTACATTTCTGGCATTTAGTTTGTGCTCTTATCTGGAGGGGTATACAAAGGGTAGCACTTGTGTCTCACTCAAGGGTTTTGCAGCACTTAGCTTTGTGAAAGAAAAAAAAAAGCATTGGTTGGTATTGTAGGGATGTGACACATGACCTTTTTTGGTAATAGAACGCGTATTTTATTGATGCTCTTGCTGCCGTTAGTTGTATTAGACAGGATAAATGGATACGTGTGTCTGTGAATATTCTCTGGAAGTCCATTAGGAGCCTAAAAGGCCTTTTTTTCCCCTCACTTACATTGTACTATTACACATTTTGTAATTACCCTCCATGTTTAGACTGACCTTTAAGGATGGATTTGAAGAGACCCAACAGATTTGCTACCCTACGTGCTTGTAACAAAAATACATTGAAATTAAGTGAACACTCAGCCTAATTGAACGCAAGAAAACAGAACCCTAAGAGACTATCCAGTGTCAGGTATTTATGGGATCAGTTTTATAAATTGGTTAGACATTTTTTAAAGACTGTGTAGATGTGTACTTAATTGATTTTCTATATTGACCTAGCATGCAATGAGCAGCAAACACTCAGATTTGTATTTCCCTTAAACACTGTGCTAACACACATATTTCCTTTCTAAGGCAAGACTATTAGCCACCGCGTTGACCTCCAGGCTCACGCGATGCAGTGGAAACATTGTTTTTGAATTATATAATGATGTGTCAAAAATTCAAGTGTCGTAGACTGACAACTTCAAATCAACACTGGACAAAAGAATACAGGATGTAATTATAGCACAATAAATAAAAAAAATACACTTATTGCATGAGTGAATAATATATTTGCATAATATTCCAATTTGATTGCTCAGTGTACACTTTGATAAATTACATTTTTACAACAATATTTTAATAATCTCAGGCAAAATAAAATAAAATAAAACTGATGACAACTGCACTATGCAATAAACCACCAACAAACTCTCAAATGTCTTCCCACACTGTGACCACATTTTTCAACACTATTTACGGGAACAAAAATTAGTGTGTGTATCTCTATCTTTACAATTATATGCAATGAGCATATCATGTTTCGTTTCCTGCATATTTTTCTTTATGTTGTAGCTAAGAAGAAGCATTAAGAGGTATTTCGTGATATTCACATTTGTGGATAATTCTAAGAAATGCAACTGGAAGTTCTGGCTAACATTTTGGAAGACAGGTGCAGCACAAACAGCTTTTAAACTAACTTAAACTGATCACTGAGCTCTATTTTGACAAGACTTTGGTGATTCCCCATATTGTAGCAGCAGTCGATCAAGAAATTGAAAGCAGCAATGTGACTTAGAGCTGCTGCTGACATGACATGTCTTAGAGGCTTTTGGAGCATACACTAAAGGGGTGACGTGAATACATAACGAGGCCTTTGGACTCACAGAAGTTGCTAAGCCAAGCATATACTGCCATTAGAACAGTTCTGGGGACTTAAAGCTGCAGGGATCCGTCCCAAGGTCAGGAAGAGTGCTGAGACTGGACACTTTGACTGCATCAGCTTACGTCAATAGCATTTAATCTGTAGCAATGCTACGCTGAGATCATATTGGAATTGTTCTTTGAAGGACTTTTCCAGCCTCAGATTAGATAAGAGGTTCAAGACTAATAAAAGTAAACCTATTCAATCCTTATGTGTGTCTTATGAAATAAATACCTTTAAAAGATGAGTTTTCGGACAATTCTAAGACTGCAAAACATTAATTGCAAAAATGTGATGCTGTTTTTCAAACAACTTTTTGCATTGAAAGCAGGGTGTCCATTAGATTTCTTTATTAGCTGAGTCACATTTCCATGTAAAATAGCATGAAGTTCAAAGATCAGCCTGAAGAATTGTTATGCTCACTGAAGGCTCCCAGGTAATAAAGCATGCAACTGTGCAAATGTGAGGAAGTGTTGTACCATTCAAGCATTCAACAAACATAATAGTTTCCAGCTGTCTGCATTCCGCATTTCATTCTTCTATTTTTGTTTCCTTTCTTCGTTTGCAAATGTTGAATCCTCCTGAACCCTGTGCTGCTTTCGGCTGAGCACTGACTGTTTATGACCCCTCATGAAAACCCATTCAAAATTCATATTTCAAAATAGCAAAGGGTGTATAGAAATAGAGAAATAATTTTAATTTCTTCAAAATGTAGAATCCAAGACACAAAAGAGAGACTTTGTCCTTCATTGTTCCTCAGCGCCATTTTCCATTTCTCTGCTTTTACCATCATTTCATCACCACCATCAGACTTCTCAAACCTAATGTTATTTCTTTCACCTTCACAATTTCATCACCCTTACCTCTCTTCACCCTTTTTCCTCTATTTTGGGCTGAACTAACTGTAATGACGGTACCCACTGCTAGTTTCGAGAATAATTCAGTCTGGCCTGAGCTGAACATAAATGACATTCTCCACACTTTCTAGACTTCCACATTTTGAGCTGTGTCAGAAATCATCCGTCGCCATGGTAGACATCTATGGTTGCCTGGACAGGGGTGGAAAATTGTGGTTCATCTGAATTGGAATTTGGCAAATAGCCTATTCAAACTGGGATTCTGTCCTACGTTACGGTATCAGCAGCTGGTTTGGGAATCTAACAGTCAAGCTCAAAGCTCAAATATTTAACCTACTTAAAACGGAAGTGAAAATAATGAGAACTCCTGCAGCCCTTACCCCCCAAATAAATCTTTGAGCAGTCCACCCTTCATCGGGCAGAGAGGTTCCTGTCTGATCCTTTTCATGTGTTGAATGCTGAATGTGTGTTGATGAACTCTGGTAGGAGGTACAGGGTCCCTCTTTGTATGCATAACCATTATAAAACACTCATCCGCCCCCAATTTAACTTATTGATGGGCAGATCCTCCAGGACAGGAAGACCAGCAGGGAAGCTGTGAGATAACTTAGATGCCACTAACTGCTGTGCAGCTATTAGTAAGACAGAGAGCGTTTATGACTGTATGTCAGGGTAGGGTTGCAAATATAAAACACCTTAACTTAACCTAAAAATGACCCCATGTTGTTCCAATATGAGGGAGTGAGAAGCAAAACAGTCATACAAAGACTGAAGAAGTCAGAGGACTGTAGATAATGATGGTGTGATATAGTTTAACATTAATCATTATACTTGATTGATATCAAAATCATAGAAATTGAAATAGATTTTTTGATCAGAAAAACTAATATCTAGTCTGTATTTATATTTAAGGCAATAATAAGGTTGAAAAAGCACAAGCCTGATGTGTGAAAGCCTTGTTCACAGTAAATGAGCCTCCAATAAACCCTGTGGCCTCTCCTCCCCCACTGTTCCTCCACTAATCATTGCATGACTGTCATGGCGCTTTTCTTGGTGGCCTGGGTAGCAGCCTGGTGAGAGGTCATGTTGGATTAGAAGGAGCCCTGTGTGATATAGGTTACTGCACTGTGCTACTAGCAGGGTGCTGAGGTGCGGGGGTGGAGCGTGCCCAGACACACAAAGAAATGCATGAGTCACATCAGTGATGAGGTCTGTATTTGATATCTGCTGTCCTGATGCTGTGGATTGTTTTCTTGCATCGTATGTTTGCTGCAGATAGCAGCCTTACATTAAAAACTGGGGATATAAAAGGTTAAAAAGACTTTAAGAAAATGTGACTAACATCCTACACATCACTCATATCTTCTTAACATTTGGGCAATATTAATTTAATGCTGTGTCACCACTGACAAACCATACCTGTATGTATTTTAGCATGAACTGGAAAACTCCTCTTGCCTTGTCCCATTATCCTGCTCACACACTACCTGGTATTGCATCTGTTTCTGCCCTCAGGAGAGCATTTTGTCTCCTTATTACGTTAAACAAGTATAGATCTGGCCATTGGAGGGCACTGCAATGCAGAATCACTCATTTGAAATTCAGTCAGAGCTCCAACGAGTCGTCCAATAAGACAAAATTAACCCTAAGTAAATACTTTTTTCAATTAATCTGTGATTATATATGCTTATCTCGATGATTAATGTTTCATCTGCTATTTCAGGAGTCCAGTTTCACTTTGACTCCCAATTTACATCTCAGGCAGCTGTTTGTAGTCACAGAAAAAATCTCTCTAATGTCTGTAACCATGGCAGCCACAGAGAGATTTTGCATAAGCCAAAAAAAAAAGAAAAAAAAGAAAAAAAAACCCACCAATGGCAATTTCACCCTCCTTCACATGAGCAATCCTGGGCCAATTTGCCCCAAACTTCATTAATATGACCCTGCTGTTGTGACATAAGGTCAGCATCTATCTTGCTTCATTAAGCCAAAGACGGATTTCATATTGGAAGTCTTGCAATGATAGTCGGGGGTCATTTTCCAAGCAGGTTTGCATGAATAATAGATGTTTGGTTCAGCCGATTAGGAGAGGTCAAGCCTCAGTGGAAGAAGCAGATGTGTTGTGTGATATGTGGGATGAATGTTGGCAGAACAAAGGGAAAGATGCTGACAAAATATTTCGACCTATAGCAAGTCCCTTAAGAAATACAGATACATAAATAAAACTGCATGGTTGAATCTGAATCCCCAGAAATGTGTAAAACCCACACTCATCAATTACTGTCACAAAGAAATAGAGAATGTAATATGTGTTAATGTTTAATCACAGTATGTGGTGAAACGTCATTTGGTCATTTATTTTATTTAAACATTGTAAATATCACAAACACACAGTCATAGATCACCAGAGCAGCAATGATTAGTCAATTAATCGACTAGTTGATTGATAAAAAAAAATTAAGGATTTTTGTAATCAATCATTTTTCAATTAAAAATGTCAAACATTTGCTGATTCCAGCTTTTCAAATTTAAGGATCTGCTGCTTTTCTTTGAGAAGAAGCAATTGGAAGATTTCACTTTGGGCTCAGGAGAAATTGTGCATAGCATTTTTCAGTTTCTCTGCATCTTCCAGACGAACCAGTTAACAGTGAAAATAAACGGCATATCAATCTGAATGATGAAAATGATTACTCACAGCCCTGCAGCTCACTAGTGACCCATTAATACACGTTACAGGTGAGAGATGTCAAATGTTACATTTGTTTAAGGAGTGGCAGTGTTTCATGACCATCTGGACAACAACATGGTGTTTCGCATATCCACGCATCTTTTCAAGAGCAAATGATAAAAGTAATAAAATCTAATAAATGCTATATATTCATATATTTCGACTTGATCTTCATACACATGCACATTTTCAACATGCGAGGTAATTACAATGTCACACTTTGCATTGAAGCTTAACTAAGATGCTTTAACCTATCAAACTTGGCGGAAGGCTCCCACTGGGCAAGGGCAAAAAATAAATTAGCTATTTACAAAAGCTCTTTTATAGATCTGTGCACCTTCTGCTTGGTCATTATGCATTTTTTTTTCGTGGATCTGTTTACACACCATTCATCACAACAATTACTTCTGCAATCCTGCGTTAGCCTCTCAAGTACCATTATCAATAAATAAAATATTTCAATACAATATGCTTTAATGTCCAGTTTAGATAAATAAAGATGAATTTATATTCATTTTAATATACAAATGATGATGGCTGACTATTTGTATGAGCAGATAAATATAATATCAATAATGTATTGTCATTTTATTTTTTCAGCAATCATCTTGCATGAGTACGATTCAAATTTCTCAATGCTCACACTGAAGTTAAATTTTATTATAAGTAATATGGTCTAAAATGATCTCATGGGAGGGAAGAGGAGGGCTGATAATACAAGATCATTTAAATATAATCACAAGTATATGGACCAGTAAATCACATTAAAGAAGAGGAAGGAGAAAGGGAAGAGGGCTCGGGCATACAGGTCAATTCTTTTGGCAGCTGAGGGGATTACTGGTTTCGGGGGAGGAGGTCTCTTGCTGTTCTTTGACTGGGATTTTCCGGCGCCACCACCAGTATCGATTGGCTTCCCATAGCAGTCAAAGTTCGACAGCTCAAAGTCTCGAGGGAGGGAGCCCACGATGCTGAAGTCATTGGTCCGCAGGTCGGATTTAGAGGTGCACACCTTCTTACAGCGGGTCTCTGCCACCTGTGTGCAAAAAAGAGCAACAGGAGGAAAAACAGAATTGATTATTAAATTCTGGAGCAATTGATTTCAAAATGCATGAATCTGTCTAAAACGTACATAAAGATAAGAGGATCGTCTGAAAGCACTGCTGGCAGCCCCTGAGGCAGTGTAACCACTTTATCTACTGTACTTAAATACCATGTACTCTGATTACTAACAAAGTACTGACAAAGATGACCTACATTCACACCAGGCCCTCACTCACTCATAATTTGCCTTGTGTATATTCCGGCTCCTTTACCCTCTCTTTGCCTTCAACTTCCTGATTATGACACCTGCTTCCTCCATATTTGTTTTTGTTTTTCCTTTGGTCCAAAATCTGACCCACTAAACATCTTTTTATTTTCACCTGCTCTGTTTTTTTTGCAGATATGCATTATGAATTGCTGCAGTTAGTCCAAATGCCATTAACACTTAAGCATTAGTAGAAGTAGATTAAACATCTACACTGAAAAAAAGGTCTTCATGAGGGCAAAATGACAGTTTAAATCTGTTTAATCTGATTTTTATTTCTGTCTATGTCATTAAATGACACAAAAACTAATAGAACAATAACATTAGCCTTCACCGCTGAAATGAAGCCCACATCCATTCATTTTTGTCTCCTCGCTCAACCTCTTATTTCTCCCCTGCAGGTTTCTCTTTGTATCTAGAGTGTTTGTGCTGTGCTAGATTTATAGCGATGGCGATATGCATTCATACATCAAAAGATATGTAGACATACCACCAGAACAGATGAGACAGACAGTCACTGCTGACTGAGCCCATTTTTAACCACAGCCCATCTGACAGTCTGAAAGTACTTATTTGCCACTGATCTGTTTTCTGTCAGATGGGAGAGAGTTTGAGACTTGACTTGATTTAAAATGCGCTGAAAACAACAGCCCAAAACTGCCTTGTAAACATCATACATTTATAGTTTTTTCTCGCAGTCGTAAACTTCTTCCAATTTGGGCCAAATTGCACAAATCCATTCCTGAACCTTTAAGAAGTGAATGCTTGATTTCTATGAGTCCTGTTTGACACATACAAAAGTGCTATTGTTGTAAAAGAGCAGCAATAATGGCTCTTAGACATTAAATCCAAGCTGCAGGAATGAGCATTTAAATGAGGCTGTTCAGGACTCACCCAGTAAACAAGCTGTTTGATCCTAAAGCTTAGACAGAACACATGTGGACAAGAAAATCACTATTATTTTAGTAGAAAAAAAAAGAATTCTTTGGAGCCCAAATTAGATTTCTTTTGCTCTCTACAATGTTGCCTAGTATGGTCCTTCTATCACATTGGACAACCAGGGCTCATAAGAATCAGCAAAAGGATGCAGCTTAATGTCATCCAAAACAATCCCTTTCATCGATTTCCCTGAAGGCCTGTGGGTGAACAGGATCTAATCAGACTCTGAATGCTTACTCACTAAAGTCATTAAGCTCATTAAAGCTTCATTATTTTGATTTTGTTTTGACAAGAAAACCCATTAAACCTCAATGGAATAATATAATCCTCGAAAAGGTAATGCGGTCCGGACAAACCCAGAGGTAAATTAATTTCAATTAGGCGCACAATTGGAGAACACGTACCACATATTGCATACCTGATGTGCGTATGATTGAGGTGACGGACTCAGCTGTGTTTATACTATGTGTGTGTGTTAGAGACAATGCCAGTTTCTAAAGACTGGATTAACTTTATTTACTGTTTGGATTTGATCTCTATGCCTGAGGCAGTTGGATCTGGAATATGTGTTTTTGTCATTTCACTGTGTTGCTTGAAGTTACTTGAAGCAGACACACACACAGACATAGAAACACACACCGCACACTTGCACAAAGCAACAAAAAAAAAAGAAAAGAAAGAAGAAGAAAACAAAATGTTGCAGTGATTAACCCCTATAGGGGAGATCATTTATACTTTGATGATGAATATATACTTTAAATATTAAAATATATATTTATAACAGTACAGAAGAGTAGAATCAGGTTAGGAGAAATGCAACTGGAGACAAGTGAGAATTATATGCAGGAACCTTAGGCATGATTTCACATTACCAAGGTCAGTGAAAAACAGAAACACAAATGCAACTAGAGTTACTCCTCTGCCGTTGTATCCCTCCGCATATCTGTCTGTACAGACTTATATTATATATGTAATGAGTGGTGAGAGCAACAACAATCACCTGAAGATCAATATCAGCAAAATCAGAATCTATCTTGATTTAATAAGCCAGAAATAGATTCCGGGGTCATTTTCTAAGCAGGTTTGCACAAAAAATAGATCATTTGGTTTGGCAGATTGGGAGAGGTCAAGCCTCGGTGGATGAAGCAGACGTGTGATGTGATGATGGGTGTTTACATCCGTGTCTATCCAGACTCATAATATACGTATGTAATGAGTGATGAAAAGAGCTTTACCACATGGAGCAAGAACAGTCATTTCAAGATCAATACCAGCAGAGCCAGAAACCGCAGTTTGCGGTGAACTGCAACATTAAGTAAAATATTGGCATGGCGTCAGTGAGAGAGCTTTTGGCTACACCTGAGTCCCACTGTTTGCTTGTTGAACCCAAGTCATGCTGCTGTAGCTGCAGAACGTTGCCTTGTAACCTCTACAAAAAAAAGGTGCATACATCAATAAGCATTATGTCTTTTCATAAACAAAAGTGTTGTTTTTTTTTTAGATAGTGACAGTGTGGATACACACAGGACAGAAGTGAAGCAGAAGAGATGTATGACATGCAACTATCCTGGCCAGAATCAGACAGAGTAATTATATAGCATTCATCCCAAAAAGGTGAAAATTATTGACAATCACGGGGTCAGATGTCAACCGGACTTCTGCCAATGGATATAGAAATACTGATGTTGATGGAAAGAGTTGATATTAGCAGTATATGGACCATGTCTGGAGTGAATAGGATGTAGTAGGGCAAGGATATGAAGCAACTCTTGTATATATGGCAACAAAAAAACACACAAAAACACAATTAAGTGATGAAAACCGGCTCCACTGACATGCAGCGTGCTGACATGAAGCGGCGTCCCTCCGGTCCCGTTGACCGTGTTGTTCCTCGCAGCAGGGCCCTTTCCAGCAGCCTTCTCCTTGGATGCTATTTTGGCCTTCTCTGCCTCGATACGCTTTGGGCTGTTTAGCATCACTTGAACCACGGCGTACTCCACCAGCGAGGCGAAACCAAACAGCAGGCAAGCAATCAGCCAGATGTCGATGGCCTTGACGTATGACACTTTCGGCAGCTCCGAAGCCAAGGAGGTGCATTCAGAGGACAGAGAGAGCACGGAGAGGATACCTGCACAAAGAGGGGAGACAAGTAACCTTGTCAGTTAGCTAAATCAGAGGAGGCTAAATGTAAAAAATGATACTAATATACCTTTCTACGAGAGTTCCTGTGATGTCATCCTTGTAATTTTTTTTTTGATTCTACTATTATTGCATTTTGGTTTTGATACCTAAACAATGGCATTTTGATAACATGTTTTTTATGAACTTCTATTTCAACAAAGCTATTTAGCCATTTATCAAAAGATGGATTTTTTTCTAAAGACAAGCAGCCATATAAGAACCAAAATATCTAAAACTATGGCTTAAACCTAACAATGTCAATCTCACCTTTACCAACTTGTTTGATTTGTGTTGCTTGTATCAAATTCAGAATGAGCATACCGTATATTTACCAAAAAAAAATCAATTCCATTGATTCCACATTAAATATATTGTCTTTGTACTCTTATCTAATGAGTATATATCAAAAAGGATTAGAAAATTAACATTCCACTTTTTTTATGATTTGCTCAGTGTCCAAACCATTTTGGAATCACGGTTGCACTTTTGTGATTAAAGCATCAAATAAACAAGACAATAGATCAGGCAAGGTCTTCAGTGTCTGCATCTGGTCTTTGTAATCATGTGTTATGGAAACATTTCTAATAAGGGATCAATACCCCGCGACCCCATAGCCTAAATGTTGGAAATATCTTTGATTCACATAATCTTGAGAGAGAGAGAAAAAAAGAAAGAATTTCTTTTTCAAATGACAAAACACTGGAAAAAAAAATAATCTATCTTCTGCTGTAAAAAAAAAGAATTCCAGTGAACATTAACTATAAACTCATGACGAAGACCTCAGACGGTCTCTAACGATTTTATTTCATTACTTATTTTTCAATCTCTAATAGCTCACAGGATTACAGGTTAGACATTCCCTCTGCACAGAAGCTCTCTTTTAGGCTACAGCAGTAATTACAACAACTCTTTTGAGGGTATTATAATAATAACAAATGAAGGCCTTCACTCCCCTTTCTTTACCATAATGCTTCTTTGGAGAGATAATAAATACCACGTGATGACCGATGGGTTTTGCCTCCAGGCCTCATTATGGTCGCTCATCAAGGGAGAGTTTGTAAAGGGTTCAAGATTTTAAACCAAACTGCTCTTTCCTCAGTGGAACAACCTGGAAGCTCAGCTACAACTATCCACAGTGAGAAAAACATGAAATGTGGTGATACTGAAATAGCTTTGTTTGCCTTGTTCCCCAATGTCACACAGAGCTGCAAGTACAAAACAAAGCTGGCCTTTGCATCTGACAAATAAACATGAACATCATTTATTTCTGTGATGCAACAGCAATTTTTTTTCATTTTCTCACATCCACTATTTTTAAAAAAAGAAGAAGATGGGTATACATGAAAACGCACGCTTAAATGAGCAAAACGTACAAAAAAAATAACATACACACACGTGCACCGACACACAAACACACAGCGCGGAGCAATAAATGAGAGTGGCCCCACACCTGGGTGTCGACTGACCTGCACTGATCCCATTTAGAGAGAAGTCAGAGGAGGCTTCCACGAGGAGTTGGAGTGATGAAAGGATGAAAGTGGCGATAAACAACTGGAGGGAGGATGGAGAAAAGGTGGCAGTGGATGACTGGAAGTGGGATAACAATGGATTTCCTTATCCGTGCAGCCCTGCACACTCAGAGGTGCCTGTGTGATCCTGGATGTGACGCTGACATGTTACACACAGGTTTGAATTACGGATGAGGAGGAAAGGTAAGAAGTGGACATTCTCCCAGCAAACACAAGCTTTGTCTAAATTGTTCATATTGTATGTCAGCTATACGATGCCCAGCGTTAGCCTGCATGTCTGGGAAAGAAAGACATGAGCACGTATAAATCATACGCAAATATATTAGGAGAGACCATGGGCACTTTGTTATGGTGTGCAGTTCAAACCAGGACCCAAATGCAGACAACAGCCAGAGACAACGTAGCAGTTCAGGGATTTAATGATGGGAGAAAAAAAAACAACACACAAATCCAAAATGCAAATTTACAAAACCACGGACAAAACTTACACGGGGCAAAACAGGACAGCAGTACAAGGAAGGGCAAAACAGGACAGGGCAGAACACAGCAGGGTAACAGAGTCAAACAGGGAATAACAGACAAACTGACACAGAGGACAGAACCAAACAGACTTAAATACACAGAGTAACGAGACAATGACACACAGGAGGCACAGGGAGGAGGAGAGACTCAGAGACAGGTGGAAACACTCAGACAATCACAGAGGAGGGAAAATGCAGAGAAGGGAAAACCTTAAAGGGGAAAACAGGAGGATAAACTAATCATAAGACAGAGCAAAACAAACACAGGGAAAGGGAGCAAACTGGAACTAAAAACATGGAAGACTGAAACACAAACAGAGGAACCAAAGGGGTAAAACAGATCATAAGAAAACATACAGGAAATGCAAAGCAAAAGCACATGACATGGAAAGCAGACTTTCAAAATAAAACAGGAAATACACTCAAAACCCAGGACCATGACACACTTTCTTTCCCCTGGTGACATTATTTAACAATATGATGGTTAAAGGGCATTGGGAAGTGGATACCTCCACTGAGGCCAATAATATGCCTGTAAATGTCTCCAAAAGCATTACAATCGTGGCTCAAATCTCTGGCTCTAATTCACATCAATTTAAACCTACGCCGGATAAGTGCTATTTAAAAAGCTCTTACTTACCTAAAGCACCAATGCAATGGGGCCTATCTGTCAATTACAGCTATATATAGTGATTTATTACATATGAAACAACACTGAACATGGCACCATGCTTGATAGATCCAGTCCTTTGTGGTGGCAACGTGATAAATGATGTCATGATGAGATGATTGAAAAACATAAATCCTACGCAGATGTTTGTATACGATTGACCACCGTCTTTTCCCGATCATCTTTTATGCCTAATTACCTCAATAAAAAAACACTCTCACCCACCCAGCCTTTAAATCCACTCAACCGTGCCCTGAACCCCGGTATAACTGCATTAGGACCATTTACGGATCATGTGTATTGGTAAACGATAGTGGAAGATGGTGGAATTGATTAAATAATCTGTACCCAAAGGGACCCTGGCGGCACTTGCGTCGGGGTTGATCCAGAAGGACAGCCAGGAGAGGACTACGATGAGCAGCGTGGGGGCGTAAACACCCATCATGTAGAAGCCAACCTGTCGCCTCAGGGTGAAGATAACCTCTACGCAAGTGTAGTACCCTGAATGAGAAGAGAGACAATGTCATATATGATTAAATAACTTCAGACACACAATTCTGCCTTGAAATGAATAAAAAAGAAGAAAAAAAGAGAGGCAGGCGTGGAGCGCACAGGATGCTCTCTTCTTACACTTGTTCCAATTTAGAGGGCTGGATTCTTTAAAAGACATAGAATGAAATGAAACGAAACCAGACACAAGCACACAGTGCTCTTTTTTAAATTAGCTGAATTCATTGTATTAGTCTTCAAGGGGAGATCCTGTCACTGTCGACTCAGCATTACAAGGTGGCTGAGTAGAAAACTTCCTGCTGCTTGTAATTACAGTCTGAACAATATGATATGGACGCAGCATTAGCAGCAGCGTCAATTCATGCTGTCCCACTAAGACTTATTCAGCACAGCATTCAGCCCCTGAATTCAAAAAGAGCAGGTGACTTCATCTTTTAAATACTGAGCAGGCATTTAAAGGGAAGATAGAAGCAGGGTTTTAGTCGTTTTGCATTCATAAACGATCGATTTTAACCGATCGATCTCCTCTGGAGATTCGGCCTCCATTAGCTGGGCTTAAAACAGCATGAAATAAGCATCTGTACACATTAGACTTGCCACAGCAGTGTTGTGTTTCTGCTCTGTGAGGCTGGACGGCTTGTCCAAAGGGATGGCAGAGCGGACCGGCTAAAGTAATATTTAACAAGGGATCTCTGGGTGAGCTTTTATACAGCATATAAGGGCTGCCTGTGGCGCGTAGCAGGCTCGAACCAGTTGTACACAGAGGTGATCTTTGTGTCTGGCCAGGTTGCCATGGCGACCCATTAAAAGGCTGACTCATTGCCAGCAGTGTGCCTCCCAAAGTACAACAGCGCTGAGGTCATACCAGCTCTGTTGGCTGATAGAAATTTTCCATTTTACTGCAGATGTCTGTCGTTTTGTACTCAAACCGGTCTCTAAAACATGTACGGCACAACACCAGGAGTAGTTTTGATAGTTTTCTGTCTCTGCCCTGCCAGCAGTCTGGGAAAAAGGTCAGTGTCATATGACGGACATGAGTCAGAGAACGTCAAACCTCAAGTGAAAACATCTTACAGGCAGAGGATGAGGAGGATTCGCTGTATGAAATGGAAGGTTGATGGTGATTAGATGTGTTTGCCAAGAGCTGCTCGACGCATGTGAACCGACACACTAGTGATCCAAGTAAATGGATGGATTTAGGCAGGACATGATTTCAAACATTAAAAACATGGCTTTTGCAAATGATGGATTGGGGATAGAAATGAAATGAGCACATTTGTTAGACTTCATTCATATGAGACAGTAACACTTGAATGTAAATCAAGCTGAATTTGCTGCCCCACATGACACCTTTGATTTCTCAACTCAAGCAAACATTTAGAAAAAAAACAACCCAAAAAAACAACATCTTTGAAGAGCTGTTTCATGTGTTTCTCCTTGTTTTCATGTGTTTTTCATGTAACCATGAGCTAAATCCCACCACAACCTGTCCGATGTTTGTTCACCAAGGAAATAAGATAGAAACCATGGAAATAAGCCTGATTCTGACTCGATGTAACTCTTTTACAGAGCTTTCTAAAATTAAACACTTGAACTTGTCAACAGATGGCAATTACTCCTCTCCTTTCAGTTGTGCTGGAGTCAGGGTTAATTTGGGTGTGCGTGCTTGGCTCACCCTGCACACCTGAGAGGGAATCAAACATAATTCCTGATACGAGTTACACCTGAGGTTTTCCTGTAAAGACAAGACAAAATATCTGATAGTTGATACTTTTAGACTTTTATGTGCTGTAATTTTTTTTTTGGCAATTATCAGTTTGCATGGAGGAGGAACAGACAGTTTTAATACAGCTGTGAAAAGTATTAATATCTCTACACCTGACTTACTTATTAGGTAATGTGACTTCAGCTGACTGTATGATCCCATGACAGCGTAAACACCTTCATAAAAGACTGAATATCTCCACGGGGCATAATCATCTACAGTTCATCTTAACAATGATGTCGACTATTGAAGTGTTAACATTTAATTTCCTTGAACAAATGAAAGCAGGAGGATTTAGGTGTAATGATCTCTCTAATCTCAACCAGGAAGAGGGTCACGCAGCATTTCATTTGGTTAGAGAAGTTGTTTTTGAAACATGCTGGCTGCTGCACAGGATATGACCTGCACAGATTTCATCTTTCAATCAAATCATCTTATACCCTATAGACACCAAAGACCAAGACCGAGCAATTAGCTGTTACTGTTCCCAAAGACTACCTGCAATGTTTGAGTTGACATGACATGACATGCGAAATAAAATTTCTGTACAGGACATGAACCTTTTGGCCAAGTTAATAGCAATAATGAGGACAGGCTACAGGGATATGAATGTACTTCTGTGGACATCATTTTCCTTTGAACCTATACCCAGAGCAAAACATTCTCATTTCAGAGAGAATAATAAATGAATGGATGAAAGTGAAGGCCAAAGATGAACAGCGCTGAGGTCAGAACCTTGTTAAGCTGCGAAGACTTTGTGGCTGATGAAAATACTGTGAAAAAGTAAGTTTACTATTTCAAAATATTTCACTTTGCGGTGAATGACCAGTTTATAGTGTGAGAAAATTGCCATATCCAGAGCTCCACATGCTCTCCTTTAAATAAATCGGCTACAAATAATTCACAGTTCTGTGCTGTCTTAGACCAAAAGCAGAGAATGCATTATGTCTGTTTCAAAGTTTCTACACTGGTTATCTGTTCTTTTATTAGTTTAGTCAAGGTTTATTTGTACAGCACATGTCAACGACAAGGCAAATCAAAGTGCTTGCAAAATATACTTTAAAAAAGCATTAAAACGTCACAAAACAGTATAGAAAAATGTTAGTGTTTGGTGTTTAACAACATTTAAATAGAAAATGAAAGATATAAGAAATACAAGAGTAAAAGTGAGAGTGACTTTTGGCTAGTGCTTTCCTCAATAAGCACTGTAACTTGTTTAAAGATAATGTCAGGAAGAAAATGGATTCATGACAAGGACAGTACCTGTTCCTGCATAGAATTTGGTGCAGTTCCCATAGTCAATATCTTCCTGTCTGATATCAAACTGTGGCAGAGCGATAGCATCCATTTGCACTGGGTCTCCTGTCTGCCACATAAACTGCAGGTCGTCTGTGGTGTAGCCAACTGGATGGAAAAGTTACATAGACATAAATAAAATGAGGCATTCCTACACCCATATGAATACATACATTATCAAAACCCCATTAGTGAGTCCACAAATGCATATTTAAGTGCACAGTGCTGTTTACACCCATGATATATGTTTACATGTGAAGTACCATCACAAGCAGAAACATGCAGCAATACATGATTGAAGTGTAAATACATACAGATCAGCGGAAAGTTTAAGTCTCAGCTGCCAGGTTTGGCTTTAGAGGGAAATGGTTTTAGTTATTTTGCTCATCTAAGTCTAAACTGCTTATAAATAAGATCCAGTAACTATAACCGAGCTTAATTAGCTGTGAGACTTTCACAACATCCTTAAAATATGATGATTTATTCCACTTGAAGTGTTTGCCGCTGAAATTGGCTTCTAAATACAAGCAAAAAGCTCAATTACCCCCAAAACGTATTTCAGAAAAACAACAAATATATTCCCAACTCACAACTACAGTATCTCCACAATACCGATCAGATTTCTTTAAGTCCTTTCTTTAATGTCATTATGTTTTTGTTTTTTAAATGTATTGTTAATAGTTCTTTATTAACTTTGGGGAAATACCAGAAATCATTCTTTTTTCTCTCCAAGTCTGTGTTTGCTGGAAAGCTAAGTCTGAGGCTCTTGGCATGTATGTCAGGCTGCTGTCTGACTCGATGTGAAAGCTCTGCCTATAATAGAACGACGATGTTACTGCTTTATGCAAGATTTATATAAGGTAATAAATAACAAGGTCTCCATGCATGTAAACAGATAGTCCAGTATTTTGATACCTCTGTGCCTTCATATATAAGCACCAAATTCAGAATAAGCATATACTGTATTTGCAAAAATCATTGTTCAAAGTTGATGAGGTTAAATGTTTAATGCATTGTTTTGTAGTGTTTTCAGATCAGTTTCAACATGTATTAGCAAACTATCACATTCTAGTTCATTTATGTCTCACTGTAAAATATAAAATGTAAATTTCCACCGTTTGATTTCTGATTTTATTTTTCCAAAGGACAACACATGATATATAGCAGATAAGTATGTATGACGTTGTAGAAAAAAAAAGTTTATTTTTTATGTTCTTTGAACTGATGAGGTGGTTTGAGGGGAGATTATTTGACTCACAGCTTTCAAGTTGCATTTTACACCTCTGTGTGTCCATCGGGAATAACGTCAGATCCAGTGGACAGGACAGGGTGACGGACAGCCTGGGGGTGGATGAAGAAAAAAATGGTTTCAGCTTTTCACTATGCCCTGTTTTTGTTGCTCTTATATCCAGTTATATTCACACAGACGTCTTGTGTGCGTGACACAAGTAATGCCTCGAACTGAGAGATGCAGTTCAATGGGTTAAAAAAATGATAACTCAAATTTACGGGAAAATTCACAAGGATTATCAATTACAAGGGCAGACTACATAAAGGTTCAATAATAGATGCTTTCAAAGTCATGTGATGTTTCTACAATAATTGCATAATTGCTTGAACAACAAATTTAGCTCATAGAATTAGGCTTTTAATTAACTGTGATATTAGAATAATCAAAACTGTCCATCAGAGCTATTAAGACAGTGAAAAAAATATATGTAATTTTTTTTAATATAAAATTCATCACCTCATACTGATGAGGACATCTCCATTCCGGAAAATGAAGAGGAGAATGTTCTCCTGGGTGACGTCGTGAAAGTTGGCGCTTTTCTCGTTAGCAAAGAACAGGTCAGGTTTCCAGAGACATTTGAACATCTTGGGATCGACAGTAAGAGAATCAGACTTGAAGTCCTGCGGCAGCTTCAGCCTGGGGTCGTTCCATCGCTGCCGCAGGAAGATGTTGACTCTGTAATCCTGCCAGGTACACGGACAGACAAAGACAATCATGGCTTACGTCCGCTGTTTGAAAGAAATTCAGCTTATTTTCTAGTCCGTGAAGCTTTCTGAGAGCCTACGGATACGGACAAGACGGACGAAAATGAAGCAATACCACCGGAAATAGTTGAGGGCAGTGAAGCTACAATTCAAAGCAAGGCGCCAGGGAGCATAAATGGGCCTTAAGTGTCTAAACAGGGCAATAAAAAACATTTTTTTCCCTAAATACATTTTTGATACTTTTCTAATCTACTGGTTTGATGTGCAGGTGAACAATAAGTAACTTCAACAGTTCGCTTAAGGGTGCCAAGTGAGACTTTACAGCTGCAGTGGAAACGCTTAGCATCTACTTGTAAATCAGTCAACATAGAGAAAACGGTTCAGTCCGCAGGTCAAACATTATCAATGCAGCAACATCTGATACAGCGAATACCTCACTGGAGAGCCTATTAGCGAACTTGTCACATCCTTGTTGACGGGAAGGTCTCACTCAGCGGGGCTTTGGGACTTTTTTTTTTTTTTTTGTGTCTGCTTTCATAGCGTGCCTCAAGCTGTTATGGGACCAGGTGTTAGGAAGGACAATTCATGTTGAGTGTGAAGACGGATGACATGTCAAATAAAGACATCAAAATGGCATCTGTGTGTGTGCTCCTGGTTAAGAAAGTCATTTCCCATCTTTCATCCCTTCACCGTTCCCACTTTTTTTATAACACCGCTGACCTTTATTTTGGGTTCTGTTGATACGGTAGCTCATGTACCGTCTGATGAAAGATAACACCTGTCATTGCTTCACACGCTCAGCTGTGTTCATATTTAAAATGGTGTAATTTATCCCACCTACTGGGAACATAGGCTTTCGTGAAATCAGAAGCGTGTTGGTGACATTCATATGTAAATATTTGGTGAGCGTATGTTTCCATCCCTTCTGTTGTACATGCATTATCAAAGGGCAAGAAGTTCTGAGGATGGTTTGGACATTCAGAAGTAACCCAGAAAGTGCTTTATTTTCATGCTAGTAAACATTTCTTTCGGAGGGAGAGCAGCGGTTAAAACTGTTGATTTCTCATTTTGAAAAGCAAGCTGTCATCTCTGCACAACCTAATTTCAGAATACCGTGTCCAACTGGTCCTGAAGCAACAGTGCAAGCAGCAGCTGTTGGCTCTTCTCATGCCAATTCTCACACCTTTGCATTTATGAAATCCAGACAAGGACATAAATCTTCTCTCTTGCTCACTATCAAGCTGCCAGCTTTTGACCTCAGAGAGACGTAACCAGAGTCGGTATTCAACAACGACAAGTTGGTAAGCAGCTACACAAAGGCACAGGTGCACACAAGCACAATTCATTACATCTTGTAAATTTCCCCACTGTGGGACTAATAAAGGGATATCTTATCTTATCTCCTAGCATCACATTAGTCATCTCCTCCTGATGAATACAATCAGAGAGTGTTAACTACAGTAGACGGCCTGGTGTTTGTTCAGAGGGAGGTGTAAATGATAGAAGAGGCTTTCCTGAGATCAGATACCCCACAGAGTGATAAATGGAGGGGGAGAGGTGACCAGCTGTCTCCTCTGTCTCCTCCTAGGTTTGTTTTGATCCTTCTTCACTTTCATTTTCTTACTGATTTTCATCCAGGGGGTGAGAGAGAAGAACAGAATTTTCCATCTGGGAATTTGTCGTCTCTTCTTTCTTGTTCTCTCTGGATCCTATCTCTTTTCTCCTCCTGGCTTCTCCTTCTTTTGATTCTTCCCTCTATTGTTCTGGGTTCATTTAGTCCTTTTTTCGTCTTTTTTTCTACCCACTCTTTCTTTCCACTGCTCAATTTCCTCATCCCTGTCTCTCGTTTGCCTATTTTGTCATCTTGTCTGATTCGTCTTCTTTTCTTCTTTTAATCCTTTTCCCCCTCCTTAAACATCTTGACTTACTTTCTTGGCCTTGGCCTCATTTTCACTCACTGATATCCCATCTTCATTTTCTCCCCCATGTCTTTTAAACTTGCTTCGCTTTCTTCCCTCCTTCTTTCTCCTGTTTTCTTATTTTCCCTCGTCTCCTCTTTGTTTTCCCCTTATTCTCATGTTCCCCCTCTTCCACATGTATACTTTGACTTTAAAGGACTTTCCTCTTTCAACATGTTTCAGCCTAACTGATCTCTAATTGGTTCTAGTGTGAAGTTCTCCACAGGACAATTTTATAAGTGAACACTCTCTGATCTGCAGCCAAAAGAAATATTTCCAGAGTTGATTTCCATGCAGCTCGAATTCCAAGACATGGGATCTAAGGCTTTGTTCGGAGTGTCATTCCTCCTGAGATGAAGTAGGAGAACATTTATCACTGTTTTGGACTGAGACACTATCCAGACATGCAGCAGGATCCTGGGTCTTGTACTCTTTCTGTTCCTGAAGTTGACTTCTACCGCAGTTGGTTCAGGCTTCTGCCACCCTTCCACTCCTTCAGGTCACATGGGATTTTTTGGGGGGGATTTCAGAGAAAATCCATCTCTATTATGATAAAGACATAAGTGTCAACTCTTATGCCCCGAAGTCTTATGGATTTTCTGCATTTCAAAGTCCCTGTTGTATTTTGCTTGGTTTTATGTATTTTATGTGTTCTATTTAATTTAATTTTAATGATTAGTCTGTATTTTGTTTTTATTCTCTTATGACTATAATCGTCCCTGTTTTTACTTCATTATTGTCAGGTTTACATTTGTTTTTTATTCTTGTTTTTATGTTCTTTCTGTCATTGTTTACACTTTGTGCATGTAAACTCTTTGTTGTGAAGCACTTTGAGCAACATTTCATGTATGAAAGGTGCTATAAAAAAATAATGTTTATTATTATTATTAATTTATTATTATTTTAGTGAATTAAAAAACAGCAAACAAGCTGTTCTACGACGGTCGACTACCATGCAGGTGACCCAAGTTCAAATCTTATGGATGCTTTTTTTTTAAATAATTTCATGGATTTTGCTACTTTTAGGGTTAAACTCAAACTTTTCTGCTTATTTTTTCTTATGGATTTTGGGAAAACCAGAAGGATTTTCAAAACAAGTCTTGCAGGTAGCCATTTTGTTGTAGATGTGTGCTATAAAATGACAACCACACCAGGTTTCCTTTTTTTTTTCCTTTTGTAAGTTTTACCATGACATGTTTGAGTTAATTTGCCTTACTTGACTCTGCATTTCCTGCTATGTGACTACTGCACATGGGCACATTGCAATGCTGATGTGTCTGTTTTATTATCATTAGTCAAAATATTCAGTGAAAATCTGGGTCTGTGTTTGGAATTAAACTCTGCAGATTATAAACTATGTGCTGCATGGAAGAGTTTGTCAGACAGAATCAAGTCAATCTGGGAATTCTGTCACTCTGCACTGCGTTCATTTCGATTATCTTGTCACACAGTTGAATATATTTACTGAGAGAGACACTCGATGTTTACTAGCTCCTCCCAGCAGCTTTGAATTAAAAAGCACTGGTAAGACGGCTTCTTAAAAACCTTCACGTATGTTCTCTCACTGTTTCTCAAGCGATTAAGTCGTGCCGTGCTTGAGTTTAATCTGTTCAGTAGCATTCAAGCAGGGCTCCTTATATCAGCATTTAAACCATCAGATAAATGAGGCATGAAAACACTAGTGTTCATAATGATTCACTGCTAAATGGTCTGATACCATCTAGAAAATGTTCTCATGCTTTCTTCCTAAAACTTGTGGGTTACAGCAGTTTTCAGCTCTGATCCACTGCCCCTGATTGGCAGAAGTATTGATTACCAATAAGTAAGGCTGAGGTTGGTAATGAAGTGAATCCTTACCATGGTCGTTTCCTGTATGGAACCAAAACTGTTGATGAAAATGTTCACTCTGTCTTCCACTGGAATTCCTGGATTTAGAAAGAGATAAGAAGATATTGTATTGGCTTTTGCAAGAAGAGTGATGTACCACTGTGTTGATACAGTATGCAACAGGAAGTGCCAGCATTATTTGTAAAACCCTGTGCATCTTTAATTATACAGTTGGTGATTAAATTGTGGTACTGGTGAGGATTTGTGAAAGCATTTTTTTTCTCCATTTAATAAAATGCCCTCCAATCCCCTGCTAAGCTAATGCTGTAAACATATGCACTGAAATCTCTCTCCTCTATGGCTTTTGCATGAACTAATAAAAGCGTTAATGAATGCAGACTGCTCGCTATGCTTTGAATAAATGATTTCCTTTGAGGTGTTTACTGGAGGCTCAGGATTTTCACACGGTAAATTCTATCAAGCAGTTCACAAAATTAATGTGCATACCTTCCATGCATTAATGCAAGCAAAGCAAAACCAACTAATTTTTGAGAAACACTTTTAGTGCTGTCTTAAAATTGTCTATATTGTCTGTAAAAAGCTGCTCAACACTTTATAAGGCCTGGACAAAGTCATGTACAAGGCACAGTTTAGGATGTAATTTGGGAGTTTATGACATGGACGTTAATGGACGAGGAGCTTTCAGCCCACCCTGAAACCGAGAGCAGATGTTTGGCCGTTGGATTAGTAGCAGGCATTTGGAGAGGGCGCTGATTCTGCTCACCACACATCAAGCAGTGAGTCACAGATACAGCTCCTGCTGCCAAGCGCCAGACAATGGAAACTGAGTATCTACCTGTAGGGCCATCAGTCAGACACAGAGGTGGCCAATCAATTCTTTATCTTTATGGCTGTTTCAGTGAGGCTGAAGCCTTGTACTCCCCAAAGCATGACATTTCCACTAAAGCACTATTAAAGACGGATTGGTATAGTGGACAGTAGGAATAAATAGAACTGTGGCAGATTTTAGAGGCAGAGATTTGCTCTTTTGCCTTGTAGAATTTCAATATTTCTAATTTATGTTAGGAAATAAGGTTAGTAGAATATGAAATAAGCGTAGTTTCACCAAAAGGTCTGATACATAAAATTCACTTTGTATGTTTTTTAGTTTTTTTATTTAAGACCTTTTTAAGTCACATACTTCACCCCCACTCTGTTTGTTTCAAGACCATGTTGAATTATCTTTAAGTGAACCTGAAAATATCAGCTTATTATTATTACTTATTATATACCCAGTTCTTCGTGGTTGATTTCAAGGCATTCCCAGGCCAGATGATATGATACGTAATCCCTCCAGCGAGTTCTGGTACCACCCCGGGGTCTCCTCCCAGTTTTGACGTGCCCAGAAAACCTCCAAACCCTGGGAGCGTCTTCATCAGATCCGCGAACCACTTCAACTGTCTTCTTACGACACGAAGGAGCAGCGGCTCTACAGAGTAGCTCCTTCCAGATGTCCGAGCTCCCAGTTCCCACAGGACCTCATGTGGGACATGGTTGTAAGCCTTCTCCAGGTCCATAAAACATGCTTATCACGTGTAGACTGGGTGAACAAACTCGGAGGACCAACTCTTCAGGAGTTCCACGGGTTCCATGACCAGGATGGAATCCATGTTCATGACTTCCTCAGCAACCACTTGCCAGGAGTATGGAGGAGTCTTACCCCGAGTCAGCGTACTCTGCCTCCACTTTAGAGGACTTGATCAGGCTCAGGAGCTCCTCAAACCACCACCCGACAACATCCTCAGTCTGAGTCAGCAGTTCTACTCCCCAGCTGTACGAAAGCCTTGCTTTTCCTTCCTGAGTTATCGGACGATTTGGCAGAACTTCCTTGAGGTTGACCGATGCTCCTTCTCCATAGCTTCCCTGAACTCCTCCCACACCCGGGTTTTTTTTTTGCGTCAATGACTGCCGAAGCTGCAGCCCTTCTGGCGTCTCGGTACCTGTCAGCATTCTTCAGGAGACCCCGCAGATAACACAGATAAACAGAATCAGAGTGGAGACATCCCCCAGTGTGTTGAACGGCAAGTTTTGATTTGAGAAGCTTCCAGATGGGAGTTCAGAGAAATCCAATGCTGTGAGCAGATACTGCAGTGCTGTCTTTGCACCAAAACATAACAAGCCTGAAGTATCATCTTCCAAAGTGCTTGAAATATGATCAGGGCAGTAAGTAGTCTACAATTGGAGCAGATGCCCTGTGCAGCGCACATCATTCAATAATCACAGTGTAATCACAAGGTAATCACGGTGAATGCCAGTGACAGCAGCTTTATTGGTGCTTTAGCCAAGTGCCGTAAAATCCCTCAACCCCCTGAAGGCAACGCTGGGATAGCGAAGAGTACAGTATGTAAAAAATGAGTGTGTGTGTTTATTTATATATGTAGATCGATAGATAGACAGATAGATAGATAGACAGATAGATAGATAGATAGATAGACAGATAGATAGACAGATAGATAGATAGATAGATAGACAGATAGATAGACAGATAGATAGACAGATAGATAGACAGATAGATAGATGGATAGATAGACAGATAGATAGACAGATAGATAGACAGATAGATAGATAGATAGATAGACAGATAGACAGATAGATAGATAGATAGATAGATAGATGGATAGATAGACAGATAGATAGATAGATAGATAGATAGATAGATAGATAGATAGATAGATAGATAGACAGATAGATAGATAGATAGATAGATAGATAGATAGATAGATAGATGGATAGATAGACAGATAGATAGATAGATAGATAGATAGATAGATAGATAGATATTTAAAAGCGTATCCATAACAGATCATGTATTTTCATTAATGTCCTGAGCCTCTATCATGCACAGACCTGTTCCTGGACCAAGTCTATGGGATAAATGTGGAGTTACATATCCATGGTACACTCATTCCTTAAACTAGCATGACAGCACTGCAGCAGAAATATAAATTAACAATAGGCAGAAACAGATGAAGAGGATAAGAGAATTACCTTTGAAGTTGGGCCTTATTCTGGGATCATAGCTGATCAGTAACCTGTTCAAGATGTTACTGGTTGAATTTGCAGGGACTCTGGCCAGATCCTCAGATGACAGCTGTCTGTAAACAAAAAAGACAGAGAGGGGAACCGTTGGCACGATTACACCAGCAGGTCAAATTCCTGGTAAATGAATAGCACAGATGCACAGATACACAGTGCACCCGCCTCTACTCTGTATAGTTTCTGGTTGAACTCTAACCTGAGAGAGCTACCAGTTAAAGACTGAATAAGCTTCTTACGTTATGTTTACCCCTCATTTTGTATTTTGCCAGACGTTTTTTTAAAGGATTCTTTACCATCGCAGGATAGGGGCAAGATTTTTGCTTCTAACTTCATGGATAAGGCCTAAAATACATCAAAACATACAAAATGACATCCCCATAAGATCTACCACACATCAAACTGTGATCTGGATCCAGATCTGGTGATCTAGAATGTTCAAATGTATGACAACAAATCATAATAGTACAGACTTTTAATTCAGATCAAATTCTGATTCAGTTTGGGGTCAAATCTGAGGTATCCTCAAAAGTTACTGGACTTGATCCTAATGAAAACTATCATTAGTGAGATATATTTTTTCTTGAATAACTATCAAATTAATATGGATACAAATGTGATTCCAAATTCAGGATTTCACGGATTCACATGCTTCTTAATTTGGACAAACAGACAGCTGAGGACAGATTATGTGTTGGGTATTTGAAGATAGATGGTCAAATGCTAGATCTAAGTCATTATCAAACAATAGCAATTTTCAATATTCAGACTCCATTTGCACTGTAAACAATTAAAAATGTTTTTATACAATTTTTTGTAGATTCATTTTAGTTGTCTTGTCTCGACTTTTCTGTTAACTTTTTATTGAACCTGAAAGGAATTTTTTCCCCACCCGAGCTAAAAAAAATGGCAAAATACAAACATTTGTCTACTGGAAATTACCACTATAACATGATGTGGTGACTTTCAAATATGTTCATCCAAACATATTTATTTTCTGAGGCTGACTGAGGTAAAAACAATGGGACAAGGAGAGTGAAAGGGGAGAACAGGATCTGGCAGGAAAGAAAAGAGAAAAGAAAGCCTCCTTGTGGGTGGCAATGAATTATCCTGCCAAAGAATTTCCCCCTCTCAAAGCACTTTACATATCATTATATAAACCTTATCATGCACTGAGAAGAGTTAAAGTGCTCCACAGGAATGCTGCGCTGTGTGTGTATGCTTTGCGGTTCCTCTGATCAAAGTGAAACACATAATTCCCATCCACGAAACCTCTTTTTTTTCTTCCTCTCTTTTAACAGACTCTTCTGACAACCTCAAGCACAACAGCTAAACTGGAACCAAGTGCTTCCCTTGATCCACAAAGGCATCTGCAGCACTAAACACAAAATATGTCATACAGCTTACATTTGCCAATACAGGAATACATCAAACGTTTTCTCCCTCATTTCAGGAAGAGACTCTTTTCTTTCTTTTTTTTTTACCATTTAAGGAAGCAGAGAGTACAGCTCTCCATTGCACAAAGACACTAGACAGTAAAAAAAAAAGGCAAATTAGGACATTTTGATGATTCTTTCAGTTTTGCAACAGAATTATCCCTTTTAATTTATTCATGACCTGACAATCATCCATCACTTCTTTCTTTTGTCTTTTTTTTTTGCAGTCACATTATCTAACAGCAGAAGACAGCTGGCAAAGAGTAAAAGAGAGAAGAGCTAAATCAGTGGCCAAGGAAACATCAATCTTGCACAAGGAGCTGTGGCTTTTTTCTTCTTTTTTTTTTTACACGTTTCACAAGTATTCCTGTGGGTTTTTTGTTTTTTTTAAACCACATCCTTCTGGTAGATTTAGTGATGTTTGTCGACTGTTCAGACTTGACTGTATTACAGTATCATATCAGACTGTAGAGATGAATTCAAATCTGACTGTTGGATGAAGACTGGAAAGGAGGATCCAATAGGTGTATTTATAGGATCCCGTATTATATTTGGAGATTGATAATAGGAAATTAAAGTCAGGTCTGTTTTACTGTTTTCATTTTTTTTCTTCTAATTTGTCTTGTCTTGTGAGTCCCTCAACTTCACAAAAGTGCAACATTAAATCAATGATTTGCCTTTAAAATCAGGGCAATAGTTCAATTAATTTTGAAATTCTTTTGAGCACATCACCACTTTGGTGGTCATATTGTTAGCATGTTGTCATTACTGCCCTTTGTATGTTCTCCGTAAAAGTCCATATGTTAACTTTTTGCATCATTGTTAGGACCTGGCAGTGTTTTGTCCTTCCTTGTGTCTCTTGTCTGTCTATCTGTGTGTTTAAGGCGTGGCTATCTGGTCACTTGTCACCTACCTGAGGCTTCCCGCCACACAATCAAGCCCACCTGAGATCAATCTGGCTCATTACCTCACCTGACCCCTGCTGCAGATAAGCCCTGGCTCTTCATTCCACTCTTTCTGAGATCATCTGTTTACACGACAGGTTTTTCAGTTTATGACTCTTGTTGTTTGATTTTTAACCTACTTGCTGGCTGCATCTTGGGTCCTTATTTTTGCTAATTATAACAATCAGTCCAGGATTCATTCCATACTTACGATGGACAGTAAACCTGCTTTCCTTTCTTCTTTCCCTTCTTTGTTCCTTTTTCTTTGGCAGATCCTCCCTCTAGACAAAGAAAGAGGACCAGGAGAAAGATGCCGAGCTTCTTACTGCCCATTCTGGGGTGTGTTAACCCTGTGGAGGGGGGAAAAAAAGAAAAAGTATTTATATAAAGAAAAGCGGATACAGCATGAAAATCACAAGTCAGTAACCAAATCTGAATTGTTTTCTCATGGCATTCAACAAATCACAGAATTAATTTGCACATGATGACAGAAGCTTCTTAAGCTTTTCTCTCAGTGGGAGCACTTTTATCTATGTCATGAACAATGTGACTTTGTCCCTTGCTTTCTTGATATGCTGCATCCCCCATTTAATCTGCATGCATTTCACATACAGCGATTTGTCTGCAATGTAAATGAATCAATCTGACATGGTTTAATCAAGTAGTGCAAGTTCAAGCATAAATCCAATCAGTAGAGTAATGCACCTGAATAATGTGGTCATTCAGGACTCGTCAGGTGAATGTGACCTCCAATGGGTGGCTGAAATAAATAGTACCTGAAATAACCTCTACTTCAGTCAAGAACATGCAGAAAAAAAATAAGTGTCTCCGCTTCTTTTTCTTATCACCACAGCTGAAAATTTGGTTGGCTCTGTGATCGCTGTGGCGTTGTACTTCAATCATTCCTCCTACCAAATGTAGGAGATAATAAATCTTTGTTAGAAAATCCAAAAAACGGGTTTAACAGTAAACACAACTATACATATAAAGGCACACTTCTATGCAAAAGCAGTGCCATTAATCAGGTGGCAGCCATAGGACCTGTGAGATTCAATTCCCATCTACATTGGGAGAGCGATGCCCTTTCTCTGCCTAGGGGCATGAAGACAGTAAAGCCAATATTGCCCAGCCTTTACACCCCCCCCCCACCTCCCCAACAAGACTGTATATTAAATGTAGCAGTTTATTGTCTAGACAGAGACGCTATCGCTCTCTTTCTCACTGCCTTGGCCCAGTAACTCCCTGACTGCTCACTGCACATGGATCATCATCTGCTCCACTGGAAGTAGTTTCCAGCGCCCCATTCAGCGCCTTTCGTCTTCATGCAAACGTCTTGTCGGGCCCCAAGCTAAGTCAACGTTGTCTTATCGATTTGAAATATTTCTAACTTCTGAATGAAGTTGGTTGGTGTTCCCCTTGCGGAGGGGGGGGGGTCACGTCCAACATACGTCAACGCTGACCCACACGTATCAGACGGAAGCGCTAGCAGTGATTGATGGGGGGGGGGGGATGTTTAACTTGGCAACCAGCCGCATTTCTTAGAAACCATTTCCCAAATTCCCCGATGTTCACTCCAGCGTTTCTCCACATGACATCTCCACATCTCTGCCTAAATCATATGCGTCAGACTGTGAGAGATTAAATGAGTTTTATTGAATCATGCAGAACAGAACTCGATACTGGACCCAAAGATCGATAAGGAATGGATCACCTTGTACGTGAGCCAAAAACGTTTTCTAGCTTCCAAGTTATTTATTTGCATTGACAGCCTATCGACTGTAGTGGTGTTTCTCCTGCTGGCCCCGCTCAGCTCATAGATTTAACATTATGATGTAAAAAAAGGAAAGTTTTACAAATATAAAACCTGTCAAGCTCAAAACAGGCATAATAGCAAGGGTCATAATTGACCTTGTTTGCAGTTCTAAGTGTCCTGTCAATGGTTTTCCAAACATTTCTTTTATAATGGTGGTTTATGACCTAAGTAATTCATTCATATTTTCACATAAACAAACAGCATATTATGGCTCAGTTTCTTTATCTATATGACTCTAACACCTCAATAGCCACTAAAGTCCCCTCCCAGCATTTGTGACAGGTTACATGTGTCTTTAAGAAGTGAGCAGCCAATTAACTAAAGTGTTTTCCTCTTCTTAGATGTTTTACATTCTATTAGTATTTCTTATTAGTACTTTATGAGGGGAAAAGGGTTTAAATACATATTTTCAACATAGTTTTAGACATACTTTTAGGCAAAAATGAATTAAATGAAATTTGAATCTTCTTACTACTCTTAAGATTTGTCTTGTCATGCAGCTCTTGAGGGGTGACATCGTGTCCTTGTAATTTTATTTTTTTATTTTTAGCTTTTTGAGTCCTGATGATGCAAAACTTCAAGATTTCACAGGGCAAAAAAACCAACAAAAAAACAAACAGATTTAATTGTTAGAAATATACATTATTGAATGCAGAGTTTTGCTAAATGTATTATGGTATTCATGCACATTCACAATTACATTCACAACTCTTCTAAAATACTACATTTATTACAGATCTTTTAATCAAGCTTTATCAGAGGCTGTTTTCTGCTTTCTTTTTAAGGCATGGTATGAAATATTTAAGCGACTTACTTAAATATATATACAGAGAAATGTGGGTTCAGTCCATAAACTGACCTTGGCACTGCCTGAGTCAACTCCGTCCCACCACTGTAGAACGTTGTCCTTTCTGTGTTTTACTGCTGGCAATGCAGAGGCTTTGTCATACAATGGCTGCCAGTGACTCAAGCAGCCTTATATGGTCAGCCCCATGGGTCCAAGGTCAGTAAGCAATTCTGCTCTGCTCTCATAATTTCCTCAGGCAGTGCATTCTTAGTTTCTGGAGCATAACAATGCAATTATATGACTAATAATTGTAGTAAGAAGGTGAGAATATTTAGGTAAATGAGGGATTGATACAATAAAGCTTGCTTCTGCGTACCAAATCCAAACATACGGACTATTTTGTGAGGAGTTCGCATGATCTCCCTCTGTCTACAGGTTCCCTCTGGGTTCCAAAAGCATGCAATATCGGTGAGGCATCTCTAAAATTGCCCATATGTCAGAATGGGAGAGTGCAATGTTGCTTGTCTTTCTATGTGTCAGCCCTGTGATGAACTGGTGACCTGCTCAGGATGTTTATCTCACCCTATGTCAGCTGGGATGGGCTCCAGCCCCCCCCTCCCCCAGCGATGCTGCAAAGGATAAGCAGTTGTAGAAAATAAAATTCAACATTTAGTATTTTTTTAATAATAAAATAAACTTTACTGGAATTAATGTGTCTTTATCTTACTGGCAAATGTTTTTTAGCCGGAGAGGCCTGTTGTGCCAATCAAAATATGCCCCTGATATACAATCAATGCATGCAACCAACAAAAAGACCGGAGGGGCACAACCACAACCTGTGGCTGCATTTTGAGTCTGTTTGGAACAAGAGGAAAGTCGCCAAAGTAACGGAGGCTTTGCCAACACCTGAGCAAGAGAGGAGCTGGAGAGGAAACAACACAGCAACAGCGACCACCATGACGGTGGTGGGGGGTGGGATTCAGAGACAAGATGCCAATACATATGCGCTCGGTGATAAAAATGTCATTTCACCTGAGCGCACGTTGCGATCAGAGGCGACACAGAAAACGCACATCATGCCACGCATTCCCACTCACCGTCTGGAGCGGGCACCTGTCAATTCCTTGGAAAACTAGACCCAGTAGAGCTGACGGTGCAAGTATTCGTTAGCAGAGCTGTTTTTCTTCTCCATTCTGTTCTCCGCTCTCCTCACCGAAGCAATTTGTTGAATGGGTTCCGGAAAAAAAGTTACATCTCGGCAAATTGCCAATTTTTCTTTTTTTTTTAAAAGCCCGCGCACGATTTGTTGTTATTTTGGAAACGGCGTGTGTATGGCTGCTGCCCTCTCGCCTCAGCTCGGGATGCCCAAGATGGAGGCTTGCGTGTACCTGTCATGCAACATGCGCAGTAGGCGGCTGCACGGAGCCGGAGAGCAGCATCAGTCCTCCCATCAGCACCACGGACAGCCGCTCCCCGCCCCCACACACCCACACCCACACCCACAGCCGCTGCTAAACGATGAAACGTGACGGCAGGGGGAATAAGAGCTCCCCTTCACATGATGGACGCAAACGTCTCACTATTTATGGTAATGTCGATGTGGTATTAAGGGGCACATGGACATGAATAGAGAAAGCTGTCTTTTACAGACCATAAGGCAGAGACCGAATGTTTGCTAATTGTGGATGATATAGGATACAGTTCAGGGCTTCAATTATTTTTTAAATTATTATCATCAATTCTGGTATAGCCTATTCAAAGACCAGACTAGGTTTTACATTGAAAAAAAAAACATATTTATATACATATATATATGTAAAATAAAATAAATACATATATATATATATATATATATATATATATATATATATATATATATATATGTATTTATTTATTTATATATATGTAACTTAATATGGTTACAACATTGATTTTATATAGTCTCTGAGTTAAGGGAGTTTTTGCCCTGTGATGTTCCTCTAAAGCAAAGGAGCTTAGTTTTGTCATTTTTGCACAATAAATCAACAGTAGCTAACGGCATAAAGCAACATTTATATCACATAAACTTTAGCTTTTCAATTTTATCATTTAACATTGGATGTTCCATCAGTCTGGTACCAAGTTTGCTAACGAGCCATCATATGATCATAATGGTAATCCAATAACAAAACACCTTTCTGGTTTAGATTAGGATGTTCCTCCCAATCAGGCCTTTTCAGGGTCTCTTTCCATCGTTGCCCAAGTGAGTGTTGAAGTGTTCCATATAAAGAGCCCAAAGCCAGGCACCTCAATGGGCTGGACTCCAATACAACAACACTCAGCCAGGGGCTTACCTGCCTCTCACCTGGCACAGCCAGCCTTCTCCACGAGTTTGGTTCCAGAAGCAGTGCTTTGTGTAGTAGAGGTGAGCCAGCTCCTTTCCTGCCAGAAAGGTGACATTCCATGTCCCTATAGGAGCAGTCTGCAATACCAGCAGTCAACATGCAGAGGTCCCTGCCCAACTCTAAACCCCCAATGCATCTCCCTGCAGGCTGTGGGCACACAGGGCAGCAGCTCCATGAAGTTCTTTCTGGATGCTCCCAACCAAGCCCCATCGGTCAAGGCCCAGCTACCAGACATTTGCTGGCAATCATAGTCTGATCTCTCTCCTAGGACCTATTAGCCTTTGGAGACCATACCAGGGGCTGTTGCCCCCGACAACACAGCTTCTTTGGGGGTAAATACAATATAAAAATGTTATACTGTAATTATTGGGAAATGAGTCTGAGTGCATATGGTCATGAATATAATAACTAATAATTCTAGTAGAATTTCCTGAACAAATTTGGAGCAGATTTTTCATTTCTCTAAAGCACCGCATTCCACTGGATTTAGTTGTGGTTCTACAAAAATAACTTTCTACTAATGTCAGAGCTGTTTGTGTCATTTTTCATTCATTTTGTGAGTTTTTGAGAGGAAGCCCGCTCTTTTGTTCTTTCGGTGAAAATAAAATAAATACAAGAACCCTATTGGGCTGCTTTTGCTTCACAATTTTAATCCAAAACTCATTCATCACTTTGTGTCAAACAACTTGGGAGGCCTTTGTGCATATATCCCTGTAGTATAAGTTTAAGTGACAAGGCATTCCATATGCATAGACAAATTAATCAGCACCATATGCATGGAGATTAATGATTTATGTCACAGGCCATGGTTATGGTGTTACAGTCAAGACGCTTGCAGTTGAACACAAGGATTCTTTTGTGTTGTCTACAGAAATGTTCCCTGGCAGGCTAGGGGCCAGGATTCTGATGGACAACCGAGTGCCATTCCAGAAATGTGTCAGGGCGGATTGAACCAATTCATTGTGCTTATACCTGGCATGCAGACCACATTTCTTCTACTACTGTAGCTCGGAGGACTTAAATCATTACAATGAAAACAAAGATTTTGACAGAGGAACCCTCGTACAAGAGTGGCTACAAAAACTTTTTTTTTCCACGCAGCTAAGTAGCATGTTTACTCTCAATTCAGAAGTGATGCACAGTTCTTTGATTGAAACCAGAGAAGCTTTCAGGGACATAACCTTGATGAGACCACAAAAGAGGTGAAAGAGGAAGATGAAACCAAAGAATGATCGGATTTTGAATATTTTCAACTTGATTTACGTCATAATCAAAATAAGTCGCGCTGAAATAAGATTATAAATAAATGATTTTTTTTACTTTTTCAAAGTTGTACTTTGTTTTGATTTCATTTTTAAATAGGCTGCTGTCGTTGCATATTTGGGCTATAGCTTGTTAAGTTTATTTTCCTTTTTTCTTTATTTGGATCCTTTTTTTCCCCCTTTCCAAATGTACAAATGAAGAAATATGTGGAGGAATTAATTCTGCTAGCTTGATAAGAAAAGTCCTTTATTTTCTGCATCAAGGCACTCGTTACAGCAGCACAGTAAACAGACAGTTTTATAGAACCTTGACATGGTCAGATACTGTCATCCTCCTTGTTGCTGAGTTTAGTCAGTAATCACAATCGCTCCATTCTGCACGATTCTGTCTCTGTATGCCTTTTAGATAAATCTTGTATGAACCCAAATGAAGCTTTAACTGAGGAATTTATAATACTATAGGACAGATTTGCAACATCTTTCAACAACATAAAGCAGGACATACTATTTAAACTGCACATACTCAGTATATACTTTAAATACTTACTTATTTACTTAAATGCAATGGGTAAACGTAGATATATAGACACAGCTGCAGTTTTGCAGATGTTCAACCTCATGCAATTCATCACCGCACAGTGATCAGCTTCAGTACAATACTGTATTGATGGAATTTGGCAGTGTAGCAGATTTGACCTTTGGATCATTAAATATGAAGATCACCATAATGGAAACTGAATCTTCCCCGTCAGCAGATGTTTAGCAATAGCAACACTAAGATAATGATGGAGGCATCTGGCCAGGATGTTGTTAAGCAGGAGAAGTCCTTTTTTTTTTTGGTCAGGAGTAAGGAGCAGAATCCTCAAGGAGAAAATAGTTCTTTCCAAAATGAGATCACCAACATCGTTTTAATGTTAATGAAGATATGGCAGGTTTTTGTTGAAATGAGTAATTAACTAATGGGTTGATTGGACAATGATATTTCCTCTTTTTATGTGATCATTCCTGAAAAATGAAAACTGTTTGAGATTAGGCTGTCATTCTTCAAAATGTATATGACTTCAATGACACAGAAAAAACAATAAGTTCAAATGATGTACCTTGTTTTCATACTGCAGACCCCCCCCCCCCCCCCCCCCCTTACATTTCAGAGTATCCAGCAGCTGAAGCTAATAGAGTATGACAGTATCACACAAGTAACAAGTGGATTTAAATTGAATTAAGGTCAGGTTATGTGAAAGACTGGCTGCAAATGTAATGAATAAATTGATCAGACAAGAATATCAGTGTTTCAGTGTGAATTACAGTAATGAGCACAAGAAGAACATGCTAGTCTCAGTCTGCAGCAGCCCACTGGGGCCACATGTACAGCAGTAGGAGCTGTTTGCAGCCGTGCCTTGTTAACAGCAAGGGTAGCTGTTTAATTAAACTATCTCAGTCAAGTGAATTAAATGTGAGCTATTTACTCAGCTACATTCATTTGACACATTATGATTACTAAGACGACCCTCATTATGTAACTACTGAGTTTTTTAATAGAAGTTCATAGTGACCAAAGATGACAATATGCATACTGCATTACTATGCATACTTTGACTTTCAATCCTTTAAGCATTTCACTAATAATGCTTCTGCATTTTTACTTATTTTTTACTTATTTTACTTATTCAAAACTTATTTTACTTATTCTGAATGCATGTACTTTTCTTGGAGTGATTTTATATTGTGATATGAAATATGTTACTACTCTGTCCACCACTGCAGAGAAGAGCTGAATAAGCCCATTAAAATCTTTGAGACTGTGGTCAGTGCAGTTAATCATGTACTGTATACAGGTGACCGTGTTACTGCGACTACATTGTGGAATTGATCACTCCAATATATATTTGTCAGTTTTGACAATTCTGGGAAAAATTTCATTTTCTTACAATGCACCATGGTCATGGAACATTTTACAAAAGGATCTAAAATTAGATTCGCTTGTATAAACTGACAAGATTACAGGCATTCTGAAGAATGTGGTGATGGAGATGTGAAGCCTAGGTTGTTTTATTGTGGGTTTTTGTATAACATGTATTTGTTGCATTTTAATATATGTGATTGGCTGCTACCTTGGCCAGGCCTCTCTTGTAAAAGAGATTTTTTTTTTAGTCTCAATGAGACTTCCTGATTAAATAAAGGTAAAAAAAAAGTAATAATCCAAAATTCAAAGAAATATACATTTTACAGATTATCACCAAAAATATTAATAACCAATAAGAAAATCTTGCAGATTATCTCTTTAAACCAGGTTCTCATCATCATGATTGTCTGGAGTTTCTGAGTCACACTGGGGTTTTTTTGTGGGTTTTTTTTCAATGAATGGTAAATATAAACTGCTGCAAGTACTGAAAATCAAGGGCTTAACCTTTAATACTGACCTATTATGAAGGTTCAATCATCAAAAAGTGTACAGGGGGGCAAAGATCTGCATGGCTGTAGGCCTGAAGGGCACCACCAGGGGGCTCTGGTTTCCAAGCCATAGTGCAGCCAGGGGCAGTTCATCACCATGATGCCCCAGTCTTCACATGGCAAACTTAAGCATGACTTAAGCATACTTAAGCAAGACTACAATATCCCTACAACTTAATGATGTCACTGATTAAAGAGTGTCCATACTTTAGAGCATCCTCTGACCAAATATTAGTAAAACCTTGTATGTGTTTTGAGAGATAAGTCATCAGGCATAACAATGAATGTGAAAGAAATGTGTTAGAAATTCTGAGGAAATGTGAGTCACTTCTTTCCTAATTCCTCTGCTGGCACATCTCCCACATCCAGCAAAAAGCAACGGGTGACTTTTTGCAGGACCACACAGGAAAATCTCCTGCTGCTCCTTCAGGAGGATTTTCCCTATAAATGAAGTCATCTCAAAGGCCTTTTTTTCCCTCAAGATGCAATAATGAGGTGCAATCCAGAGTTAGCAAACATATCTGCTCCCATGTGTTTCAGTTCATTTCACCTGGAATAAAACGGCTGTTTCGCAGACATTGTGAGAGATGCGTTGTGAAACACAGATTGATTGGGAGAAGGCATTTGTTTGTTTGACAGCATGTGTCCCAAAAAGGTAAGCAAGTCTAATGGGATTTAGCTGGGAACTGCCGACTGTGAATTCTCTGTTGTATACATTTCCATCTCCAGTGTGCTCAGTGGATACAGAGTCCTCCTGGCTGGCATGTCTCTTTATGTTAGCCATGACCCAAAAGGTCTGCCTTGTTTCTAATTTCCTCTGTTTATTATATTTCTTTGTATCAAAGCCTCCACGCTTCACAAGACCACCGTGGAAGCAACAATCAAATGTGGTCGAGACAAAATACGCAGCATTTACAGACAAAACCTTGTGGGGTGAGTGAGTGTGCATGTGTGAGTGTGTGTGTGTGAAAGAGAGAGGGATTCCACAATGTGAAGTGCTGACATCTGCTGCAGGCCCTTGCAGGGCTGGAATGTGATACTCTCCTTTACACAAAGGGCCTTGGCCCTTGCAGCAGGCACAAGAACCTCTATATGGCCCTCTGCACACATATATATATATATATATATATGAATGATGATATATGAAATGACTGTATCAGAGTGCCATACCTTCTTTTCAGCCATCAACTTTAATTAAAAACCACAAAAAACCTCCCTACATACCTTGATGCTGGAGAAGCAAGAACTCTGCACTCTTTTTAGGGTGGTAGTTTCTGAACTATGTGAGACTGGGGGTAAATTGCTGCAGCATTGCATCATATGTCTGGCTCAATGGGTTCAATATGTCTCCAGCTCTCCCTCAATTGTTGTGTCTGTGCTGCAGCAGACTTACAGGGGGATAGCGGGGGGATACTCTGGTGAAATTTGCCAACAATAGAATGGAAGGAACCACATGAAACACAGTTGATGAGGGACAACAGTGTGCCAGGGAGAAAGGAAATTGGGAACAGAAGGCAGCATTGTTCCAAGCACCGTCTCTTCTTTGATATGACAAATTGAGAAGCCCTTAAACATTTCCTTCGACAGAAATATTTAGGCAGAAGGCGCAGCAACATGTTGAAAAGTCTATAGTGGGTACACTTTTATCTTTTATCTCTCGATGGGGAAAAGAATCAAAGCTTCACTGCATGGTTACAGTAGCTTATTTAGGCATATTTTCTTATGGAAAGTTTCCTTTTGAGTAACAAAGCTTCATAATATATGACCATGCTCTGTGGACTGTATTGTTTGATCTTATAATATATTTGTTATAAATTTGATGGAATTTGACGCACTGGGCACAAAACGTAGCCTAAGTTTTCCACAGATGATACAACGACTGTAGTTCAATAGAAATACTTGGAAAGAAAAGAAATTCATGAGCACCAAAACAGTTACATACAGCAGTAAGTGAATACAGGCTAAGTCGTTAAAGCTCTCTTTTTTTCTCTCTTTCTTTCCTCACCTTGTAACAAAATGTGTGGTGTGAATATTCTGTATTGAAAAAGAAATCTTCCACATTTAGTCTTGAAACTTTATTATTTTGTTAAAATGAAACAAATAACTTTCTATTTCAAATCTTACTGGTTTCTAAAGTATAAAAAAAAAGCAGAATGAGACAAATGAATCAATCTATAATAGGCTTTTTAAATGTTTAAAAGATTTATGTTTATTTTTATTGAGCACCAAAAAAGCCTTTTTTTTTCAATTATGGAGGAAACCAAATGCAAAGTCACTTCAAGAATGATGTATCAAAACTGATTGTGAAACCCGGAGACGCGCACACATAACGGAAACACGCCAATCTGTTTGCAACAAATTGGACTGTATTTGTCAATTTGTTACTAAAACAGGCGAAACATCTCATCGGACGAGGCAGCAACGGAATAGTTAACATGCCGGGGAGTTACCTCGGCTGGGAAGTTGTACTTTATGTATAGCACCTGTTGTACCGTCAGTTTGCACTCTCCAAAAATCCAACCCCTGTATCACAGCCTCCACCAAGTTATGACTCAGGACCTCGCCAGACAACGGAACTCGTCTCAGCGTTGCAAATGGTTTCTGGGTCGGCCTACAGACTGTATCAAGTTGCTGAACTCCCTCGCTGTCTCCGTGTGTGAGCTTTTGTTGTAATGCGTAAAGATCTGCGGGGATTAATTCAGACGGAGTCAGAACGCACCGTGGACGCGCGCTGCAGCCAAGATGCATTTGCGCTTTTTAAATGATCTCGTAGATGATATGACAACAAAAGGACACTTTTACGAATGATTCCAGGATTCTAATTACTTCAACCCAAACTTTATCCATCTCAGTTTTCAACTTTGCACAGAACCAACAGGTGCGCACTTGCATTGCGCAGCGGCTGGACTGGAAGCCTTTGAGGAGTGTTTCTCTTGATGTAGGGCGATATAAATGTGTTTTTTTTCCAGAGGGACTAATGATTAAGATTATGTGGATTCTACTCTGCGTTGATCCTCTCCAAATGTGCCAAAAACAGCACCGCTGTCCTGGAAAAGGCGTATGTGTGTGGTGATACAGACCGTCCCGTCAACAGCGCTTTGTGATCGCCTACCACCACTCATCCAAATGATCCTTCCATTATTATTCCTTCTTGCATCGCTTCTCCAACAATATGGCTCGGAAGCTGAATCAAGTCATGTCAAGTTTCACCCCCCAGGTGTGAAAGAGCAAAACGGTAAGTGTCCGTTGTTGTTTGTGACATTTATAAAAGTTATTAAACTGGACCTGAACGTGGGTTTTCCCTTAGACTCATAAAGAAATGCTTATTCTAACTGTGTTTGAAGCAGTTCTTTCAAAAGTCACATCTTGCTCCAGTTTAAACTGCAACGAACGTGAGCGTTTCATTCAGTTCAAACAGCATTATCCAGGAGGGTAGGAAGCGCAACATTACCTTTTACCTTTCAAATGTACCCATGTATGTTTAAGGGGGAAAACCCTCTGAAATTCCAGCCCCCACGGGAGAAGTTTTCCCTGGGATCATAAATAGGCTCCATTCATGCTGAAGTAGTGGCTCCGGGCGATGTAATTTGCTTACCCTCTGAACTGCACCGAGCTGCGCTATCAAATTCAAACCCAGCTCTGTCAGTAATGTTTCGTCCATGTTTTACTGAAATTGATGATGCATCTGCAATGACTTGGATTATGCAAATAATTACCTTCTTGCCATCATGTGCAATTTGGTGATCACGTTGAGTGTGTTGGCGTGCGCATGGCAGCGCGAGCGTGCGCAGTGAGGAGGGGCATTTCAAACTTGAAACAACTGATTCTTATCCCCCAGTCATGCAGTCGATTCTGTTAATCCGCAGATTCTTTAGTTTTACCAACATAACAATGACGTAATAGGCTACATTTCTCAAACATATCTTAATGATATGGAGAAGGCACTAAGGAACAATAAAGCCAGACAATAATGACACCTTTGCTGTCCATCTTTAATTTGTATTTACTCAGCATGTTTTACAGGCAGGGGCACAAAAATGATGCCCTGCAACTACGAGGGTAAATCCATCTGATAGGTCTTCTTGATTAAAGGAAGAGCTAATTAAAAAGAAAGAAGAAATGTTCTGCAGGAGGAGGATTCTCCAAAACATCAAAACTAGAAAGTTATTTTCAAAGGCGTGTAACTGACCCATAAAATTTCAGTAATTAATATTAAACTTTTAGTAAAGCAAATGCAATAAATAAGCAAATATTTTTTGCTGGACTTACATATTGACAGACATTTACACAACAATTGTCTCCTGCAGATGTTGCACAGATCAAACTTCATTCATTGCTCAGTCATGTAGAGCCAGTGGGTTTGACTGGCCCTGTGAAAGGACATGCAGCGCTGATTTCACTAGGAATCTGGGAAATCAGAGCCTCCTGCCGGGATTTCCAGGTTTAATCAGGACGACTGAGAAAGGAAAACAAAAGCGAGGAGAGACGGGGAGGGAAGGGGATGAAGGAGGTGGTCGAGGAGGATGAGGGGGAACCGTGGGGTGGAGAGATGTTAAACTCTCAAAGAACTCTTTTAACAGCAGTTACACATTTGCTGAGGGTGAAGCTTGCCAGGCTGTCTGTAACCTTTGACTATAGAGTGTCTGAGTGCCCACCCTTCTTATGTGCTTGATTGCTAATGCTCTTTGAGACAATTTGATATTGATCTGAGGGAGGGGACAGTGCCAGATCTGTCTGGCATGTTTAATAGTTGCTGCCAGGAGTGTTACGCTCTCCATTCGTATTAAACTTGGCAAGCGTGCAGCTGCTGATGACTCCTAAAGATATCAGAGGGGGGCTGTAGGCTTTGGGGGCCGGTGTTGTGCAAAGTAACCGTTTGTCATGATAAATGATTTGGACAAAAGTCTCAAAAAGGCTAACATAATGGGCATAAACTCTGAAATATATGTTTTATGTGTTGTGGTCATAAAAAAAGTGAACATTTCCTTCCTCCACCACTTAGGGTTATGTTACAATAACATGTATAGCACATGCCATTTTCATGTGGTCACCACATGGCTATAAGGTTTCATGGTTATTAAGCAAAACCATGGCTAAAAATGACATCTGCAGTCTGCAGAGCACTACCGAAATTATTTTTTATGGTTTTATAAATGAAAAAGGGGTTGAGGAAAATGTGTACACTCATCCGCCCAGACCACCTCTGGTATGCCTACAAGTTATTTTCTTTTGAGAAAAGAATCTTTCTCCCACAGTAAGTATTATACAGTGGATATTATTCGCTTTTAAGATATCAGGATCATTTTTCATAATAGCTGGAAGAAGGCTAAAGCAGTCGTCATTTAATCGTCACTGGCACGGCCGAGGAGTTTTTTTCAAGAAACGTTATGTCACTGAGATTAAGTTTGTCATGAAGAAAAATGTCCCAAAAGAAAAAAAAGGAATGTCAGCGTTTTGTTTTTTTTTGCCTACAATGTTTGATATATATTCTATACTTCTTTACACTAAGGTGGCCTTTGTTCATTACAATAGGTTTTTCAATTAGGCTATGATTTTTTTTTGGCAGAGCTGTCTATTGTATGGCTCTCAAGGGGTGCCTCTTCATATCTCTCAGTTAAGTGGTCTGACCTCACTTTCCTGTAGATGGCCACGTTTTCATGCCAACCCAGCCCACCCGTAAGCACTCAGGTCTTATTTGAAAAATCCAGCTGCAAATATTAGGAGGAGATGTGGATTACCTGCATATACTCCCACATATTCCCCCAGAGCATCACCGGAGGAAGGTATGCAACGCTAGACCTGCCAATGATCACAGAGGCTGCTGTTCCGCTAAAGATTACGAGATTAGGGGGAGGACTGGGGTTATAAAGGTCACAAGCCCATGTGGACCATGTGCAGCTTTTCATGTATACATGCATTCATGGAAGGTTGAAGATACAGAGGTGGATTGTGCATTCATTACGTTACGATGCTGACAAATAAGCAGGTTAGAGTGGGGATTTAAAAACAGGAAACAGATGGGTGGTCTTTTTAGGACTGTTTCTGGTGCTTGTGTACATCACCCATTCATTTATAGATGGCTGAGAACAATTAGTAAAGGCACACTTAAAAAAGTAGTGAAGCAGGCAGAGTTATATTTGTCATTCAGGGTTTAGCAAGTTCATTTTTTTTACTTAGGCAACGCTAACTGACTGACAGGTGAAGAACTGCTAAGGCTTGTATAGGCATGAAACTAAAATGCATTAAAAATATCTGCTTCTTTCATAGAATGAAAAAAAAACTTGTTAAATGCTGCTCCAAAATATTTAAGGGGAGAAGGCACTCACAACTCCCCGGAAACATTTTGGAATGAGCTTAAAATTCTGTTGGGTGTGTCTCCACCTGGGACATGAAGGAAAACAATCTCCTTCATAGCAACCTGAAAATGATTTAGCAGTTCAAATAAAGTTCCTGCCCTGGATGCAATGATACAACAAACCATGATCTCCTCACAGGGATTCAAAATGGAATGCACCTACTGTGCACTCTCATGTTTGCACCCATTTCTTCTTTCAGAGACTACTTAAATGGTGATGGAACCTGTCAGGGGCTCTTATGTGAGAATGCATATCGTATGATTGTGCAGAAACAAAGAGATGTCGTCATCGCAGTCTACTGAAATTAGTATTAAGGAAGTGTTTGTCATGCAAATACATTTTCACATGAATAAATTCACATTGCATGTGATTTTTTCCATTGTTCAGGTTGTAGTGACAGTGGCATTGATGGAGGTATGTGCTCTCTGAGTGGTTTCTAACTCACCTATGGCTTTTGGGTCAATTTATTATATTAATAAAGAAGTACATGTTTCTTGATTGAGGAAATTTGGGATATGATTAAAAGAAAATGGGAATGTCCAGTGATAAAGTGCATGCTAAGTTAAAAACAATCAAGTTTTTGTCCTTCTTCTTTTAGGAAATCTCTCCTGACTAGACCAAACATAGTGATATATTTATACTATGCAACTCTCTCCTACTGGCAGCTGCAAGTGTGGCCAGCTGGCATTCAAGTTTCCACTATGTTATTTTAGGTGGTTTCCATAGTGCTTAACTCTGTGTTTTAATTTGAAATCACGATACGCCTCTTAAACCAGTGAAACAAAACTTGGTCTCGGAATCTCCATTCAATCTTTAATACAGGTCAGATGTTTCATCAGCCTGCTTCCCTGGGAAAGCTTGTTTCCAGTTAGAAGGGCTTGTACTTTGATGGATATGCTTGAATGAATGAATGAATGCAGCCCTGTAGTTAATCATTGTAGTGGTCAGTGCAATGGCAGCCGGTATGCATGGCTGAATTAAAACCAGCAAAGGAAATTGACAGCTTGAATGTTCAATGAACTCAGTGGGAAGCAAAGAGGGCAACAATTTCACCAAGTATATCACATAACTGTACTGTATAGATCAAAGTTTTGTCAGGATGGTTTAAATGAGTTCTTATTTTCTAGCTATTGCAAAACACAGCATGTAAACAGTCAGTGTAAGTAAGAAAATGAACATCCCCAAATCTGCATTTATGTGATTTTTCCATTATAGCAGCAGGAGAAACCTCCTCCCCCCCCTTAACGTCTCCCTTCAGCGTGGATGACCCTGGAAAAGATAGTGTCTATGTTTTCCCTGTCAGAGCAGTTTGAATGTGGAGTGCAGTATTTGGCGAGCGAAGCATGCCACCGCCTGCCTGCTGTTCATCTCTTCAGGCAGCGAAAGCGTCTCCTCCATCACCTCAAGCAACCAAGGAGAGATTCAGGAGATCTGGGAGATATGTTTCAACTATTCTGGAAAAGAAATGTTCTCCTCACACTCTTAATCTGTCTGCACATGGCTGAATTACTGTTAGCAAAGTTGTCTTTTCTCACAGTCAGCGCTTTGAGTGATGGTGGTCAAAAAAGCAGAAGAGTCTTGGTCTCCAAGAAGTGGATGAATACAGTGCACACGCAGTATACTTATATGCATACAGTATACTTACTATTTGGCCACTTGTGGACAGGACATCTAGCTCTATCCAGTCTTGAAACTTGACTGACAGTCTTTGCATTGATTTGGAGTTGTTGCTTTTTTTCATCACTGACAATTTTAACTACAATATTCACTGTTCATAGAGTTCTGTTTTTGTGTCCACCAGCTCCTGAGGGAGATTTTCATTTTTTATTTGCTACACACTCCATTATGTTCACCAGCTAATTGCTAACTGTCTGACACCATTGGGGCCACTGAAAACAGTTGCCTGCTGTGGCTGAAAATGAGGTTGGTGAGAGTGATGTAATTTTACCGAAACTGTAAAGCTGTATAGAGCTGAGGGGAATTTTAATGTTTGGTGATTAGTTCATCACTACAACCAAACCATTACACATTACACAATTAAGACATTGTTAAAAAAATTTATTAAGTCTTTTCACAAGTTTCTTGTATGAAAGATACATCACTTATAGACATGAATCGGCTGCAAAACATTTGGTGGCTGTTATCAGTTAGGATTAACATTTGTTTGAATGGATTCCAATAGTGAAGAGTTGCCATAATGGAAAAAACGAAGTGTGAAGTTCTCCAAAGCAACCACTCCTACAGCATCATATACATCTCCGTTGACTATGTGTCATACTAAGCATTGTTAGCAATTGGTATATAAGACCAAAAGACTCTGAAGTGGATGTGTAATTTCATGGTAGCCCTCTGTAAAAGGTTAAGAGAATAAAGCAATTTGTAATGTCAATTTTGAGTATGCATCTGCTTGGTTAAGCCCATATAGTCCCCTTTAAAAGTCCTGTTTGTGTTCATAGAACAATAGAATAACACATAAACTCTTATAATCACATTTCAATCAGGAGAGACTAGTAGTTGAAGTAAATAAGAATGTTTATTACATCAAATGATATGTGATAATAAGTATGTTGGAAAGTCTTTGGTGTCAGAAAGTCTTTGGTGTCAAAAAGGCTTTGACGACTCTTCAGCGAGATTGAGATCGAAGGGCATCTGTCCCGAGCAGCAGCAAGATATATATCCCCCCTTGGTGTCCAGACACTGGTGCTGGTGGTGGCTGATGACCCTGGTGAAGATACTGAATGAAGAAGTTGGTGAATCTCTGAAGACTGGGCGGTGATGGGGAGGTGGAGGGTGTGCAAAACAGCAGCATGAAAGAACTAGAGGAACGGAGGGAGTCATGTTTAAAAAGACAACAGCAAGATGATAGGCTGACAATGAAGGTGTGTCGTTGTGCTATTGGATAGATGTGACAGGTGTGAATAACAGAATAGCATGAGAAATAAAGTATAGCCCAAGTGTGCAGAGGTTCATTCTTCCTGACTGAACTTCTACTGCAGCTTCATTAATGTAAAACACACTTCCAATAAAGGCTGAAGGTTTGACTAGAAAGCAGTCCTGGACAGGAAACTCAGTCATAGTGATTCATAGTGAATATTGAATCATAGTGAATCACAGTGATCGGAAAAAGATGAGTTACTTTAAAAAACAAAACTAAAGTACAATAACAGGAAAAACAGATTAACAATAGCTGTCAAATAAGTAACATTGTCCGTCATGCCTGAAGAAACGATTACTTTTAGCTCTATTTTGGGTTCCACCAGCCGGTAGTGAAATATCACCAGTCATAGCTACTATACTGAAGTGCTCTTAAGCAAGACACTTAACCCCAATGTAAGGATTGGGCAGTATTAGAAGTTCAGTGTGTATTTGCAGCTCCCAGGTGTGTCAGAAAGTGTCTGAATAGAAATCAGGGTGTTGGTGAGTCGACTCATTCATGCTCCGCAAACATCACCTGGATAAATAATGCTGTTAAAAATATATATTTGATGTGGCACTATGTGTTTCTTATCAGTTCACACCAGCTGCCCTCCAATAAGACACACTTTCTGGAATATTACCATTTTGCATGTAAGGTTTGTCTGCAGGTTACTTCAGGTTTTGAATGTTTAGCTTTGTCAATTTTTCATTGCAAATATTAGTTGTAAAGATTTTTTTTATTATTACTTTGCCTCAAAAAGATAACATTTCTAGCATGTTTTTTCCCCCCTCTTATCTACAAAACGAAATTACTTGAATTGTACAGTTATTTAGCTTCCTGAGCAGAAGGCCTTTGTGAATGTTATCAGTAGTCAGTGAGTCAAGTAGCTACAGTGTGACCAGCTGGCACATAGCATTCATAGCTTCGCATGAAACAGACTGAATCAAACAAAGCCAAAGGAAAATGAGCAATTGTGAGTCAAGTGCATGTCTCTAAGACTCCCAGAGCACAACTATATACAGTATATAAATGAGGACCTCTAATCAATGTACTGTAAATAGTCCTAAAGCTAATATTGATCTTGACAGAGAGGGAAGTGTCTGCCTGGTTCAGTCCAAACATGAAGGGTGGAGTATGTCTGCCTAAAGTCAAGATTACTTGTCAGAGCAAATACCTGTCCGTCACCGTGACTTAGTCTCATTTCCTCAGCTCACTTTGAGCTTTTTTTGTTTGTTTTTTCTTGTGCTGTTCTGACCAAGTGTTTCACTGCTCTCACTGACTTATCTTGTAGGTCAACAACACATCTAAAAAGGAAGATATGCTCACGTTTTAAACAGCTCTGAAGGACTGAAGGGTCATGAAATTTAACTCGGCACATAACAAATGAGCCATTTCCATTCAGAAAGTGACACTTTATACAATAGAGTTACCTTAGACTAACCATTTTATCCCTCGTATTCACAATAACGTATCACATTTCTATGTTTTTATACACTTATGTAGTTTAATCTTTATGGAGGGAGCATCAGAATGTGAAAAAAAGGCATAATTTATGCCCATTTTGCATTGAAATCCAAGCATGTCGAGGCAAGCAAACATATTTGACTCCCAAGCTATGTAGTATAAAAGTATGACAGTGTGAAAAAAAAGGGGTTTGATGTGCTGTAAATGCTGGCAAGAATGATTATCATTCCTGTTGTTACAGAGCTAATTCCCTCTTAAACAGAAACTTCCATTCATAAGCCATTTGGTTCAGCTTGAGGCTGTGAGGGTGAGAGACTTTGCCAGCATGCTGCTGCTTTTATACAGTTGTCCTGTGAGTATTGGTTGTTTTATGGCAATTGGAATTCCACTGGACTAAAAATCTCGGTTGTGAGACAAATTGTCCTTGGTTACCGTTTCTGGAGGGCATGTCTGCAAAGGTTGGCAGGTGTCATCACCTCCTATCAGAGAGGTATTTCAAAGTTTCCTGTAATGACTCTGCTCCTCAATGCGCTGAGCTTCGTGGGCATCATCTTGCCCTTGACTGACAGAGAGCTTGACCCAGATCAAGCGCTGAGGAATCTAACAGCTGTGTCTTTTGTGCTATTATACAATAAAAGTTTCTTGGTAACTTAGAATAAGAGAGAGAAAATGGTCCCACCCCCAGCTCCCCCGTCTATCTATCTATCTATCTATCTATCTATCTATCTATCAATCTACATATATAAATAAACACACACTCATTTTTTAGGAAGTCTACCCCTAACATTTTGAATTGTGTGTTTATTATCAGTAGTTTATGAGTTCAACAAAAAAAATATTTCCAAAATGATCCAGATTTATTAAATTACATATTTTCTCTGGCCCTACATTCAGTCTTGGCGCTACAACAGAATTTAACCCCTGCTTAATAGCAAACACCAAACTGCCTCTAAGGTCACAGTTTGCAAACTCATCAATGCAGCAGAAACAAACTGAACTGGTTCCACTTTGGCACCGAACGCTTCCCTCCGTCTTCATTATGATATGATCGGCTCCACATGTGTGAAGCTTCTGCATTCATCAGATGCAGCAGAGACATTTCATGCTTATCGTTGATGATGCTAATTTTAGAAAGCAGCAATGAGAGCTACTGATGCATGAGAAGCCTCATAAACTTTAGAATTCCTCATTGCAGATACTGTATGTCATGAATGTCTGGTTTGAGCGTGAGAAAAACAACATAATTAAGTATAATTTCAAGCATTTTTATGACTTGAAAACATTACCGTGCAAATTAAACTGTGTACTGTGTTTACAGAATGCATTGGGCTCAATTAAGCCTCCATAATTAGCTTTAACAATAACACAATGAATGCCAAACTCTTAAAAACCTCCCTCTCATACTTAAAACCTGATAAAGTATCATTTACAAGGTAGTGTACATGATGAATGTGTTGTCAAGACAAATCTTGTCTTATTTCTCACTGCATGTATTGCCAAATACTGTTTTGTACTCTACAATTACATTCCTTATGAAAAACTCCACATTACATGACATTTTGCAAAAGAATTATTTTTTAGCAAATGCCATATTAACTTGTACTGTACATTCTTTACTAGGTTATAATGTTACTTTACTGTATTTAGTAGAGCAGCACTGGTGTCTCGTCCACTTTTTTTTTTCTTTTTTTTAAGCAGAAGCAGCTCTATTTTGTCACATATAATTAATAATAATAATAAGAATTGGTTCTCTGCATTTGACCCATCCCTGAGGAGCAGTGGGTAGCCCTAATGGAGCAAATTGGGGTTCAGTATCTTACTCAAGGATGCTTTGACATGTGACTCGGGGAACTGGGGTTCGAACTACCGACCTTCTGATAAGTGGACGACCGCTGTTACCACCCAAGCCTCAACCCCGGTCTCCCCCGTGACAGGCGGGGATACTCACCACTATACTTTGTGCTTTGTCACATTGTGGCCCAACTCTGAAAAGGACAAAGGCCTATTGAAATAAGGCAAAAAGATAAACCCTTCTTATTTGGATTTTTTTTTTAAATGATCAATCAATACTAAAGTAAATATTAGATGTAGATTTTCTGCACATCCTCATGTACTTGATGCTCAAATTACTTGGACACTTGTTTGGGTTGCTTGATGCAAATCTGAACAGAATCTATTTTTGTCTCCCCATGTATTGTTCCTGTAGCATGCAGCAGATCCTACATCCCTCCAAAGTTTATGTGGAGACTTTTTTTTTCTCCCTGTGTTCAGTTACTATTACTTAAAATACTTATAATAGTAGCTCTTATGTCATGCATGTCAATGGAAATCAAACCACCACTGTGTCTTATTTATGTGCCATTGGAGCAGAGTGAGAAAAGAGCCAGGAGCTACTTAATGTAGATGTGAAATATCCCGGCTCTAATGCATTTAGGAGGAGAATAAAAAGCACACCTGTCCCAGTAATCATCGGCGCAGCGCCGTCCCATGCTGACTGGATTATGTCACCTAGCACATGGTGAGATGTGATATACGACACTATGCCAGTGGCATACAGAGACAGTAACCCAATCACGCATACTATTTTCAGAATGTATGGCTTTTCCCAAAGCACAAATAGGTTTTCGGTGCAGGCTGGATACGCTCTGCCGTGGCATGCTTACACACGGATTCTCATGGGAGGGTATCCATTTCTACGGCCCAAATGGAATGAAAATGCACATTAGCTATTAGGTCTGGAATGATTTTTGCCAACTGGTGTGTGTGTGTGTGTGTGTGTGTGCATGCTTGTGTGTAGCTGTCTGCGCACTGAACTGGATCTGTGGCATTTGCCATTTAATAAAAAATAAATTACCTCTTACTTGAGCCAATTCCTCTGTAATACAGGCCTGTCTGTGGCACTGGAAAATGTTTTGTCTTGGACTCCATCACCCTGGTGGCTCCCGCTGCTGAATTTTACTCCACTGTAACACTCACTAAAAAAGACAGATGACATCAACGGTAATAGTGGACATTCTTTAATAATGATGCAATCATTTTTTTTAAACTTATTTTTAAGAGCAGGGGTGTTTTATCCTGACACTTGGCTTTGCCTTTTCTTTTTCTATTCCTGAATGTTTTCTGAGAAAGCTGCCGTGGTGAAACGGATACAATGGGAAATCTGTGACTTTGTCACACTGTGAGGAACTGCTGTCCTTGTACAATGTAAAAAATAACTTGGCAACACTGACTGGTTCACTGAAAGAGTGCACCTTATTCACTCAGCAGCCCTATGTAAAACATGCCAACTCTTCCAGTAAGTCAGTTAGTGATGCCCAGTCATTTTTCACATTTGGTTCTCTTGTTACGTGGAGATTTAGTTGACTGCTGAAGGAGCAACACTCTTTCAACAAGTCCTCGGACTGTGTGCCAGTGTGTACTACTACGTTTAGATGTTTTGAACACATGGCCGCGCTAAATGCCTGTAAGTGTATCAGATTTGATGATTAAAAGGGAGTCGGAGTCTGCTTGCGGTTTGGCACTTCCTGCAGAGGTGTGGTGAGGAAAGGACTCAATACACAGATGCCGCGTGGCTCCGTGCCAGTTGAGGCGTGCAACATATGACGAATCCTGTCGAGCATTGAAAGCGCATGCATATTTGGAAAGAATCTGGAATGGAGAACTGGAACTAGATGTTGAAACCACAGGATGCCAAATAAGCTTGGGAGTTAAACTGGAAGTAATGTGATATATGCCTATTTTTACATGGCTGCAACAAAGCAGGAAGTATTGTAGGAAGTATTGGGTGTACTGTAATTTACTGCTAGACAGGATGCATTATGGCTGTATTGTTAGGAACAAATAAAAATGAATGAAGAGACTTAATCACATAGTGTTTGACCAACTAATATTCATTTCTAACAGCAGACATTCTGGCTTGTCATGGTAGGAAAAGCACAGATGTAAATAATAACCTTAATTATGGCTCTGTTCCATTTAGGTGTGTCAGTAGCTGTGCCATCGGGCCAGAATGCAGAAGACAGGGATCCTTGAGCTGGCACTGTTTTTAGAAAGGTCTACTCGACGTTGTTAGTGACACAATATAGCATTACAGCTGAAGACCAGCAAGTAGAAACAAGAGAGCGTCTGGAAATCTTCAATCATTAAAGCTTAAAATGTTGAAGAATTAGCTGACATGAGTTCAAGGCCTGTAATCTTGAATGTGGTTAAAGATTGTGTTCTTGGTCTGGATCGAGTGAATTTCTGTTTCCGTCCAGGTGATAATTAACGTGACACAAACTGGGCAGTCTGCCAATCAGTAATGGTCGTTAGGGAAAGGAAAATATCCTTCGTTCATTCAATTTATTGTATTTCCAGACTTTTGCTGCATGTTAATGTGTATGATACACCCACAGTACACTTTAGACTGCTGTCTCGTGTTTGCCAGCAGTGTCCTGTTAAATCACAGTTAGGCAGTGTTGTACACTCGCGCAAAACTTGGAAATGTTCATTTTGACCAGCCTCACGCTGCAAATAATCCAGAGTGGATGCGTCTAAAATTGATGGTCTTGCACTGAAGCTGTTTTCAGATTGATCTCTCACACAATAAATATTTGTCCACATGAACTAACTGCTGCTGATTTATCCAGCAGTGCAACAAAACCTTGTTGAGTAAAAGCAATGAAGGAAGAAGACCTGATGGTACTATGGCAATGTTTGTCAAAAAGTTCTCCTCATAAGAAGGGCAGTACAGACTTGGAGTGACGTGATAACGGCTCAGATTCTATAAATAATATATAGACAGACTCTTCTTCTTTGAACTGGACTGATGAGAATGTTAAACACCTCCATGTCATATCTCTCCAAGACTTTCCTCACTCCATATTCTTCGCAGGGAAGATGGTGTGATAACAGCCTTAACGACACCTTCGGCATGAGTCATGCTGAGAGAAATACAGACTCTGCAAGATGAGTGTGACAGGTTACCTACTAGTTAGTAGATAAGGTGTTAAGCACTCCTTCCCCCTCGTCATGCTCCTCCTCCCACTACATCATATCAACATCTGCTCAGCTGCCTCTAATAAGGACTTTTTACGGACGTCAGCATTAAATTGAGACGCCACTGACAGGGCAGATCTTTCATGCACAACTCTGTTTGTCAAAATCTATCTTTCATTTTCTGCCTCGGCAGCCAAGGTTTGTTCAACACTTTGTTTGTCTTCACAGCCTGTTGACAGGCCTTAGCTGAGATTTAAAGCGGGCCATCGAGTTTACTTGTTGTTGGCGTAGTTTGCAGCGTCGGCGACTCGAGGTGAAGGATTTTCTCAGGCAGATCACTGACATGTTTGCCTGCATGCCGTGGACATTTTTCACCACGATGCTGCTGCCAGTATTTTCATTATATTGAACACAGAGAAGTCATCACTTTGTACTTAGAATGCATTCTTGTTCACAGACACAGATGGAAACAGCGCAGATGAAACCCACCTTATTTCCCTGGTAACATCTATTGTATATATTTGTTTACAAGTCATTACATTCCAAACATATTATAGGACAAAGAGAGTATAATAAGACATTCCAAAATACAAGCACCCTTAGGGCCAACTACATTTTACAGAGCTAGAAATAATAATAATGAACCCATACTGCAACTTAAATTCACTATAATCTGGTATTTGACCATCAAATCATGGTCATTAAAGAATGCCGATGGCTGCTTTTTTAAATGTCCTCAAAATGAAGACCACCATGTGATAAATATAACTGTATTTTTGGGGTCCTTAACAGGTCCTCATTGACTCAAATATGGGCTGTTATGCGCTGGGTGTGAGTTGACCTTATGAACGCTCCTTTAAGGGTTGTGGCTGGAAAAATCCTTTAAAAGTATTCCATCCAGTGTTGCTATAGGGGGGAGTAATATGAGTATAACATGGACTCACAGGAGTCATCTTAACCAAGTGCTTAGAAGTGACACTAAGAAGTAGGTAAGACTTGATCAGTTCTCGTCGGGTCACTCAAGCTATTGCTGAACATGATACTGATAATCCCATCATGAACTCTTAAACCAAATATATATACAGTACTACAGATGCAATATTTTCCATAATTAATACAAACTTTTCACATTTTGAATTCCCTTTAGATTAGCTAAATTTAAGAGTAATTAAATATCCAAGTCAATATAAAGCAGCATTATCATATTTATTCACAATTCATTATCATGTTTATTTTGAGTGTTTTGGGCTACTTGACAAATGTATCATCATAAAACAAATGATTGCATAATAAAAAAGATGGTTGTAATCCTTGTATGCTACTCAGAAAAACTAAATGATATTCATGAATAATTAAGTAATAGATCATAAGAATAACACTTTTTGGCGTGTACTCTGTCGGTACTGCAGCTGATGCGTCTGCATCCCTTGCCAGACGGCAGCAGGGTGAACAACAATATCTCTTTTAGTCTCCGCCGACTCCCGAGGGACACATCCTGCTCTTCAGCTATTAAACGCTTCACCGTGTTAACCAGCTTGTCACTAACTGTGTCTGTCTGCTATTTGGTGCTGGTGTTTGGCAGGTGCATCCACTTTATCGGAGATTATTCACTGAGAACAGCTAACAGCCAGGAAGAGGACTTTGAGGGTGGCAGAAGTGAACCAAAAAAAAATAAAACTGAGGCCTGAAAAAAGCTGTAATATGTGAAAGCGTTCAATAATACAGAGGGGATCAGCAGATGGGTGATTATTTGTTACAACAATTGCATGAAACATAGTAATTTGATCATTGTTAATATTGAAATATTGATTAGGCTATATTTCAGGTATAGTACTTTAAAATTTTTATGATACTTTCCTGATCATTTTCCTAACATTTCATTGATAAAACAGGGGGTGGCTGTGCCTCCGGCTCAGGAGATAGAGTGGAGGATCACCTATCAGAAGGTCTGTGGTTCAATCCCCTGCCCCTGTAGTCTGAGAGCATCATATATTGGTGTGAATGAATGAATGAATGAATGAAATGTGTTTATTTTGAACATGGAAAATAAAAAGAGAAAAAAAACATGAATAGAAAAAAACATGAAAAAACAAAAACAAATAAATGTTTGTGTGAGCGGTTAGGCAGACTTGAAATGTGTTATTTAAATAGACTCCATTCGACTCTGCAGTTCCCCACACGCTAATCACTGGTTGCTGCAAAGACCACTTAACGATTGCTTAGTTTAGGAAATTAACTGTGAAGTTTCAGTAAGACATATTTATCCAGATGCATCCACAGATCCACTTTCTACAAGCTTTATAAATGCATCTGTTTGTAACTAGGAGGTGATTACACAACTCATGAATATTCATGTTTTCACAGACAAAATAAAGTTTAGTGGCTGGCTGTGTACTTTGATTACTTTCTCTGATAAGGATTTCATCATTTGGGTGAAATGGTTGCCGTGTAAACCACCCCTAAACATGTGTTATTTGCACGCAGATTGAGGAGAGAGGCTTGTATTTTGTCATTTGGTATCTGATTTCAAACTTTTGCACATGTTATATATCTCATTCTTTATCGAGAATAGCTTCGGAGAGTGCAATGAGTTTAACTGTAAATCAAAACCTATAAGAATTGCAGAGGTCAGAGCCACGTAATCATGTTGTATATTCACATACTCCTTGCATTTGATAACAGAGCCAAGATCAGTAAGGAACAGAGAGGGTGAGTGATGTGAGACAGATCATCAGAGGATTCGAAGTTCAGAGTTTTGCTGGTCGTGGTTTTGCTTTTCAAAATGTTCATCCACTCCAGTGTATTACTTTAAATAGTGCTGCCGCAGTGGCTGAAATTCTTGGATGAATAGATTTGCAGAGAGCTGCGCTGTGAGCAGCATTGTAATTATACAAAAATTGTGTTCCCCTCTTAAGGGAATTAACCTGCAGACACTAAGTCACTGCCCCCACCCACAAACTTTCCCCCTTAGAAACATCAATTTTCCATTTTCTAATCCTCAAATTGCTACTCATGTCAAGTGTGAAGTTCCAGGTACAAACTCGGTAAAGCCAGCCCTGTGGCAAATTGTTATTCTTGGATACATGAGCAACCACTTTTCCCTGAAGTTTGGAGGGCATGGATTTTGCTTTAGCATGGAAATTAGTCAGTCATTAAATTTAATAAGTTATTAGCAAATAAATCTTTAGACAAGACGGTCATGAGTTTGAATCCTGTGAAATTTATTGGCCAGTGGATTGGACACACTCCTCAGCTCTTTCCACAACTGCCATCACAGTGCTTTTGACCAAAGCGGCTGTGGTTTCAGTGGTGGCAAGAGGCCTGTATGTGTGTGAACGAGTGCAGGATGCTCAGGAAAAGAGCAGTTGTGTTCAGCAAACCCTCCCTTGGTAAATAGAGGTTGAAAGCAATATACTTTCATTACCCTGGGCTCCACACTGCAGCTCCTCTTCTTGAGACAGCTGGGCCAAAAGGTTATGAAGGCTGGGTGAGGCGGCAGTAATTAGAGATCCAGGGCAACCCACTAAAAGAAATCAATGTGTATCTGGAAGCAGAGCCAGAGACAAGAAAATAGTCTGCCACAATTAAGGTGTTCATTAAATTGTATTCTTGGATTAATCATTAAATTTGCCACAGCTTAAAATATCAGTTATTTGAAGGCTTTTACCCAGATTTGCTTGCATTGCTTGTAGCTTCCTAAAGGGTTGTGCACAGCTATGTTTGCTATGCCTTTATTATTATTATGTTGTTTTTAAATTCTAGACAGCTGTTCTGTTTTGATTGCCATTACTCAATGGCTGCAAAGGTCTAAGTGTTTAAGAGCCAGGATATTTTATACAGTCAGCATTGGGAGGTCTATGTTACTTGGATTTTCATGATTTAAGATAAGATTAAAGTAATGGCAGAGGAGGACGATGTGTAAAGACAAACTCACTCAGCGTGTGAGTTTGGCTGCAACCCAAAATGCAACCTAAGCTTTTACTGAGATTCCTGCACAGATATGCACGGTCCCAGATCAATTCAGCAATCATGTGTTGAAAACATTATTGACCTCTTCCAAGCTGTTCATGGCAGAATTGACTGTTTCTGTCCTTGAATCAGTGAGCTGCAAAGTGGATTTTGTTCAGCCATCAGTCCTCTATGCAAATGCATCTTTTATCATATTTAATTGCGTTGTCTGGATCTGGTACCTCAAAGCTGTCCTTCAATCTGGCTCGTCACGGATCAAACCGTGATTTTCTCCAAACATCCAGCTGTCCGGCTCACAGATGTGACTACAAAGCAGCCCGGAGCTGCTGTCCACAGCTGTGGAAAAAAAAAAAAAAAAACTTTTAAAAAGACATGATTTATCTGTCAACGCCAGGTTTCTAGCCAGAAGAGGAGGTTAAGCCCGTCTCCCAGTGTTTGTGAGAAAAATCTCACAGACATTTTATGTTCTTTTTCGTGCTAAACTATCAGTCAACCCACTTAATAATAACTGGCTTTGATATTGATTCTGAGTTTGGCAACTGACGAGGAAATTGAGATTGAAATGGGGCACCCTGCATTCATGAGGCTGCAGGCCTTGCAGAGCAGAGATGCTGAGATGTTTCTGTTTTCCTCTCTCGTTTTATGCTTAAGTGAGATCCTTTGTCAATTATTGATAGTTTTTAAAATATCTTTTCAAATAAGAAAGACCACACTGGATGCGATTGGAATAGGTGGTGTAATTTATTTTGTACATTTATTTTTTTGGTGCTGATATCACATCCAAATCCAGGCCCAGGGCCTCGGACACAGAAAACCAGTGGTTCAGCTAATGCATGGCTGTAATGAAAGGACTGACACTCAATCTTCCTTTTTGTGGATGCCAAACACAAGTGTGGGCACTAATTAGAGGCTCCCAGTAATCATTCAGGGCTGGGGAACCGGTGTAACCCGAGGAGAACCCAATGTGTGGTGACGAGTTTGAATCGGTCGGCTGGACGGGGAAAAGCTTGAGGGGTTGAAAGACTCCAGTTTAGCTCTGGTGTGTCTGTTTTTCACACAGCATCATATGTACTCGTACTTCACTATTATTAGCAGCCTGCAGCTGTGGCTTCGAAAAACCTTATCACAATTTGAAATCAATTCTCAGATAACACATTGTGCATTGCATTATGGGTGCATTTCATGACAGTTATGAAAGTTAAATCCTTCTTGCTTGAGGGCATGTTATGTTATTCAACACTGGCTATTTCGAACGTAAACGTACTGGTTTCTTGTTTGCTTTGATTGTTGTCTTGCAAATGTGAGGGAATTTAAAGTCTTAAAGATTTTCACACGTAAATATCAAGATCATGTGAAATTAGATGGCAAGGTTAAAGTGGAAATACACAACCCACCCACCACTGCCCCCTTTTCCAAGTAGTAAAATTGTTGTTGCTGCTGTTGCAAAGACAGCCGGATCGCTTTCTGTTTTCCTCAGGGTAGCTGAGTAACTATAGTTACTAGGTATACCAACAACCTGAAAGAACATAGACAGGATGCCATGTGTCTCAGACTTACAAAGCGATAGCAAGGTTTAAGGAACCAGTTTAAATGCAGATGTGTCATTATTCTATAGCTGTTACATTATGCAAACAATATTTATTTAATAATAATAATAATGATGATAAAGGTTTAAGCAAAAAACACATCCAATGCCAGTTTAAAACAACTTTACCCAACGTTCCCACTATATCCTCCCACAGTATGATTACAATATGTTGTAATGGTCATTGCAAACTGTTTTAGCAGAAATATTGCGCTGTCCAAGACATTTCCTGATGGAAATCAACCAAACTGCATATTTTGTTTGTTAATTTTCCAAATTATCCCTGAACGCCCATCGACTCAGGCTCCCCTAGGATCCGAGCTAATAACATGAGAAACATGAAAGGCCCTCTGTAGAGTCACTGAAGTGTTACTAAAGGAACATGGTGGTGAAACATTGCAAAGTCATCAATTCTAGTTAGTGGTTATCGACTAATGAAAGCATGGTTATAAATATTATTAATCCATTTTGGTCAAAAGATCCCATATTTCCCACACATTGGACCTTTAATTCCTCATTACTAATCTGTATTAGGCAATTTATAAACATATATTCACTAAGTGCTCTGTGTGGGGAAGCTGCAGATAGAATATGGCAGTGTGTGCCATGCTTAAGATGCATGTGACACAGACACAAACAAACATATAGAAACCAGTGGTATCAGGTTTAGCCATCTGATGTGAAGTGCAGATGTTTTCCTTTGCCTCTGCAGCAGGTGTCAACAGATGTCCCTCCTGCTCACTTGACCACATTGACCTCTCGGTTAGAGAGAGACCTTTTTTTCCCATTAGGCGACTTCTGAGTGCAGCAGCCCTGCTGGAATCTATCTGCGCTGCTGAAGTGTTCCAGGGGAGGTCTGGCTGTGGTCTGCCAACCCCCCCTCTTTAGATGGAGGGCCATACAAATGGAGCATTTCATAATAGGGATCAATAATGTATCACATTATTATGTTACGACACAGCTAAACCAGGGGGTTTCTGTTTCCTTCTCAGCTGGGACTGATTACATTTCTTATGGCCTTTAACCTTTTGACTTAAAGGGCTGTCAGGGGTCATAATTGTCCACCTGTCGATGACAGGACGTGAAGTTTAAGAGGTTCAGAGAGTGAAATAGACGAGAGAAGGAGCCCGGAGTGCTCTCTGGTGATGTGTGCTCTTTTTTTCTTCTTTCTGGTGGTGTAAACGCTCAGCCCTGCTACTGTTTGTCATCACAAGCCTCAATAAGATTTCTGATATGCTCTTATCTCCTGTATGAGCAGTAATGTTACCTATTTGTCATGGATCATATCACAATCAGACACTGTCCCCATCCATCATACGAACCTTTGTTGTTTTCTCTCTTTTGAGGTGAAGCTGGTTGAAAAAGTTGTCTTATATTGTCCGTCTCTCACATGTTGAAAGTCCTCGTAGGGGAGAACAGGGGTGGGTGTCACATTCATTAGATCTCACCCCATAGGAGGCAGTGTTAAAAATGGATCGTAATTGGGGTCAAAGGTCACCTTTACAGGGGTAAAAGACTTGACATTGAGGCAAGAAGATGGGCAAGTGTTTGAGTATGAAAAGAGAGCTATAGTTGAGCATATAGTAGTTGAGCTAGGCTAAAATTTGTAATTGTTAGCTTAGTCGCCAACTTGCAGGACATGTGTAAGAGATGTGAAATGAAACTTTGTAAATGAATTCTCCCCTTGTTTAAGGGTTGGGAAGCCCCCAAACTGTAAATGTGCTGTTAAAAAGCATATTTATACTGCCTACATTTGGTGCTGTGCAGCCTCTGTGGTTTTGCTGTGGTTGTGGATGATAGGCCAGTTAATGCCCTAAAGTTTTATGGCTCAATCATGTCCACAGATTGTAGATATAGCTTTCACGACACGTTTGGCATAAAACCAGACAGCAGGACATAAAGTAAATTAAAGCTAAACCAATTCATAATTAATTAAAGAAGTGTATATACTGAGCTTAGATCATGGATACTTACTTGCCAATAATGGATCCACTGAAACAGTGACTTGGCTGACGACAATATTGGCTTCTTTCCAAGGCAGCCAATCATGACAGGTGATTAAACATGATCACCATTAGCATAGTCATTTATTTCGTTAGTGTGGATAAACGTGTCAGAAGCTCTTTTCCAGTGTGACTTTCATGAGTGAGTCAGTTGTTTGGTCTGTTGTTCAGCTCAAGGACGCAGCCGCAGGCTTATTCACAGTTGTTGATGGACACGGTGATCATTCTTGTCTGTGAAATCTCTGCCTTGAAATGGGTTTGTGATATGCAGAGAAAAGCAGTATAAGCCAGGATGGCATCACGTCCACCCTCATCATGCTGACTTTTCTCACAGGCGGTAGCTTGGCTAACCTTTCCTGCAGCAGTCTGGTCTTTGTCTGGGTCTTGTCCCTGGTCTCTAGCAATGCCTTTCTTTTTTTTTATAAGCCATGCATCCATGCTTGTGTGACCAGCTGAAGAATCTGTTCATTATTTTTGGTGGAAACAATAGTGGACACCTATAGGTAAAGAGTTCTGAACAAGGCACCGTCTGCTTGGCCTCCAGCGTCGCGCTGTGATTGGCAGAACTCCATGTGTGGTGGAGCAAGAAATGAGCTTCCTCATGTGGCTGAAAGGTCTACTGCAGATATAAATAATAAATCTAGAATAATAGAAAAATAGCAAAAAATAGAATCATAACTATTTTATTGGGCGACCCAAATAAAATCTCCTGTGGCCCACCTGTAGGTCGCAACCCGGTCTTTGGGAACCACTGATCTATAGTATATGACTATATTACATGTCTTAATATGGGTATTTCTATGTGCTGTTTGTGAATGTCTGACGGTACACATTGTTTAAGTTTAAATTTAATTTATTGATTCTGGGATTATTGATACCAGAAATCACCTAATTAACAAACAACCACTTCTTTGACTGCATCTGTCACAATTAGTGCTGATTACCTGGCAGCTGACATCAGTCTTGAGCTGTTATTTGTATTTACACACCTCAGTGAAGACTGTGAGTTGAACAGGCACTTAGCCTCAGTAATGGCTTTGTGATTTTTACAAATCAGTGTGCCTTGATATTTAATCTGGTTAGGACTGATCGATCACAAAGCAAAGTATAATCTCTCTTGTTTTCGTCCCACGAACATGTCAGTGTATAGTAATAATGCATTTCAACACAGCGGCGCATGCATTCAACAATCATTACCTTGCCGTGTCTCTTTTAATGAGTTATCCATACAGTATCACCAGCTCCTCCTATCTTCCTGCCCTTGTTTCAGCGACCTCTGCAGGCAAATGTGTGTCATACCTGTCAAACCTGCTTCCACTTCAGCCCCAACACACAGAAGCATATGCCTGGCAGATTAAATCGCTACGGAAGGGTCCCACACAGCCAAATTTTTATTTAATGGTATGAAAGATTCCCATGGCGTGTTTGAGACTTTTTTTGCCCAACTGACTGTAAACCTTAAAGCAATAAATATCCTAAGCAGGGTTGGGAATTTACTGCACCTGTAGTAACCACTGCACCATCTTAATAAGCAGCAGATGTGGGAGTGATTGCATCGAGCCTCAAATGCATGCATTGAAAAAAAGGGAATTCTTTGTTAAGTGCAGCTTCAGCTGCCGAGCAAAGCCACTTCAACTCTGTCACTCGGGGCCTCACATTCATTTTTGATCAGCAGGTAACAGGGTTGAAATTAAAAACAATTTGGATTTAGTGTCACAGTGACTCGGCTGTCATTACCGCACAGGAAATAGCTGTCGTGAATGGTTATCTATGATGCATGGAGCTGCTGGGAGAACACAGTGAAGTACTTAAGCAATCTTTAGGGCCGTAATGTGTGAAAATAATAATCGAGCCAATTTAAAGAGCGAATATGACTCCCATGGCCCTAGTGGTAGGGGACTTTTTGTGTGTTTAATATGAGTCTTACTTTCAAAAGTAACTGCTCACAATTGAGGTGGGAAGGAATATTTATTGCTTTCTCATGGCTGAATCGTGGTGTGGCCTCAATGTTCTGAATTTTCCACAAGAAAGTTATGTCTACGATATAATGCAGTATGACCACCAGATAAACTCCAAAGCTAGGGGCCTACGTCGTGGGACAGTGTAATGATATCATGTGAGGAGAGATAAATTTAGTGAGCCTAACAGAAGCCAGAATGCATGGTTTTCATTCCTCCCACTCGTTTTATTATGAGAAACATGCAGCAGCAGTCTGGGCGAAGGGAGCTGCTCTCATTAGTTAATCTTTGCTTGAGGACATCTAACATCTATGAATGCATTTGGATGTATACATGCGTGCATATCTATGTGTTTGTGTGTATATGTGTCTGCATGGGCGTTTTGAGTGTGTGAGAGGGCGGAGAGGTTTGGTTATGTGCACATTCTATGATATTGTGTATAACCTGATACTATCCTTTAATGCTATTAATAGTAATAATAGGTCATCATAGTTGTTAAATGTTTGTGTGCACTAGTGTAACGGTGTGTACACGTCTGTGGCTCTCTGCATGTGCACTGCGTTTTGTTTTGGCAGAGGAAAGGTTAATGTTTAACAGCATGAATGGTTCACCCTCTAACGTGTGAACAAAGCACAATGGCTGCAGTGTATAAGCTCCCTATTTATTCAGAGTCACTTCCTCCCTTAATAGTCGGCTCTACTTTCCTCACAGAGGAAAAATGTAGGTCAAGGAAAAGTCATGTTTGAGGTAATTCACTCTGGGGGACCGCTTCTCTGATCATTAGATGACATGGGTTAACCCCGGGAGTGAGGTCATTTTCAAGTCAGTTACACCCAGAATCCGGCCCGACTGGTAGCACGTCTGCATTTTACAACACACGGAGGATAAATCAGAGAGGGAGGATATCAGTGGGAGGGTTGAAAAGACGGTATTGTTTATTTAAAAAAGGAAGGAGGCTCCTTTGAGACGTTGTGGGTATTGCTTTAATCAAATAGCTGTCAGTTGATGCACACCGAAGAAGCAGGAGTTTCAGCTTTGATGCAAACGAACAAAAGATCCACACTGAACAATCATTTGGATGGTTTATTCTTGATTGTCACGCACGACCAACCTCCTCCTCCTGAAGAGGAATGCAACGACATTGTTCCCCCCACCTACTGTAATTACTTGTGATGAGTATATAAGGATAAAACAGGATATTTGCAAACTTTTTGGATTAAGTATGATTTCATGCATGCAGATGTCTGGAATGCCTTTTCTCCAAGACCCAATGCTTTCATGCCAAGGCCTTCTCTTGTCTTCTTTTATTCCCTTTCTCTTTTACATTCTCCCCTTAATTATAGTCTTTAATAAAGAGGCATTCCACTCATCATTTAACATATTTTCCCAAGGAATTATGTGCAGAGAGGGTCATGAAAACCAGACGTCCATTAATAATAGTGCAAGTATATTTTTGTTGTTTTGTTGGCCTCTTCTATCAGTACCATATGTACATTTCTTTCTATCATAAATGCAATACAGTACATCTGGACACATATATCAAAGAAGCATTTTTTTCACTTTATTCACTATGTACTTTTTGAGCCTGTATGTTGAAGCCCACAGTAATGGGGATGTAATTAAAAACATGTCATTGTGATGGAGGGCCACACTTTAATAGCATGAAAGCTATCGGCTTGGTTCTTCCTCAGCCAGCAAATGATTCTAAAACAGTCAATCAAACCTGGTGGGTTGCAGCTACTTGCACCAATGATTAGCCATTTGTTGCAGTAGCTTCTGCAAAGAAATCAAATAAATATCATATATGCAGGGACATTAATTCACGGTAGATTTATTTGAACATGATTATCCTGTCAATAAAGTGCTGTCCTGCAAAATATGGTTTTAATTGGCTTTTAAAATCCAATGCATAATAGACTTTCTGTCTGCAAGGAGTGCATGTATAATTCTGCAAAAAAAATCCCAAAGAGGATGGTCCTTATTTGGTAAGACAGTTTGTACTTGAGGTCAAACTCTTCATAAATTTAGGAAATGGTCAGTTTATTAAGAAGTCATGCGTGGGCCTTGTTTTTATTTGCATCTGGCACACGGTCATTAAATCTGTTCTTAACTGGCTCAAAACTAAAACCAAATGAAAACATCAAAGTGATATAATTGGGTGAAGTATGTTTAATGCCAGGAGAAAAAGTCCAGATGGCATCAAGTTAAATCTTGATATAAAAAACAAAACAAAAATACTTTTAATGGATCAGAGTTGTTGGACACCTTTCTAGCTGCACCCAAAACAAATGACAAAATCAAAACTGAAAAAGAAAATTCACTGATGAGATTCATGTTTGGTTAAGTCTATTTCATGAAATGTGTTACTGTATTCTGAAAAGCAACTTTGAACTAATGTAAAATCAATGATGCCTGCAGCTTAAGCCTCAGTCATAGGATGATGTCACCATAAACTTCCCATTGAAGACATCCTTTTATAGGGTTCTCCTTAAAAAGAAAACATTTCAGAAAAGTTATAAAGACATATAAGTGCTAAATCTGCCACCTTTATCACTGTAAACCACATATGTACCCTTTAAGAACGGAAAGCCTGACTTGTGAAGCAGCAGGGGGGCAACCTGTAAATTCTCTTTGAACTGGTGCTGACTTTAAATAATCAAAAAACGGTGAAAAGCAGACAGTACCCAGCATTTTCACTGCACTTATTTTCAGTGACCACTCCTTCGGAGAGTTTTGTTTTCTTTGGAAACATCCAGAGAAACTCAGAGTTACTGTGGAACCCTTATTTGACATCATACAGAGTGAGCACATGGCACAAAACCTAACATGTCTGTGTTTTTATTTCTGTTGCTTTGCAAGCAAATAACTTCAAATGGAATTACCCTGCTGGGTATGAATCACAAATCAAATTTAAGGCTAAATAAAGAGTAATCAAGTTCAAAATGTGTTTCAAATATAAATTTCTCTTTCTAAGTTACATTGGGGAAATGGTTACTCATCCATTTAATGCATTGACAGACTTCCAGCAGCACACTCCCTCTCCTGTGCACAATAAACCCCTGCTGCTTCTTATAATGGTGGTTATCATATGAAAAAAGCCTTTTGTTGCCTCAGAACTGCATTTTAATTTTGTTTTTGCATCACTATACATCAAATTTTTCCTTTATTGGACAGACTAGAAAGATATGCAACTCTTTCAATTGTAGCAACAGCAATAAAACATTTTTAAGTACTTTGTTGTACCAAGATGCACATGAGAAGATCATCAACTCTACGTGGGGCTTAGCCTAGCTTAGCACAATAAAATGGAGCATCAAACAGCAAGCCTAGCTTCACTAAAAGTGCATCCCACCAGCTCAAAAGCTGCCTTAAACACTCTGTCGTGCATTTTGCATGTAGAAAAAGAGACCCAACAACAATGTCACATGACCGCCTATTTTGCTCTCATAATTGCTACTACTAATTACTGTATTGCAAAATGTGTTTGCATTATATTTTCTTCTTGGGTACCTATTTGATTTATTATTTTGACCTGGTGAATTGAAAGCAGTCCTGTAATCAACATGGCTTCAGAGTGTTGTCATTGCAATTGTTGTGCAGCTCAGGTCGAACCATCCTTCCAAATGTAACTGTGCTTAAAGGAGCCCCCGGTGACTGAGAGACAGGCTTAATCACTGTGATTAAAGCCCTTGGCCTCTGGAGGACTTTGTGGAGTTATGATGACAACACGCAGTTAAAACACAAGACCATATAAATAATAAAGGTAGCCCTACATGTTTATCAATGTGGACCTTAGGCTCAATTTTTCATGTTTGTGTTTCCCACGCTGTCGGATAGTTCTTTTTTGGAATCCGTGCTATTCAACATAATTGATCTGTTGTTTGTCAGACCGTCTGTTTCCTCCCTTGTTCAAGCTGTAATTTCACACCTGCCTTACACACCCCGTATCGACCCCTCAACCTCTTGTATTTAAAGCCTTGAACATCACTCAGCTGCAGGCCCGAGCTTCTTTTCGTGGACCGCGATGAGGTCTGAAGACTATGTTGGCCTCCTCAGTGAATTCTCTCATGCAAAAATCTGAACAATAAATCTAATAGATAATAATACACTTTTTAATGAAGGTCAGTTGCAAACGCTACGTTTAAAGGCTGAACAATTAATGCATTGACTATTATTTTTTTTCTGTATAATACTTTTTTTATCTAACAGGTACATGTTGGTATTATGTTTAAGTAGGAGCCACATATGTCAACATTTTTCAGACTATCTAAGGGTGAATAAAACTATAAGGAAGCATCAATCTGGTCTTTCTTAAAGGCCTCACCTTTTATATCAATATTTCATACATTGTGTATTTTTCCAAAGTGCTTGATATGCTTATATTTCATAAACCTTGTCTCCTCCAAACCGAGCCCTCATCAGTAAAATGACGGATATATGTTCCCCTCATGTCTGTGTGTGTATGTGCAAAGCACAAAACACAAAATGTTCTGTTTTCTTTTTCAGGAGTGCACGATTCCCATCAGGAGAAGATCATAACAGTGTCTGGAGGGGGAATGGTCCAGAGCCCAAACTTCCCAAACACTTATCCCAGGAATACCGTGTTGGTCTGGAGACTAGTGGCGACCAGTAACATGAGAATCCAGCTCACCTTTGATGAGAGGTTTGGTCTGGAGGACCCTGAAGATGACATATGCAAGTAAGAACACAGTTGCAGACATATACTAGTATATTAGTGTAAATGTATAGGTACAAGCAGTCCAAATGTAATTGCATTTTTCTTTAGTTAAGTTATTATAATGAGTATTATTATAATGTACCACATCATTTGTTCCTGTCCTCTGTTCCTTTCACCGGCCCAACAAACAGGCCGGTGTAATGTGTGCTAGATGGTTAGCATGCACCCAAAATATTGAAACAAAATATTGAAAAATCAGTGTATTCTCCGTTTATACATTTTATTTTGAAAGATAAGGAAAAACTGACTTTCATTGTCTAAATAAAAGCCCATTACCCTTGAGGAAAAGGATTACCTCCTTGAGCAGTTAGCAATAGCAGTGCATGTTTTGCATTTAGATTTCCTCTGCTTTATTGACCAGCTCTCATTAAATGGGGGCTTCCCCTGTTGGCATGCCACATACGCGCTGGACTGTGGTAAAGACGTGTCTTGCCTATATGTTGTAGTACATCTTAAAAGATTTAGAGTCTGAGTGTGTAGCCATTTGTGAAATTGCCTTTGGCCTGCTGTGGAAGCTCGTGAATATTGAATATCCAGCAGCAGAGTGATTTGTTTAGCCCAGGAAACTCATGATGACGCAATATTTTACTTGATGTGGTCGATATTTTTAGCCGCTCACGTGACTGTTCGAAAGACACGCGCCTCGCTCTCTGGCTGGCAACACATAAACACACACACACACACACACACACACACACACACACACACACACACACACACACACGTGCATACGCTACATCCTCTGCTTTATTGAGGAGCCCACTTTCAATTACTGCCTGGGTTTGCCTCTGTTGCCATTCAATTTAAATGTGAATCCTGAGCCCCACAGATCGATTTACCCTCTGTGCATTATGCTCAGTGCCCTGCCGTCAATATATCACAACTGACTGCTTAGCATGGAGGAGCCCAATCAGTGGAAGGTGGGGAAGAGCTGCGAGAGGGTGACCTCGCTAGTCATTCCTAGAGAGCCCCCCAATGGATGACAGGGTGAATGACAGCTCCCTACAGAGCCAACAAGGTTCAGATGTTATGGCAGCACATGTATATATAGAGAAAATAACCGTGCACATCAGGAAGTTATGATAAGGTGTGGGGATGAATCAGTATGCTTTTGTTCCAGTGCATTCACCTTCATTGATCAGTGAGGTTTCTGGCATTCTGATGCACATTCATCCATAATCTGAGTAAAAATGGGTTTGCAGCTGATTTAATTAGCCTTTTCCCACATTATTCTTTACCGTATCCCGTCTTTTTTGCTGCTTATCGGGGGAAAAAAAGAAGAGAAAGTGCAGGTTATTGAACCTCCCAGCTCAGTGGGTGAGGTGCATGCAGACGAGGTAAGTGTCGCTGTTGAAATCCCGTAAGGGAAAGTTCCACAGTGGGGCAGGGTGCGGATTGACAACTTTTGTGCTGCTCTGCCTTAACAAGACTGCACTAGTCAGTGTCCTAGGGGAGAGGGGGCGAGAAACAATAACAACATCCTTTTCCAGGGTCACGCAAGTCATCGCCACGTCTACTGCTCCAGCTGTCACATTTTAGCAGTCCCAAGCAGAAACAGACACATGAGTCTATCTGCTTGTTTGTTCTTTCACCCCCTCTCTCCTTGTTTTTCACACACACACACACACACACACACACACACACACACACACACACACACACACACACACACACACACACATACTGTATTCACAAGCCTCTGGCTCAGTCGGCATTTTTACTTTATCTTGCATGCATGTTCAGAAATGTATTTAAACAATTTGCCTTTAGACCTTCATTCCACTGGTGTTACATCAAAAAAAAACAACTCTCAGATGCACTGTTACTGATACACTGCCCTTACACTCTTGTGACACTGCACAATGTGATGCAAATAAACAAGAATGTAATCTCCTGTCCAGCGATTCACAGCAATATCAGGGGGATAAAACAAACAACGATGGGAGATGTGTTGGGCTCTGGTACCAAGCCTGCAGCGAGAAGATGATGAGAGGGAGCCTGTGTAGTCGAGATGCTCATATGCTATTCTGTTTGTCTGTGGCACGATGAAAAGCGTTCTCACCAAATCCACTGGAGGAGAGGCATATTGGAGAGGGATTGGTCTCTGTGCTGGTTGGCATGGCAGCAGAGTCGTGCTCGGCGGCTCACATGCAGAACTGTTGTTAGAAAGACATCGATGGTCTCTGACTGAAAAGCTGTGTTCACAGTGGTAAATATTGGGTCTATTAATAATGCACAAGAGAAAAAAAAATACAGTTTGAAAGCTTTGTGAATATTAAAGTGCCCTTGCAATGTGCAGCAAAGCCGTCCAATCTGGTAGCACTATTTTTAAGATTCCTTTGTGGTTCTAATCCTGTTCACTGTGACTGTATGTGCAGTTGGCTTGTAGTGCCTTTGTAAACCTGAGTAACCGCTGTTCGACATGGTGCCTCTGAACACATGGCGATGTGTAATGATCAGGGTGTCCTGCATTATTGATGAGCAATCTGTCACAGCTCAGGAGCTGTCTGAATGCTGATTTTTGGAGACAAAAGCCTCACTGACCTCCATCAGGAGGGCAGAAAGATGCAAAAACTGATTCTATTAAATCCTTTTACAAATCTTTTTCATGGCTTTCTGGTTTTGCAACTATATGAATTAATAGTTTATAGCTCAAGTACTTAACATTTGCTCATTGAAAGCTTTGAATGCATGGTTTTGCCAATAGGAAGAGTTTCACTTTTACCTTCCCCACTATATATATATGTTTTGTGCAGATTACAAACTTCCTGTATAATTTTCCAAATCAAAAGCAGCAGAGTCAGTAAACTTATCGACCCCGCGCCTCCAGTTCAGTTTATTTAACATCACAGAAAATCCATTTTTAGTCTTGTTCACGTTCCTCTATGTTGTTTTATTGAAACCAGCTTGGACCGAATCTGTCAAGCCAGTGCAAAATGTAAACAGTATCCTTGAAACCCAAATATCCGATTTAGCAGCGCTGAATGAGAGGTTAGCGTTCCTGTTGACGCAAATGGCAAAGTGATTATTTCCAGATTGTGAAGAGTCAGTGAAACAAGGCTGCATTGAATGCATCGCACCCTCTGGTTACACATACAGGTATAAATAATGAAGACTGAACTCCTGACCTGCACATCTTAAGCGCTGAGTTTGTTCAATGTTGTCCTTGGCACCCCAAAAGAGTCATGGAGAGCAGCCATGCCTCTCCTCCTCATAACTTATCCTGGTATTATGTGTTGGCAGGGTGGCCAGAGGAAAGACTGTCATGTAATTACAGAGTTACAACGTTTGATCCCCACAACAAGCAGTTCTCAGATGAAATTTATGTTGTTTTGTTGAGTAAAATTCATAACATAAAACCCCTGAAATATCTCAAGCACATCATGTTAAAACTAAATGGGATTTCTAAAATGCATTTTTGTTTAGGTAGAATGTTTTATTTTTAGGGACCAACAGCTTCTGCAGTTTTCAGTTCATGTTTCATAGGCAGAAAAATGTTGTGGGATTCAAAGGACGTTGCAGGGCTGACAGTAAAAATGTAAAGACGATTCTGAATACTCAATATAATAAAGGTTAAGAGATAAGAGCACGTTATTGCATTTTTATTTGGAGAAAAGAAAACAAAGAGCAAACATAGTCTGTCCTGCACAAAACAGCCATCATGTCAATTTAATGATTTACAAAATGAGCTTTCAAACAGCTTAGAATTAGTTTTAGACCTAATAACTTCAAGTTCAAAGTTTAATTTATTGAATATTTGAGTGACAACATGTAGCATCAATGTAGGCCTGCAAATTGGCCGTCAGCCCAAGCTGAGATTTGCTCTGAATGCAAAGGCAATTTATTTTAAGTCAGGCAGTAAATAACAGACAAATCTCATCTGTCAGTAGCCTGCTGTTAATGATATATTACTTCTTTTTCTTTTTCTAATGAGGCTAAACCTTTATTTCCCTGGGCGGCTTTAGAATGGCAAGGCAGAGCTGAGAGGAAGCGACATGTCACAACAAGAAAGCAAAAATACAGTTACATTTAACTAACATGGGTGTAGGAGCTGGAAGCAGTGGTATATTTGCAAATTAAAATCATACTAATCATACTAATACTGTAATTATAATTAACTACATCTTTCTTTCTGTGTCAATCTACCAGGTACGACTTTGTGGAGATAGAGGATCTGACTGAGAAGACCATCCTGGGTCGCTGGTGTGGGTCACAGTTGGCACCAGTTAGCCACACTTCCAAAGGCAGCCAGATGCGGATCCGTTTCATTTCTGATGAGTACTTCCCCTCTGAGCCGGGATTCTGCATCCACTACTCCCTTCTGCCTGCGGTACGTGCATTATCAATGGAGTTTAAAAAGGTTCATCGTACGTACAGTTGAGCACTGTCTCCAGCTTCACGGAGTTCACACTGCAGTAAGCAATGCCTCTCCATGCAAGCACAATTACAGTCATTTGGTTGTTACATAACATGGTTGGTTTGATTTGCAGTCATTTATTTTATGAGTACCCGAGGTTTTAGACATCAATGGGGAGAAATTATATTTAACCACTGTGGAACATTTGGCACATGTAGTATCATTTATTCTAGTTATGCAGATAAACACAAGCCGGAGCAGCTCGTAGATTTAAACACAAACAAACCAAAATGTATCTGTAATTACAGCACTGCATACAACCGAGTTACCAACAAGGTACACTGTAAAAAAAAAAAAAAAATCCACATTTTATGGAAAATTACTATGTTTGTTTTACAGTTTATGTGTTTTAAAAAAACTGTATTAAAAAAACAAAACAATAAAAAATACCGTAAATTAATCAACCAACTGTTTTTCTTTAAGTGTAATGCCAGTAATGACAAATTATGTTTATTTTATTTCTTTACAGAAAAATTACTATATTATTTATACAGTATTATTTCTTCTTTCTTAAATTATATACAAACATATGTATGTACAGTATGTATATGTATATATGTTATATAAGCATTTCTGTCCATACTAAAAAATTTACATTTTTCTTTGTAATTTGAAGGTAAATCTTATTAGTTTACTAAATACTAACGTGTACTTTTACATTCAATGGTATGGTAATGGTAATGCTAAGGGATCAGTCTGTAAACTTCTGCCAGGCTTCTTCTTTTAATTTTATTTTTACAGTTCAGCTTCAATAATTAGAAAGGGAATTTTCTGTATTGAACCCTGGAATAGGTCTACACAGCACACAGCAAACACATCCACTTAAAATGGTTTCAAACTGTGTAATTCTCTCATTTTCTGGAGCCGTTTCTATTAATAGACAATCAGGCTGTTATGTTCCGTATAACTGTTCTCTATAAAACCATCTACCCTCTGAACCTGTGCTTTATTTATAGATCCGGTCAGAGGCTTCTCAATGTCATTGGTGTTTCTTGAGAATAAGATGGAGAAAATAAGTGGTTTCACATTCACAAAGAGGTTCGCTGACCCTTGGGGGGATTCATTCAGGCCCCTGAAATGAAAGCAGGAATTAAGAGATAGAAGTGCTTTATGTGTGGAAAATTGTCACGCTGCTGTCTGTGTGCCTCATTTTCAGTTCAAGTTTTATCACTACATATAATGTTTCAAAAGTAATATCCTCTTTTATACCCATGTTATTTTGCTCTGACTCAAATATTCTGGAGACCAAACAAAACCAGTCCTTTTCTGCTATTTCCTGTTATTTCTCCCTTTCACTTGTCTTTGCATGCAACATAGACTATAATCACTTCTTCCATCCCTCAGTAATCTTTGTTTCCATTCACCTTTCAGATCTTTGGCAGATGCTTATTCAATAAAATTCAGAGAGTGTGCAATGGCGTAAGCATTAACTCATTCAGTGCAACACCGTCTTTGCTTAAGACCAGTGAAGAGAACAAGATTCCAGGTTTACATTAGGATCATATGTGATCATGTATGATGCAAAAGACATGAGCCAACAAAATACTAATGGGTATAGAGTCAAAGCCACAGTTCCTGTCAGAGCATACTGTAATGTCATGACCTCTACCTTGTCAATTAGAGATTTCTTTTTTCTTCTTGGGAGGAAAGGGGTTATTAAGTTCTCTTTTGCCTGAACAAATAAGCTGTGGCTGAAATAACCTCTGGCTGATGTCATTTTCAGCGGATACAAAAGCAGCATATAGGTCTTTAAGAGCAGTTGACCTGGAATGATAGAAATATGCAACTTAAAAAGTTATTTCTCCAAGTCAGTTTGCACAACCAATCCTATTCGTACTTGTTGCGTTATTTGTAGTCATTATGTTTCATTTTTACATCTAGGCAACTATAGCTTAATATAGGAGGAGGATGCCCACATGTTTATTCCTGCCTACAAAACTCTAATTGGCTGTTGAGATAAGGTGGTGAAAAAAACTGAAAATGTGAGCGTTGCAGATTCTTTAGCTCCATCTTTTGAATTTTAACATAATGAGCAAAATTTAAAAGCAGCTCTGCCACCAACAGATGCTTACATAGAGTATATATAGCAAAACATAAACACACACACACACAGAGAGAGAGAGAGACACACAGAAAGAGAGAGAGAGAGAGAGAATCCCTTCATCCCTGCTGCCATCACTGACAAAATCCCGCACATAAACTGAAGAGGCTGCCATGTTTGAACCTGTCATGTTTTAGTCCTGTTCACTTGCTTTAAGTAAACACCTCTGTTCCTCATTAATCCCTTATGGCCCGTGGCACTGTGAAATCTGACAAGCACAAATAGGTAAATGAGTTCACCGATGTGATGCTTTGTATTCGCTTTCACCCTTTTTTTATGCTCTTTTATTTCTCATTCATGTTTTTATTGCTTTATTCCTTCACCTCTAAAACCCCAAAGCCACATTGATGATAGCAGCACTAACTGACACAGGATTCATTGACGCATTCATTCTCAAAACCTAATGAGAGTCGTGCCAAGTGTCAAACTGTTTTCTTACACTTCCAGTCAATCACTGCACGCTCTCGCTCCGTGTGGTACGGTTGCTGCAGATCACAGATCACATTAAGGTGGCTCAGTGAATCTCCATGAATGATTATTCTCAAATCGCGCCTCATATTTTATACCAATAGATTGCGCTAGTTTATATTGTTAGAGCCTTCTTCTTCTTCTTCTTCTTCTTCTTATGACCAACCAGTCAAAGCAGAGGGCTACCCAGCTTGAGTTGGGGTCTGCTCCCAGGTTTCTGCCTGTTATAAGGCAGTTTTTTTTTTCTTGCCACTGTCCCCCAAGCCCTTGCTCATAGGGGATGTTGAGTCTCTGCAACATAAAGAGTGCAGTCTTAACATGCTCTTTTCGGAAAATGCAAGTAAATCTGACATGACTTGACTCTTTATCCCCAAGTTGATTTTGATAAGGAATAACTCGACAAAGAAACTGTTACATCTGTTGTTGTTTGTTTGTCATATTCACATAATTAAAATAACAGAACAACAGTCATAAAATTAGACAATGTCAACACAGAATATTTGGAAGATAAAATCCAAACATATGAAGATTGTGTATCCTGGAAGACACAGAGAACCAATCATGAATGATTGATGAACGCGTCTCTTAAACCCCGCTTTGAGAAATTCCGATTTGTTTTTCTACAAGTGCAATTAAAAGTAAACTATTGCAAATTAAATCTCACCTAAAGAAAAAAGAATGCCTGTAAAAGTTTGCTGAAATTAAATACTCTAGATTTTTTTTTTTCTAAATCAAACAATGATCTGTTCAAAGAATAAGTAGACAGACATTTGATCGGTTTGAAAAAAAACAAAAAACATTACGCTTTATGTTACAGCTCTAAATGTTACATAAACCCACAATACTGTGAAATTTTTTGGAATTTAAAAGTCAAATTTAATCAGGGATGTAGGACTTGGGGGAACGTGATACTACATACTAGAATGAATACCCATTAATGTCCAGAATTACATCTTTTTGCATCAGACTGAAACTATTGTGACTGCTGTGTTGTTCAAACGTCTGTCACTAACTATAAAGTGGAACAGGAGCTCAGGTTTGTCTTTCATATTCCAACTCTGGAGGGTGAGGAAACCAGGAGGCGGGGGTGGAAACCCCATTTGCCTCTGCATGTTCAGTCAGGCTTCCTTTTGAACTTTCCTCTGAGAGAGGAGGAGCACTCCAGAACAGCGGCACTCTGTTTCCTTTGTGGTCTACCAGTAGCTACTGGAACCTTGTGCCACGCAGGAGCCAGCACTTCAGTTTATATTTAAACAGGCAATAACTCCTCCCCACAACTTCCATGGCGTGGAAGAGGGGGGAAAAAATAAGACCCGGTCTGTAATTCACAGGAAGAGAGTTTAGGAAGAGCGAAGGGGCCGAGGCAAAGAGGTTGTTAAAACATACAGTAGAAGAGAAGGAGTCTGTTTAATGGTGCGTGGCGGGTGCTGAGTGGTGGGTTAAAGGAGCAAACAAAGCATACATCATTGTCTTGTGTGAGGTCCCCATCCAAAATTAAACCACCGCTTCCATAACGATCGCCCCACCAGCTTTGTTTGTCTTAATTGACTGCTGGGAGTTTTATACATTCAGATTTGAGTGGCGAGAAATGCAAAGTAAGGAATAAAATCCTAGTTAAAGTACATGGTAAAATCATGGAGCAGCCTCACTGCTGGCCTGATGAAATTGAGGTCTGTTTTTACACCAACCTCAATTGCAGTGTGTGGTTGTACAGTGACATAAAAAAGCACTGTGTTCACGCACAGCAGCCCTCGCCTCTTACTCGAAGCTCTCTTGTGCAAGGAAGTGGTTTTGCAGCTCCATGTGAAAGAGAAGGCATTGTTTTCCAGTGCTCTCCAATGATGCTATTTCAGAATGTTCATCTCAACATAGTTGGCTAAACCTGTCATTTCAGTTACAGAAATAAGGTCATGCGGTCGTCCTGTGTAAAAACAAAGGCAGATGGAAATGAGGAAATCACTGCTTTGGAACCACGTTATTTCATGAGAGGTAGGGGGTTAAGAGAGATTGGCAGCGAGGAGAGGATCCCTATAAGCTGTCACACTCTTACGTCGTCTAAACACACATTCAGGGTTTTACCATATAAATGCACTCTAGAAATACAATTGTTCATTGCGATCTTTTTAAATATCTTGCCAATATGTGTGTGTGTATATATATATATCTGCTATTATTGTTATATGCACAGTTGCACATATTTTGGAGCATTGGTTCAATCCTTCTCTCAGTCTGTCATTTCTGCTTTTAGGTTTGTATTCATTAAAAGATTGACATAAACCACAACCTTTTTTAATGAGGCAACTAAAGAACACAATATTGGCAGTAGAGGTTAAGGTTTAATATGTTGAGTCTAAGTTAAAGAAGATTAAAGATGTTCCTATAGGTTAAGGAACTGGCATCACATTAGATAACATAAATATATGAGTTGGTTTGATCCTGTTATGTGCAGAATTTTTTTTTTTTTTTAAATAGCCTACATGGCTTCTATACCTCTGTGGTGGTGGTTAATGTCCATATGTCATCTCTACATGTTATAAGCTATCATATCAGGATATTCTCTATTTTAAGGCTTCGTTTGATGTCTTTCACTAGGCTCAAATCCTTCCTAATTGTAAGCTCTTTAAACTGTCTTATTAACACACAAATAAAAAAAAATTAAAAAAGAGGAGCTTTTGAGATGTTGAGTAAAAACAGTTTTCTGTTTGCAAGCTCAAAAAATACTTAAAAATCATCCATCGTGGGTTTAACAGGTCAAATCGTAGCTCTAGAATTATTTTGCAGCAAATCATTTATAGGTTGGGGCTTCACCGAGGCTAATTCAAAAGTCTTGCCTGCTTGTCCTCCAGTTCATCATGATTTTTTCATTATGTCTTCACACATGAGGTCTTAATGTGAAACCTGACACATGGAAACTGCTGTGATTCAGGCTGGTGAGAGGCTGGTGGTCCGCTTAAGTGTTTTGTTGGTAAAACTTTCTTAATGGGAGCCCTCATGTGCCACTTACAGCTTATTCCCACGTCGTGATGTTTCTCTGAAGGGCTGCTTGGATTCTCTATCTAATACTCAGCTAGCCGAGCGCCGCTAATTGGGGGGGGGGGAGTGTTGCACTGTCAGCACTCAGAAGCTGTTAATGGCTTCCAGTCCACTGTGTTAGCTACTGCCAAGGCTCAACAAATAAGAATCACAGCTTTCCTTTGTAGTCCGAAAACACAGCTCAGAGAGAGGACTGTTCAATTTAATCTTACTCCCATGATTATGTGAGTCCAGTCGTTTCTCTGAAGATATGCCTCACATTTGTGTCTATTTATCTCAGTCGGTGCCAAATAAACCAAAGATATGTTCAGCGGTTATGAAGGCAGCCTCATTAGAATGAGTCAAATCTGCAGAATGAGCACAGCTGCACATCAGCTGTATTTTTGTAGCCTGTGGTGCAGCCATGTCAAACCACTGGCATCTCATTTGGAAGTCAACACCTAAAGGGACTCGGATTTTGAGTGTGTTGCATGGACTTACACGGCCAATAAATTGTGTGGGTGTTTCCTAAACTACACTTATTATCCAAAGTAAAAAATTCCAATTGGGTAATTAATGGCTGGTCCCTTGTGTTTAGTGGAGCTGAAATCATATTTATCTTAGGTTTTTCTGTTTTTTTCTGGCTCTAGAGGTGGTTGATATGTGTACTTTTGTGGAAAAAAAACTGTTTTGAAAGAAAAAAAGAGTTCTATGGGTGACTTTTTCCAGTTGGTTTTATAGTTTTAGTATGTTAGCACAAGTAGTAAATAAGACTAAAACCACAAATTCTCTCAATTTAAGTGCCATGGACTGGAAAGCAAGGGAAATGAAAGGAAAACCTTTACTTTCAAAAACCAATTCCTCTCTATTTCACCCCTATAAGTCATCAAAAGGAAGATATGTGAAGATATGTGGGGGGGGGGGGGGGGGGGGGGGGGGAACAAAAAAACATTTCTGCCTCTCCAAAAACCGAAAAGACCAGCAGCCAGAAGTGTTTTCCTAAGTGTCACAATGTTACCTTCTACCTATCAGTCAAAATACCAGCAGTCTGACATGTTAGACAAACGCAGCATCACAGGACTGAGAGGTTTAACAGATTAGTTTATTTTCTCGTGGGAAGACCAACACCCCAGGTATCAATCTCTGTGACTGCACACTGTAGCCTGGAGGGCTGGGAGCTTCAAACAAATAAAACCGCTGCTTACAGGAGCTAAAGGGACAAATTATTTTTATGCAAAGCGGGCAGAGGAGATGACAGAGATGTGATCACAGCTGACAATTGAATTTTGCCTCTCAGCTTTGTTGCATGCAGTTTTATACTGACTACCATCAAGTATGTGTTCAGATGCTGATGATTCTAAATGATGACCTTGCTACTCATCCTTATATGCAGGATAACAGACATTCGCTGATGTAGGTGCAGACATAACATTCCCATAGTTTTGGCAGCACCACAGTACAAAGTGTGGACTGGTAGCTGTGCCAGTTCACCTGCTGAGGGGACTAGAAATTTGGGATCCAGCCGGCCTGGTCCATTATTTCTGATTAAATAAAGTCCGTTGTAGCATTTAATGAGCTTGGGCCCAATTCAAACCCATTTTTTTCCCCCATGACATGAAGTGTAAAATTACAGAGTAATTCTCTCTTTTTTTGGTGTTCCTTCTCTGTAACTGTCCTGTTTTAGTATTTGTAAATTGGATCATGCTTACAAGCTCTTAAATTCACAGAAATTGGCTGGTCTGTATGTATGTTGGAATTGGTGCAATGGGGTGGTTTTGGGGATTTGGAAGCTATAGTATATGTCTGTCACATCAGGATAATTTTACTCTGACAGAAAGAAAAATCACTTTTTTTACCGTACGGGGGAATGCTGAGCACTAATCCATCAGAAGTCTAGAAAACTGGACCCCTTTTCTGAATAAATGAGCGTTCTTTTCTGTCTCTCTATATGGCATCTGCTGGTTTTTCTACAGAGTGTATCAGAACCAGCCGCCCCTGCGGTTCTCCCTCCATCCCAGCAGGGTATGGAGGACCTGTCAGAAGCCGTGGCGGGCCTGAGCACCGTAGAGGAGGTCATGAAGTACCTGGAGCCGGAGCGATGGCAACTGGATATGGAAGAGTTGTACAAACCTACATGGCATGTGCTGGGGAAATCCTTCATCCATAATAAAAAAGCCAGAGGTATTACAAAATAAGAATGCGTCATGATAGTTTACGATTGCAGTAGATGCAAGAGTCACACACAGAGCCATTGGATATCACTCTTACGAGTGTTTTATGTGTTATACACATGAGATTTGCAAAGTTTGTGTTTCAACAGAAAATGAATCTGATCTTCTGTGTCTTTGAGGAGGAGCTGATCTCAATCTGTTGAGGGAGGAAGTTCGACTTTACAGCTGCACTCCACGCAACTTCTCCGTATCTGTGCGCGAAGAGCTAAAGAGGACGGACGCCATTTTCTGGCCGAGCTGCCTCCTGGTGAAGCGCTGCGGTGGAAACTGCGCCTGCTGCTCTCACCGCTGCTACGACTGCCAGTGTGTTCCTGCCAGGATCACAAAGAAATACCATGAGGTAAATGGTAGACCTGGTAGACTTTTCACCATATGAAATGAATTAATGTGTATTAATTAATTTACTATTATTATTACTATTATTATTATTATTGATGTTAAATAATACTGGATGTAAATGAATGCACATAGAAAGCCAATAGTAGAATATCCAGTCAAAAGAAAAAAAATCATATTGTAGCATCCGCCAAAGTTCACAACAGCAAAGTCACAATATGGAATCATGCAAATGTTGCACCTTACTATGGTCTAAAGAAATCTCACAACCTTTTCCAGACCAAGATCAAGAGGAACTTTATTGTCCCAACGAGTGAGAAGTTTGTCTTGGGCTCTTCCCCCATGCAACAGTGACAAAATAACATTTCACACAGAAAATATACATAAAAAAATAACAGTTCTAAAAGCACATAAAATTCACTTCTCATCCAAAAATACAGGTTAATAAATAAAAGATGCAGAGTGAATATCTTTTCATGTCCCTTACATAAAAGATCATCCAGGGCCCATCCTGTCCTTATCTGCCACTCTTTGAAAGGTTTATTGAAACCAGGATAAATGCATTTTTAAATCTCTTTTGTCTGCTGTGACAGACTCTGAACCTCCAACCAGAGGGCAGTAGCTGGTACATGTGTAGAACGTGGGATGGGTCACTTACTGTCCTACTGGCTTTCCTTAGGGTAGCCTCTTTGCAAGTAGACTGCAGGGTTGCATGCTGTTTTACCCCAACAATCAGTCAGATGCAGTCTGTATACAGTAAGTCCACAGAGTGGTCAAAAAACCAAGCTGTGATTTTTCGGATCCATCTGTCTGCATGGTTCAATATTTATCCATGAACCAGCCAATTCATCAACTTTACAGCCCATGAGAAAACCCTGAATTCACCATGCATACCTTGCAAGGTAGTTACACCCTTTCATCAAAATTTACAAGTGCACACATGTAGCAGCATATTGTTTATGTTGAGTACATTCATAGTTTGACATAATCAGGCCAACTTAACATTTTCATCCCACACCTACAAAAGTCATAATACTTTTATTTCCTACACAAATATAACTCCAGTCACCTGTATGGCTTAGAAATGGAGATTTAAGCATCTGATGACATTAAGTAATCATTATTTTGGGTCAGAAAATTAAGAATTGTCATTTTAAAAAGCTTTTTCAGAAATGCATCAGGTACACAAACTGGTCTCATTTCAGAATAACCTTCTACTGAGCATAACTTAGATGAAATGTTTGGTGTCCAGCACTAAAACATCCTCCTCTTTTTTTAGGTTCTACTGTTGAAATACCGAAGCGGTGGCAGAGGCTTACAAAAGTCTATGACTGATGTGCCCTTGGATCATCACGAGGAGTGTGCCTGTGTGTGTAAAGATGACTTGGACTGACCTCCAACAAGTGTAATAGATGCCACTCAAACGACACAACATGTTAGGAATGAACCTCTGCCGCTGTTGCAATGTTCTGCATTTCATCCACTTCCATTGGGAGCTAACAGGATTCTCCCTTTATCCTGCTGTCCTTTCGCTAATTGGATTAAGGAGAACAGACTGGAATCTAATAAATCTCCTGAATGGATTTGACTGCTGTGGAATACCAATAATGTGCTCCGAGTGCATTTGAGAGGGACAAAAAGACACTGGAGCAGATCTGCTTTAAAGACTATATTCTTCTGCTCCTCGGAGTTAAGAACACTGAGGCATTTCTGCCTCCTCTTCTTTTAAAAAGTTCAACCAGCGTGGGATGATACTGTAATGTAAAATGGGAGTTTCTTTGTTGAAGTACTTTTTATGTCTAGAAGTGAGCTGGCTCCAGCCGCCTTACTCCCCCTGCCCCTCTATTAATACCATCAAGGCGAGCAAGGTGCTTCGTGACCAGTTCCCTTTCCTCCCCTCGTCTTTCACCGCAGATTTAATCTGTGGTGAAACACGGCTGCAGCATTGCTGTAATGCCTTGCTATTGAGACTGTATTATGTGTAAATAGGTCATTTACATTTCCTTTCTGTACTATCATGCCTTTTCTACCAAAGATGTTAAAGGAGATCAAAGTTGCACATGTACAATCAGTGGGTGTTGTTCGTTGCAGCTCATCATTTGACCCATCTCAGCAGTGTCAAATCTACTTGCTTCAGGAATGCCTAGCATCGAGAAGTTCTTGGCTTTTGTTCATATTAAATATTTATTTGTTTAACGAAAAGGGAAATCAAGGTTCAAAATATCTTTTGTGCTACATTTGTGACTATACAGTAGCAATATCCACCACTTTTCATTGTTTGTAATTTTACATTGGCATTGTCTCGTGGATGTTTTTCATTTTTTTTGTATGCCAAAGTTATTTAACTCTACTTTTGCAATAATTGTTTGTGTAGTTCATTGTACTGAAGATCAAAAATAAATTCTTCCATTTCTAAGTGGAGGCATTTTTAATTGGCAATGTGTACTATACTGCATGTGAGGATACTTACTTGCATAGTGCATGAATTTCGACTATGTAGTGTTGTCTCAAATCTGGATACTGCAGCGGTGGACTTACCGGAAACGACAGGTGCAACATTTGACCACAAATATCACCTCATTTAAAAAAAAACATCTGCCGGCTTATTTATTTGACTGAAATTAAAGGTTTAAAATGCTCCACGTTTCATTCGACATGCGAAGTATGCGAATTGGGACACAACATCAGTCTCCCGGTTTGGGACGCACGCATAAAACCTAGTCAGAACGTCTGAGCCCCATCCTGAGGATTGCATGCAAATTACAGGCCTTCCGTTTTCTCCATGGGTGTTCATCAATGATGAGAAATGATCTGATCTTTATAGTGAAAGATCATCAATATATTAGTCGACTCTGTGAAAGTAGCATGATTTTAAATGCAGGAAGATGACTGACAGGTGTCAAATACACGCTGTCAAAGTCAGTGAAATGTGCGGATAAAACCATTTTATTAGACTACCATCAGTTTGCTTAGAAGTGTCCAAATTGTGGTGCCTGCAGTTTTCTGCAAAGGTGCAAATGAGTTGCCCAAGTGCCCCTCTTTAGGTCACACGGTCAGTTATCTTTATTACGCTATCTGCAACTAAACTTCAAACCCGATTCTAGACATCTTCCATACATCACTGTGACAGCAAATAGACTCTTAAGCTGACACAACAGATGGATTACCCATGCTGTTTCAATCAGCAGGAGAGGAACGCTATGAGAAAACCTGGATGTACTTTATTTTACAAAATTGCTTGGCAAGGAGGATGGACAATACAATATGTGTGTCTGGTGAGGCAGAAGGGAAAAGGCTACTAACATTACAGGTAAGATACAGGTTTGTTTCAACAACTTACATGAACCTTTTCACAGCTTTCCGTTGTGAAATCAATCCCAATCAGGTTTGTGACTCCTTGACAGGTTCTCGTCTGACATTTCTGCTTTCATCAAGTACCAGATTTTAAATTATAGACTAGTCCGGATCCTGCATGCAGATACAGGAAGTGTTGAGTTCTATTAACAGCTTATTGCAGTAACTTTAACAGGGGCAAACAGGACCAGATCAAAATACTGCTGTGTAGTATAGTGTGCTGCATAATGTTAAGCCTCATTTCCACTGCATAATACCCGCTCTACTCTACCCGACTCTACTCGCCTCTTTTGGTTTTCCATTAGGTAAAAAGTACCTTTATGTATATTGAAAAGGTGCAGACGTTCCTGTCTTAAACAGCTGGTGAAAGGTGTGTGTCGCGATGAAGACTGCGGCATGGCAGTTTCGTGTGGCATCCACCTACCCTGAGGAGGTACTATGACGTAATGGAAAACAAGGGTCGAGGGGAGCCGCTGCTACGTAGTGGAAATGCGGCTTTAGACACCAAAGCCTGCACCAAATTGTTACTGATGGGAATTGACTCTTGTGGACGTCAGTCGGAGTAGTACAGCAGGCACTGTGTCCACAGCTTCTGTTAACCAGCCACTTCCAGCCATCTCCACCTACTCCTGACAAAATTCCAGTTCTATTCTTTGAAACTGAACCGTAAATTGAAATTTAACTGGTTTAATGTGTACTATAGGGCCAGACTAGCAAAACAGGGAACCAACCCAAATAGAGTAACCATATGGGATTTTAGGATTCTGTACTTACATTTTTTTTCTCGTGTAAAAATTGCCAGCATTACCTCAAAACCCAAATACTAAGCACTTCTCCATAAAGCCTTTAATGTTTTTCTTCTGTATTTCACAGGCTGCTTATCAGACACTGGACAGTGTTCATTCTCACACTCGGCCATCAGGTCTCCCAGAAGGAGGTTCTCATTTGTCCATCTCACGCTGCTGTCCTGGCCAATTATTCTGATTTAAAGTGCACCCTGGCAGGCATCTGCGGGGACGCCAGATGCTACTGCATAAAACCGCCGGCTCCCAGTGTGGGTTTTATAATATTAAACAGATTGCCTTACTTAGTCGGTGCAGAAGAAACCTCACTGCACTGGCACAAGATATGACAAAGCATGGGCACTTAGTGTGTTTGTATATGCGTGAGTGTGTGTGGGGGTGTGTGCAACTACTTGACGCTTCCACCCTTGACTCGCAGACCCCTCCGCTCATTGCCTCCTCGCTGTGAAACCAAAGTAGCCTCAGTGAGGCTAGACCGCAGCATTATGGTGTCATTTAAGTGTCTCTATATTTTATGCAAGAAACTAAATTTTAATTCATTTTGTCTGCGAGGAAATATAAACTCTTACCCTGCCACAAACGTAGAAGTTTAGAGTTATATGGCATTTAGTATGAAAGGTAACATGTGGGCTGAACAAATGAAAGAGCCGTGTGAATAGAAATTCACTATGAAGTCATTTTTACAAAGTTATGCAAACTCTACACAAGTGAATGCTCCACAGACCATAATAATAAATGACAAAACACAGAATCTGCACTGACTGAAATCTTTTAAAGCTTTTGGAGTTGATCAAAGGTTTATTCTCTGACATTCTGCCTCCTCTGCACATGAGTCATCCCTGAAACAGGCGCAGCACCCACACCTCACCACATCTCCTCCTACAGAGATTCATTCAAGAAATAATTTACAAGTTTCAGATTACCTCTGTATATCTTAATGGCCGAAAAGATGGGGCCCCCTTCCGCCTACAAGCACATAATTTGTGAAAATAATAAATCCAAACTCAGCGCTGTGCTTCACCGATGTAAAATCTATTCCTGACATTTTGATGTCAGTGGAAAGTGTGGAGTTTGCATGAAGTTTTATCTTATCTGGTTCCATTTCTGTGTGGTTTGAATGTTCTCCTCGTGTTTGTGTGGTGTTTCCCTCAGCTGATCGGGTTTCCCACTGCTCCTAATACTCAGGATGGTTTGAGTGCATAGAACAAATTCCTTACATTGATCAATAAAGGATAATTTACCTGACCAAAGTCAGCTCAAATTCGTTTGCTTTCGATAAGAATTACAACCGGCAGTCAGACGAAAGCAGGCGTCATGGAGCGTTCGCTTGGATATCTGTCAGTTTAAGGGGAGTGCTGGGATCCAGGTCAGCTCCAAGTGAAAGATTACCCAGAGACCCTTGGAAGATTATGTGACCCTTACCAGCTAAGGTCACATAGAGCATGCATGTGTCATAATATTCCCACAATCAGTCGCCTTCTATCACACTTCCAACTTTATATGCTTACATTTCTCTGATTAGTTTGCAGATATAACGCAATTCTCAGGTCGTAATCAATGAGGAACACTCACCATAACTTTTCTTTTGAAGCCACAACTGTGTATTTTAACATTCAATAAAATCAGATCAAGTTTATTGCTTATCTTCTAATTATGTGGATAATTGTTTATGCTTTTTTTCACAGAATACATAATGATCTATCAGGAAAATATCACATTTGACTAGTAAAATGAACAATACCTCAGTCAGACAGCATGCAAATAAATTGGGTCCTCCATATGTAGCCTGCATTTCTTATCATGATAACATTTTGGAGCCCAACCATCTGAGGATTTACTCAAATAATACTCAAATATATATATATATATATATATATATATATATATATATATATATATATATTATTCCATGGAATGTGATTTAAGACTTTTTATCAAAGACTAGGGAAAGAGAGAACTGCCTTCCCCTTAGTTTGAATTCATCATTAGAGAAACACATTGTGTTCCTCCAGGCGTAGAAAAACACATTGCCAATTAACTGGATGACACAGGAATCAGTGACTTTCGACCTTGCTCTCTATTAAGGATGCATTTCCCTTATAGCCCTTGGCAGGGCTGGATGTATGTGAGTAATAGCGTCAGCTTTGAGACGCTTGTCAGTGCTCATCAGGCCCGGACCCTTTGCATCTCTACAACACTGCCACCATGTTCTGTGTGTGTATATTGTATAAAATATGCTATGACATGAATGGAGCTCACAGACTTTCACTGGCCCAGATATGCTTGGGGATAAAGTAAGGCGCTCAGTCTGATGGAATTTGCTAAGCGATTTGAGAGTGACTTGATATAATGGAGGCAGAGGACTTAAAACATGCAGGACTGCGGTACAGCTTACACCTGATGATGGTTGCTACAGAAGGACAGTCAAGCATCAGACAATGAAAGAAGCATTATACAATACAGACACTGACAAATTAAGCCATCCCTCCAGTCTGTGCACACGAGCAAGAAGCAAACTGGGAGGTGACAATAATCGGAGAAAAATAACTTGAAATTCAGTACATAAGTCACATTTTCTGAATGCTTAAGAAGTATGGCCTTTATATTATGATGGCAAGAAGGAAACCATGAATTCTCCTGAGATAAAAAGGGGGAACTCATCAAGGGCCTGAGTGGCAAATAGCGAAAGGTCACAAAGAGAGTACATTAAAGTTGTTGAGCTCATACAAACCCTCATTTTAATGTGCAGACTCCGCACAGAACATCAGCCATGTAAAATGTGCTTCATAAGAGAGGAGTTATTGAAGATTTTTACCATAAAAAATTCCCCAAAATATACAAAATGCTAATTTTTCTTTAGCAATGGTGTTTGAAATGAACCCGGTAACACTATACTGTATAAGAGTGAAGTTAATTATAATTAATTATAAAAAAGCATATTATTAATATATTATTATGTTTTGATGAAAAGCAGATTGTAGCTTGTTGTCTACAGTATGATAGAGGCGTTTCACGAATGAGTTATTGATACAGGAAGTTCAAATCTACGACCAATTTGACATTGTCAGAACATTCAGGTGTTTTAATTGGCTTGTATTTTTAAACCTGCACCACGAAATTCACTAACCTTTTTATTCTCCCTCTCCTTTTCCAGTCGTGTGGCGGTCTACCATCATTAAAGAAGCATACCGCCATGGGGCCATCTATTAAACAGGAGGGTGTAACATAATGACTTAATGAAGAAAACCTGTAATTCTTTGTCTCATGTCTGACGGACACGTTCATTAAAATCTAACACTAGAGGGCTAACATGATTTCAGAAAATGATAATGATGATAATTAATTATTATTATTATTATTATTTTTACGGGTGCTGAGATGAAATTGAGGGCTGCTTCAGTCCCTCTCCAAAGGGTCTAAAATCGCCCATACTGTATTTGATTTATTGCAGAAGGTTAATGCATACAGTATACTGTGAGTACATGATTTATAGCATAATGTTTAATGCAAAGTGTATTGAGTTCATAGTAAATGTAAAAATCTTTCATCTCTGTGTGGTAACGTAGCGTGGTTAAATGTTAGATGTAATGAGGAGATGAAGGCTGAAATAGGAGTCATCTGTCAAATGAATCAGCCTACAGTATATTTAACATGGTGCTCCGGTCCGCGGTGCTGCTTTGTAAATGATTTCCCAACCCATGATTAATACTACACTAAAGTTGAAGACCTTACATTCCCAGCAACAACAGCCAGTCCTCTGGAAACCGCTTCTGCGGTACCCTGTAATTATCAAAACATAACTTGCACCCGTCAATTTGGCCTTTCCAGCCATATACCGTTAACCAATTAGGGATGTTGGAGATGTCATCTGGATGGGGCTGCCATATTTTCCCATCATTCAGTGCTCTAAGACCCGGCACAGTTATGAATGAACTCATGTTGCGATCGATTTCCAGACAGCATGTCGAAATTTATCCTTACCAATTACAGGAGATGGTTGCAAATGTGAGGCCTCTGCAAAGGCTGCAGTAAATCTTCAAATACTTCCCCTTGTAGGAGAATAGGAGAAGGCTCAAACACTTCCTTTCCTTGATGATATAACACTGTTTTTCTACAGCAAAGGTGATGAGGTTTCATACTGAATATGTTTGGTTTATTTTGTTTGTTTGCAGGCTTACTTTTTTCAATTCAAGCAAGCATGACAAATATGTACGGAAACAACGAAGAAGAAAAAAGTGAAGCGATAAAGTGTAAAAACTCACCTTGCTCCAGTCTTGATGTACCTCACGACCTCACAGACCACCGCCGAGTACATCATTACCTCCGCTTTTGACGCTTTGTATTTACTAGGTACATTACCATATATGTAATGGATGCAAAAACCTGCTTATTTATTCCTTGTGAAAAATGTCCCCGTGTATCAATAATTCACCTTCAGTTGATTAAAATGGGTGGTAAGCATCTGATAAATCCACCAAAACAAACTGTAGCACAAGACTGTGGGGCTAGATGGGTCTGTTAGCGTCCCTAGGCAGCCGGCTATAGCTCACTTCACCCACAGGTGCCATGAAGCTTCTCATTTCCAAAAAATGTCTGAAGCTGATTTTCAATTCATGATTGATTTTTTGTAAATCTGTCCAATTTTTAAAAAAAATTGTAATCTAAAAATATCAGAAGTGAATTTAATGGTGAAATAGAATAAGAAAAATCCTTTGTTGGCCTCTTGCACTGGAACTGTTCAACTCTCACATGAATGCTGAAAAGAATTCTGGAATATTTGTATAAATTTGTATATTTTAAAAATGGGCATTTCCAGGACTTTCAACCGGTCTTGGTGAAATGTGAATTTCTGCATTGGGGCACGACTTTGGGCCACAAAACACAACATTTCAGAAGAACATAAGAACACAAATTCTGACAAGAATGCATGAGAAAGGCCCAGCTTTCTTCACTTCATATTCTTTTCATGACAGTTACATATTCTGCCCCAACAATGTTACCTCTTTTTTTAAGTATAGCCACAGTGACTGCCTCTACTCAGCTGGAGAGAGACTCACTGCTGCTCCAAGTTAGCTTTTACATCAGAGTATTAACTAAACACAAGGGCTCTTTCACACACCAGACAGAGATTGATGGTCTCTAATGCCACTTTATGTTTCTCTCTGAGAGTGAGAGGGTGACATAGTATCCTATGTCAACTTGACTTTTCCAGGTTGTGTTATTATAAGATGCACAAGAGTATTTTTAAACTTGGATTGTATTTACATATATTATATATTTGAGGAAAACGGACAAAATCAACAGAAAATGAGCTTGACACCATATTTCACCATGTAATTCATATAAATGAGTTTCCTAAACAGTTATTACAAAGCATGAAAGATCTTTGTTGAACCAATCTACAAAGTTCTCTGCAAGTTATCACTAGAAAACAGGATGGTATGACATCAAGAGGAATCGCCTCTAATTACAGTGTCTCTTATTGAAATGTGGGTGTTGAAGCAAAAACAGAATTTCTAGTTTAAAATGTAATATTCACTAAAGAATTCTTTGTCCATAAGAATGTTGGTTTCAAGGGAAGGGTAAAAGATTTATACACTTTTGCATGAAAGGTTTTGCTTTGCATTTCAAGAGGTGAGCATCAGATCATGGATCCGGCACAGCGGGCACAGGAGACTCTGACCATCAATGAATTGTTTTCTTTTCTACAAGCCCGGACTTGCCCCATTGCCTCATTTTTAGTCACACGCACAAATGGGCCAAGCCAAATGGTTTACGCATCCTGTTTTCTTTTTGGACTCTTTTTGAAAAGAGGGTCACAGACCACATGTGAGGCACAACACAGGTCCTAGTCAGAAGTCCTCTAAATGTCCCATTCATGTCAAGGAACTGCTGAGCCAGTCCTTAAAAATCTACTCGACTGATGTGGTCACTGGGAAAAAACACAACGGACGGGGTCAGTTTACGCTTTAGTGGTGAAGGTGTACAGATTTAGGAAACCGGCCTCTCTTGATGACATGGGGCGTCTTCTTTCCTGCAAAACTTTCCAGTCATTCCGCTTCTGGAAAATCTCAACACAACATCGCTCATAATTATACAACACCCAACTTCAGCGCATTCAGTGCTGATAGCATGAGCAAAGCGCTAATCTGAAGCAAATGTTTGTCAACCCCACTGCACCAAGTAGAACGGAGAGGCACCCCTTGAGTGTCCCATTTTATTTTATGCTACTCGCACCAAAGGAGGGCTCTGAATTAGTCAGCCTTTCTGTGTCTCTTCTCTCTGTTAACAAAGTGGACAAGTATTTCAAATTAAGTCCTGAGTGAAGCTAAAATAAACTCTCCCATCACATAACCTTGTAAACATAGACCAGCTGGTCTCCTAATAAGGAAGAAAGAACCTTGTTTGAACATACCACCATTTCTGAAACATAATGGTGGGCAACATGCACTTTGAAGGGAGACCCAAGACAATATTGGATGCCAAGTGTTTGTTACTCCTGCAGTCCTCTTAACCTAACCTAGCCTCTTTCTGGTTTTCACATTTTTGATCTAGTCAGTGTATGTTGTGTGGTAGCATTTGTACCCACAAATGTCCAGATCCTGATCCTAAGGAGTGTGTTTTCATGTCATCACCAGCTGGGTACCTCTAAGCGAAATATCGGAGGAGATGAGTTTACAGACTATGCAGGTTATGGTGCGTATCCTCAGCCAAAAGGAGAGTGTGATGTTAACTCATTCACCTGACTTTCATCTATGTTCCTATAATGTAAAGAGTCTTGAGACGTGGTTTGAACATGGAAGGGTCAGTGCAGTCTCTAATGTGTTTGGGTAGGGAGTTCCAGAGGGAGCGGGTCAGCTACCGAAAAGGCCCTGTCACCCCCCCAGGTCCCATGCTTGGTCCTGACTCCTGGGTGGTTTATAGGATGTTGGCATCGGAGGAGCGGAGGCTGCGGGAGGGAGTGTGAGGGTGGAGGAGGTCCATGAGGAAGGAGGGGGCCAGGTTATGGAGGGCTTTGTGGGTGAGGAAAGGATTTGAAACTGACTTTCGACGATCCACTCCTTAAAGTGGTACACAGCTATTGTTTGAGTGCTCTTCATACCCATCAAATACCAATATGTCTGAGAGTGTTCCCTATTATCCCATTTAATGCCTGCCAATGCTCCCAGATACTGGGTGTTGAAAATGTTCTGGGGCCAAATTCCTTCCCTGATCTTTAAACATTGAGGTTTCACAGTGAATGAATTAAATAAAGTTAATTAAGATTACAGCAATTTTTGCTTTTTTTTTTTATTTTGAAAGAAATAATTGTCCAAAATCTCATCTTGCCACCTCACATTTCTCTGGAAAATACTGAAATATAAATTAAAAGGAAGACTCTGCCCACAGTTACGGCAATTCATGTTGCACTTACTGAAACAATTGCATCATGTTTGTGTCAGCAATGTGGTGCAGCTGTGGTAGCTATGGAGTAGGGATGGTCATTCCAGGAAATTGAAACTTGTAGTATGTGGTCTTCAATGAAGACCTTAGTCACAACCTGTCATGAGTTCTACAAACAGAATTCCATATACAGCCTGTAAAAAAATAGGCTTTGAGGTCAGAATGATAAAACACATTCCTCATCTTTACAGTTCCCTTTTCACTGAAGACTATCTGGCATTTAGATTTAGTGCATTTCCTGTTTTTGTTCGACACCAACTGCTGAAGTTCTCCGAATAAAAATGTCTTTACAGTCCGACTCAGATCAGATCAAACATTCTAATATAAACTGTGACAGAATTATTAAATACAGAAGGTATTTAAAAAATCCACCCACTCAGTCTGAAAAGGTATCAAAGCCTTTTGACTCCCCCAGGTATTGGCTTGTATCGGTTAAAGTAGCATGATAGAACTTGTGCATTATTGATGCACCCCTGCACGCATCTCCAAAAAGTAAACCTTTTACTAACAGAGAGAGCTTCTCTTTAATGTTGGTGAAGATATTCAGCTAGAGGTTATTGAATTCATAAAAACAAAAGAAGCAATGTGTTCATAAATGTAGTGACATCCAGAATTTCTGGCTAGTCAAAGAACGATTACCGAAATCACTTTACACCTAAGTGTGATTTCTGCCCAGCTTGCACACTGTACTGTACATGCACAGGATTACATGAAATCAACAGGTCATCGAGGCTGCACAGTGTGCCAAGTAACTGCTGAGGCTGTTTTTATTGGCTCCTTAATGCTTGGTTCATGCAGGGTTTAGCTAGAGCACGCAGAGCCCAGTGTCTTAAATAGCTGGTGAAGTCCTGACTCTGTCTATCTCACATGTGAGTGAGTCACTTTATAATTAATTTTAAATGTGAAGAAATTACTTACATTCCATCTAATTTATAAAAGCTTCAGCTTGACATGTGTTTGGTTTGTTTACAACAATTCATGATGCACAAAGTTTTAATACCTAATACCATTGGACCCTTGTGATGAATCTAGATATTAAATATTATTCATGGTGATCCTATAGACTCCGGGGGGCCCCAGGAAAAGAAGCCCGTTGCATTCCCCTTTATTCTAAATTTATATTACCTATTTGAACCCAGATGTCAACCTAAGACATAACAAATTAATTGCTTGTTATATTTAAAAATGTTTTGATAACTAGCTGACCTCAGCTGGATAACTTTTGTGCAAAAGATGTGAACTGTGTGCTTCCCTTTAATCTCACACTAACAACAGGAAGCCCTATAGGATAATCCTCTGTAGATATTTCTATTGTCAGGTTGCCCGAAGGCAAAGAACATCAAACCTGTTCACCTTGTCAATGCATGAAAATGGGTCTATATGATGATTATCGAAGATGAAGGCTAAAGAGGTCTCTGTGCGCTCACTGCATTTTATAGCATCTTGGCAAAGTGAGGTTCGCATTGCAAAACTGTCAGCCTGTATCTTGTTTCTGATCCCTTTTTACTTTCAGCATCAAAATTATCACCATCAAGATCTCTTCAATAGATTGTGCCACATTGAAATAACTAGATCTATTTTAAGTAACAAAGATAGGAAAGGAAAAAAACAGAGGAAAAAATCAAACGTATTGAAAGTCACAGTACTTGCTCAGATTATGTATGTGTGCATAATTAAGAATTCAATAAACTATAGATGTAGACACAAATCTCCTACACAGATTTTTGTTTTGTCAGTTTATATCTATAAATTAATTGCAATTCCAGATTTTCACAATTGTCTCATCATACTAGTTTTGATAATTTTGTTAAAATAATCCAGCACATTTGACCATTATAGGATGATAACAAGGAAACAATAGATAGAAAGAACTGTCAACATGAGCAATAAAATGAAATGACTTAAGTGTGTGTGTTTGAGCTATAGCAGCAACAGATTTCAGACCTTTCATGTATCTTATTTAAAATTTTGCAATTCATAATTGATTTAGGATTACACATCATCCTGTAAAAATATTCAGAATAGTCATTTTAAAAGTTTAGTATGATCCTTTTGCAAAATCTTGCTCCTGAAAACTACCTTTCCTGAATGATGACAGTGTGCCTTTGTCTTCCTTGAGGCTGCTGTTTTTGTACATTTGTGTATACGTTGTCACTTCTCACACATTTTCACATTATATTATATTATCTACAGTTTTAAATATGCTGTTTTTCACAGTTTGACTAACTGGCTCTTCTAGCTCCTGTGGGTACAGTCTAAGTAATGCAGACTATACTTTGCCTATCCATTGTTGATATGAATTTCAGCTGTTGCTCTAATTCCATCTAGACATATTCCATATTTATAGGTAACTCGCTACCACCCAGGCAAAGATTTCACCACATAGAAAAACCACAGCCAAATATTCAGTAAACGCCTTTAACAACTCTCTGATAGAGTATGGATATCGAATCTTTTCTTGTAAATAACACCTGCTGATATAAATGTCTGCCTTGAAAAACAGACAAATCTCACAAATCTAAATAAACCAATATCTAATGCAGACAAAAAAAAAGGAAAACCAGATTAAGATGGTTTAAGAACTAGATTATGGGACCATTTTCTGCCTTTGAGGGGAAAAGAAGCATCTTACTCTGCTGTGAAAACCCAAACCTGAAAAGTGCTGGAAATAATGGTCTCCTAAGATAATCCTCTAAAAGAGAGTTTCTGACCATCCCCGTGGAGACAGAGGAGAGACAGTGCTGTGTGGGAGCAGTCAAGTAGAGCTTATCCAGAGACGGCAAAGCCAGACTGGCCACAGTCTCTAAAAGTCTCTCCAAGCATCACTCAGGTCAGTCGGTCACAGTGAATGTATCTGTGGGGCCAAATAAACAAGGTCACGCATTACTTTAAGTGCCCCTATATTTAGTATCAACTTTTAATAAATAAATGGTTTGTAACATACTGTAATATAGCTGTAAGCAGTTATAAGATATTGACTCCTGTTGTGGGCAAGTGGAAGCTGTAATAATAATAATAATAATAATAATAATAATAATAATAATAATAATAATAATAATATTTTTTTATATAGCACCTTTCAAAAACAAAGTTACAAAGTGCTTTACAATTAAAACAAAAAGCAATTAAATCAAATAGTACAAACAAATAAAACAAATAAGTAAGATCCCATACAACAATTATGCATAACGAATATGAATGACTATGCATTAGTAGTAATAACATAAAATATGTCTTCATAGATGTTATAATGATTGTATAGGTTGTCAAATTTGCTGTAGGTAGAGATGATGGGATTTTCTTTAATGAGAGCCAACAAGATCAGGAGGTGTTGAACTTTCTCCTGTGGTAAACATACTGTTGTTTGGCTGATTGTTTAATTATTTTGCATTCAAAAACGAATCATCTATGTGGTGAAACTAGACTGAAGATAGAACAGAGCTGATATGAAAATGAACATTGTGGGAGGAGCAGGTTTTGGTGGTCTGCACTGCTGGAAGTGTTTCCACTGGAGATGCCAAGTGGTCGCAGACTGTGCCAAGAGATGGATCAAGGCGGCGGGCCGTGGTATTCCTATTTCTCTGATCACAGAAGATAGACTCTGCAGGGGAACTTGGGAAAATCCGGTGGTGGGAACGGTTTCTGATTTGCTCTGTGAGCAAAACTTCGACTCGCCCATGCTGCAAACCTCTGCGGTGCGTTTTCATTTAGATCAAAGGGCCCAACCCCAATTCCAAGCATGCAAACACAGTGAAACATCTGCAGCAAAATCCACGATATTTCCCCTGAGGACTTTCCAAGTGGACATATTAAAACAAACTCCTGCATGCTGTCGGCCACACCTCTGACCACTGGCGCTCTGGCCATTCTGTGTCCACATGTGTCCTGGTTTCACAGGAAAATAACCAGGAATGGCCTACTTAATCATGAGAAAATGTGCACAAAGATTTTGACTCACATCTTTCATCTTAGTTTTGTTCATTTAGAGTACAAAAGATAAAATACTGCAGCTCGCTTACATACAGTACTTATAGCAATGCAGGATGGGAAAAGTAAGTTGTTCCAGTGAGCTTTTCGAAAGTTTCTCATGCATATCAAGTAGCATGTTTTAATACTTGTGGGATTATCTACTGTATGCTGCCGGCTGTCTAAATATGAACCAGATATTGAAACCACTGAATCAAAATCAACATGATCACACAATATCTGCAATTATCTCATCTTTCTGACAGGTTTCATTTAATATATATGTGGGAAAAGACAATTTATGTTTACTAAACCTTTCTGCTATGAATGACCCCTTAAATACCCTGCCAATAGCTACCTCACTTGACCTTACAGCAGAGTCAATCTCACACCTGTAATTGTAATTTAAAAAAAGAAAATAAACACAACAATAACAATTCAGGTCATTTTCTTTTTTTAGCATTTAATTTTTATTTTTATTCCTCAGCACACCGAGGCCGTAGATTATTTTTTCATATCATCCTATCTTTCACACCTATCACACATGCTGAGATGTCAGCTGTTTTCATCAGCTGGTCACATCTATCCAATAGTACAGTGACATAACGTCATTGTCATTCCTATCATCTTGCTGCTGTCTTTTTAAATATGATTCTCTCTGTACAACTAGTTAATTCATGCTGCTGTTAAAAACACCTTCCACCTGTCCATCACTTCCTGTCCTCTCAGATGTACCAACCTCTTCCTTTCATCAGACTCATCAGAGTCATCAGCCACCACCACCACCAGTGTCTGGTCTCCACGTAGGCAATTATCTTGCAGCTGCTCTGCGCAGATTACCTTTAATTACAATTAAAAATTTAAAAATTACCATGAACTGTCATTGATCTGATCCTAGTTTGTTGGTTCCTCTTATTTTGAAGGTTGTTTTCTGTTTCCTGTTGTATTTTGGTAGTTTGTGTTTTTTGCTTCACACTTCCTGTTGTCTTATCTTGTGATTTGTTTTGACCTTTTGTTTCCTAGTCTTCTGTTCTCAGTTCTGGTTTGTTCCCTCTCCCTCTGTGTCTTTGTAGGCCCTGTCTCATGTTAGTTTATCATTGTATCCTCCTTGTATTTTTCCCTTAAACATTTTTCCCTCCAGTGTGTGATTGTCTGATTGTTTCCACCTGTGGCTGATTGTCTCCTCCTCCCTGTGCCATCTGTTTGGCATTCCCTTGTTATCCCAGTGTATTTAGTCTGTGCGATTCCCTCTGTTCCCAGTTCGTCGTTGGTGTTCTCACACGTTCCAGCCTTTATTCCTTGTGATTCCTCGTGTTTCCCCAGTAAGTTTTTCCCAGTGACTGTAATTATCCTTGGTTGTTTTGTTTGTTTGTTTTTTACTTTGACTGTTTTTGGATTCAGCTTTTGCCTTTTGCCTTGGATTTGTTGTTCTTGATCTTGGATTACCTGTGTACCAAATATCTGCCTGTATCTGGACTCTGAGCCTGCCTCGCCCCTCTGTTACTGTTACCTGATTTCGGACTGCCTTTCAAGTTTTGTTTAACCTGACTGCTTATTGGCTTTTTTTGGATATTAAATCTCTGAACTGCTCGCTTTGTGTCTCTGCCCCCTGTCTGAAATTGGGTCTTCACAATTCTGGTTGGAACTTGACATGAAGTGTCTCACAAAATTATTAAATTGGGGAAATAGGTTAATTTTAATATATAAACATCCCTAATAGAATATGAAAGTCTGTAGTGAATAGGTACTTTAAATCGAGAAGACGGGAAGACTAAGATGAAGTGCTACCATCTGTGTCGGTGGCTGGAGTCGCACTGGGAAAGCACCTGTGTGAGGCAAAACCCATTATAAAGCTGTTACAATGCCATTTCCACAGAGGGAAGAACACAAGTGGCCAATTAGATAATCCGAGCATCCTTTTTCTCCATATCTTCCCCTCTGTTTCTCCCTCTCTGCAGCTCAAAACTGAAACTTTAAGCTTGAGCATGAGAAACTAGAACCATTTCTGCTGTAGACTCAGCTGGATTCACAGGAACAACATAAGGGTGAAGGGGTAGGAGACATAGTATATCATTTGTCTTTGTCAGTACACCACAGGACTTGTTTACTCTCTTAGCCCACATCATTACTACTGTACGCTGGAGAATAATTATGCCTGAATGGATCTGGATGGGATGGTATTGTGGTGTAGAGGGTACCTAGCACTGTTCCCTCACAGCAACAAGAAGGATTGAAATCCACCTGAGGACCTGGGACTTTCTGTGTGGACTTTGCATGTTCTACCCCATGTCTGCGTGGGTTCCCTCTGGGCTCTCCGGCTTCCTCCCATCACTAAAAACATGTTATATAGGTGAAATGGCAACTCTAAATTGCCAGTAGGTGTAAATGTGAATGGCTGTTTGTTTTTATGTATGCTGACAGGACAGGAGAAGTGATTACAGAAAATGGATGGGTGGATGCATTCAAAGCTGTCCATCTTGTGGAACTAAACATCTCACCTCTTTCTTATTAGGGCCCTAGCATTAACAGTGCAAAGGCCCTACTGTTTTTGCAATTTAATCATTATTTTAACAAAAAAATTGCCTTTTTAGGGCTTTAACATGCTCAAAAAGTCATGAAGCTTTGCACGCTCATCATTCGTGGTTTTAATTTACATGTTTAATGGGTGTGGGCAATGTGCATGGCAAAATGGCTCCACAGCGCCCCCGTGAAAAATGACATGAAGCAGCCCTCGGACTGCGTTTTTCCTAGAAAAGCGTGATATAGGTACAATCCATTTACCATTTACAACAATTTATTCTGGATAGTCAGGTTTAGGTAACAATCGTTAAACTGCTTTAAGTGAGTTGATCTATGACTATCATTTCATAATTGTTGCTCAAAATAACTTTGCCATTGGACTCCACACAACAGTCCTTGTGGCGAAGTACGTCCTTGACCCCAGCTTTTAGCTCAGGTGTGGCTGACTGACTGAAGTGCAGCACATGAGTGAGAAAATCAAGCAGCAGCTCTCCATTCTCATCACCCTCAGTGTAACACTCTGTGATATCCATTTTACACGGCAGGATGTAGCTCTGGTAGCTCACTCTCTTGGAGTCCAGATACCTTTTGATGTCACCAGCAGACACAATTATTCCTGTGTTATAGAGCTCATTCTTGTAGGTCCGCCGCATCTTCACCGAACCACTGTCATCTGGAATAGATGACATCAAAACAGGACTTAGAGTGTGTAGCCAGTGGCTCTTTAAGATTGTACTTAAGCATAAAGGCGTTTTGAGATAAATGCTAACAAACTCATAATAACAATGACAAAATGCTAAAGCTACACATTTAATATAAAGGTCCACTTTGTAGAACTGTGCATAGGGATCTATTAGCAAAGATGGAATTAATATTCATAATGTTTTCATTCATTATCACCTGAAATTATGAATGTCGTGTGACCTCTGAGCCATCATGTTTCTACAGTGGCCCTGAATGGACAAACTAAACACTTTCTAACACGGCCAGCTGTTCATTAGTATATAAATTAGTATTAAACAGAAGCACAGCTGAGACTCATGGGAACATCGTTAATCTTTGAGCTATTCGGTCATAAACCAAAGTCTAATTTTGACCTGCTGACCACTAGAATTCACACTGTATATCATAACGAGCCCAAGAGAAGAAAAGGATGTTTTGATAATTTAAGATTAGATGCATTCACTGACCAGACACCAGACTGATAAGAAGCTTCCCGTTCTTGTTGAGGAGACTCTGGTAGAAGTTGATGGTGGCTCCACGATCCTTTACATAATACAGCACCTGTTGATGTCGCCGCATTTAAGAGCTGGTAACTTGATGCGCGATAGTTGTTCTAATGGGATTCATTTCTGTGGACCATCGGAAAATGAACAAGACCTTGATTTGTTAAAAAGGATGTTAACACCAACCTGGAACATGTAAATTAAGTCAGCCTTCTTAGTCATCTTTTTCTCTCTCCAGTGCTCCTCATACTCTTGAATAGTCCTCTTGTTCCAGTCAAATTTGATGTAATCTAAACCTGGAGTCTGTGACACCAAATCTGCATCAACAGACACAAAACAGATGGAATATATTTTAACAATAATGACAACAGGTCAAATGAAGAGCATAACGCAAGGATTATAGCACTGTGGCTATTGCATAGAAGCACCCCTCACCCAAAATGCCTTCGTGTGCACCTGCATGCACTCAAATGGCAAAATAATGGTAAAAATTCTAATTAAAAATGTATTTCATGTACCTCTACATTGATCCATGTAGCCTCAGGGGTATGCATACATCGATGTACCACTGTATTTGTGTGAAAGCCAATGTTAGCTTTAAAATATATCTGTATTAAAAATAAAATAAAATATAGTATATCCTTTATTTGCTGTTAGATTGAATATAGAAACCTATTTTGGAGGGCTTATGAATATGTACAGAGTATAAACTTGTGGTATGCATGATAAGTGCAGTACCTCTGTAGCGACGTAGCTGCTCTGGGTTGGGCTCCACCACCTCACTATCCACTGTCATATGTGGGTAATTCCGATGGAGTGCCGAGAACATCTTGAGGTCAATCTCACCTACAGGCACCAACAGAGTTTTGAAAACCACCTATGTCTTATGAATAGAATTTTTGACCTACTTTCCCCAGTGCATCCAAACAGTTCAATAGTTGTAAGAATGAACATTTAGTCAACCTGCATATCATAAGCACATCATCCCAATCCTCAATTTAACTCCAAGAAGGGGGCTTTGTTTTCACCGGTGTGTGTTTGTTGGTTTATCTGTCTCTTTGCAAGATTGCACAAAAACTGCTTGATGGATTTTAATGACACTTGGTGGGAGGTTTGGGCATGTGGTAAGGACTATATATGTGTCCTTTAGATAGCGTTTGTTCTTACCAGATCCACTTCCAAGTCCAATGACATTTAGGTGAGACTTTCCATGTACAGTCCTGAGGAGAGAAACATATTTTGAGTCTTCAGAACAGTCAAATCTGGAAATTCACATCCTCCAACCTGACAAATGTGCGTCAAAATGTTTGGGCTTGTGGTGGCATGGTGGCTCATGGTGGTTCAGGAAAGCATTATCATTGATCATTATTTATCATCATCACACCAGTAACACAACTGAACAGTATACTATATCACTTAAAAATATTGACTGTTGTATTTGACAACATCAAATTAAACTGTATTCTGTAAGATATCATTGACAACAGAATAGAATACACCAGTGTGGGTGTGGAGGATTACCTAGATAGTATATCTGGCAGCAGATTGTCCATGAAGTTCTGCATAGACTGAGAGCCGCCAGTGGAACACTCCAGAAAATGCTTGAATGATTGCAGATACCTGCTACTATTACTGATCAGATTCTTCAGAGGAGATGCCATGGCTAGTTATCTGTGAAAAGCAATGTTTTCTGAATCAACAGCAAAAGAAGGCAAAACAGTAATATGCAAAATGTGTGTGTGAGTGTGTTTCCTATTTTTTTTAAATTCCTTTATTTTAGCCCACACGTTTGTTTTATTGAACATTTCTACCCAATCATATATCATTTAAAGCGAGTGTGACATTAGGGAGATAGAATTGGGCTGACATATTCATCAGTCAATGTAGAATAAATACTTATATTTGAAGACTATTTAAAAGAGGTTGTAATGTTAGAATGTCTTTTTCTGTGTGCCTGATGTGCAAAGCACATAGCAGCCAGTGTGGCACATAGGATATTTATATGTGATTGCCCACTTATTAAAAATTTACATGTATGCACTTTATCGAGCATGTCTACAGTCGCACCGCATTTAATTTTTTTATGCATTTCTATGCCAATTATTTAAGGCATGAGCAGCTCACCCAGCAGTCAGTCTCTCTCTCACTTCCTGCAATCAGTATCATAATAATCCAACCGATCAACCAGATATTTCATTCAATGTAGTTAAAATGTAAGTGTTCTAAATCAATGGATGTATTGGTCTACACAATCCACCGTACATAAAATAAACATGACAGAGAGGCTACTAAAAGTACATCAGCACAGACAAAATTGTATCAGAGCATAAAAACTAACAAGACATTGCATCATTATTATCACACTCACTGCGCAAATGTTGTTTAAGTTGCATACGTGTTTTCTGGAGAGATCAGCCGTTTATCCTGACTCTCATCCTACAGCTTTGTTTTAAGGAGGGCAAAGGTGGCAGAGATAAACCAGATGATGAATCCATCCAATGAAAAAGCACTTTAAAGGGTCATCCTTTGAGGAATTTGTAAACACATTAAGTAGGTGACCTACTTAGGTCAGGTGTACAGCATGTTCTTATATATAATCTATATATATATATATATCATTAGAAATTTTAGATAGACAGAAATGGAAAGTCTCAATGTCATCAGTAAAAAGGCTAAACTACTGAAATATACTAAAAATGAATGTTTTTCTAACTTTGTGTATTAATTTCAGTCAATACCAATGAAATCCAAAATGTTCATAGAGTTATACAAAGTGATTTCAAAGCTCCTATGGCTCATTAAAACTTTTCATACTGTCACAAATCCCCTCTGATCTCACTCTTCTGCATTCATTCCTCAATTCTGCCTCTTTATTACCTCCGCCAACAAGAGTTGGAAGAGGTTATGTGATCGTTTCCGTTTATTGTTTGTTGTGTTTGTTTGTTTATTGTGGCAGCAATTTCATTCTTAGAACGATATTTTCAAATTAAGTTGCGATTGAATCATTGGCTCTCTCTTACGAAGTGTCAGATATTCCGTCGGTGACTGTGTGTGTTTGTGCAAGCTGACCAGAGTACAGAGTCTCCTCTTACATCAATACAGAAACATTGGAGTCACCCATGGGGTGTCCACCTTGGATGGCCAATGAAATGTTCCGTTCAGCAGGGATTTGTGCCTGTCTCAGCTATACTGTATAAGATGAAATGCTGAAATGCTGAAGATGAGAACCTCTCGTCTTCCCTTCCCTTCTCTTCTGGGCTCCATGACACTCAGTGATAAATAATAGAACTCAAATGCAGCCTGAGGCAGCCGAGAACAAAGCAGCTCCCCAAAAGTCAAGTCCTCAGATCAAACAGTTATACCTGTGGAAATCTATGCACCGGGCAAAGTAATGATCGTGTGCTTCAATAGAGTGTATAGGTGTGTGTTTATAAGTGAGAGATAGAGAGACAGAGAGAAACAAATAGAATAAGAAGAAAAATGGCAAACGGCAGCTGTATCTGTCACAGTAATTGAGTCACAACTGATTTCATTGTGTTGCTGCTGTCAGCCTGTTATGATATTTCACTTAAATGAGATGCAGGCAGATAATATTCATGCATGACAGGCATTTACATGCTGGGATGGTGGAGTGTGTGTGTGCATGTGGTGACTGTGGTTGGCCCTGTTGATGAATCACTAACCCTAGATTTTCATGTAAATTTGTTCTATACACATTTTCCCAATGTTCTTTCAGTAAGAAATGCCCATTCGTTTGAAAATAGAATGAATGCTATATTTACAACATCGTTTCACAAAAACATTTGCAGGCATTAACATTAGTCAGCTCACATTCACAAATGCTAAACAGTAATAGAGAGCTATCCCACAGTGTTTACAGCAAAAACGTCTCTGTAGGGCCTGTTCCTGCACAGAGCAGCGATTTGAGCCAAATGCTAACTGTGATCATACCATGTTAATCATCTTTAGTGTTTAGTGTTGGCATGCTAACACTTGCCAATTTGCACTAAACACAATGTGTAGCTGAAGCTGAAGGTAATGTCATTAATTTTGCAGGTATGTATATAGAACAAGACATAGAGTACATTTTACAATATCTGATGATGTCACTAGGGGATGACCTAAGTGATTACAAATTCACATTGAGGACACCATGAATGTCTAAACTAAATTTCATGGCAATCCAAAGTGTTGGCCAACAGATAAACATTACCATGGCAGAAATTCATTTCCCTAACATTTCAAATTCAACTGAAGTTAATTTCTTAAACATACAAACATGTCATGCTGCAATGTATCCAACCTCCTACACCAAATATTTTTATGTTTCCATTCATTAGAATCTTTTATTTAGAATTCTTTTTAGCCGATGTTTTACATTTGTCATATTTTCTTTAATTTAAATGTTCACTGAAGAAAAGAGTCCGAAAGAACGTCATGGGAAGAAAAGAAAGGATTGTCATGAGGCTTTTATTTAATTAAATAATGATAAAGTTACTCACGATTGCAGATACAGTCTATGTTGCATGTTGAAGCCGCATTATTGATTAACACTCACTGTGGTTGTTTATTCTTGTCACAGAAAACAATGATATAGGCAAATAGATCAATACTTCTATGCAGGAGCAAGCTGTGCCATCATAGTGTTCAAAATGGTTTATTATCAGTATGCAGGTCTTAAGGCTAAATGTTACTAATGTGTGGTTTAAAAAAAAGGACCCAAATTCAGAACATCAGAAACAAAAAATGCAGAACAAATCAACACGAAGAAAGAAGATCGTAAATAAAGTAAAGAAATGTAACATAGATGAAAAAGAAAAAAAAAAGTAAATGAGAGTTTCAACATAAAACACAAAATAACATTAAGAAAACCCCAGAGCTGTGACTCTTGATGGACTGTGAGGTAAACACAATCATACTAAATGGATGTAATTACTGTATATTACATATATTAAGTATAAATGAAGACATTTAATGATAAATATGAAATAATTCTGATTCAAATGTGGACCCTTCTCACTATAAGATACACTGGAACACACTGGCTTGTCATCCTTTTTCTGAAAGGCTATGTTTTCTACAGGTTACCGGACCCCCCTTACTTTACTGACCATTTCCACTTTGTCAGAATAATGCAGTTTTCGGATTAAGGTGTCCACTTAAGTATTTTATTTTGGCAGTCCTGCCAAAGTACAGGCTGCACACAGTTTGTCATAAACGGAACAATAAGAAGACATGAGGAATGTGTGAGGATATCATAAGGTGGGAGGTTTTTCAGCCGGTGACTCATGTGGTTCAGCTCAGCAGCTGGAAATCTGCTGTAATCATCTGTGATGTCAAATCTCATATGGACCTGAACATAAAAACAATAAATGATCTTTACATTTAGCCTGGAAACTGGTAGAATAAACAATATTTTTTGTTTAGTCTCTTGTGGATTGTGCGTGGATGCCTTATACACTTTATGGTCATTAATTCTCAATTAATAAGGGTTGAAGATTGATACGTCTTTGTCCCGCTCCTGTTTGTGGCATTTTCATGCTGGATAATCCAGCAAAGCAAAAGGTTTTGGGGCGGAACTGGAACTAAGTGCGGTGAAACATGAACTAAATTCCTATGAAGCATTCCTTTTGTAGTATCTGCTTCAAAAGAAATATTTCAAGATAAGACTTCATGGACACCACAAACCCCATGAAATGATGAGTCAAGCGCATCACATCAAATATGCATATATGATCAAATTGATATCAAGTGCAATGTCAGTGCCTCCTTTAAGAACTGGTGTGGTTGAACGTCTGAATGTCGAACAGGATGGATGATACAATCCTGCAAGAGCAAGACACAAGTTAATTGAAACCAAAGCTTTTGCTGTTGCATGTCAGAACTGTGATTAATAAAGATGTGAACACGATCATGGGCAATTATCCCCAAGATAGATTTTATTTGCATGCTTGTGCTCTGCAAAGAAATTAATTCCAATTCTGACTAGTCAGACACAGTAAGTTTGTTATAGAAATTTAGGATTCCATCAAGAAGAAAATGTCTGTTTACATATGGATTGTAATTTGTTACAGTGATAACCTGCCTGGACAGTTTACTAAAATGTACTGAGATAGTTGTTAGAATGAAGACTTTATAAGGGATTTGAGGTTTAATTAATACTGTGGCTACTATACTACTTTATGTATTTATAATTGTTCAGTTTCCCTGTAATAATGAATTATGTGTGAGCCCAAGGTAAGACTTATTTTGGTTTTATCATAAGCTACCGCTTAATGAGCCCCATGTAAGGCTCCATCCAATATTTTTTTATTCATTCATCAATTTAATTTTTAATTTTAGACAGCAGTGGCTTATAACTGTCTTGACTTTAATATTAAATTCCTAAATCATCTCCCCAGCCTCATAGGAAATGTTATGTTAATCATTTTGTGTCATTCGGCAAAGATTGGTTTGTTTGGAAGTACTAAACAGGGAGCGCTGCAAAATTGTCCGTGAGACAAGATTAGGAATCAAATTTTCCCAAAAATGAAGAAGGAGGCATTCTCAGAGAGAGATTACAAATATTTCCTTCTGCATCTCACACTTTCCTTTTTGACAGACCTATCTGCTGATTGATTGAAAAAAAGGAGAATCTCATCTTTGGCGCAGTCAGCATGATTATAATAATTTCATTTGCATATTGTAATAAGAAATTTGACTTGGCTAAATTAAGTGCTAAAATATGCTCTAGACATAACCTTACTGATACTCATTGACAGACAAGGTAGAGAAATAGAAATGGGACCACTTTCTCTCAGTGGAGTGCACTCGTGAAAATGAGGACTAATGTTTGAACATGGATGTTCATTCTTGACCTTTGTGAAATGGCAAAGACCAGAATGTATAGTGCTGACAACTACTGGCTCCTCAACAAATTCAGAATTCAATAAAAGTCATGTGATCACTTATAGAGCCCTGCATGCTCAGTCAGGCCATATTAAAGACCTACTGCAGCCTGATGTCACTGAGTAGGTCAGGTCCTCTGATCAGGGTCTGATGGTTGTTCCAGAAACTGAACTGAACTGAAGGAAAATGTGCTTTTAATGCAATGGCTCATTAACATTCTCCTTTAGGATCTTTGTTCATATTTAAAAAAGCAGCTCAATACCCTGTTTACAATTGCCTTTGTGTCTTTTTTACATGCATTTCTCACATACAAATGCATACAAACATTTGTTATCACATGACTCCACGTGCTGAATGAAGACTGTGACGTATTCTTAAAAGCTGAGCTTATAAGAATAGGCTTGAAAATTGAGACCAGAGAGGCCAGTAAAATGTACTTCAGCAGAGTTCAAACCCTAATCCTGGGTTTGGTCTGACAACAATATACTGAGACTTTGTCTCTGAGATAGCTTCATGTTCATCGTGCAAGTGCCATCAATTATATTTAATTAAATGCATCATTATCAAATTAGCCTGACAGTGGGCTTTGAACTGCATATGGGTAATAGAGATTGCAATACTGATGTCAAGTGAAAATTGAGTTTTCCTTCTGCGTTTAGACCCTAGTCTCAAAGAGCTGGACGTCTCATCTTAAACTAATGCAGTTATTTTGATGCTTGATGATGCACCAATTCTAAATCTCCAAGTGACAAGTGCAGCCTGATGAGAGAGGAGGGGAAGAAAAAAATGAGCGGTTTTGTCTGAAATCCTTCCAGAGGAAAGGATCACCGATGTAGAGAGGAACACTGCCACTGAGAGGAGAAATATATTAGTGCTGAACTGTGTCTTCTTGCAGCCATTTTGTTTGCTGAATGAATTCATCACTATCTTGTCAAATGCCTGCAGCTTACTTAGCTTGTGTGTCTTGGTATTGACAGCCCTCCAGGGTGTCTGTGTTTCTGCTTTTTTTAGCCTTTTTGACAACAATTTACCCCTTTGACCGTGTGTTTCTGCGGTGTGTGAGTTGTTTCATCGCTGTAATTGCCTTCAAGAAACAGGGTTAGATGTTTTCCAGATCATTCCATGGTTGAGTACATCACTTCACATGCTTCTTCCCCCCCACCCTGGTCAGCTGACCCCCACTATCCCAGCAGGCCTCCATGTCTGAGAGGTGCAGTGTGTGTGTTGAGTGATGGGATGTGGTTTGATGTGGTCAACTGGATCACTTTATGTTTCCTTGAATGCTTCAAAAAGTCAGATACTTAAAGGTCATGAGATTATTTGTCTTGATTCCACAGCAATTTAGCTGTATTTTCTAGAAAACATTTTCTATATAGTAAAGACTCCTTGTACATTTTTTGCATATGACTATAAGTTGCTTCAGAAGCCAGTAAAATAGTTTCTTACTATTTGTAAACCAAAAAATGACAACATAAAACTAGATATAAGATTAAAAGTAATGTTATCTTTTTATTCAGTGAGTACCTTGACCCCTGACATTGCATATAAAACTAAGAGCTCTTAATGATGTTTCCAGCTAAGAGGGTCAGGCAAGAAGGACTTTCTTATGAAGGTATATCGTATGTGTGCTCAGGATGTAGTGGTGGAGCAGAGAGTCATTGCATGCCTTTAGTTTACCAAATGTGATGCTATATTTACAACCCTTGACTGATGAAAACACTTATAGAATATGACAATCTTCTAAATCTTCCAGGCAAGTGGAGGGACAAATAATATATGACATGCATTTAATACTTAACTTAGGCAGTAGAAGCTGGAGTCTATGAAAAAAAAGAGCTGCACTGTTAGATAACAGAATAAGTCAACATTGTGAAGTTAAGAAATAGAATGTAGTGTAACAGGATTTTTTTACACCCTTCTATCTCAATCAAATTCAACATTTTTATTTTGTTATTTCTTTTAAATACTATCCTCTTCTACTGACAGCAACAACGTTTGCTCAACTTTCAATTTCCAGATTGGTAGCATTCATTAAGGCACGACTGCCACTGCCACTTCACTACAGCATGTCCCCGGAGGTATCATTGAGCAGCGCCAGATATAAAACCAGGGAGAAAAGGCCGAGGTTATTTGTCTTAAATAATGTGCAGAAACAGCACAGAATCTTACCAAATTATATCAAACAATAGAATGTTCACATTTGGAGGGTTGTAAATGAGATGCTTTAAAATATTATTATTAGCAATCATCAGCTCCTGCCAAGATGGTGGAGACACACCGTTGAAATGTGACCCTGGCACAGCAAATGCTTTTGAAATCCCAGTTGCATAGCAACGCATCTCCATCTGCAGTTAAGCTTCCCTCCACCAAAGAAACAACTGTCATTTTTGCTTCACAGGCAGTTTTATGCAAAGACATTTTCCAGAGAAAAATATAAACACCATTCTGTCTAGAGGGTCGATTTCACAAATCTTTATATTGTAGTTGCTTGAAAACACATCCCTGCTTTTCCCAATACAATACATATAATGAACAATTAGCAACCACAGATTCTGTGCAATCTATGGCACATTTAAACTTAAAAAATAATATTTACTTGATTTAGATTTAGGCAATTTGATTAAACTTACAAAAAAACTTCAAAAATCCCAAATGACATTTTCTATTTATTTAAAAAAAACCTTGCTATAAGGCACAAATAGGAGAATAAATGTTTCTGACAAGAATGCAAATCACATGTTTGACAAAAATGTCTTATAATGTTAAGGAAATGAATTATGCACTGCTAGTCAGCCAGATCATTGGTTTAGCTCCACTTCGCAGCAGTTGAATAGGCTCTTGATTCCCATTTAATGAATGAGATCTTATTCCACTTTAGACCTCATGAAGAATTCATGAAACAGTCACCTTGATAGACAGAACTGCACTTTATGAAGTAGGTTTTAGAAAGCACAAGCACATACATGTGTGTCCACAGATGGATGCACAGATATAGAAGGTATATGTATGCAGACCATATAAAGAGAGCAGCTGCACAACACCAGTTATTAGGCTATTAGGGAGAATTAGATGATGCTTTAAACTCTCCGAGTTTTCTTCATTCATATGGAGTCTCTCGGTTCAATGGAATTTGCGGATTGGAGTTGCTGTGCAATTGTGTGCCTTGATCAATCGTACTGTCGGCCTTACATGTTGTATGTGTGCATGTTGCTCTATGAAATGTACATAACACAGAGTATAGGACTATAACTGAGTGTGCTAGCTTGATCTACAGGTGCATCAAAGTATTTGTATGGAATATGTCAAAAAAGTAACTAAATAAGTAAAAATGGGTTGTTGCAGAAGTATATGATAGTGTGATTCCAGGTGTAAAATGCTGCACTCAGAAGTTAGCACACATGCAGAGACACACAAATGCACTCACTCTTGCATATAACTCTGTTTGTACATGCAGTAGGTGAAGTTGTCCAAGTCAACATTCTGAAGATCCGCTCTGGCTTCTCTCTGAGTGCCACACCTGAGAGAACAGCAGTTTATCTTGACACACCTTGACACTTTCCCCCCCGAGTGCTCATCAGTTTCCTGGCAGTGTCTGGATGATGATCAAAATCCTGCAACACTGTGCTTCTGTACCTGTACTTTTTATATTTTAGCTGACAAACTGCAGGTCCTGTGTGTGAAGTCTGTCGCTGCGGTTTCACTGAGCAAAAATCCCTTTAAGGACATTTAAGAGGCTTCAGTATGCCCTGTCTTTGTTTAGTCAATACAGGTGTCACTGTCTTGATCTAGCAGTAAAACAAAATGAACAAGGGGTTTACTATGGCCAGGATTGGTGTGAGGGAACATCAAAAACTAAAAGTCTCATTCTTCAAAGCGGTGCACAAAGCAGAGCGGAGACAACAGCAACACACTGTTAGTGCAAAGAAAAGGTGACGGATCTAAATTAGGCAGAGGATAAAAATATCACTGTACAAATTAGCTATCAAGTATTGTTTACCCTTGGAAAACACACACAATTCATGATGTATTATAGCAGATCCAGACTGGATGTAAAGAGTTCAGTGCACTGAACAAGTTTAACATTAACTAATATCCACAGTCGTTCTGATGAAGTTTTTATTTTTTGATCTTTAAGTTGTTTTGTTGGGTATTTATGTCATCATGAATCTGAGTTTCCATATACTACACTCAAAAAGTTGAGTAAACTGAATGAGAATCATTTTAGCATCTTCATAAGACATGTTATAGTGTTTCAACATTTCATATGTCTAAATCTGTTAAGCAACAGACCTCTGCAGACACACAGGGCAACATTTTTGCTTCTATCCTGGGATACTGTAGGTTTTGAGGCAGGACTGAATGAGGGCACAGTCCAGTTTTTAGCAACGTGGATTGAATTACATTATAATTCCTTGGGTGAGACCAAGCTAAAAGTGCTCCACTTTACTTGGAGCCAATGTGAGCGAGCAGTTTCAGATTTTAATACACATTATTGCTGAGCGCTGCCTTTTTAAGGGGAGCATGGTTGTACACTTGGCTGGAGAACGGAGTCTATCTATTTTTATCTGGGCCCACAGAAGAGTTTCTGGATGGTGAAACTGCAGAGCAAACAAGTTGTTGCAATTACTGAAGCAAGCCAAGCAGAAAATCTTTTGACAATAATGCAAATTATAATTCATTTAATTCCTTTTTATCCAGATAGGGAGACTTATGGCTGAGGTATTGAAAGTAGCACGATTAGGCTATAAGGCTCTATCTATCCATCTATCTATTACAAGTTACATCACAGTCCTGTCTGAGGGCTGCAGGTCCGGCATGGTACTCTACCGCCATCAAGTGGAGAGTATAGCAATTACGTACACCCGTGGATATTTTACAAATTATTTGAACAAAAGCACGTTTTGTTTTAATAAAAGATTGATTAATATTGGTCAATTATTTATAGCATATGAAAACAGCATTTATTCTCAATTTAAAAATTAAAATTATGAATAAATACAAAGTTAGCCTCCTATGAATTGCTGTCTCAGGCTAGACTTGATTGAATGATTGGCATTCAACACATAGGACAAACATTACTCCCCATCAGCTTCAGAGTGCCTCTCCAACACTAAGTCTAAAATGATTTGGTTCAGTCAGCATTACTCTTCTTTGACAAGTTATTTTGCATTACAATACAGTCTTTTATTATTGACCTAAATCAATTCATTGGCACAGCACATCAATACTGGTGCACGTGCCCCAGCACAATGGGTCTAGCAACGCCTCTGATATATGTACCACTTTGATTAACATCTAAAATGTTCTAATATGAACACCGTACATCTGTGGCGAATGTACAAGGGCGACGCCTATTTCCGTATACAAACCATAACACGCATGCGCCAAATTGAATCGCTTGGCGGGGAAAACGACAACAAACTTTTAGAATGCTTATTAGATGGCTGCCGACTCACAGTTTTATCAAGAAATAGATTTGAAAGTCTACGTTAGAAGATGGTTGAAGGTCCAGGTTGTACATTGAACGGGGAGAAAATCCGTTCAAAAGTCCAGAGCGGACAGAAAGTGAAAGAAATGAGAGGCAGTTTGGTAACTTCGGCGATATGTTCTGTTATATCATGTAAATAAGTAGAAACATGGGCTACACCCAGCTAACGCTAGTGAAATAGCCATATATTTAACACTGTTTTATATGTATCTATATATTTATATGTATGGTGTTTCAAATGTATCGTAATCTGGGCGTCATTGCAGAATAGCTTGCTCTTAATGCTCTTCCCTGTTTTATATGATGATAAAAAGAAAATAGCTATCAATTTCTGCACACTAGAGACGTAAAGCTAATGCTACCTGTTTCGTTTTGCGTCTGTTTACAGAAAGGAAACTCCGAGGGAAATGCCTTCCACAGTTTCTGTGGTTGTCAGTACACCTGTGTTAAAACTCTGGGCAAGGAGCTCTTCATGTACTTTGGTCCAACAGCTTTGAGGTAATGTTCGGTGCACTCAGATACCATTTTCAGTTAATAGAGTCATAGCCCCAAGTGATTTCTGTCATACTGCTATGGAATATGAGGTTACACCATGTTAGTCATCTTATTATGAATTTCAGATATATTGCTCATGCAGCGTTTAAAAAAAATCATATTTACTGTATGTAACTATTTCATATAAAAAGGGTTGGATATTGAGGGATGAGGTGTAACAGCGTTTCTTCAGCCAACATGTTCAGTACACTACAAATTTTCTTACGACTCGGTATCATTTTGACATTGCCAAAGTTTTGTGGAGGGATTTTTTTTTTGCTAAAAGTTGCAATCAATCTAGTTGTTCCAAACTTATCTTTAGCCTTTGATTTGCCTGCTTCCCACTTATTTTGTTATTGTCAAGTGAGACACTGTGCCAACTGTCTTTTTTCTTGCTACCCTTTTTTTTTTTTAACCATCCAGCAGGTTGGGATGACCTGACTTTAAAACCTTATCAGAAATCACTCATATCCAAGATTTATGAGCAACCCATTTTCTTTTAATAGTCTGTCTGTTGCCAAAACCAGAACTGAATGGGAACCAGAAGCTAGGAGTGGCCTTTACAGACAAGTGGGATAAAGCTGTGCACAGAGTGTGTTAAAGTTCACCCTGTGCAAGGCTGGGACTTAGAGTTGAAGTTGGTACATAGAGTTTATTTTTCCAAAAGCTTGACTTTACGAAATCTATCCAGATATTGCTGACTAATGTGACAGAAATAAGTACAAATAAACAAGGAAACTTAAAATTAATTTCACTGGTATAAAATAAAAAACAAGAATAGATTATATATTCATTACACAGTGACATTAAACTGAATGTCGTGGCTGATTGGTATACAGCTATATTAGTGTGAGCAAGCAGCTAGAGGTGTTAATGCCTTGCATAAGAGCACCTCAGCAGTTTGTGTGAATGTTGATAGACACACAAGCTATTGCCAAGTTGCCTGTGACATTTCTATTACACAACCAACCACCATACCACCTGTCTGTCATTTTGCTGTGAAGTCTCATATAAATTCAGACACGCTATCTTAAAAAATGTTCTTTTATTGCTTGCGTCTTTTAGAGTCCACTTTGGAATGAATGGATCAATGCGTATAAACCCTGCTGAAAGGAAGGATAGGACTGGCTCCATACCAGTGCTGGAAATACACCTGACAAACGATACTGTGTGCTTCTATGACAGCACTGTGGAAATAAGGTAACGGGGACACAAGCATAGCCTCGATAGATTGAGGTGACAGAAGATCACCTTGGGGTATTGGTCTAATTCAGTTAATATGCCCTACATTAGGCTGTGTCTGAAGGCATGGGTGGTTGTTGCATGAAAACAGTCTTTGTGACTTGACATTTGTCCTGTTTATTGATTGTAAGGTCTTGGTGTTGTGCTCAGTGGCCAGACACACATTTAATTCTCCTGTCTGAAATTTTCACCTATGCTGCCTTATCTCATAACAAACAGAATATATGAAAAGACTTTTGAAATATATAATCTCAAGAATGCGCCAGTTGACCTCTTGGCAGCGGGCCATACATTTCCAAGTATTCCTCGTAATAAAAAACTGTGCCTGCAGGTTGACAGAGGACTGTGAACAAAGGATGAGGGCGATGGAGGGTTTGGATGTGTGCTCCTCCATGTTCAGCTTCTCCCGCTCTGAGGAGGCAGTGAGGAGCCAAAGTAGCAGGATGCTCTGTGACGTTCTCCTAGACCAGGCCGTCATGCCGGGAGTTGGCAACATCATTAAAAATGAAGCCCTGTTTGACTCGGGCCTTCACCCAACCGTGAAGGTATGAAAAAGATGATGGATTGTGTTCAGCAGAGGGTAAAAAAGAGGGACAATGCACTGCAAGACAACTGTCACAGATAAAGATTAAGTCACTGCATTGCAAAGAGGAGGATGCAACTGATAAGACAAAGAAGTGTATTGCAGCACATACTGTATGTGCCTTCTTCTTAGAAATTGAAATGTTTTTTTCATCTTTATTGAGACTCAAATAGTGGATTTGCTCTGATTTATAATATATGATGTATTATGTGACATATCACTTAAATACTTTCTAATCCTTACCTGAGAGTCGTATTTCATGAATTGTGGAAGAACCAATCCTTCACATTGCTCTCAGGGAATATTTTCATTACACTAACTATAAAGGACAAATGTGAATCAAGGGTGACCTTCTTCACTGCCAGTAAGAGACACTTTGCAGCATATTACCAGGGGCTCTGCTCTGCTCCCCTTACAAAGTATTGGATGACTTATAAGAATATAGCATACTGGACCAAAACATTAATCTAGGAATTTTTTGCCTTTCTTCTTCTGGGACCACTCAATCTCATAAGCCTCTCCTCCATTATCAAGCCCCTAGGTGTCCTGGAAGAGCTACAACTGGTGTGTTTGTGTGCTTTGGATCATTATTTATACTGCGCGAGTCATGTCCAGGCAAGCAAGTGTTGTGTATACATGTAAATAAATTTTCTCAGTTGCATAATTTTTAATCCTGTTTTTTATTTTGTATTTCTGGCTTTGTTATTGTTTATTTGGTTTTATTATTGATTTTCTGACTGTGAAATGCCCTTTACCTCTGTTTTGAAATTCGAAGCTATACAAAGGTTTATCTCTGGCTGTGAACGGCAACTAACTGTGCTGCTTCATTCTTAGGTTCAGCAGCTGACAGATGAGCAGATCCACCACTTGGTGAAAATGACACGTGATTTCACTCTCCTGTTTTACAAGGTTAGAAGTTTTACATCAGTAGCAAAAATATTTGAAATAGGTTTTATGGAATCCTTGATCTGTATGTCATAAGATAAATACACATTTACTTATACAACCCTCTAAAAATGTTGGATTACTTTGTAAAACATAACAAAATGTGACAATTTGCTCATCCTTATGACATATGCTCAATGAAAAACAACACAAAGACAATATATTTAATGTTTTAAGTGCATCAACTTCATTGAATTTTGTAAATATATGCTTATTCTGAATTTGATGCCAGCAACTTGTTTGAAAAACAAGGGCGACATTAGTCTGAGAAAGTTTGCTCTAAAAACACCTACTTGGTGCACAGAATCCTCAGAAGGCTCAGTCATTCATGAGCAAGGATGAGGTGAGCTTCACTACATATGTGAAACACATGACTGGATGTTACAACACGAGCTTGAGAACACTTTGTAAAACCACTGTTGGAAAACACGGTTTGTTTGCAAATGATTGCATTCTGCTCTTCTTCATGACCCTGTATTTTTGGAATTGGGGTTGTATGTATTTAGCTGACAAGCTGATTTGGACTGACTTGCAATAATGGATTAAGCTATAATCCTAAAACACACTGCTTAATTAATTTACATAGCAAATATTCCCCTCTCTTTATCCACATCTTTATATTCACTCTCATCTGCCCTCCTTGTCTCTATCAGTGTCGCAAATCTGGCTCACCACTCTACAAACATTACAAAGTCTACAAGCGTCCCCAGTGTGGCCAGTGCTCTCGTGTCATCACGGTGTGTCGTGTAGGAGACAACAGCAGGATGACTTACTTCTGTGAGCACTGTCAGAGGGGGGATCCCAGCAGTGTTGACATCAGGTAGAAATCCTAATAGACCTTTGTTTCTCAGATGATATGAAAAAGATATGAAGTACTGGGTACATTATTGTAATGATAAAAAGATAAAACAATGCTTTTTACCATGCCTCCTTTACAGTACAAGGAATGTATACTGTATAGCACAATCATTTTATACCTTTGTTAATTATTGTTTGGCCTGCATTACATTTAGTATCATTACTTTTTTGGAATCAACTAGATGATGCTTGATTAATTTTTCACAATGAAACGTTTCATTATAGGGTAAAATGTTTCATTTTAACAGTTCAAGTTCTTTATTGTCATATAGTCAGCAGTCATAGTGAAGTCATTAACAATACAATTCTTATTTCTCAGGCTCCCTCCTGTAATGCTTATACAATATGTATAAAAAGAAAATCACAGCAGTAAAAATGAGAATCCAAAACATGATGAAATCCCCCTGAAAACACAGTAAAATGAAGTGTCAATTTTTTTCAAAACATAGTCTTTGCAGAAAGTTCTAAAGCTGTTTCAGATAATGCATTCAAATTTCAAGAGGCCATCTTTGCAGGCAGATGGGCTTGGCAGGGAGTGGGAAGTGTTATGGGGGGGAAATTAATGCGCATTTAAGGCCGTGTTTGCCAGACAGGGCACAGGCTCAACACCTCCTGGGTTGTGTTTGAGCAAAGCTTTGCAAGGGGTTAGAGTCTAAAGCCCTTACATTGCATTACACAGCTGATAAAGACATCTGTGAGGAGAGTCATAGCTACTTTGCCCCTCCATGACTGTTGGCACTGCAGATTTACCCTCTTGTCAAACATAGTCAAGCTTCATGTCAGAACTCTAACATGCATGCTTAGAGCAATTTTTTGGAACACATCGCTTTCTCATATCTTCATCTTTTGCTTAACTGCATTTTTTTTTCTAGTTGAAGTTTTCTCATAGCCTGTATTTTCTATAACTGTTCCAAAAATTGCTGTTAAATAGAATAGCTTCTGTTCTGCAGAAGCTAATGGGGATCTTAATAAACAAACAAATAATTTATAGTTATTGCTCATTTTGCATGTATATTTCTAAGGATCATTTGCTTCCTTTCCTGTTATTTTCCCTAAATTTCTGGTAATTTCAAGGGAAAGTTTTTGCGTTTAACATTGCAGACGTTTTGCAACCCTATTAAACACTAATCATAGTTATGTTTTCGTACAGCAACATTATTTATATTCTCAGTGAACATGTTTCATTAATAAGTAAACCTGTTTTAACAACAAAGAGTCATTAGGATCACTGTTGTTACTCCTGTATTTCCTTTGTACAGAAAACTCCCCGTCAGAAACAGCCTGATTAGCTGGGCCTACAATGAGAGAACCAATGATAATGTGGCTAAGAAGGAGGAAGAGGACTGGGCCTGTCAACTCTGTACACTCATCAACCAGCCAGCTGCAAAAGCCTGTGATGCCTGCCTCACTCCAAGACCTGAGGGTGAGCAAAATGTTTTGTTTTTTCCAGTCACTGAGTTTAGTGGGGCATCACAATGTCCTTGTTAGTGAGAGATAAAATAGTGGCTTTAGTTTTTTGGACAAGCTGAATGATCTCATGTACTGTCTGGCTTTAGTATTTAAGACTGCAGTCAAGCAGGCTGACTTGGTGTGTGTGTGTGTGTGTGTGTGTGTGTGTGTGTGTGTGTGTGTGTGTGTGTGTGTGTGTGTGTGTGTGTGTGTGTGTGTGTGTGTGTGTGTGTGTGTGTGTGTGTGTGTGTGTGTGTGTGTGTGTAACTGCACAAGTGATGAGCGTGTCTGTCAGTTGGCCATTTTTTTCTCGATCCTGAGACATGGCAGAAGTCAGCTTGAAAGAAAAGTTCTTGCTATTTCTCTCCTGCAACCACCAAACCACAGTTGAATGGTTTTCTTTTAATTTGTGTTATTTTCTGGTTTGTTGTTTTAGGACTATGCTCCCAAATTTCAAACAGAGCACTTTCCTTAAATGACAGCTGATTGAATAATTACATAAAAATCACTCAAGACTAGTTTTCTCATGGGCCGTTTTATAATGAACTTTCCAAGGATGGATATGACAGTGTTTCAGTTTGCTGTTGCTTTGCATAATCTTCTCAATCCAAACAAAACACACGTTGGACAGAACAGAAACCTGCATTTTCTGCCATCTGCGTACATTTATAGTGCTTCTAACAAGTATATTGTCTTTTATATTTGAAGTTAATATGGATTACCTGGTTTGTAGAGATCATTTTTCACCTTGACATGATCTTTTTTTGCTGATCAAAGTTTAAAAAAAGAATAGAAGGCACAGTGAATACCCTTTAAAGTGCCTGTACCTGAATTTTAATGGTGTCCTCAATTGTGCAAATGGGGAAAAAATATGTGCACTAAGTCCACAAACCTACAGCAGCATTTTGAACAGACATGTGAGTAAATAATAGCAATAGTACCATCTTAAAACTACGCCTTTTAAAATCTGTGGAAATTAATGATGGGTATTTATATCTCCAGGGAAAGTTGACTAAGCACACTTCCACAACTTCTTTCTCCGTACTATCGTGTATTTCTGGTTATATATTTACATCTTTTACTGGTGACCACTGAACTGCTCTCCTAAAACAGCTGGGGGTTAAGTGCCTTCCTTGCTCAAGGGTGCAGTACACTAATGGTAGTTTTTGAGGGATGGGAGCTCGCAGCTAATGACTTTGTCAGACAGTTCACCATTACTGAAAACATCGACTTCTTTTCAAAGTTGTATCATATGAGGGCTCGTTTCACAGAATCTTGCATCAGGGCATCTTCAGCACAACAGATTGTTTGACATTTTATATGACGGCAGAGCACAGCAGTCTGGTGCTTACTGGTAAAATTTTATAGCAAGCTAACCACTTACAGCGAACAAGCTGAATTTTATGAGTGCAGCTGCTGCACATGAAATGAGTTTTCTCACCCCTCTCCACAGTACACAAAGACAGCATTAGCGCTGAAGCATCACCCTTCACCGCTGATTTGATTAAATACCCCTGCACTGCCTTCAAGAAACCACAAGAGGAGCTCAAAGTCAACTGGAGATCTGCATTTGGGACTTCCACCCTTGTTTTCTCTGACTTGAGCAAGAAGCCAAAGCCTGTAAACTCCCCACTCACTCCAGCGAACAGTCATTTGAATTCCTTGGCGGCAGAGCGAGGTTTGTATAAATACAGCGTCTGCCAAGGGACAACAAGCCCCAATTATGCCTCTGGTGGCTGGCAGAGGCAAAGTGCCGAGATCTCCAATGGGGAATCAGTGGCCTCCTACAGTCACCCATCCAAGAAAATGAGAATTGATCACAGCCCCTTTTCCAGTAACAATGCTCCAAATGGAACCCCCAACTCATGGTGAGTGAATCTCTCGCTTGGGTTTTCATGAATAAGTTTATAATAGGGGAAGTTTTTTGCAACTTCAGGGAGATAAGTGGGATAAAAAACTGTCTGACTGTGGAATTTTTAATGCCACATTGTTAAAAAAGCTTAGATTGACGAATAACCGTTGTGGAATACCGGGCAAATATGTGTCATATATCACCACACGCAGTTGAAGAGAGGTTGTTTACTAACTAATAAGGGCTGATGTGACAGCTATACTCGTGTTTTATTTTCAATTTATGTCAAACTAATAAGACTGTCTTCTCACTACTGTCAGTATGTGTAAAATAGATACAACAAGCCGCAGCTTTTCCCTTTCTTCCAGTCCCAGTGCCCCATGTTGTGCTTCCCATGGTCGTCCAGCAGTCCTCAGAGTGGTCCACAAGGAAGGAGGGAATAAAGGACGACAGTTCTACACCTGCTCGCTTCCTAGAGAGACCAAGTGTAACTTCTTTGAGGTGAAAATGATCTCTTATCTCTATGGCAAATGATAGTATATATTGAGAATATTTAGTTTAACCTTAAGTTAAAGGTCCCTTTCACACATGTAAGAAGGAATACACACACACACAAAAAAAAAAAAAATTAGTGTATGATGTGGTTTTTGCAGAAAACAATATTTACCACATTAAAATCCTAAAAATGCCACCTACTGCTTCTCCTTAAATAAAAATAGCAGAATATAAGACTATGCAAATATTTTAGTAGCTTCAAGTTTCCAAATCACACTTGTGTATGGTGTTGAAGTAAGAAGCAAAACACATTTTTGATTGTAGGGTAACTTTAATAAAACCTTATTGTCTCTTTCACAGTGGGCTGACTTGCACTTCCCTTTTTGTCACCATGGGAAATGCAGTTTAATGAGGACAGTTCTCAAACTAGGACCTAACAACGGCCGCAATTTCTACACATGCAGCTTTCAAAAGGGTAAACAGTGTGGCTTTTTCCAGTGGGCAGACGACGGACCAGGGGTGTCCATCCTCCCTGGATGTTGATTTCTTACTTTACTTCTAAGTAAAACCCGATGCCCTCAGTATATGTTCATATAGAAAGATTATCACAGAAATTTAAGCAGTAACTTATCATTATGTTCCTTAAATAAGGACATGGTCCTGAACCATACATTTAATGAAGAATATCTGCCAGCTGTATGACTGTTAGTCACTTGTTTGTAGAAAATGATTGTACCTTATCAAGTGTCTATTTGGATTTTATTTCTATGCTGTCCTGTGCCCATCTTTTAAGGATGCTACCAAGTTATGAGAAAAATACCTAATAAATAAAGAATCTAAAGTCAAAGTAGCAAAGACTTACTTCAGCAGTAGATTCCCAAAGTTTTTTTTCTGTTAAGGTCTAAATTTACATAAGGACCCCATTCCCAAACTCCAAGATTTACTCAACAGCTGACCCAAAAGCACAAGTCGACTCCAGTAGTAGTAGGAACAATGAAGCATATGCTGAAAAGAGCACCCTTCCTACAGGGAAGCATTGCGGTGGCTCGGTGATGCTCTGCAGCTGCTTTGCTTCCTCAGGCACTGGAAACCTGCAGCATGTAGACGGATTCCATTAAGTATCAGGACTCCCTGGGAGAAAACGTCTTGCCCACTGTGAGGAAGCGTGGACATCATTGGACATTCCAAAAGGACAATGATCCCTACTTCAAAGTCCACCAAGACTTGGTTTCAGAAGAAGTCCTGGATCATTCTAGAGTGGCTGTCACAGTCGCCTGACTTGAATCCCATAGAAAATCCATGGTGGTATTTGAAGAGGGTGGTTGCAGCACGTAAACTCAGGGATATTCCAGAACTGGTGCCCTTTGACCAGGAGGAATGGGCCAAGATTCCTCAAGAATGCTGCCAGAAGCTGGTGTCTGGCTATGAAGCATGTTTGCAGCAGGTCATAACAGCATAAGGGTCTACAAAGTACTAGAGACACTTGTCATTAAGTGGTTGAATAATTTAGAGACTGCATTAAATGTCAGTAAATATACATCTTGTTATATTTGTTTATTGTAAACAGCTGATAAAGAGTATGATTAGCCAATACACCTAATATACTTTCACCTCTATGCATGGTTAACAAATATAGCTGGCTAACAGGTATTAATAGAACAGGTGTCATGGTGAACAATGAGAAAAACGTAAACATCTAAATAAAGGTGTTTTTGTAATAACAGGGCTTACAGACAATGCTTCAGTTAAGTATGAGAAAAGAGTAGAACTTGACGACACAGTTCCTCAATGTACTTCCCAGGGAGGAGTGTAAACATACATGTCAACTCTTATGGAACGCCCATAAATCTTAGTTTTTCTTCATTTCTAAGTTCCTACGGAAGTTCGTGAGATTCTTACGGAATTCTCACGAGAAAATCCAGTGGCCGCCTGGCGACTATGACACACAGGCTGGTCTAGTGGTTAAGATGACAGGCGACGCAGACGACTCGAGTTCCCATCCCGAAGATGTCGTCTTTATTTGATAATTCAATTCATTTTTTTCTACTGTTGGTGTTTAATTCAAAAGTTTCTGTATGTGTTATTTTTTTTCTTCGGGATTTTGGGAAAATCTCAAGGATTTTCAAGTCAAGTCTTACCAGAGAGCATCCGATGATGTTGACATGTATGTGTAAAGAAAACAAAATTGATCCCTACTGGGTTCAAAGGTCAATCAATGAGGCCCATGATAGGAAAAACAGAATAAGCACCACTTAGTGGCAAAAAAATCAAATGACTGTTTTTTTTTTTCTTCTTTTTTCTGTCAGATCAGAACAATCATACACTATTTAAAAGCAGTTGACAGATTTCTGGAGTGGTGTGTCTGACTCAGAGTTTGACACCATGTAGTGGAATTGTGAGAGGGCAGGGATTTTGTTACAGGCCGCACCTTTAAAGACAAAAAAAAAATTACAATGTTACAGGTGAAACAAAATGTTTAGTCTCTTTTAAATAATGCCCTATTTCATGCTGGTATTTAAATGTGATCTGTATATACAGCTGCCATTCAAATGCTAATAAGTCTGATAACATCCCATTTGATCAACCTCATGTTCTTAATGTCTGTATTACATGCCGATCTAATTATGCACACATGCCATGCAAAGCAGGCAGTAGTGACAACAAAAACTTTAGTTGTAGGGGTGAACAGATATAAAACGCAGAAAGCTCTATTTTTATTTTAAATTTGAAAGGCTTATCTTAAAGGCGACGTGTGTGGGTTTTGACCTGCATTTCTATGAACGGATCCCCGTTTTATTTGTCTCATACATTTTACACAACACAGCACAATACAATGCACAACCATATGCAGCAATATGCCGGTGAATGCTGTAAGAAAACTGTCCGCTTAATAAACATGGATTTAAACGATGTAGAAATAAACACTTGAAAAATTATCATTTTTAATGTTTTTGTGAGAAAGAAAATGCAACCCAACCCTTTTGTTAGACTTCAAGGATACACGCGGAGCATTTTGGTATGATTGTTAACATACCTTTTTTCTGTTTATAAGAAAACTAAACAACATACTTTCATGGGTTTTCTGAGGGAAGAAAGAGAAATGTCATGGCACTTGAGCTGCTGCTTTGTTGCCATGAGAACAAAGTGATAATTGGTCGGTAGGTACAGTATAGTAGAACAGATTGTGCTAGAGTTCCAGTGGAGACTTGATGTCAGGAGAAAGCTTAAAGTTGCATTATGAAATAAAAAGTTGACAAATTAACTTTTAATTCATATAATTCTGTGATATTTTAATATCAGATGTTTTTAAGGCTGTACTTTACATGTTTTATACTGGTTTCTGTAGGTAAAAGGCCTCTGAAAAGCAAAGCAAATTTTAATTACATCATGTCTTCTTAAAGTCAAACATGCTTTTAAGCTCTTTGTCCAAGGGCCTGTCATCAGAGTCAATCCACTCTTCTCATTTCTGTTTTACTACATCTAGCAGCCAATGAAGCGAAGTCGATTCAATTCTCTTTCATACTGTAGTTTCCTGGGCGTTTTTACATGAGCATCTCCTCTGTTATTGTGTGGGGTTAAAGGTAAACATTTATTTAAACTGGGAATAGACACGTTTTTGTTTGTTTTGGGGGGTTTTTGCTTTAATGTATCATTATTAGGTAAATGTTGATTGCACAATGTAATGGCTATAGAATAATGATGTCATCTACATTTAGATTGGTTCCTCTCAGGAAAATGAAGGCTGAGTGGCGATCCAGTGTGGCTGGCAGCCTGGCACCATTTCTATTTGCTCTCATGTTTCCATTATAGACTAATTGAATGAATACACTTGTGCTTTTGTCAAAAGGCTACATTTGTGGGGCCCTGCTCCCGCCATGGTTTGTATATTCCAGCTGTGGGTCATGCCTCTTTAATGAGACATGGTTGCCAAAAAGACTTCTGCAAAGGACACACCAATGCATCTTCCTTTATAGCTCCCCTGCAAGCCTCCCCTCTGCTCGAGATGCATTTTAAGAATTTAAAGGGAAGGGTTTTCTGCACGTAACTTAAAAAGTCTAATCCAATTACAAAAATTTTAGGCTTTAAAATGTCTTAAATGTAACTTTAACAGGTCTTAAAAATTGATTGAATGACGTTAATGTATATGTTATAAAGTCGTCTTAATTTCTCTTTTAAATTTGGTTTGGAAAAAAAAAATATTGATCAAGCCGTAACAACACCAACATGGAACCAAAAACCACCAATCTATAGGAGCACATCCAGCTAGTGTGTCACAATGTGGTGACACAACATGGGGTCTCATAAAAGAAGAAATAAGTTGAAATTGTTTATGTGAACTTTAATTTAGTAGAGTAAGTGCACCTTCAACTAGATCTGGCTTGAGAGCAGCGCATTAAATGCTTGTTTGAAGCCTGTTGAAAATAGCCCACTGCACCTTGTGCAAGAAAACGTTCAAATTAGGGTATAAAGGCATTAGAGTCACAAACCACACAGCTGTAAAAAGCCACCAGCAAACGCCTTTCATCACCCATTATCTTTCTGCATCCACACCAGGAGAATTTCCAAAGTCTGACCCCAGTGTGCAGCACTCAGCAGTTATAATGTTAACTCCTGGAAGTCCAGTTAGCCGCCTCCAGTCAGTGGGTCATGGGTGGGTATGGTTGTGACATAGATCTTACTTTGCATTAATAGTGAGCTTTAAAGGTCAGTGATTGTGTGCCTTTGGCAATAGCTAAACAGTCTTTAATTGTGAACTTTACACTCACCATAATGGCCTGTTGTGTTAGCACAGATGATTGCTCCAAAGAATTGTGGGTAATGCCTCTTGATTCTGGAAATGGCCGTCTCGCAGGCTGTCGAGGGATCTGCCCCGGCCCTCATCAGCTCCACTGCCAAGTAACTGTTGGCAGGATTACATGCGGTACACATGAGACAAGCTAACAAGTCCTGTCAGGGCCACGAACCACGATGATGATTTGGATGTACTTGAGATTATGGCGTGGGCTCGATCTGATGCGAACAAGTGTCAGTGTCAAGAAACAGTGAATAAATATGATCAAAATATGTGAAATTCCCACCCTCACCCCAAGACGGTTGCAAAGCTATTTTTTTAGGTGTCCTCAAGTCTGTAAAACCAGCTAATGGGGAGTAATTTACCATCACCACAATGCAAATGCATTATTCTACGCAGACACCATGAGTGTCTAACTTCATTAGCCTGACTTTAAGTGTATAAAAGAACAATAAGTGATACTATGCAATCTCCTAAAGCTGACTTCTGTTAAAGTTTTGGATTTTAAAAGGAAACGATAATTTAATTCCTCCGAGAATACCTCTGAAAGGACATTTATCATGTTAGGAATTATTTTCCACACAAGAGAGCAATCAAATCAGTTTGTGTAAAATGATCCTTTTTGGTAATTTACATTTGGATGCATCTCATAACACACGATAAATTGAACATTAAGACCAGCAGGAAAGCAACATTCAGACATATAAGACAGATTTATCTTCATCAGTTAAAATATCTGGACTACTAGGAAAATGTTGGCATTGAAAAAGAATGATAAACACTCATTAGTCCACTTGCAGCAAGGTCTTGGAAAATACAACACCCACCGGTTCATGGAAGTGACTCAGAGAAGCATGATTGAAATAGGCAGCTGAGGTGTAGTTGTGTGCATGACTGTGATTGTAAAGTGGAGTACGGCTTTAAAAAAACAAAACACGATGTGTACTCGCCAAACTACCCTGGATAAATAAATCTAAAGAAATAACCCCTTCAGAGACTGCCTTATTCTCATAACTTAGACACAAACAGCATTTTAAGTGAAATCTCGCCTCTTCTGGGGAATGTCCAAATGACAGTTTTGGGGCAATGTAGTCACGCCTCCACTCTTTATAATGCTATATTGTTCCTATTGCAACATGAGGTTCACACCATAAATTGGCTGTTTAAAAACTACACGTGCCACAGATGTCAATTTTCTGAAACACAAGTCTTCTGTCAATGGTGGTCAGGAAATAAAACCCTGGTTAGGCTGCATGAGGGAGATGAGATTCAGTCAACATGTCTCATGAAATTAAATGCAGCACTGTTAAGAGGTTCTGATGGGATGATTCTTTATTATGGGACATTTTTTTTCATCAATTTTTTGAACTGAGGAAGAGAACCGGAGCAAACCATATTTGCACACGCTGAAAAGTAAACCCTCTTTCACATTACTTAAATACTTTAGCGGATACAAATTAGAGGAAATATGTATTTAGGAAGATTGGCTTTCCTTTTTAAATGTCCTGTTTGATGGATTTATCTTTTTCTTCTGTGCAGAGGAGCACACACTGACCCAAGGTGGTAACACAGGAGAGATTTTGTTTTTCTTCTTTTTTAATAAAAGGAAGTTTACCTAGGCAGAAAGCGCATCATGACGTCTCCATCTCCAGTAGCAGCAGCTGCACCAGCTGAGCTGTCTGCATAGGCCCCTGCTCCCATGATAGGAGAGTCCCCAACACGACTACAGAGGAGAAAGATAAGCAGGGTTTAAAGGTAGACCAATACTTCATGCACATGTACTGTTTAACTGTATTTTTTAAATCATCTATAAAACAGTCAAGTCCAAGCCACCATGCAACACACAACACATTTGTAGGATCATCTTATTTAGTATTGAAAACTGATGTCTTTCAATCAGGAAACAAAATCCCTAAAACTGAATCATAAGCGCTTAGAACACTGGAATTGTTAGTTATTAATTAGCTCCCATATTTTACTTATTTAAAAAGAAAAAAAGAAAAATTAGCCTCATTCCCAAAGGCCAGTAATGAACTTCCTTATTCAAAACGACAAACATTTTTTACTCATTTTTTGACACTTCAAAATCCACATAATCTACATACCCTGGAACTTTGTGAGTTAATCCATTAGTGGATGTTCCAGCAGCCACATGACCACCTTTATCAAGAGCAATAATCCCTGGTGCAAGAACAAAAGAAGTCAATCAGAACGTCAGCCGTCAGCAGGGTGTCTTATTAGCTACAGAAGGCTACTGCAGTTTGTTTGAAGCAGTGCTTGTACTGCTGAAGTTTGTTGAGCATAGCATCAAATTCTTCGCAGCTGCAGGCGCCCCGATCAGTCCATAAGTTGAGTTCAGATCTCATTAAAAAGGGGCCAGGTACATCATTAATCACTTTTTGTTCAGATTTATTCTTTTTCAACAGACAAAGTCAAAACCTCAAAGCTGACTTCTATTTCATTAAGTCTGTCTAATGTTCACTCTGTCTCATTATCACTGTCTAGTCTCAATGAAGTGCTGAAATACTAAATTGTATAAAAGTGCCTGAAGAAAACTAACTTTGCATTTCGTATTAACGGATAGAACCTACCGATGGTGTCGTGGGAGTGAGCATTGGCATGTTGTGTCCTGTTGCTCTGTTTCAACGCTGCAATAGGCTTGTAGGGTCCACAGGACTTGGAAGGGTCAGGAACCACATTCTTTTGATAGGAAAGAAAACGTCATCACTTTGTAAGACACCATTATCCCTTGACTTGACGGAGGACTAATGGTAAAAGTGTTTTAGTACATAATAATAAATAGTATCGAGTCTTGTTCGGCTTAGAATTTCTCTAAAATCCTGTTTCCATTGACTGAACCATCACATAAACACAACATCCCAGTTTGCAGCCATAATTTGTCCTGCAGAAGCCAAAGATCGAGACTACTCTACCTAGTGTTTTGTGTAACTTTGTGTAAGGTTTTTCTGTCTCTCTACCTCTTCTCGGTCTTCTCGGCTCTTACAAGTGGTTGTGTTAACCAGCGTGACCTGCAGGAAGCTGTGAGTTCTACTCCTTTAGTTACAAATAAGGTCTGCTGAAAACAAATCTGAATTTGGAGTTGAATTGAACACACACACAGCGTGAGTTTGTAACCATGAAAGGTAAAGTGAAATGTTAAATCAAAGGGTTTTATTCACATAGAATATGTAGCTGAGTTACATTTTTAAAAGGCCATCAATAAACTTAGGTTGAGATCAACTAGTCTGCTTTATGAAAGTGCCTTATGCGTTATTTATGAGGCAAAGTCTGTTATATTACATTTAATGAAGGTGAGGCTAAACCCCTGGAATATATTCTTCAGATAAAGTTCTCCTGTGACTCTGGCAATCTTTAAATGTACAAAAATATATGAGACTGTCAAATGGATTATACTGTGTAATTTGTGGAGGTATTGAATGCCTACAAGTACGGAGACGGATACTGTACTTTGTCCTCTCATCTGTTTAGCTTTTTATACCATTTGTCATAATTTGCTGCTGAATGTTTTCTATGTTGAATGTTCTATGATTGAACTTGAACTTATTTCATTGAACTAAATAAAATGATTAAATGACAGGAATAGTTCTAGAAAGCTCTGGGGAAAGGTGGCTTTGTCTCTTCCTCAACTAATGTCGAGCTGACCTTAAAACAAGGCGCTTCTCTCCCATGTTTTATAGTGAAGCAGCTCAGTGACCATCAGGAGAGGACTGCCAAGACAGCCCCAAGTGTAAAATGTGAGTTCGATCAAAAGCACACTGCATACTCTATCTGGAAAGATACAATTGACTTGAAAGGCACAAGTCAAACTTATTCTCGAGGCATTATTGGGGAGGTGAACTAGTTAGTTTTAAAGAATAACACACAAAACAAAACAAAAAAAACAGTGCTGTGGGGCATCACCTACCAGAAAGCTGGCTTTTTGTGAACTACTTTAGTATGCCTGTCAATTCCTGTGCCTGTGGCCAACACAAGTGAGAAAAACACACACACACACACACACACACACACATACATACACACCTTTCGATAATTAGGTTGGCAGTTGCCCTTCAGCCACTGTAAGAAAATATTCATAGATTTGATGGTTGTCAGGTCTTCCGCGATGAAGCCCATGTTTTCTGCAAACACAGTGGCTATAAAGAGAGAAATAATACTTTAGGTTAAGTCATACATTCCGGGCCGTGCTGACCTTGGGTTTTAAGGAAACAAAGGGTCACAAACAAAGGAGGAACTTGAGGTTATCTCATCTAATATAGGCTTGTAGCTTTGGCTTGTTAGGGAGGACAAGCCTTACAATCGCTACAGTTCTTAACAGCAGTGACCTTATCATTCCCATAAGAATGATGGCTCGGTAAAGAATAGAATTTGATTTAATGAGCTGAATTTCACTGGGAAGAATCACATTTTAGAATTTCTTGACATGAAAGAAAAAAAAATTGCTTGGCTTCATGGACAGTTAAGAGGAATTAAAGGTTTCAATACTTATACAGTTTCCTTTCACATCATTTGCAGAGAGGTCTGCTCCTCCACCTCAACTCATTTATGCTCTTATGAAAAAACTAAAAGAATGTTCTTATACATTTTTACTCTCTGACCACCTATCTGCTACACAGTCCTGTTTCTTTTCAGAGCATTATATGTAGCGCTGACCCACACAATCATTGCTGATGTTAGTGTTACAATAAAACACATTACATAGTGCAAATTCAAATATCAAGGTGTCTCATTAAAACCTCATTTATTCCTTTATTTCCAAACTCTACTCAAATGCATTTAGAAAGAACTTGGAGGATATTTGCCTGGACAGATTTTGATGAAATTGTGTGTAGGGGTGGATCTTGGACCAAGGAGGAGATTATTCAATTTTGAGGCAGGTCTGGGTACGGTGGTGGATTCTGGATCACTTTTATTACTTCCTTTAATATTGCGAGATAGGGCACAGTGCTCTCTAGAGTGACTTCTAGAGGTAGTGAATGTTGTTTATAGAACCCTTTAAACCATAATTTTGCCAGACTGCTTTCAATAAGCAAAACTTCTAGAACCTGCAGACCATTTTGTCTAAAGAACAGGGCATTCTGTCGTTAAGTGACCAGCGAGCCATCTCCCTCGGTAGCTCGCGGTGAGACCAGATTGGCGGATGGCGAGTCAAAAAAAAAAAAAAAAAAGAATGTCCAGCAGCAGCCTATATTTCAAAGTTACCAATGTAGAGCTACTCATTTGAAAATGGGACTTGAGTTTGAAGTCACAGTACAAATTATAGCAGAAACTGTGCTGATATTCAGTATTTTGACTTATTTTTAAAAAAAATTTAACTAGATCCTGATGAAAACTGCCATTAGTGAAATATTGTTGGGTTTTTTTGTTGTAGTTTTTTTTTTGGATAACTATAAAACTAATGATGATACCAATGTCATTCCAAACTCTAGGGGTAGGTTTTCTTGGTTATGGAGTCATATTATGAGGGGTCAAACTATCATGGGACTATTGTTTTTAGGTGCAAAGACATAATGGGGGATATTGAGCTGCCTTGGTGGAGGTTTGTGCTCTCTGAGTGCCGTCTAGTTTACTTTTACTTATTTGAGCACTGATCCACACATACCTGACTCTCCTGCTAGCATTGTCTGGTCAGTGCGCTCCATCACAGCTCTAGCTACTCCAATGGCATTCTTGATTCTTCTTAGATTTGCAACTGCACCCACCTCCATTGTATCCCTGGTCACAACAAATACAGAGAAAGTAAGTCGGTTCAAAGGTTCCATCCGCTAATCTACACGTAGCGACAGCAACCTGTCAATAAAGATAGGCTGCTGTATAGAAGCCCTCTTCACAGTGTAATCGCTGCTGAGTGCATAACTCATTATTTATTTTTCTTTCATCACTGTGAGGAGATCATTTGCTATATCAATGCACCCAATGCATAGCACACACTATGGTCATGTCTCCGTGAGGTTGCCACTTTACTCGGATCTCAAATTCTTTGACCCTGGAAACCTTGCGTGTGCTCATCATCAGTAGTTCATGATTTATCGACAAAAATATCCTTTTCCATAAAGTCGGATGCAGAGTTATTTTTCGTCAAGACGTACTTCTTATCTTTCACGGAAACGTGAAATCCACAGATATATGAAATCCATGACTTCTGAAACTGCATTATCTCAGCTACATACTGGAGGCAGTGCCATGTCTCTGCACCTTTCCATTACCGTTCTGTGATCCAATACATATTGCCCTGCTCCAAATATCTATTTCAATTTCCCAAATCTGCATTATCTAGACCTGGATCCAGTTGCACATTGTGGTGGAACATCATGAGTTTCCCATGCAGCTATATAGCGTACTTTGTGGCAGACTATCTTCTCTCAACAATGTATTCATGACTGTGATCAAAAAATTCTATTTTCATGCAAAATAGAGGAAGGAACATAGAATAATAATAAAAAAAAAAGCTTGCTGCTTGCCTTTTGTCTGTCATTATGAGCTGACATTTTCCTCCCAAGACAACTTGTGTGTAAGTGTTTGTACTTAAGGACTTAATAACTGGCAAGCTTTTAGCTCAGAGGAAGAATCTTAATTAGTCCTTTTTTTTTTTTTAGAAAGGCTGTGTGAAAAGGTCAACCAGTTATGCCTGCAAATGTTAAAGATGCAAAGACAGCACTAGCGCAAATTGTAAAACACTGGCACAATTCGTTGACAGCTACAGGTGCCTAATTAGAGTTGTAAAGATCTAGGTCATTTTTGTACTGTTTAAAAAAAAAATCTTATTGCTCATGTTTTCTACAGCATAAGGAATTCAGAGCAAAAGCATCACTCGAGGTTCAAGCTTTTGCAAAAAAAAAAAATACTTGAAAATAACATTTGCTAAAATACAAGTGGGCTTCTACCGTCTCACACACCTGCTTTTAGGAGAACATGAAGATGGAATAGAACAAAACATCTTTTAAATTCCAGTAGCCAACACAAATTCATAAAATATTCATTTTCCATGTTGCCAATCTTTACTGTTTTATGCTTCATCAGAAATATTTCTCACCATCTATTTTTACTTTTAAAAACAGCAGCTTTTATGTCCATAGTTTACCCATTCATTATCATGGCATCCAGCGTGGTCTCTCCAGTCTCATCAGGGCTCCCGCCATAGCCAACCGAGCCATCGCACTGCTCCTCTTCACAACTGGCACAGCCCTTTTCCACTGCATCCAACACTGAGCCGCCCGACTGCAGGGTGTTCCACGCTACGGTACACAACAAAGCACAGCCAAACATTCAGTATATGATGTAATGCAAACACACATTGTAGCCGATATAGGAAGTAAACACCCTGCAAGAGTCAAATAATTTGACACTTTTCACCTCATCTTGGATAAAGTCTGTGCCAATCTAGATTTGACTGAAAAAAAAAAGCCTGTGCCTGACATATCCACACTGAGAGACTAAGGTTGTGTCCTGTTCGCTGCAAACTTTACTGTGACAAAATTTAACACGTTTAACAACAATTTTGACATTTCAGTTCAATGTAATATGTAATGTCCAATAAATCTGTATCAAATTAGAGTTGTAAGAAAAAGAATCTTTTCTTATGCTAAACGATCTCCAAACTCACAGATACTGTCTTGATCATTGTGTTTTTAAATCGGGTTAAATATGCAGGGTAAATAATTCAATCTCTTTGCCCAGGTTACCAATGGGCACATAAGCTAAAGGTTTTCGATGATGAACAAGATGACCAGTGTGATGGGTTCCTACCAGACTGGGAATGTGAGCTGACAAGCATTTGGTCACTGATCCCCAAAGTACCCAAGGGGGATCAAAACACCAACTGGTAGCACTGTCACCAGCTTGCCACTAAATTCTCACACCATTGCACTGTGTTCAGCATGATGCTAGCACAAAGTCCTCCTACTATCATTTATGATTTATCCATTTATAAATTTTGTTAGTCTGTCACCTTGGGTAAGTGCTCCTCTCTGGATGTCAGGGTGTTTTTATATCAGACTCAGCGTTAAAATCTTTCTCACTTAGAAAATGCAGCAGGATGGAAGAGGAGATTAGTCTCTGCTATTGTCAGCTGCTTCAGTAAGCCCCCAAAAGAGAAGGGATCTCCATGGGCCAATCAATAGCAGTGGCTCACGGACTACACTTTTTAATATCTACTCACAGAAAATATAGCAAGGGACATTTTATATTTTCACGTCCCCTGAGGGGAAATAAATAGGGGGCAAATTTAGCTAATTTCTCAGCTAAATTTGGGGAAATCTTTCCTCTGTTTTAAAATTGCTTGTGCATCTTACATGCAAGGCAGGTTTTGTGATAGAATAGAAGCTTTGGGTGATTGTGTGAGAAGTCTGGAGTCTGAAAACTATTTTTAGAGAAATAGTCATAATGCCTTTATCCAACTAATCCCAAAGGACCACTCCCTTGTCAAACTGCACTACCCCAATAAGAAAGGCATGAGGAACAGGAACAAAATGACAACAGCAACAATATCACAGCTGTGGTAACATGACAGAGATTGAGTCACTGGCAAGGTGGAGGCCGGTCTGGAAGTTGTGGGATGGCCAGCGATGAGACCGGCCCCTAAAATAACCCAGATCTTTGACATTTCAGATGATATCTTAGAATACCAAACCATATCAGTCTATAAACAGGAGGAAAGGTGACATCCACTGTCTGCTACTCTCTGAAACGCCATGGCGCACTCACTTTGTAATGCTATGTCTGCCAACTCGACCATTTTACCTGGCATGTTTATTACACTCATATAAAATGGTTTGAATAGTGTTTTTGTTATTAAGACCGTGAGGCTCAGTCACCAGCATTGTGAAAGAATTTTCCCACCATTAACAGAATCGTTATTTTGACACCACGTAAAGAATAATTATGAGACAATTGAAAATATAAAAAAAAAAAAAGATAATTTGTGTCCAAGGACGCTACTGGAAAAAAAAAATCAATTTGTACTGATGTTGATAGACTATAATATAATATCACAAGAGAATGTGAGCAAACTGACAAGAAAATCATCTAAGAAAATATATAAATAAATAAGCGGATTGAATAAATCATCTCCACCTTTAAGGCCGCAACAAAGCATGTGTGAGATTTCTTTGAATTCTGTGGATCATCTATTCCCTGTTATATAAGGGACGTACGGACAGACGGGAGCATGTACAAAGGTAACCCTAAAAAAACATTTCGCAGTGGCACAACAATATAAGTACTTAGCTGTTAACCCAGTGAACAGATTTATTTTCTAATTAAATGAGAAAGAGTATAGCATACTAGAAAGTATAACATATTGCAGAATTGATTGTAACTAATGTGTCCCATAATTTATTTAAGCCCAGAAGTAAACAGAAGAAATTATGTTGGTGTTCAAAACAATAAAAACTGATGACCAACATAAAAAAAAAAAAAAACTCTTGCTGGCAATCGTGGAATGTAATGAATTACATTGACTCCAGTAATTATGTATTGAAGTAACTTTACACTTCAACTCAATGACGTTTGTCTGACAGCTTTAGTTACTGGTTAATTTTCAGACTGCATATGCTCAGTCATGTTTTCAGGCTAAAGAAAAAGAAGAGCCGCATTTAAAACTTACAAAGTAACAAGAATTATTGTGTATTTTGGTGCAAAAATGCAACTTTTCTATCAGATGTATTTTTGAATACTGTGCTCAGATCAGTGTACTCCGGTGTAACATAAGTAATGTTTTGAATTCAGGACTTGTAGTGAAGTACATAAGTAGCCATAATAATCTCAATGCTCCTGCCACCACTGGTTTTAGGTGGCTTTATTTGCGTGTCTCCGGATTTTGGCGTAATGTCAAAAGGCTAAACTCTAGACTAAGTAAACTTTACGAGTAAACACGTCAAACGTATCATGTGACGTACCTACAGCCGCTGCATTCTTGAATGCCCACGTATTGATGACGAGGGGTAGCGATGCGTGTCCAAGTGGAAACAGTAACGTGTAAGTAGAAATGAGGAGAAGTACAATCATTTTGCACTGACAAAACACTGAATTAACTCTACAACGACACAGACGACTTCTAACGTTATCTCATATTCACTGCTATGCTTCAGGCCACTGTGAATAAGTAATATTCCAGCAGGTTGTTAGATCCTATACTACATTCATTTTGTTGAAGAGAAAAGCTACTGTACACTTCCTTGTTGTGTCACATGCTTAGTGGGCGGGTTCTTCATTAAAGGGACAGTACAAAATTTTCAGGAATCTGTAACGCACGTGGCGCGCGGGTTGGGATACAAATAAAACTTTGGCTATGTTCACACTGCAGGCAAAGGCGACAAAAATCAGATTTTTTTTGCTCATATGTGACTCAGATGTTTTTTCGAGACAGTGTGAACAGCACAACTCACATGGAATCTGATCTTTTCAATTCTAATTTGGGCACTTTCATATGCGGTCCTAGAAAAGATGCGTATCTGATCCCTTCTGATGTGACAACAGTGTGAACAGTCAGATCAGATTTCAGATCAGATTTTCAAAAAAATGAAAATTAAATGGGAAAATACCTCAAATCAAATCCTGTTTTTGCCTTCTTGCCCTCAGCCTAAAAAGCTGACAGATCATCACCACACTTGTATTACCACATTTAGCAACCCAAGATATGAATGTCTGCATCACTGCTCATTAATTCTGATAATGAACTGGCATCCCAATGACATTCTATATTGTTCATCAGCATGGTAGTTGTAATGTGGGGTCATGGTACAGACCTGGCAGATACCCTTCACATGCAAAGACGAATGTGAACAGTCAAGGTAAAAAGATCAGATTTGAGAAAACAAAATCTGAATTTGGTCACTTTCAACTGCAGTTTGAACAGAGCCCTAGTTCATACCCCCACCCCAATGCATTGTCACCAAACCTGAACAATGATGAGGTCAATGGTGTGTAAATGATGGCAAGTTCCAGTGGTAAGAACAATGGCCAGCAATAGCCCACCTCAGTCAACAAAATGTATAAAATAACAATTTTTGTTACTTTTCTGCATGCCTTATTTTTTTTCTCACAGATTTTCAGTGCAAGTCTTAGAGGTGAGTATCCGATGAGGTTGACATGTATGTAAAAAAAATATGACCTTTAGTTCATTACTACTTCTTTCAACATGTGCAATTAATCTACATATGCATTAATAGCAATGTTGTGGCTCCAATTTGGGTAAATACAAGTAGGAAGAAACCCATTTTAGTTGTTAAGGACCCACAGAACGTGTCAATGGGGACACTGTGGAGCAGTATGCTCATGTGCATACTGCCTCATTCATATGGATTACAGAGATTCTTTATTTAAATGAAGGTCGACTGGACAGTAACCTGGCAGTTGCACCACTTAGCCTCATTATTCACACCAGAGTGCTCATACTTGACCTCTTTAAGAGAGATGCTGGGAAACCAAGTATTCGTCTTGTGCTTTTGAAGATGTCTTGGCTCAGGTCAGTGTGTTTGTGCCAGGCAAATATCGACAAGTTGACCGTACGGCTCTTGTTTCTGAATGTTTCTTCCAGTTTCAAATTTTTAGCCATTCTCTTGACACGGATTCAGTTTGTTAAAATGATGAGTTTGTGGCATGTTAAAAAACCACATAAAACACTGAGTTCATTTATTTGTGTTCCAATTCAGAGGCTGGCTGAGCCTGCAACTCTGAAATGGTCTAGTCAGATACTAAAATTTAATTACACATTCAGGCAACAGTCCCCATCAATATCAAGTCTGTTACATGGCTGGTGCTCTCCAGTTAAAATAAGCTTCAAAATACTGTGCTATGATGTTTCACATGAACACATGATGGACAAATATGTAACAAGCTTATGATGATAATGATCAGCACTTTAATAAAAAAAAAGGATTAAGATGTGACTTCTCTCTGGCCCAGTCAAAGTGTTATAGGCCAGATAAAAATCTGAAAAACGTAAAAACATATCTCTAAAGGTTTCGTTTCCTAAGGAACGTAGGAAATAGAAGATGAATAGAAGCTGACCTCTTTTCAGTGAAATATACATTGTCTATATATTATTCTATATTTGTCTGTATACCATTAAGCCAAGAAAAATAAAATAAAAATATTAAATAAAAAAAACATATATATATATATATTCCTCCAGTGTATAGTACCTCCTGGTAAGAAGCAGTCAATTGTTGCAGAGTGAAGGAGACAGGCTGTGGTGAAAGGTTTTGGCATGCTGTCCAAGTCATATTATATGGCACATACCTACTGTACATACCTCATGCTGGGTCTGGAATTTGTCTTTCAAGTTTGTGGAATGACACATTCTAACAGAGGAGTCCCTTAGAACAGATAACATGACAGAAATGGATCCTCTCATTTTGTATAAACAAGAACAAAGCATGGGCCATGCAGAGAAACTAACAATACAGTCTAACCTTGAGACGTGGATGCCAGCAGCGTGGCCTCTTTTACATTATTCATATGAAAAAATGCAATTTTCACTTATATTTTATTCATTGGCTTTTCCTTAAACAATTTGAAGTCTTTTGACAGGGGTATCTGATGGAGAGAAAATGGATAACAGAGAAAGAGCATTATTACTTTCACTGTGTTATTGATCGAAATTAAAGAACAGCTGCTAAAATAACAGCATTTTAATAAAAACCTCATTCAGAGGTCCTAACAAGTTGTTTCATAATGACCTTCACAACAGACTCAAGGCATACACAATGTCAGTTTGGGTGACTGCACAGACATCTTGAGAAATGCATGTGTGAATATCCAAACTACTGCACTGCTGTGTGCTGTACATGGACAATATCTGCCTACTGATTGACAAAATACTATCACAATATACTGTAGGTTATTCAAAATATTGCTTGAGATATCTTGGACTTTTTTGTGGTCGAAACAAATAGAAATTTGAGATTTTTTTTTTAAATATACAAGAATGATACAGTATATCAGCCAATAGATTTTTTTCTTTTTTACATAACATAATATAAACATCCGTTTGTTTGATGTTCATGATGTTCATGGGGGTTGTGTGATTCTATGTATCTGATGTAGCCAAGAGATTTTAAGTTTACAAAACCTGATAGAAAGAGACAATTTTCATGGTTTTTAAAGTACTTGTATATTGGGCATGTTAAACCCTGAAAGTTACTTTTTACAATTCAAATGATTGTTGACATTTTGGCATTTCTCACCATTTTGACAAAATGTCAACAGAATCTGGGCATGTTATGTTTCTTTCAGACAACTGCAGACATGAGAGGCAGAGAAGGTAGAGTTCAGGGATATAATATCATTTCTCAATCAGTAGGCTATGACTTACAGGCAAGGGTCAATACCCGAGAAAAGTCCATACAAACAAACAATGTCCACACACAGGATGACAGAAACAGAAGGGGGAAAAAAGAATTGGCATCAGGTTCAGTACAGTGGTGGTCAATAAACCAAGCAAACAATCCAATATCACAGACAGGGACAAAGTCCGGAATCAGGCAGAAACTGGTCTGATACACAGGCAATCAATCCAAAATGGGGAAAGGCAAAATCCAGGGAACATGCAGTCAAAAACAGAGTGCTACAGTAAATCATGAGAGTAATATACAGAGAAAAAAACAGAAAAAAAGGCTGGAACAGTGTGAGACAAGGAAAAGGACAGAAAAGGACAGGAAAACAGATTAAATACACAGGGAAGAGGAGATAATGAGACACAGGTGAGATCAAGCAGACAATTACAATGGAGGGAAAATGCACAGGAGGCCTTAAAGGGGAAGGCAGGTGAGCAACAAAGAATAAACATGGAATATGGAATTGCATAGGCACAGAAGGAGACAATGCATGAAGTGGAAACAGGGACAGGTGGAAACAATAGGCAAAAGAGGTGGGGAGGAAAAACAAAGACAGGAAATGTAAAGTGAGAAACACAACATGGGGAAATACATGTTCAAAATAAAACAGGAAACAGACTAAACCCAAAACCATGATGTAGAAGATGCTTAGAGTTAACAGTTAATGATTGTATTTACTTGAGGAAATACCAAGAAAACTTTTTCGTCCATGTTACAATGTCTGAACACAGAAAATGAAGTCAGGTTAGGAGACAAAAAAATCCCCTGAAATCCCTACAGGTATTAACATTTTCTTGAAAGGAAGTGAAGTCAATTAGCTGTTTTTTTTGTTTTTTTTTACATTCTTCCACGGTGTCCAAAACAGATGGTACGAAGGCCTGTCCAGAGACTTGACTTTGTAACACAGTTGCAAATGGAGTTCAGATGGTAGCATAGACCGGACTGTGGAAAGTTAAGTTAACTTTCAAAGGCAGTAAAAAGGAGGTAAAGTGCCAGCTAGGTAAACGGCGATACCAGCTGTCAGCCATAGATGACTGGCACAGGACAAAGCATTTCTGTGGAACAGATCTGCATTCAGAGAAAACAAAGCTATCAAACAACACTAGTTAATAAGTGCTCCCACCCACAAAGTTTGTTTGTTTTTCTCATGAAGTTCCAAAAAGCACTGGAGGAATTATCTAATTTCTTTTCCTTTAAAGTTTAGCCAAGGCATCCCAATTACCTATAGCTAATTGTTAATTTATTTTACACACCTTCCCTCTCACTCATTTAACTGTGCTGTTTACTACTCATGCATGAAACACTTGTTAGAATGACTGGTTCTTGAGTGAATGACTTTTGTCCAAACCTTGTTTGTGTTGCAGCATGTTTGTTTTTTTTTAACTAAAATGCTAGGTATGGTGAAACTTGATACATCCATTTGACCCATAATGAGCGTTAGACCCACTCCAGTTCCTGAGTCAAGGAAGTTGCACTGGCAGGAGAATGAACCCTTAGTGCTGCCGTATGAAATGATACAGCTTTAACTCTATTCTTGGGGTACTCTAATCATAAAAAAAAATTTTTTTAAAAATGGAATGTTGATAAATGATGAATGATGAATAATCATGGACAAAATTATTTTAAGCTATTTTTAAAGGAGTGTCTTTCTTCTATAAAATATCCACCGAAAAAGATGACGACACAACCCCGCTTTGCTCATACCTATTACGGCTCCTGCCAACTGTTTGGTTTTCCCAATGTGGTGTGTTGTGGTATTTGCTTGTGTTTTTGTCTATTTGTTTTTCTTAAGTTGCAGCACGTTTGCCCCTGTTGGCCACCGTATTTTCACATAATACTGCTGACAAACAAATGGACGCCAGCGAAAACCTTATCTACTTGATGGAGGTAATTGCCGACAGATGTGATACGTTGAGGGGAAGAATGAAAGCACCCCCCAGCTAATACTCAGAGCAGCGGGGGCTGGCTTTTCATTCTGCTCATGTTTTCAGGCAGCTTTGAAATAAGTCACAGATATGCCTACATTGCATTTTACTGTATGCAAGATCCCACTTGTCAATACTCTATCCTACACGGAATTCAACCTGCAATGCACATATGTTAAAATGTTATTCAATAACAAGACCTCATATGAGCCAATCCATTAAACCATTAAATTATTTTTTTTTGGAAACATCCAGTCAGCTCTCAAGATCATGTAAGCAAATCTGCTTTTAGTCAGTCAGCCATCTACAGAGGCTTCAGGAGCTTAGATACAGCTGTATTATTTGTGATTGAATGTTTGAGTCTCCTGCAAACTAGGATTTGAGGCCTTTCGGTGTTTACTTTCTCATTTAGTTGAAGCTTGCTGAGCAGACTGTCAGACATGCTGGATTATAGACAATCTATGCATGTGAACTAACAGTCACACTTTTAACAAGCAGGAAGACAGTGCTGCCCGGTTAGATGTCATGTAGCATACACTGCAGCTCCAGAGGGAAAATGGCAGGGAACACCACACAGAGTTGGCCATATCATGCTGATCCAGTCCTGTCCGTGGGTGGATGGATGATTGTATCTTAAAACTTAGTGAACGTTCTGTCTTCTTTTGCAAAAACTCAATACTTGATGAATAAAGAAGCTGTTTTTTGTGTATACAGCAGGGGCACAGTCTACTGTTACATCTGCTTTTTGATTTAAAGTAATAGTAGCATAGAATATTTGAAAACTGTCCAACATTATTTAGTGCTATTACAATTTTCCTTATTTACAAATATTGGATTTCTTCCTTTTTTTAAAAACATATTACAGTATGCCTCTTGCCAGATCTGTTTTTATTTGCACCATGTCTTCGATAATTGGAAGTATTTGAGTAATGGCCGCCCTTAATGGCATACAGTGGAGGCATATTTTTCATTCTATGACGTGTACTCATGTGCAAAAAGTGTCAAGCGACGATTTATTTTCCAAAATATTAGCGCAATCTGTCTGAAGGCAATACGGGAAAATGTATAATCTCTACCAATCAATGCGCATGCCCATTTTACACAGTGCTCTCTGGTATGTATGGTGAGAAATAATGCACTATTTTGTATGCTGCAGTTTTCTGATAAATGATGCAATATATTGTTCAGTAGCTTGTTTGCTGGATATGAAAACTGGCAACAGAAAATCAAGCATTAGTCTTATTTATTCTTCATTTCACTTAGGGGATATTCATCTCCACAAGGAGTCCATTTGAATACAGTAGAACGAAGAACACCAACTAGAACATCAATTGACAAATATGGACATGGGCATTAAGTTTATAGAATCTAAAAAAATAATAGAAATAATAATACAGTGAAAGCCGCCTGTAAAGCCAGACCTCGGAAAAGGTTCCCCTAATTCTATTGCACACGTCTCTGTGCTGCTTTTTTTCCCATTTATTGAAATGGCTCCTCACTGCTCTTTCTGCTGTCACAAGTGATCAATTTAAACAACTCTGCAAAGGATTTAGATGCACTCTATATACTCGGGGTCTATTAAACCCACTCTGTGGGGAGAGGAAAATGCTGTTTAGACAAAGGGAAGCGACCAAACACTGCTTATCAGTCGCTTCAGTGATCCATCGAAGTCAATCACAATGTAATTGTGCCTGTGATCCAGAGGATGGGGCTGAAACATCAACCACACAATGCTCTTCTGCTCTTCTGCTTATGACAGTGTGTTTGATATATTGCATGACAAGGCTGATTGTAAATTGAATTGCTGCTCCCATCAAGACACTAGTTACTTTAAGCCAGATTTCCAAGTGGCTAAGGCCTACTGATGTCAATGAACGGTGTGAGTGATAGAAAAGCCACCATAAAAGCATAAAATATGACGAAAACGAGGTGGATGTTCTTCTTAAAATAGTCTTGCCACATGCAATACTCCAGGATTCTTACACTCGATCCAACTGCTTCAAAGCCCTGATCCATAAACATCTTCAAAAGAGGTTTTAAGCAGGTCCTGAGATGTCTTTAGAGCAGAAAGCATCTTGGTAAATATATCGCAAAAACCACAGGTATTACTCTGGAGATTTAAATTCCTCTTCATGCATACGAGAACAAGAAGAGGCACTCTTTCCCGTTCTTTCTTTCTGCCTCTCTATTCCCTGCTGCCTGAGAGGGCCTGATAAGACACATCAGTATCCAGGGACGGGTAACCTCAGGTGAGGTGGGTTTCAAATTGTTTGATGTAGAGGCTGATTAACTGTTTTTATCTTTATTTTATTTTTGAACACCCTGATGTTACTACAGGACACTGGCATTTGAAGTTCTGTCGGTGCAAATCCAGTTTTTGTGCCAAACGTAACTGATCATTCAACGGATCATTCTCAGGACTCTAATGGCAGAGCTAGCATAGTGACAATCACTTTGTGTTGCAGAAAATACACTTGAACTTGCGAATTTTGAATCTGCGTAAAAAATTGCAATCCAGAATACTTGACTGCAGCAAAAACATCAAACAGCATTAATTACAATTTATGTGCACGTTTCTTTTTGTTCTCAACACTATGATAAGGAAACATTTTAAGTAAAAGAATTCTTGATAGTGTACTTAAAGGGACAGTTTCTGCATTCTCTCATGGTATGATGAGACAGGTGTGCATTTTTACAAATATAAATGTACATATGGATGTAAAATACCTTTCAACTCCAAGGTCATGGTGGAGCGAGAAACCCTGTCATCAAAAATATTGCTAATATTCTATATTTTTCTCATTATCAATAAAAAACTAAAAATGTAAAGGGTAAAACCAACAATGTGTTAATGCATCCACCGCTTATCGACCTCACATTGGGCAGACAGGTCACCAGTTTGGCACAGGGCTGACACAAACATACACAAACAACCATTCACACTCACGTTCACACCTATGGGCAATTTAGAGTAATCAATTCAGCTATATTGCATAGAAGTGCTGCCCACCAACGTGTTAATCAATCTTTTAACACTTTGTGTCCTCTCCCTGTCTGCCCAACACCCCTTGGTTCCTACTGAAGAGGTAGGCACTTAGAAAGTGGTCAAATATATCTACTATTTTTAATTTAATCCAACAGCCGCAGACCGTAGTTTCTGGCAAACAATTATCAAATTGTGCATTTCTTAGGGACATTTGATGCACTAGTATTTAAGTCAGTAGGACAGTGTATGTGGGATTGGCTAAAAATAAACTACGGTCCATATGGTGTTGTTCCAGGTCTTGAAGGAACATGTCACCCAGTGTCTCCCAGGCAGCCCAGTTTTTTTATTACTGATGCTTTCAATAGTTTTGGAGCTTTAAAATAAGATGAGATGAGATAAGACAGAACTTTATTAATACCAAAGGAAATTCTTGTGCCAGAGATTGCTCCGAATTTCAGTAACAATACAATATAGGATTAAAAAACAGTACGAAATATAAGTGAAAATAAAAATATAAAGTGTCTCAGGAGTAAATACAAGAACCAGTGCCTAACAGAATAACAATAGGAATAAGTTAGTGAGTAAAAAAACAAAAAAAAAACTAAAATGGAAATAGCAAAGTAGTGATGACGATGACATTGGGAGTAATATAGGCAGTGATCCGGACCTTGTTGGAATTGTATAATAAATATGTTCACCTGACACCACCACTCATATCAATAGTGATATGACATCAAACTATTACCTTTTTGCTGTCCCCTGTGTAACTGTTTGGTGACCAGGAAACTTAATACGGTATCCATTATTTGCATTTTAAAACACTGTGTCTGGATGAGTTTGGGGTCAAGGCCCTTTGTCTGTGACTTCATATCAGCACTTTTCTAAAGAAGTAACACTTGACAGCCCTCAGTCACTGGCTCGCAGAGGGAATACAGCCTCCCATTAAGGATTGAGCCAACTACCTTATTAATTAGCCTTTGCAGCTTTAGGCCAACCTGCTAACCCATTTAATGAGTAAATAATTGCTTCTTTGGTCTTATGTCATCATGTCTTTTATTATATGAGAAGTTATCTCAAAATTACTCTTGAACCCTCGGAGTGCCAAATAGAATTTGGAGCAGGAAGAATTTGGCCCAAAGATCCATCTTTGGGCTATAAATCTTGGTGGATTGGTTCCAAAATAAGATAAATTGTGATTTGATTCCTTAAGGATTTTAAGAATTGTCGAAAGACTGTTTGACAAGGGATTATTATCAAATAATTGGAAAAGTACGTCCAATTATTAATGTCTTTCTAGGACTTGTTAAAACAGATAAATGAAAAGTTTGGTTGCCTTTCAGTTGTTCACTGTTACACTGTACACTGTTCTCACACAAACCTGCACTATAGTATTCCTACGTAGTTCATTCATTTTGCAAAAAGCTGATTCATTTAAATCTTCTCAAACTAATAGTAATGACCATGAAAAGTGCAAACAGTCACAGTGATAAATACATATTTTATCAGCCGGGTCAAATTATCATGAGCATTAAGGAAAAAGGGGAATCTAGTAACTCATATTTTTACACCTTTGCCTCCCTTTGAACAACTAGTTAAGGCCTTTGTGGCTTTCTCTTCATTTCTTCTTTGCTAAGCAACTAATAGCCATTTGTGTTTCCACTGACAATCAATACCCTGCCTCTCCTGGTCTATAGCCAACATGTGATTGATGCATTACAAATCAATGAGGGTTTTTATGAAGTTGATATCTTTGTACTGCACTAATGTGAAGTCATTATTGGTGTGTCACGGTTGCGCCGTGCTCCTATGCAGTTCATTATGCAATGGATGGTTTAGCAATCTGGGGTCATTTCGGGGTCTCTCATTATTAGGAAGTTGTAGTTTGCAAAGTTTTGCAATTTTTTTAGGAGAGCTAAAATATGTCTCTCGTATTAGCCTTGATACATTTAAACTTTACAGGTATAGAGGCGAAAAAAATGAATAATTATCACATTATTAATATTAAATTGGACAAAAGAGCCCATAGTCAGGTCAGTGAGATTTCCGTGGCAACTGTAATTCTGAGTAATGAAGCATAATGTCAGCAGTTCAGGTTATTATTGTGTAGTAACAAAAACAGCAGTTAATAAACAAATTTTAAAAAGTCAAATATGCCTAATTTACTGATTTGTCTAATTTGTTTTTAAAGCTCGGATAATAAAAATGTCAGAAAAGCCTGAAAATGATCAGTAGAGGATCTGTTTCAATCATTCTCTCACCTTACAAAATCTGCACTTCATTTGGTTGGTAAAACTAATGACTGTCAATGGGATTGTAAATAACCTACTTAGAGGAAATTATGCTGCAAAATGTGCTAATTAGCAAGAACAGTGCTTGCACTGGCAGAGCAAGACCATGTTATCCTTGTCCTCTAAAGCTGAATGCTTGTCTTTAATACCATTGGGTCTCCTCTCTAACGCTATAAGGGTTAAGGACTTATTTCTCTATTGTTGCTGCTGCCAGAAGTCTACATGTCTGTATGTTCAAGCTGCACAGCGGCTCAGATAATTGTATCCAATATGAAATAAAACACAAAAGTATGATTCAGGTTAATGCCACACATCACCAGAGAGTTTTACAGTAAGTGTACCCGTTCTCCTTTTCTCCTTCGGAATGGAATTCAGGTGTTTGAATAAGAAAAACTAAACAACACAACGTCCCAGTTGAGGAATATTTTGAAATGCATGAAACATTAATTTTAAAAGGTTAAGTAACCATAATATCTGAATACCTGGAGACAGAGATTACAGCCATATTACCTAGATGACAATAAGCCATTTCATTCAATTCAATTCGGTCCTTTCTTGACAAGCCCTAGTATCAAATTGAACTATTATCAAAGGCTTATATATTCATGCCCGGAGTTTAAATATCAGGGAAAAACAGAAATGTGACATTTTTATTGACCCTGACAGAGGTCTTCTTGAGGAGTTTTCAATGTAACCCTGTCAACATGTAACAATACACAGAAGGTGATGATAATTTAACAGGAAGGCTGCAAGCAAGCGGCAGCGTGTCTGTGGACCGTTCTGAACTGTAGAAAAAGCTCCTACTCCTGCTGCTACTCATGCTGATGCCTAACAGCTATGACAACAGCTGTTTTTTGACGGTCTGGTTATGAAGCAATTTGTCAAGACTCCTGACAACTTAGACTAGAAATTCTGCAATGGAGGAATGTGAGTGTCAGTCAAAGCTTTTACAGAAGACAAGCAGCAAGATGTGGTGCTAAAGACTGAATGGATTTCTGACCCATCGTGAAGGTCTCCTGTGGGTGTGAAACATGAGTGATGGACATGTAGGGAGATTTCTCTTTTGGGAGGAATCGTGTGTATGGTACATGCAGTTTAACTATCGTTATGTAGTACAGAAACTGTTTAATCAATTATTTGATTAACAAGAACTTAATCTCTAACTTTTAATTTTTTTGATTTATCTCTTGGGTCATTTATAAGGCAAACAATGCAAAACTTTCTCTGGTTCCAGCCTCTCAAATCTGAGAATTTTCAGCTTATATGGGATAGCCCCCCCCCCCCCCCCCCCTGCAAAGGGTAAGTGGTTACAGAAAAATGGATGGATGGATTTTTCAGCATTAACAATGATAACACGTTAGCAAATATTTCAGTGTCTTGGGGAACATACTAGTGAAGTATTGAATTGAATTGTGTCTTTATGTGGTGTATTTGGTGAGTTCTTATCTTCACAGAAAACATCATGGCTCAGTTGTTGTGTTTCAAAGTCATTTTTCACTCCACGGGGTGCTTAAAAGCAGTTGTAATGTAAATTGAATGGAATTTAATCGAATCAGCCTCAGTACCTCCTGCACACTGGCCACTGTTACATCTGCTTCCTGAACCCCCCCAGCTCAATTGAAGTTAATTATAATGAATGTAGGAGGAAGTATTTGGACGATTGAGACAAATAACTAATCTGTACGCTGCAATTGAATTGTTCTGTTGGTAATAGAGCCTCCAATCAGGGTTGGACACTTCTCTCCCTGCTGACTCCAGATACCAAAAAACAACAACAATGTAGGCTCATTTGCTTAGTAAAGATTTTTGTTCGTCGTGCTGATTTCCAAATTCAATTTAAGGCCAATTTCTTGCCAAGCAAAAGAAAAAGGTCCTCTGGAGTGCTGAGAGTCCCTGTTTTGATCATTGTTTTCTCTCAGGTTGGAGAGAGAATTATTGATTCGGATTCAAATGAAGCTGTTGTGAAGCGAAAGGTCTATTTGTCGAAACTCGCCGGCGTGCGTCTTTCCAGATAATGAGGAAGCATAATGAAGCGTGTTAACTCTGCGCTCTGTCACCATCAAAGTCAGTGACAGGACTTTGATTGGCACCTGTCGCCGAATCAATTGAACTGAACATGTATGCCTTGCCGTAGGTTTTATTTTTGTGCCGTATAAATGAGTTGGAAGGGTCTATAATAATTCGCTTCTTCTGTCATTTCTTTCTTGACAGTTTCAGGGGCCTAATTGAACACATTTTACAGTGTTGGGCTATGTCATTCCTAGTTCTCCATACAGACGGAAATGATGCATTATGTCGCGTTGTAGAGAGTGCATAAAATCATGTAAATGTATGGATCTCTCCGCACTCTTTATTCTCACTTACACACAGCAGGATGAACGCTGCGATGAAGTTTGAAGTTTATCATCTCCACTGGTAAAGGAGGTGATGTGCCATTTTTGGATGAAGCCGGATGATGTGGCACACGGATAAAACAGTTGAGTGAGTCCTCCCACGAGATGCCATCCCTTAGATCTTTAATTAGGCCAAGAGAAGACAGGAAAATGTAATCAATCCTCTCACCTCTGGGGTTTCTGTACTGGGAATATGCAATAATGTATATTCTCATGGGACGGCATTTTCATTAATATTTTACTCAACAAAACCTTCTTTTGTTAACATAAATATCAGTAATGACAATTTTATAGATCGCCAAAGTTTAATTTACACTTGATTTCTGTTAATTGTGAGCAAAACAATGATAAAGAATATCAGAGATATTTCATGTAATAGCTTTAAAAACTGGTTACGACTGGTTCTCAACACACATTCTAACATAAAAAAACAAACTTTTTTTTTTTTTGGAAAAGGACACTGAAGTTGTTGCAGAAGCCCTTGCTGTTTACGAGTACGCAGTGAGGTGATGTTATAGGCCTAATTAAAGCATGCAGACGATTGAAGCTTCCATTTATGCCACAAGACGTTTGGGATAACTTTAATTTATGGAGCACAGAGAGAACTGGTGCTCTGACACACGCAGCGGGGGTTCTTTGAAAGCGGGTTTGCATTTTGCCGTGAAAGAGCTTTGAACATCTCTCCCAAAAGCAGGGCAAGAATCAAAAGGCTAATGCGCCTAACGCACCGCAGTGTTCTATATCCGAAATTGTCTTGAACTCGACATTATTCAACAACAAATCCTTGTTAGGTTAGGTGCATGTCTGCCATGGTAACATGAGGCTCCTTATGGTTCTCCTAACTGGGGAGATGCATGTTCACTTTTAGATTATTACAAACACTTGTCTTGATACAAGTGTTGCGTTCCAGATTTGCATGACATTAGCGTTCAAGCTAAATTTGTTGTTAAGCTGGGGTATGTTTCTGTTGTGCTGTTTCCAGTGTGGCGCCATCTGACTCTTTGCCACCCCCCACTGAGCAACAAAGATGTTGTTATTCTTGTCAGATGCTCACAGCAGCTAATTGGAGAGGGACAAAGATTCAAGACAACCAATACTGCTGCTATAGGTAATTTGAAAAAAAACAAAAAACATGTCCACTTTCAGTATTTCAAACATTCTCCACAGCTATAAACCAACGTATATAAGTCAAAATCATATGTGGCAAAACTCCTCACAAAAGTAAAGTGAATTGATGGAGATCAAGCGTATAATGCTGAGCTACTTCTACTGATATCAGTGCTAATTGGAACTCCCGTCGTACGGGAGCAACATCTGGTGAAAGTTTTGTTTGTGCATGTAAACACTTGCCTACAGTAGCAGGATGATCAGTGTCTAGACTGGATCTTCACTAACTATGTGGTAACAAGATGCCTACTTTTGCTGGTAGAGCGCAAAATTCTGACGCAACAGGGAGTTCAACCACTGATGGTGAGTGACTGCTGCAAAAAAAACATTTCACAGTAAATTTACAGTAAACAACAGCAAAACGCTCTATTCTTTAGACTTCCTGTGTTTTATAATTGCATTATATTTCTAAAAATACACGAAACAGTTCATTACTGTAATATAAATAAATGTACAACACAATACTGGCCACAGTTTTATCAGTAAATGGCTGTATATTTACAGTATGCAGACTGAATTTGAATCCTCATTATGTATCCTGTATGTAATGATCATTAGAGACAGTTAATGCAACTACAAGTAAAATGGAAATGGACTGTATTTATATAGTGCCTTTCTCATCTGACCAACCACTCAAAGAAAACCACAACACAAGCCAGCCTTCAGCCATTCACGCACACGTTCATGCAAGAAGGCAGAGGCTGGCACCCTGCAAGCCACCTCATCAGGGGTGATAACCATTCATGCAATCACTCACGCACCAATGGAACAAATGGAATGGAACAGTTTGGATCTCCGCATCTCGCTCAAGGAGACTGCAGGTCGAACCACTGGCCTTCACATAAGTGGACAACCGCTCTACTGTACCTCCTGAGTCACAGCCATTCCCACTAAACTACTACTACAACTACTAAATAAATAAATAAATTAAAAAAAATGATTATTGTTGTTTAGAATTTACAGTGCATTTTTCGTAAACAATGACATTCTCTTAAAGTGCTGTAATCACATATTTCTCTCAGATTGCATTTCGGTTTACAGCATTTCACTGCACTGTTCAAGTTTCACTGTAATTTTACATCAACGTTTTCACGTGTGATGGGTTTCAGTTTTGCAATTTACTTCATGGTTTGCAATGGCGAGGAACACATTGAATAGCTGTGTAAATGAAACTGAAAGCAAACCTTATGATCTGTGAAAGTCCAACTGTAGCCTTGTGGAGTGCAGCTGGTAAATGTTTTATCTCGATGAGCCTGAGGAGTTCAGTAAAATTCATTAAGCCTTTTTTTTTCTTCTTTTTTTTTTTTTTACTTCCACAAGAGCTGAATGCAACTGAAAGTTACTCCTTCAACACTTTACTCTTCCATAAAATCAGTTCCTTAGTTAAAATAAAACTCACCAGAATCTGTATTACAGTGTGTTTTCCCTTTGGCCCATTTCTGTTCTGTTTGGATGGCTTGAGAATATGTTTGGATAAAATGAGAATAAAATTGCCCACTTACAATTCCTCGGGGTTGGTGTTGTGCCAGGCAGCCACAGTATTTGGTGGTAAAAAAATAAAAGCAGATATATAGTCTGTAATCTCATGAATGTCGATGAGGTCATTTGCTACTGTATACTCAGCTTCTAAAGTGTGATGAATGCTGTGCGTTATGAATGCTGTGCGCATCCACTGCTCCAGTTTACTCCCAGAACATGACAGAGCCAGGCAGTGGCGCCAGGAAGTTACTCAAAATAATTTACTGAAATGTATACATTCATATTCTATTTCCCATTATCACATTTGCTTGATATTTTGGGTCCAATGGGATCTTGGCAGATAATTTAGCTGAAACATTGTTGCTTTCACAAATTTAAATCGTAATGCATGGTGTTAGATACGCTAGTGATGCTAAGCAAAAATTCTATGACTCTTTCCTTGGAGCGGATTTATCCAGCAGCATCAATATATTGATGGAAAGCCACAAGCCAAAACATACATCTTACATCTTTAGTCCATCTCATGTAAAAATTATTACCATTATAAATCATTTTAGGTTCAATGTTTCATTACATTTTAGAAGAGTCTTTCAGTTTGGTGGTTATAAAAAAAAAGAAGCAAGTGTGTATTATTCATTATCTTTGCGGATGTAATAATTTTATATACACAAAAAGTGCTTTTTTGCACTGGCTGGATTGTACTCTTTTTTTTTTGGAGTGTTGCGCAACTTAGTCAATGATTTTGCCTGGGAAGAGAGCATATCTCAACTTGTTTATTTCCCTTCTACTTACAGTCACATGAGGAGGTTCTTAGTAAGTCCTGGAGGAAGGAAGCCACCTTCAGAATGACATAAAGTGATGCTGACTACCTTTCGGTGAAAGTAGCTCCTCTTGACAGCAGTATCTTTATGTTTTCCTGACTTTCGCATTAATGTGCATTCTTAAATCAGCTCTATTTCCCCTTGAAGAAAAACATACTTTTCTACTATTATCCAAGTTTCATATTGAAACATATTGTACGTATTCTGGATGCCCTTCGGCATCTCTGAGCAGTTTGAGTATTTTTATCTGAATGCAGTCCTCATGGGGAGTGAGAGCTGCTGAACGCCTACACAGCCTCTGTGACAGCCTTCGAACCAAGCAACAGCACTGAAGCCAAGATGCACTACCTCGGTTTGTGTCGTTGCAATGCACCTGCTTTGACGGTCTACAGAAAATGGATGCCGCCTCTCACGCACACAGTCGATGACATCAAGTGCTGATGGTGCGCCTGCAACTGAAAACTGCTGAAAAGTGACCCTGGCTGCGCCCTTGTCAACGACTCTGAGTAACAAGTGAATGGAAATTGGTTTTACCTGAGTCAGGTAATCATTACTAAATGAATTTGCAGCTGGGCCAAGGGTATAAGTGGGCTAAATATATATCTATGAGATGAATACAAATTTCACTTATGTAATGAAAGGCGGGCTGGTTATTGATTTTGGAGGTTGCACTATGCACGCTTTTCATCGCTGGCCTGTTCTACATTAGAATGATGAGTTTTCAATTTGCCAGGTGTTTACATGAAGCTGTCAACAATTATGATTTTAATGTTTTGTTATGTTTCCTCCGGTCCTGCAGGTCCTCCAGTCCAGTGCAGATATGCAAATGATTTTTCTTTCATGCATGCATAATGAGCCTAAATGTGAATTTTGTCCCCGCGTTGATTTCCCCAACCCGTGGGTTTCTACGCCGTCATCATCATAGCAGACACATCTCCTTCATTATCATCATCATCGTCGACTCCATTGCCATCATCTGCATCCTAATCATCATTATAATCAGAGATATCATAATTATTACCATTGTGAGTGTACGGATGGCGCAATCATTGCCATTGTCGCGTGTTAATAAAGTGGCAGTGATTCATTTCTCCGTGGCTGTGACTGTGTTCATTACGCCTCAATAACAGATGGACCCTGTTAACTGCACACGTCTGACGACTGCTGAAGTGTCGGCTTCAGCACACTGAGCATCTGGGAGGACATGGCCTGTGTATCAGAGCTGGTCTGTGCTCTTCAATAATTCAACCCTTCCAGCTGTCTCATATCAGGCCCAAAGCTCCACGGCCTCCAAGCTCACATTGGAGAAATATCCAGGCACTGCAGTGGACCAACTTTAAGTGGACCCTTGCACCAGTGTTGTTACTCAAAAATCGATGCCTGAAACGGTAATATGTGGGCTGCTATATGAAACCTTGTTTCTACACAGAATACACTTGACCTTTATTTAAAAGGAAGTTTTTCATAGACGCTGCTCAGTTTGACTAATTTCTCTAACTATGGAAGATATTAGTCTTTTTTTTCACACAAGGCAGACTTTTTTGTAAGGCGAGATATCTTTAATTATTGACTGGTGCCCTGAAGGAAAGTGGTTAAAGATCCTGGAATTTATTTTTTCTCCTATAGGCTCCCTGGAAGAAGAGAATGGATCTATGGCTGTGGCATCCTGGTGAGATGAAAGTCTAATTATCTCTCAAGAAAATGAGTGGAAAGGCTTTTTAATTAGGACCCGAAACGAATGTGCGCACTGAGAATTTGTGCATTGTGATGGATGGTGTGTGCATCTCCTTAGTGACTGCAGACAGCATAATAATCTGACGAAGGGGAGTGAACTGTGCAAAGCAGGGTGGCCAGTGAATAACAAAACAGGGTGAAGAAAGTGTCGGTGGAGGAGGGGAGAACCCAAGGTGGGGTTGATGAGGGAATAAGAGGGGTGTACCCAGGAGTAGGTTGGGGTAAGACCGAGGGAGGTGTGTGAGGCCCGATCACATAATTCACGACGCAGATAGCGGTGAAAAAGAGGGATAAGAGTTGGAGAGAGTGATTAGTTAGAGAGAGGTAAATAAGACAGAGATGTAAGAAAAAAGGGAGAATTAGAGAGAAAGAGGGAGCAACAGAGCCCCAAGCTGCAGCCATGATTGGTCCTGTTCCCAGCGTACAGCTGATTGGTTAGCCTTCTCCACACTCCCCTCTCCTTGGCTCTTACCTCCCCTCTCATCTCAGCATGGGGTCCCACAGTCGCCAAGCCCCTTAATGCTCCCCCACTTTTCTGCTGCGTGGCTGGCATGCAGAATGCATAATTACGATATAATCTTAATCAATGTCTTTGCATCTGCAGGAGGAGTACAATAGCAGCTGGATTTAAACAATTTTTTTAATGTTTGTTGTTTTTTTTTCCTTTACTTTAACGCAGTTCGATAACAAACAAGAGCGACATGCTGCAAATGCAACATCAGCCTGACATGTAAATTCACCAGGAGGAAGAGAATGCACAATGACATGATAGTGTCTGTGCTAACTGGATTATAGCTTGAAAGAGTGGATGTGAGCTGGGTGCCTCAGAATTGGAATGGTTTTGGGAAATAAAATAAACATGCTGTTTGGTTGCAGGTTATTGATTCTACCTCCTCAGGTTCAGACACCATGCATAGTTCAAATTTTTCCCTCCTCATTTCACTCATTGAAAATAACTTAAATAACCTTGACGCAGCACGTCATCTGTGCAGCAGCAGGCGGTCATCAAGTGTGATTGAGAATGGGCAAAATTGATTGAATAGATGAACCATTCTCACTATATATATATATATATATATATATATATATATATATATATATATATATATATATATATATATATATATATATATATATATAGATAGGACATAATGAATAGGCCAAAGGACTACAAAATAAATGCACATTAATAACCAACTAGAAATATGCTGTTTTGAAGAGGCTCTGAGTGTTTCCTCTTCACCACATGTATCTATGCAACAAATTGTACAGGTGGCTCAGCTGTTACATACCCAACTGTGAGCAGACTTGACAGCATTTAAAGCAGTAGGTGTGAAGGTTAGGGTTGTGCCCTCAGTGGGGTTTGCAGGGAGATTGGGTCATTGTGCTGTGAGGGTGATTAATGAACCATGAAATCACATGCAATCAAATCTAGAGGCATTGATATTTCATTTTTTTCCTAATGAATCTTTTCTTTTTAATATTTTGAACATTTTTCAGCCCATAGACTTCCTTTGATAAACAATTAAATGAAGCAATAAACATGCCGGAATGTCATATTTAATCACTGTAAGCCTGAAACAACTATGGGTTTCACAGAAGCAGAGCTAGCTCTGAGACCAGACTGAGAAGACGTCTAACTGTAGGAAACAGATGGGGAGTTCAACACCTCCACGGTTTCCTTTACATCCCAATCACAACACATTCGCTCGTCTCTCTAATTCCCTGGTGAGGACACTGTGACCCAGCATATGGCTGTACAGCTCCTCTGAACTCTTGTGAAGATGGATTAGCAGGATTCAGTGTGCCATGACTTCTTCTGATGAGGAGGGACAAGACTCAAGTCTCAAAGAGACTCTGCCATTATAATTCTGACTCAAATTTAACAATGATGTGCGTTGTTAAATGGGCACTTTCATCACTATCACACAATAACTTTAGCCTTTTTAAGCCTGTATTAATTGAGATTTCCTGAACATCAATGTTTCCCTGAACTCGACATTCGAACCCTCAACTTCTTAGAGTAAATGGGGTGATTAGTGATTTTCAGCGTGTGAACTTGTACGACTCAAACATGCCAAACATTTTTATTTTATTTTAGTTTTGCCATTATTATGTTCATTTACCATGGTAGGCTAACTTAAGTGGACTTTATTCTAGAGTGGCACAGCCCGCCTGAGACAAAAAATAACTGAAAAACAATTCTGGGTACAGACGTGGTGTGACAAAAAAAAACAATTGTCCTCAGTATGCTGTGCACATGAACGGACATAGCTTTGCTCATTCTCTTTATTTTTTGATAAATTTTATTTTCCTCCCATGTGATTATGTGGCAGGGAAAAGGACTACAAAGAACTGTGTAAAAATGTGTACAATCTGTTTAGTAATTATTATCCCCTGCCACAAATGAAGTGAGGAGGGGGATATAGGAATGGGTTCCATCTGTCCGACCACCCATCAGTCCATCACGTCGTTTCCGGAGCTTAACTCAAGCACTTCAATATTATTTTCAATGAACTTTGTACACACAACAACCAAGTACTTAAGTGGTGCTTTTTGCTATTGTGGAACTTTCATTGTTTGTATTTGCTTTCATTTCCATAGTTACAAGTTGAATTTAGGCTCATTTGTGAGTGGGAAATGAGCATAATTCTAAAACTGCTCAGTATTTTTTCACGGACATTTATGTTCACATATCCCATGTACTGGAGAGGTGCATTTAATAAGCATTGTATTTATTAATTTATTTCTGTTAATTTTTGAAAATTGAACTTTAATCATATGCAATTAACAGGGACAACTTAAATAACTAATTTCACGCTTGTTAAAATAAATGCATTGTTGTACCGGAGGCAATGCGACGCAGAGAAGCAACATTGTGGGTAAAAATAAATAAAATAAATCAAAGTTTGTCCATGATGTAGTTAAAATGAACCAGTTAATTAATTCAGTGCCAATTAATATAGCCTATGCTTTCCAATCCTGCATAACCAACTGCATTATCCTTTGGCTAAATTCAATATGCACACAATGAAGCTGGCAAGCAACCACATGCCACACAGACAGTCTGTGTAGCAGGAAAAAATCCCATCACCTAGGTGACACTACATCCGTACCCAAAATATTTCTGCTGCTACGGTAAAAGTTCCTCGCCATACACCCAAAGGTCTTGCACTGAAGTACAATTTGGAGATACTGGGTAATTTCTATATACGACAACTTGCATCGATTCGTCAACACTCTACAGGAAAATGCTGTACTTTTCCCCCTAATACATTTATCAGTTGTAAAGTTGCAGAGCAAGCAAAACATATATGATAAGCTCATACATTATGATTCTGAATTTCCTGGTAATTGATTGCAATTGTGATCAATAGCTTGGTGAAATGCACAGATGCGCCACACTGGATGACCAATCACATGGTTCGCTGCAGTTCCACAGTCAAATTCTGTTAACGGTGTGGTCAGGAGGATTTTCTCTTCATCTATACTTAAAGGCTTGGAGACCAGTGTCTGTTATCTGTCCAACACATTCCTCTGGGCAGCCATTCTGTATTTGGACAGCAGTTTGGATTAAGCCTTTGTGTGAGGAGTGTGCTTTTGAGTGGAAGAGGAGATACGGTGGTCTAGTATGGCGAGTGGAGGAACACCTGACACATGGTGCTGCAAATGGGCCAGTGATGGATGGGCAGCTTGTTCAAGACGGCAGCTACCTGACATCTGTGGCTATGGATGGGGAAGGCTAATTGAGAACATCCTCATACCTAAACGTCAGAATCCTCAGAGCCTGTGTCTGACAGAGATGAGCAAACTGAGCACTCATCCATCTCAGTGAAACATACCCCCTGATTCAGTAGACCTGTGCTTTATGGATTGTGACTTGGCACCTGTTGTTAAATTTAGTAGGTGCTCTACTAAAATCTTTCTGACCCATACTGAGAGAGTTTAAAGACAACAGCAACTGAAAAAAATACAGCGGATATAACATTAAGTGCCTTGTTAAAGCTGTGATCACACAGGACTCAGTCTTTCTCCTACTTAAATGCAAGGCGCATGCAACAGGATCGCTGGCAATAGAAACAGCGCAGTTGGTTTACAAGGAGCATTGTAGTGTAAGCTATTCAGTTCTGGTTGCCAAGCAACTAAATGGGGGAAAATAATGTTGAAAAGGAAAAAATAGGCAAGAGAAAGCATAATTCTTTGCTCGAAAAGGAGAGTGAAAAGCTTATGATACACACATTAAATATGAGCCACCATGTGATGCCACTTAACAGGACTTTCAGCCCTCCTGCTCATTTTGTTTCCACCCAGGTGAAGACAAGCATTAGCAGAACTGCTCATGGTTAATGTTTTGCAGTGATTATTGCAGGACTCAATAAAGCTTCAAGTTTCTTTTGCTTCCTGTGGGACCAAAATGACCACTGCTGCAGTTCATGTAAAAAAAATTTTTTTTTTAAATGGAGATAAAAACATCCAGTCCTTTCTTACGATATACATGACCTCTGTCATGCAGCACTGTCGCCCAAAAAATCTGGTTTCAGGAGTTAAGATTCTTGTTAAATTAGTCTATTACAATAAAACTCTATATTCCTCTAACTACATTCAAAAAGTGAAAGATCGGTTTAGCTAATTGTAAAGGCCCATTTATGCTCTATGTTTAGGACGGATACAGAGACAGACAGAGCCTTCTGTGCGTCTTCTGTGCTCTTTTTGCTCGTAATCGGACACGACTTTGGAGAGCTTTCGGATACAGACGAAACGGACGAAACAGAGCAATACCACCGGAAATGGTTGAGGGCAGTGTAGCTACAATTCAAGCAAGGCACGACAAATATGCACGGAAACAACAAAGGAAAAAAAAGTACATCAAAAAATAGAAAAAAAGTACATCATTACCTCCGCTTTTGCCGCTTTACTAGGTACATTATCAGAATGCCACATTTGTTGTTGTTGTTGACACTCACTGCCCCACTGCGGTTGTATCGTCGACATAGAGCAGACCTGGGCATTGTATGGCCCCCGGGCCACATACGGCCCTTTGGTTGACTCTGACCGGCCCGTGTAAGGTTAATTGGAAATTACAAAATAAACATATTTTGTAATTTCACCTCATGCATGGACTAAAGCTGCATTGCTTTTATTTTGAAGTTGTTTTTTATTCACGTACATAATGACGCAATACGTATATCAAGCCCTGAGCATGATTGGATCGTTGTCACAAGACGACTTTAGCCCTCAAAAATGTCCGCTCATGCTAAAAAAAAGAATGGTAGATGCCGAATGCAGGGTTTTCAACAAAAATTGGACTGCTAAGTACTTATTTACTGAAGTCGGAGGTAAAGCCGTGTGTTTAGTTTGCGGGGAGCAGATCGCCGTGTTTAAGGACTACAATTTGAGTCGGCATTACGAGACGAAATACGCGGAGAAATACAAAAACTTGACTGATGCAGAAAGGGCGCAAACATCGGAAGCTTTGCTAGCTAAGCTGCAAAAGCAGCAAGGCTTTTTATTTAACCAAGCTTCACACATCCAGGGATGCAGCAACCAAGACCAGCTTTGTGATATCCCACAAAATCGCTAAAAACAGTAAGCACAAAGACAATATTGTGATGTCTTTAGAATGCTAAGAACCTTTACACAACTTTCCAACAGTATATGAAACTCAAAATGTGTTTTGGAGTGAATGTGACTGAAAATGTTCACTAATATGAGTCACAAATGGTAAAAAACGTTCACATTTTGTTTACCATTGTTTTGGGAAATTTGATTGAATAAATGACATTTTTTGTAAGGCAACCTCACTTTTTCATTGCTTAACTATAACATATACTCTTACCAGCTTGTCAAAACAATGCTATTTACTGCTTTTTTATAAAGAAATACAATTAATATTATGCAGAATTGAGTTCAGCCTTTTGGCCCGGCCCTCCACAATATTTTCTGTTTCTCACGTGGCCCCATGGAAAAAATAATTGCCCACCACTGACGTAGAGGATGTACGGAAGTATGTGCGGGTCGACGTATAGACTGTTTATGGATGGACGTACCATTTCCGCAGGTAGAGGGAGCATAAATGGGCCTTTCAAATTCAAGCACTCATTGTATAGAAATGCTCCTTTCCGATTGTAAGGATAATTTAACTACTATTTATTCTGCTCCAAGTAATACCAATATATAACAATTTCCACAATAATCATGTATTTTGTCTGAAAAGTAACCAGTGACATGTCAAATATTGACTTTTATAAAATGAACAATATTTCTCTGTAAAACTGACAGGCAGGAAGGGATGATTTGCATAAAATACTTAATATACTTAATAACAAGTGCTTCAGACTGTAGCCTTAAGTACTTCACTTGAATAATTTAGTCCTCTTACATACTTTCCCCCCATTGTCAGTGTGACTGTAACATTTTTAGGATTCATCGTAGTGTGGCCTCTGACCAAGAACATCTCCTTCCCTGCAGACAGACACACACCAGCACATAGAATGTGAAATGCCCGGGCATCGTTGACAAATCAACAATGAGCTGAAAATAGATTTAGATGAACTCCTATTGTTTAAGACATGGTTTAGTGGGCATGGCACATCTCTGGTATCAGTATGGAGGTCCAAAAGAGTCGGCCATTTCACGGCCTATTTCTCTCTCTCCCATAACGAAATGGTGACATTCTGCTTTGTCATTTTGCCACCACTCATAGCTTAGTATAGGTCTCCTGACAAATTAACCCACTACCCCAAGAGTCATTCAGCCTTGTCACTGCCATGAATTTATCATGAGAAATGTCAGTCAAGCGACAGACCTGGCAGCATAGTTGGAGCTTTTTTAATCTGTCTGTTGTGCAAACTTCCCCTTGGAGCATGACAAAAAGAAGATTGCATCAATTAATATAAAGAGCACCAACATTAAGCATGTACATGTATCTTTGCTGTCTGACTGGTCTTACACAATTGCAGTCTCAAGTTTGCAGCATTTACTTGTAAGCAGCATTTATGTCACAGCAGTTGAAGGATTTTAATTATTAATGCAACTGCTCTTTTTTTATGACAGAATTATTAATAAATATGATGTGTCATAAAATACGTATGCAATCCAGCATACTGTACTGTATATTATAAATATTGGATGGCTAAAATGTCATTTAACTTTCTGGGATCACTTCTCAACTTTCTGTCAATGATCCAATGGTTTATTAAGTTTTATAAGTTTGGTAACATTTCTATCTAATTGGATCATAATCTTGATTTGAAAAACCTTGTTTCACTCATAGTCTAGCAACAAAAGTTTTAAATGGTAATTAGGCAAAGGCCCCAGAATAAAAATGCAACTGTGACATGGCAGTGAAACACGGTGGAACCCTTTCAAAGGTATAGAAGACTCCTTCAATAATAAAAACAATGCAACACTAATGAAAACACAATTATGTTGCATTCTGTTTCGGCCCCTACATAACCAAAATATTAAACCTTTAAACATTGAAATGTTCTCAAAAAGCTTTGACAGACACAGACTGGTGGATTTCTAGTGTCAGAAAAGATATATATATATACTGTATGTGCTGAAATTTCCCTGTGGTCTGGACAAACTAAAAGGGCTTTAAAGATTATGCTATAACTTGACATTATCCACAGGCGATCCACAGCTCTGCAGCATCATTAAAGTTCTGGGGAATTGACAAAAAAATCACCCTCCTAGAGGTGGTGACATTATCATCTTACTGCACTGCAGAGAGGCATATTGGATTAACACTCCCAACACCTTTTGGCCTGAATGAAGAACTGAATTTGTCATGTTTCCTCCAATTTATTCACGATGGATGGAATACTTGTACTTCTATCTTCGTAACAGACAAGTCTGTGTCCGTTTGTTTCTGATGATGATGATATACACTGTAGCCTTGGATCCATTATTATTATCCGCTTGAAACCCTGTTCAAACGATTGTCCGATAACAATGGTATACCTGTTATAGATTTTGTACACGTCATCCATATGAAGCCAGAGTGATGTGTTGGGATTCGTCCGTTTGTACTAGTGAAGGCTGCACATCAATCCGTTTGCTCCTGTCCTTTTTTCTCCTGGAAGTTTCCTGTCCTTCAACTCAGAAGTGCCTGATTCAGCTGCATACTGCTTGGAGAAGTGTGGAGAATCTTTTTTTCTTTTAAAAAAAATCCTCATTATCGTATATATCAGGACTCCTCGCCCAGAATGTATTAGTCATGTTGGACTACTAAAAACAATGTGACATCTATCTATAGGGGGTTTAATGAGCCTTTAAATCCAAATTAATAAATTTATTATGGTGCTTATGGTACTACTGTACTTGGATAGTGCTGCATATGTCACTATGGCTACATTTAACTGCACTACAATGGCTGAAAATAGCTTGTTGCCTTGGTATTTGGTTTTATTTTGATTCCCTTTGGATACATATTTGTCAAAATCCTTTCAGGGTTGAATACATGTAATATTGCTGTTGAGGAGATTATCTCAAGGTTTAACAGTCACATTTGTCAGTCAAACCTGCACCATACAAAAAAAAATAGAACAAAAAAAAGAGAAAAGGATCAAGACCCTTATTTAGAAGGCTCATCTCTTAAATGCCTCTGTATCTTTGCAGATAAAAGTGGGACCTCTGGAAGCTCCACTTTCTACTCTCCCACGTGTAAATATTGATCCAAAAACAGTTGCAGGAGAAATGGATTGCTCTATTCAAACACTGGTGCAGGTCAGAAAACATAAGCAAGTTTGATTTTCCCTTCACCTAAGAGCATTAGACTTGCTTCAGTCTAACACAGAGTAAATTTACAGAACAGATGGTCCTCTGCATTTCTAGGGGTATGGATGATTCCCTCTTTACCAAATGCATGCAAAGCAAATGTTAGACCGAAATTCAAAGAGTTCAGTTTTGAAATATGTAAAGACGTGGTTATATCAGATATTATTCAAAACATTAAGGTCTTTTCTGTGTCTAGCCGATGAAAACATCTCGTTATCCCTAAAGGCAAGAATTATGTCTTCTATCAAAGATTTTCATGGCAGGCAACCTAAAAGACGGGCCTCTTTTCAACCTCTTTTCAAGAGAAGGAAGGAGAGTCGATCGTCCAATCACTGCAGAGCACGAGATTGAACAAAGTATAACTGCCATGGGAGACCAATTCCAGCTCAATTATATCCACTCCCTGCTGCTCATGCCCTCTGTAGTGCTCATCCAAGATACTGAGAAAGTTCTTCTCATCTTTGAAAGATGTTGAGATTATTATTTTTATTAATAGTAAATGTAAGTTCCTGGTACGCTGCTACTTTTTAATGGGAATGTTGATTTATCAGCTTGCTCTGAAGTCACTCCTGTGTTGTCCAACATTTTGCAAAACTTGTCCCCCCGCTTCCAAATCTGATCTTGACTTGGCACTCCTCAGACAACTGTATCGACAGTTGTGGAGTCATAAGTCAATACCATGTCAGTCAAGTGTGCAAGTGGAAGCTTGGGCTCTCGGGGATGATGTTAGGTCTACACACTTATTAACAGTTGCACACTCAGTCAATTATTCCAGCATAATGTGTCAAGTCAAAGGGTTAGAAGAACACTTCATCACCCCTGTGACATGTTACACTTTGTTTCAGGTGTTTTTGGGATTTACACCTCTGCAGTTTAAAGTCATGTGAGACAGTAGAAAGCAATAACAAAGGTCTAAAAGCACAAGGAGTGTAGAAGGAACCTATAGGAGAGGCTTTATCTATAGCGGTAGTATAGGTGGGAAATATCTCTGATGTTACTTTCTTTGAAAAATAATCCCAAATTGAGTGCACTGCTCAGACAGACGTTACTTGAAGTATAACCCAGGCAAAATGGAAACGATGAAAAGGCGTCAGCCAGGCAGTCATTGTTGCGTGCTCTGTGTGTGCTCTTATGTGGGGGCGTCATTTTCATTGGTCTGTGATCCACTGTACAGTACGCACACGATGCTGCACAGCCGCGACAGAAGCAGTGGATACATACGCATGAAACAAGCCTATAGGTGTTGGTCATTCTTAATTTAAGGTATTTAGTTGAATTGTTTTACTGTACATGCTCCTGGGACCCATGGCTGAAATTAATATCACAATATATGTAAGAAATACATGTAAATTTTGTATTTAGTCCACCAGAGAGAATGCATTTTTCAGCTGTGAAATGTACAGCTCTGTCCACTTCTCTAAAACCAATTTTAAAAATTCTTATAAAGACATATTGTCAGGTTTGTCGAGTCTCAAATATCAATAACATTACTATCCTAACTAATTAGACTTAGATCACAATACTGGAATGTATACAGTATGACATTTCACATTTAAGCTGATCAAACTGATGCTCACTGCAATGAATTGTTGGCAGCTGTTGTGCATTTCATCAGAAGGTTTTTTTCTGTGTAAAAGAAATTGATTTTGTTAGTTGTTTTTTTTATCATAGTTGGCTTGGAACGATAATTTTAAATGATATTATTTTGCAAAATGCTAACATAATATGATGTCATATCAGCACAATATAATTCCAAATGACATTACTAAATTATTCTCCAAGACTCTCTACAAAGAAGCTGACCCGTGGCCATGAAAACAGAGAATGCCGTCCCACCCGTAGGGACCAGTATAGAAACCCACAAATAAGTACAGTATCAAAAGGCTGCAGTATCTGTGCAGGCTGCTCTCTTTGCTGCCTTGTTTGTTGTTCAAAATGTGCATGCTGTTCTGCACAAGTCAACAAGCAATGTAAAAACGAGTAAAATCGCACTGCAGCTCAATTACTCTCAAACTGACTCAGGCATTTCAATTAGGTTTCTCCTAATGTGGGTATGAATGTAACCAGATTATTCTGCCACATTGCAATTCAATGACTTTATTGTGTCAGCCTTGGTGATTTTAACAGAGCTACAGTCTGCACAGGCTCTGCACAGTTTATTATTGATATTCCAACTCTCGCTGTCCTGGAAAACAATTGCACCGCACAGTCAGTTTAAAGATGATGTTGAACAATGATGTTATGGCATCGTATTGTTTTCACAAACGAGAGCCTCGGAGCAGAAAGCAGCAGTGTTGTAATGAAGTTTTGAACAGCAGAGACACTGAATTTTGAAAAATTCTCAAACCTTGCATACAGCCTCTGTCAGTCCAGTTATTTTTTGTATTTTTTTATGAACGTTAGCTGACGCATATGAAACACACAGGATGCAGGAAATTATTCTTGAGCGACTGCATCTGTAAGTGAATCATGCCGTTCATTCATACTGCCACCGTATGCCAATAATGATGAATAATTGTCAAAGAGAAACTCTGTCATTAATGAGGAGAGGAGACGAGCGATGTAATGATGAGTCTAGATGTGTACCAGAGTGCCGTGAAGCAGAGATCTCTCTCTTCCCTTCGGTTTTGGAAACTGTGCCAGCGCTGAACTGTAATGGCCTCCTGTTTGCTTGTCACTTGGGGGAGGGAGAGGAAGTTGAATGAGTGGAATTAGATTGCGTTTCCCATCCCCTTCATTGTTATTTTTGGTCAAATAACACATTGCTGTTCCACTCACAAGCAGGAGCAAAAAGCAGTTGGTGTGTAATCAATCCTTTCCGAAGGGGAGTGAGGAGGGTGGGGTGGGGGGGGCTCGCTTTGTGCCTGCCGCTGTGCACAAAATGGAATAAATGTGACATTAGGGACGCGGGTATCATTACCTTGATGAATTACGGAAGGTGTAACGATTATGGAAATTGTCATCGACTGATCATTTGTCTCAATTTATTGCAGTTCAGAGCCTCTGCTGCCCAGCGCGCTGAAATGTTAGAATGTCAATAGTCCTACGCACTGTTATCAATGCTTGCTTTGCCTTCACAATGGCCGAGCAATGTAGGTCTGTTGTGTGTGTCACCCATTGCAATCCAGACGTCAACAGCAGACCCCCTTGATAGTTCATGAGGTGAAAGGGGGAGCTAATTGAAAACATTGACCAGTCACGGTGGCAGGGTGGGAATAAACTGAGAAGATGCATGGCTGTCGATGAAGGAGCTCACTTTGATTTCGACCTGCAACAGAGGAGTTCAATTTTAAAACTGCTCACTCAATATCATCGCCGTCAATCCTGAATTAAAACAGCTCTAATAATCCACACAGGAAATGTAATAATGTCTAAAAAAAAAAAGATTTGTGAAGTAGCTTTAAAGCACCTCAGTGCTTTTTCCGCCTCCCTCTTTAGCAGTTAGCATATAAGAGTAGAAATTGTTCAACTGACAGCATATCGGAAAAATACATAAAAAAAAAAAAATCGCCAAATTACAATATCAGTACTAAACTACAAATTACACACACAAGATTAACAATATCGCCGTGGTAATTAGGTCTTTGAAGACGAAGCCATCGTAATATAGCAGCATGCCATAGCACACTGAAGTGCGTCCCAAAGAGATCCATGGAAAGATATTGCACTGTGCCCGGCGTCAACAATATCAGGCCACCGTAGGGAGCTTGTTAGCACTCTGCATGTTTGCAAGTATTATCATAACGCCCCTACAATAAAAAGAGAGAGAGACATTTAGGCCGTTTTACTCACGTGACACATCGTATTCCCCTTGTTGAGAATATATATGAATATGATTAAACCCTTGACATTCATAATTTGCAGTGCGGTGGTGAAATTGGTAACCCTGTGAGACAATAAATCATAGTTATGTCAACTGCACTCATTAGACTTCAATTTATGAAAATTGTGCCGGATATGAAGATTTGCAAAGGTCCAGATTCAATGAAAGCCTGTGATAGAGCCCCTCTGGAGAGTTTTCTAATCGCTGCAGCAGGAATATGGCCCCGTAATGGAGGACATATCTCTTCATTAGCCCTGTGCTAGAGTACAGTAGCATTCATTCAGCCTTTGATAAACGCAGTGCAGTTTTCTTATCTTGGCACTTTTAGTGCACAAAAGTTGCCTACGTTTAACTCTCAGAGTGAATGTTATTGCTAGATGTACTAAAGCACTAACCAGCTAGGGAAGAGCATGATGGTGTAGGCCTATTTAGTTCAAATTAGATCTGAATCACTTTTACTACAGCACAAGGAATTTGTGCAGCAGATGCACGAGGGATGGTGACACTCCAACCCATAACCGGTTTTCACAATACAAAAACATAAAAAGATGCCAGTGGTGGAATTGATCAAAAGACTGGAATGATATGACTTAATTTTCACCTGTTTTGCAACTAAGTCATCACTTATATTTTTATGTTTAAGGAAAAGTAATGAGATTTTAATGTTAAAGTACAGTTAAAATACAGCTGTATGGAATGTAGATTTTTTTTTTCAATATTCAAAACTGCCCTGACATTGTTGTTGTGTGTGTTGTTTGTACAGTTTGAGAACAGGTGTTACTCCTATTGTGTAGGAAGTGAAGAAGTACATAGTGTTTGGTTTGGTGCACTATACAGTGTTGCTGCTCGTGTGTAGTGAAAGTGCTTTTATAAAGTTTTTAAGTTGAGTTTACTTGTATTGAGTGCTTTTTTCTGTTGTTTAAAATATCTGTATAATATTAGCTCAGTTTAGAGTCACCAGTTCAATATGTTGCATGTTTGTGGAGGAAGAAGGAGCACCCGGAGGAAACCCATGCATGCAGACAAGAGGAGAACATGCAAACTCCTTGAGGAATGGCCCGCAGGTTGGGAGTCAAACCCACAACCTTGTTGTTGCGAGGCAACAGTGCTAGCCACCACTCCACCATCCTGCCAGATTTCTAACTAAAAAGAGTTTGTTTTTTTAAATCCCCGCCTCTAGAACAAAGTGGTGCCATGTGTCTCAGCACATGTGCAGACAGGACAGTATGTGAAAATAAACTGGCATGTAATTTTTTCTAATTACTTTTAAATGAGTGAAGTTTACTTGTTTAATCAAGGGCAGTATATTTAAAAATTAAATTTTAAATTATTTTTTTCTTAAATTAAAACATAAAACATTTACAAGGGGTCAGAATCTGTTTTTCCAGGTAGGAAATTACACTAATATGTTTTATTTATATTTGTACAAACTTTTTTTTTTTTTTAATTGGGCTTGTATTTGACTCGCATCCACATTTCATATGTTTCTTTCAAACAACTTACATAGAAAAACATGTTAATGTTTAGTGATTTGTGTCTGAACGGACAGATTTGAGGAGGCCACCTGTACAGAAAGTCAAACTTCATTAACAGAATGGTGGTGATTATGCTACGATGCGTAGAATAGCAATGACTTCCTTGACAGACAACAGCAGCTGTTCCGTGTCCTAAACTCCACTTAGAAACCTCTGAGTTGTTTACACGCTGACAGGACTGGGTGTGTGTTTACCCCAGTTGACCAGGTGAACACTTGACTCCACACGCTTGGTGACCGCCCATCTTCATCCATCTCAAACTTTAAACACAAACCAGTGAACCAGTGACCTGTATGTTTTGTCAGAACTTACTGGTTTCTTGTATACTCTCATTTCTTAAAGGACTTACTTGACCCAAGTTCAAGGTTTTTCTTTTCATGCTTTTCTGTGGCGGTTGCCGCACGATCCCGTCTGTACAGTGTAAGTGCTGGTGTTACAAAACAGCTGTTGGACTTCTACACAAATGCTTTCAAAGTGCTTTTAGTGCACAAAGCAGCCAGTCCACATTAACATGTGTGAAGCAGAGCTGTATAGTAGCCACTATTAGAATCAAATTGAATCGTTGCCCCTTTATCCATCAATGGTTGCTATAGAAGCAGAAGTGCCGCATTTACCTCAGTGATCATATTGAAATATTTGACATTATGATCTGGTATTAGGGAATTTTTCAGTTTTTATTTTGAACTCCTGACTCCCAGTGTTAGCCATTTAAAATGCATCCTCAAATAAAAACACATTTATTAGGTGGAGTGCTGTCTGCTGGGAGGAAGTGGTGTGTTTTAATCATTCCTCTTCCACCATAAATCTACATACAGACACAGAGTTATGTATAACCGTATTCAAAATACCCAGTTGCTTGCTGACAAAGTAAATAAAACATCCCTGCCCACTGTGATACTGTCTGTCACACTCCTGATGAAAAAGTGTACTTTATCTCACTGCCCTCTACCCGTTCATCATATCAAATTAACCGCATGTAGTTTATGAAGTCTCCCACTACTACCTTTGATTTACCACAAGTCTCTTCCCTTTGATGCCGTCCATCCATCTGAAAAATTTAGAATGACACTAAGCCTGTTAGATGTTTCAAAAGGAAGCTCACTTTGGTGTAAATCATTTTTAACCACATATTGGAAAAAAAATCAATTTCTTCTAGCAAGAGTTGTGAGTTTCTTTCATTAACAACAAAAAATGAAAAAGAAATAAAAAACAAATTATTTTCTTCCTGTAATTTGTGTATCTAAATGTAATGCATCTCAGGCTAAGATCAAGTATTTAAAGGAGTTTGTTATCTGAGGGCAAGGTTAGGCAGTGAAGAGGTTTTGAAGTACAATAATGCAGGATTTTTTTAATCACCTTTCATTAAACTGAAAAGTATTTTCTATCTGCATTGTTTGTCAGGTTTTCTAGTTTTCTGCTTTGACTTGGTGATGCTGCAGCAACAGACTACAATCGATACAGATGTTCATGCGACTGTAGGATGGCCTCAGAAGAAAACCAAGCCCCTCCCACCTGGGTTCAAGTGTCCTCTGAGATTTGGAGGCGTGACAGAGAGGCATCCATCTCCATCCTCCTTTACTGTAGGTGACTGCGAAAGATTTTCTTCCTCTGAATAAATTTGAGACCCATTTGCAAATGCTAACACTCCCTACAGCATTTGCATTGGAATATTCTTACTATTACAAATAATTAAAGTTTCTTTTTGGACATTAAATGTGGCTTTTTCACTACTTTTTATTCTTTACATCACATGTAAAGGGAAAAAAAAAGAAAAAAGTGTTTCCCTAAAATCTTCGCTGTATAACCAAGGGTGAAAGCTGTTTTGTCCCTTTGGACGGGATTCATTTCCACATGAAAAGAAAAGTATTGTCCAATCCCTTTATACATGTCTGTGTAGTTTGCCTAATACAATGCTGGACCAACAAAAGGCAAAAGCCTTTGCAGGGTGAATATAATTCACTGCACATATACAGGGTGCACATCTATTGTTACTTTTGCTTTTTAACATACATCAAAAAAGACAAGACAACACATCAGACTCGCTGTCTGACCCCTTGGGGACAAATTCCTGCATACACAGGGAGAGCAAGGGAGTGTATGCATAATTTGTCAATGTTGCTTTTTTATAATGTCCACAGGTCTCTCTGTCCCCGTGGTGTGGCCCATCTGTTTTCTCTGCTGATACTGAACACGTGTAAAACATACAGAGCTGAAGAGAGATATGGGCTTTTTATTCTTTAATGTATGCTATGCTCTTGGGCTTTAATGGTGAAGTTTCTGGTTCATGTTTTGTGCATTCAGCAACGCTTCCTGCAAACCATAGGTAGCCCGGGAAGACAAAGCGGCAAATATGTTACCGTATTTAATTTTAGTGACTATTCCTGGCTTTAATCTACAGCTTTAAAAAAGGCTGCCCGCTACAGGACGCATGAATCAAGCGAGGCGTGTTTGTGTTGATAAAACTGTTTTCTGTTCAGAAATGCATGTGCAGTGCAGTATGTGGCCCATTTGTTTGACACAAAGCTTTTTTTTTTTTATGGAGTTTTGACATCTCTATTATATTCGAGTTTTAGCTTCAAATCAGCCCGTTCTCATCATGCAAAACAGAGTTACTGTATGTTACTGTGTGCACACTCATCACAGCATGCTGTAGTCTTTGAATCTGGGTGTTGAAAGTGACTGGCCTCCAATAGAGGGCACAGTTGACTGCATGGACGTTGTAGCTGAGAGAAATGAAAGCCTTGCTGAAGGTCTCACAAAAAGGGGAATTTGAATCAAGGATGAAACTAATAATGTGTTGTAGTAAGTATTTTTTTTTTTTTGTGGTACAAAATTAGCTGTTTTTTTTTTGGTTTAAGATGTGAAGGACTGTTAATCTATCATGAACCCTCTGGTGTACCAATTTTAAAAGAATCTTAGAGTGTGCATATGTTGCTTAGTAACACATAGAGTCTCTCTGAAAAGCCCCCACGAATATTACAGAGAAATGAAGAAAGTACATGTAGTTTGACTTTAAGTAGAAGGAAAGTGAATGGGTGGAAGCAGGAAGGATATTGGCTTCACCAGCAGCCCTTACATAAATGCCTCTCCTTTCTTACGTCCTTTCTTTCTTCGTCCTCTTTTTTGCATGCCCTTGACTGAAGATTGAATGGCGGACTTGGAGATAGATTGTTGGGCAGTTGCCTTTCATGCAGATAATGCCGTTTGATGGAGGCAGGTTTTTGATGTGCTCCGGGTATAATAGAAGAATCAAGCATCGAAGGCCAGGGCTGATTTTGCTTGGAGAAAAGCTGTCCTCAGTGATAACTTCATCACTGCATGTGGTCGAATATGTGGCAAATTCAGGAAGGGGATTTTAAAAAAAAGAGTCCAGTCAGAGCTGCAGTAGTTGGCCCCCTATTGAGCTATGGGGCCAGCAGACCATAGCTTGAAGGGCTGTGATCTACCACTGGTATTGTTAGTCTTTCTCTCTCCTCTCGCTTAAACCAAAACGACTTTCCCTCAAAATGCCTTTCTAGGCACTGGGATTAGTGGGCTGTTACTTTTTGTCATTAATGAAACTCTGCTTTCTGCACTCCATCCTCTAAATGATATCATTTGAAGCCCATGAGATAGGGTCTCACATGTTTTCTTCAATCACAAAGCTAATTTAAAGTAAATGTGGTTTTGGTTTAAGATCGGGGCGGAAAATGGCCGCAAGGCAAGCATACTTATCTCTGTAACTGGAACTCATCAAGATGAAGCTTTCACACTTAAAAAATGCTGAAGACCTTCGATTCTGTCTGTGAAATCAGCCGTTAAAGGCCCGTCAAAGCAAACTCACATTATATTGTACCATAATGCAAAAGACGTGGGGATAAAATCAAAAAAAAAGAAAAAAAGAAAATGCATCCATTAGAATAACCTTATTAATGGTTTGGGTTGATAGAAATCACATTGTGCATATTTATTATACAGCCCTGCAGCCATTGATCAATTCCACTAACAGCTGCTAGCTGAAGCAAAACAATATGAATGAAGCTTAATTTGACAACATTATTTTAATTTCAACACCGAGTTGTTTTCTTGTTTAATTAACAGCTTGACAAATCCTTTGCGGCTGGTCTTCTGTGAGAAATAACACATCTATTTACATCACCATGCCTTTCCCTTCTCCCTTCCTTTTGTCAGACTGAAGGTGAGAAATTGGAGTTAGCCAATTACAAGGCAGACAGAGCCATATGGAGATGAGACAGGTCCAGGGAAAAGAAGCAGGTAGGCTCACAGTAAAACCACCTCTAATGTCTCAGATTTAATTTGGGAGGATATTTTTCCAGCATACAATAGACTGCAAACTTATTTGGTGGGTGGAAGATGATGTAGTCTGGTGTCCTTTAAGGTTAATGTTTTTTTTTCTTTTCCTTTTTTTTCCTTTCTCAATAATGGAACTAGTTTAGTTCGCATGTGCAGCTGCATGTTGCCCACCAGCTGGAGGTCAGAGCCCTTTTTTATTTACGGCCTTACACCACTAGACCGGTGCTGATAGGCAGACCAGATGCGACGCTGAGCAAAGCGACGGGATGCGCAGTTTATCAGCTGACAAGTGCATATCGGACAAAAGAGCAGCTGAGCGGCTGATGAGGCTCCGCATCCTGACCGAGTGAGTTTTCTTTTAAGAGAAAAAAAAACAACAAAAAAAACATCCTCCACTGCTGCTGGGCGTATAAGGAAACACAACGGTCATCTCCTGAAGGGGAGGACGACAGCGTTTGTTGGAAGTATTTGGCTGCGCGGAGCTGCGGGAAGCTTTTCCGAGCAGAGACACGTTTCACGCGGAGCAGGCAGCTGAAGCTCTCAGCTCCTGCACATTGCAGCACGACAGCCGCGTGCGCGGTCGGTGCACCGACGACAAAGAAAAGAGTTCTGGTGGAAATTTGAAAGAATTCCACCTGTGCCGAACAGCGATTCGCCGCGACGCACAACGCCGCTGCCTGCAAGTTTGGACTAAAGCGCGTCCTTGGAAGTTTATGTTCTGCCTGTGAACGCATCATGCAGGTCAGTATGCTGTTTTTTTGTTTTACCATGTTCCTTGATGATTGATGGAAATAAATAACAGAATCGCGTGTTCTTATTCAATAACGGTGTCTAATTCGGTTTGTACGGCTCTGATGCAATTTCGAGTTCCCTGAAAAGATGTGGAATCAAAAATCTGCCGGGCTCCAAACCTCCTCCTCCATCACTACAGTGATTAAATCAACTAGATCATACTTTAAATCACACCCTATGGATTTTATGCAGAACTCCTGCTGTGATGAGTCTTGTGCAGCATTTTTTTTGCCAAATGCATCATAACCTTAAATTCAACTTGAAAGTTGTCATTTGTAAAAGTCAACCTATTCTGTGCACTTTGAAGATTCAGCGTCTTGTGTGCATCTTTTTTTCTTTTTTCTTTTTTTAAATGTCATGCTGCAAATGGCATAAGGAGGGGGGGAAATAATAGATTGTGTTGCTGCTTCCTGCAGGTTATTCATGCCACATTTTTCCTCAGTGATGACAATGAGAACATAATCTTCCTCCCAGTCTCCATCACCTCTCACCTTCTCAAGACGTCCGATCAAGAGCTGGCATGGCTCTGCTCCAATAAGTGAATTTATATCCACATAAAATGCTTTATATAAGCCTGAAAGACTCGACTGGGGTGTAAATCACCTGCAGAGATAACCCACTCTGCTGTCGATAAGCTTGCAAACTGTACAAAATCTTTGGTTTTCAGTGGAAAGGAAGGGGACAGATTTCTTTGTACCTTTTGGATGAAAATTAAAGTGACCTCTAGGAAGGTTTGGAGCAGCGATTCAAAGCCTCAGACATTGTGCAACTTTTCAGGTTGTATTTTCTGCATTAGGACAGAGGAACGGTTCCCTGACGACCACTAAATGGATATGCAATGTCTAATTTGTCATTTGATTTTGTATTTGAGTCGTAGTAGAATTTAGGGAGCTTCAGAGAGTGCTGTTAATTACACACAGTGCGTTGATTTCCTCTCTTTAATGTGTCTCAGCGACATAACATGATGACTTCTCCCAGTGCTTGGCGTGAGCCAAGAGAGAAATGTTGATCCGACTTAGCTGTGGCATGGATCAGGATATGCGCAATCTGCAAACACATGCATCTGAGTCCTCATGATAGCCCAGAAGGACAAGTAATTTCTGCCCAGCGAAATTGATTTATGGCGATTGTCTGTAGTGCTGTTGAGGAACTGCAGCAGCTGAGGCCATTTTCTGTTTTTATATCTGTCCGCTGGCAGGGACTGGAATAGTAAAGTAAAACAGATCTTCAGCACTTCAGGCCTTAGAAGTGACTTATGCCAGCAGAAGCTACCCCCAAGTCTTTGGCTGTGTCTTTGGCCACATCAGAACACAAGCTACCAAGAGAAGCAGTCTGTCTTCCTCCTGCCAGCCTGTAAAGTCATTACAGTGACCTTTATTGGGTGATATTGAACATGTAGTTTTGGGGACAGGGCAGCAGAACACCAGCACGGCCTTGCGTTACATTTTTTCAAAGGTGCTGATGATAATTCAAACAAACTCTCCTGAATCAGACGGCACCATCTGCAGCACCGATAGCGCATGTACCAACCCATAAGTGAAGATAAATGAAGTGTTGTGTGTTTACATTTTTCAGACGCACCCGGAGAGAGAGAGAGAGAGAGAGAAAACAGCGCTCTCGTAAACACTCAGCCATCAACACAATCTGCACGGCTCCACGCTGAAAAGCAATAACCCAGTGTCTGCTATACACTGTGCCATAATGTAGTCGACAATTTCACATCTAGGACCGAGACATTTAAGCCCGCCGCCGCTGTGACCCCCTATTGAGGCTTTAGCCCGACGCCTCTACTTCGAACTTCACTGGTCTTTAATCCCACTAATCAAAGCAGGTGACTACAATTTTTGATGCAGCCAAGAGCAGGAAGCTCTCAAGGTGGTTCTCACTGCGCTCAGAGCTTAAAATCATCCAATTAATTCAGAAATATTAGAAGAACTGTGTACGCAACACTGCCACTCCATGTTCATATCCTTAAGTAATTTCCCCTTTCATTATTCCTGTGGAGAATTTAATATTCTGTGTGATGAGAACTGCCTCCTTCAGGGATAATGCCGGCTTGAATACTGGCCCTAAACAGTTTTATAGATTATTAAGGAGCAATCAAGATGAGTTCTCTCCCTCTGTTAAAATTACTTCTCAGAGATTTGAGAGATATGGAGGGGGGTCGATGATGCGCAGACCACCGCTTACAAGATCTCTTATTACTTGTTGATGCCGACGCTTGCTCTAAGGATGACCTCATGAATTCTAACATTAGTTATGGCAAACATCACGAGGCCGAGTCGCCTTTTTAAACAAATCGGAGCAAACGTGTGAAGGTTAATCCAGCCTGACAAACTACCCACACTTCCCTGGGCTCGACGGATCGCTTCCACGTCATATTTACTTTACATAATTGCTGCCCTCTAATCTGTTACTATTAACACGCCGCCTGCCTGGCTATTGTCTGCTGCACTCTTTCACTCTCGCAGTACATTTTCCATTTCCTCCCATGAGAACAGCCAGACATCATGATGAATCGTCGGTGTGAAAGTAAAGCATGGTAATGTAAGTGCAGGATCTAGGACTTTTAACGAATCAAGTCCTCAGGATGGCGAGGCCTCCATTAGCGGACAGACTTGCATACTTACCTTTAATGACCTTAAGTCGGGATTATCTGGGGTCGGCTCAGGGATGCGTCACTTGAGGCAAAGTTTACCTCGCCAAAAACAGAAGTTGTGTCGCTAAATTATTGCTGAAAGTCACCCCAGGATTTAGGGGGAGGGGATTTTATGCTCTTGAAATGTGCTTACAGGGATATTTAGTGACAGCACTTGATGCATTACCACTGTAGTCCTTAACTACATTGTGTGATGCATGGGAGAGAAAAAAAAAACACTATGGATGCAAGCAGTTTTAGTGCTGTATGCTTTGTCTGAAGTCACGATGTTTTGAAATCGCTTTATATAACAGATTGTCCTGCCTAATTCATAATCATGTTTTATTAAATTTGAATACGGAAGCTTCAACAAGCTTGAGTAACAGTTGAGAATATAAATAGAATTTTATATTAACCAATAGATGGATTTACATAGTGTTTTCCATCCCGAATATTGGCTCAGTATAATGGGATACCTGCCATTGCATTTTGATTGGAAAGGAGAGCGGAGCCTCCTCAAGGGTGCAACGGCTGTAGCCGCCTCATGGCTATTGTGGACTCACTGCTTGACCTAATGTGTCATGCATAACATAAATTGATTCCTGCATCTCATTGTGTACATATGTGGAAAAACCTGCTGCTGGTGATTCATTGTGTGTAATTGTTTTTGACCAAATGCAAGCCTGCAGCTGTGCATAGATGATTTAAATCAAGAAAGGTGAAGATTTAAAGCGTGATATCTCTCGATTTTTTGTTTCCAACACATACACTGTCCCCTCGCCAAAAGCAAGCTGAGATGAAAGACACCTGCGATTTGCCACAGGATGCTGTCTTGCTGGTCCAGCTTTTGGGGCAGCAGCGCCTCACACTGTTACAACCTACAGATTAACATTTATGGCTCAGCATGCTCTGGTGGACTTTCTGGGTCAAGACCAAGTGGCAAGATTGAGCAGTGGCCCTGACTTTGTAGCAGTACAACTCTCCCTGTGTGCACTGGACTTAGCCTGGCGGGGAGAACCAAACAGAAATGGGCTCAGTTCTGTCATAGTGTGAGCAAAATAGAATTACATTGTGCTCTCTGCTTGTGAAAATTGCCCTGGATGAATACCTGCGCTGCTCCAAGGTTTGGCGTTTGTCAAAAACAGATATTCAAAGTCAGGAAATGTCAAGTATTTGAAGGACATTACAAAGTAAAGAACTCTTTCACCAACTAGTACACAAAAACACATTTGTCTTATAAGTGTTGCTTGCTTTGAAATATTGATAAGAAGTTGTTTTGATTTTTACAAGTTAAAAGCATTTTGTTTGGCCCCCCCACAGCAAATCAGTTTACAGACATTCTAGGGACAGATTTCTTTTGCACTTTTGCTATAATGGTTCTAAGAAATAGCAGCCCTGGAGGAGGTTTCTCAGAATAGCTCCAACCTCCTCAAGGGCCTCGGGTCCTCAGTGGGAAGTTTGGCGTCGGCTTCGCTCGTCGATGGATCTGCTTGACGGTCTCAGAAATTCTGGTCGTACCATCGCTGGGATGCTGAAAGCCGCAGGTCTGGCGGGTGACAAATAAACGATGTTGAGGACAAAGCAGAGGTGCTGGTCAGTCAGCAGCACTTCCTGCCTTTTTATTGTCAGCAGGGCAAAAAAAAGAAGAAAATATTGAATATCAGACCTCTGAAGAGTGTAAAAGTGGCGCCTCAGAGTCAGTGTAATGGTATACAGGTCAGCAATCTTTGACTTCCAGTGGAGAGCAATGTGCATTCAGAAGCTGATTGGCCAATCACGGCTGGGCTGAGCCTCCAAGTTTCACCCCCTGGAAGTAGAGAAACCAGTGCAATGTTGGTGAATTTTCAGATTGATGTTTCTTTAATAAGGCTTGCAGCCTCTCAGTATTCTGATACTGTGCCACCATGACCTACATACTCCTTAAAACGCTGACAACTAGAGAATAAAACCCTCCAGTTTCTTTATGGATACTGTTTGTTTGGTTTTTTTTATTCTTGCGTGGCACCGTTTGCCTAAAGAGAAAACATACGCAATATATTATTCTCTGTAAAGTGCGAAAATTACTTTCATTGTGTGCTCGCAATTTGTATTTCTTCTAATTAAATTTTATTGAAGTGAGTATTTAGATTTTTTTTTAAACAATTATGTAAAATTCCAACTACATTTCTCTATTTGGTCACATCTGATATTTTTCCAGCAATCCCAGCAGCGCTTGAGTGTTGCATTCCAATTGGAGTATCGAAGCTTTCCTTTATGCGCTTTAGCTGTCTGCCACTATTGTATGATTGCTCTGTCTATTCCAGTTGGTGCTGCAAACGATAAAATAGGGAGGGTTAGTTTGTCGTACAATCATGTGAGATGCATTTGAATGACACCCAATGTCAGCACATTAGAATACCTCTCAGGGTTTGAAGTTTTATCTGGTTTGCATGCTCCCAGTATTTCAAATATAGTTAGAGTAATGATTTTTCACCACTGTCTGAGTGCTCTGTTGATTGGCTACAGTGGTACAATAACCTCCAGATGTCCAGATTAGACTATCAAGCAAGACTGGTATTTAATTGAGAATTTGTAATTAAAAAGGCAGCGCTGTTGATCTAAAGTCATAAGATAACAGTAATTCTTTATTTATTCAGGGTGTTTTTTTATTTACTACCCATGATGTGGACAGATTTGTGCATTTTACTTTTTTTTTTTCTTTCCAATCACACTGTGTGGTTGGATCGCTCTGCAGCTTCATGACAACGCAGCTGCGGTGTCATTGCAATTTCATTAATTTGTGTAACAATGGCTCAATCGTGGATTTGTCTGTGAAATGCAACAGGTATGTGGAGTATATTTTATTCTCGCACACTGTGGAGTGAGTTCATTATGAGTGAACATTAGATGACAATTGCTGACATCGTCTTGCAAGATTCTCATCATTACTTCCTCAGATCCCTGGTGTGGAATAACACTGCCGTGATTCCAATTTGAGAGAATGGGGAAACTGTGGCCCATTGAATTAAGACTGTCTGGAGTAATTGGTGTGTGATAGGGAGGGGAGCGCCTGTTTTGATAAAAGCTTGGATCAATACTTAAGCCTTGGATATGGATAAAGACTGGAGCCCGTATGTATGAATGTACTGAATAACCTGCTATTACCTTTTCAAATAGAGGAAGATACTGCTGAAGACACATGAAACCCTGCTTTTTTTATTCTGATTATCCACACCTAGCAATTACATTTAAAAAAAAATTATAATTTGGCTGTGCTTGTATTTTTCTCCCACTAAAAATTCAATAAATATATAATTCATACTGTCACTGGTGATGGGTTATTTGGGGGATTTGTAAACATCTCTGCTCAGCTTATTATGTCGTTTACTGGCGCTGGCAGATACAGACTTTTATTATTTAATTCACACAGATAAAAGAAGCAAACAATAAAACGGAGGATTGTATTTCGAATTAGGTGTTGACCGCTGTGATTTACCTGTGACAGACAAGAAAAGTAAAAAAAACAACAAAAAAAACACCAAGTTCAGCTCAGCTTTTTTTTGTTTTTCAGAGTCACAGTAGCTTTGTTCGTCTTCTAAATGTGCCAAACTGTGAGGGATGAGGCTTCAAACCCTGCATGCATGCATGGAATAATCTGAAGTGGCTGCGTCAGAGATTTGCATCACTTTACTCCTCTTGTGAATATTCAGTATCATATAGTGAGACAAGAGACTTAGTATGGAGCAGGATTTCATCATCATTCTTGAGAGTCTCACCGAGTGTGCTAAACTCATCCGTCACCAAGTGTGCTAAGAATATAGCTGCCACTGAAATATAATTACCGGTAAGTGTTATCGTGATTTTGTTTGCTCTTTTTTCCCCGCTCTCACTTTCTTTGTTTGTCTTTTTACTTGGTGCGCTCATATACTGGATGACTATATGTATTAAAAGAAATGTCACATTACTCAAATTATAATCTAGAGGAAAAACAAAGGCCATACACAAATAAATAAATGAAACACTTGGGAACCTGCAGTATTTGATCAGATCCCCTCAAAATGCACTGATAGAAAGATCAATTTACCCAAACTTGATTGCCTTGACTCTGATTGCTGTGTATTTTTAGATAATAGTACCACATGTTGCAAGAAGGGATTTAGGCATTGAGCCTCAATAAGGAATGAACACAATCTGGTTCAGATTGCATCCAGAATTCACAGGGTCTGGGCAATGTGTTGCAGACAAACACTTCTGCTTCTCCAAAATCACTGGTGTCAGGGGGAAACAGGCAGCATCTGATGGAACACTGCCCTGGTTCTCCCTCTCCCCTTCTCCAAGCGCCATGAGGCACAGGGGGGGGAAAAAAGAGAATAATAACTGAAGAGAAACTGAAAGCGGAGAGGGAGAGAGGAGCGTCAAGGAGGAAAGGGAGGGAGAGAGAGAGAGAGACTCGACAAGATGAATTATGCAAAGCTGTCAGAGGCTGCTATTGTTGGAGGAGCTGGCTGTGTTAAAGGCATCCAGCCCTGATCTTCACCAGCTCCATCGACCGCTCTCACCACTCCCCATGGCTGAGAGGCGTCTGAACTGTGCTCCGGCAAATGGCCAACAGTGTGGAGCGCAGGGCACAGGCCACTTGGTGACAGGTGGATTGTCTTAGAGGGACACACCGGAAAACAAGTACGGTCTTTATTACCGCTGTTTACAGAGGTCACTGACAGGGAGCTCTGAGCTGACTTAAACAGCAAACCGCCGTGGAAATATAATTACAGAACAAAGGCTCAGTGAAGAGTTGCCATTTCAGCATTCTGGTCTGCGGTGGCTACTCCAGTTTTTGCAAAATGCTTTGTGTGCTGAAGTCGGGAGTGTGTGGCAGCTCAGTTCGAGCCAGTGTATTTGTTTATTAAGTTAGTTTTGTGTAGAACTCTTTATCACTTTTAAGGTATTGGAGAAATGGGAGACTGAGTCAAGATTTTTGTCACTGTGGATTTCATTTAGAAGAATCATTATTTAATCAAATGTCAGAAAATAGTGAAAACCTGCCCATCACAATTTCCTGTAATCCTGTAAAACCTTATTTGAACAGCTGGTTGGACCATTTTAAATGATGTAATTTATCCGAGCTGAGATAAATTACTTTTAAAGACCCTGATGACTTATTTTTTTTCAATCAGATTGTACTTATGAGTCATGATCTCAATGCAAACCATATTGTCTGCTAAACTTGGATAAGTCACACATTTCCTTTTTTATCTCTCATGAGATATTTCTCCTTTTTTTTTCTTCTCTGTGCTCATCTTAGTGGGCGGGGCTCAGCTGTAAAAACATGTTAGGCACCTCCGTGCACCAATTGGTATTCAGCAATCTGAATCTGATGACAGGTGGTGGGGGTTTTCATTGGTCCCTATAGATTGAGTCTATTCCAATCAGACCACACATTCCTGATGAAACAGACAAAATGAGCTTTGAGTGTTAATTATTAAGTAATACCTAAAGATACTTTTTATATTTTTGGTTTATTATTTAGTCATAAGTACATTATTACATAAGTACATGTATTTAATTTCAGAGAGAAATAGTTTAGATATTAATTTAATAATAATAAAAATTAAAACTGTTGATTTGTTTTTTTGACATTGAGCTGTGTAATTGTGGGACTGCAGCTAACAATGTATTCTTATTATTATTTTATTGCTCTATTTATAAGAATTTGTTTGTCACAAAATAGGTTTTAATAGTAGTAAAATAATAAAACACTTCATCATCATCATATTGCTTGTTTTGTTCAACCAATAGTCAAAAATCTTTAAGATATTCCATTAACAAATATATAAAACTGACAAAAGCAGCAAATCCTCACAATGAATAAGGCTGATCCAGACTACAAAGGTAATTTGTCCCTTGTGCATTACTTGAAACTTTACTTAATTGCAATAAAATAATAATGATGTAATAAAAAGTCTTAATCAGCTGACTAAATGATTCTCCTTGATGTCTTTCCACGAAGCATTTCCTTTTTTCCACTCTCGATAGATAAAACAATGTGTCATTCGATTATTGAATTTAGCATGAAACAGGTTATTGGTAAAAGACATGCTACCTTTTTGGTCCTCGCTTCCGAATCCCAAGTCGCAAGCGTAAGAAACACCCGGTCTCATCTTTGATGAAAAAGTGTCTGTCAGACATGAAACAGGTAAATCTCACTTCAATCCTTGAAACCTCTCCACCTGCCCTGAAGAGCCAATTGAGTTGGACACATTTCTTCACACCCTATTATACAGATGGTTTATGGTTTATGCTTCAAAGAAGTGCGGAGGTGTAGGACAGTACCAGGTTTCAGGGGGACTGTACTGAACTGGCATGGGAGTCGTTGGGACGTGTGTGGAGCTGCACTGCGTAGATCATGAAGTGCCTTCCTGCGTGCCTCACTGGCTTGCTGGAGGATCTCTGTGTGACACTAATTCTGCAGTGTCGACTGTTCCACTGAGCGGTCACGGGTGACTGACTGCCCTTATTCAACGGCATGATCAAAGGTATAAATAAAAAAAAAAGAGAGTGTAGAAGTTAATGATACCGGAAAAGTGGGGGGGGGGGGGGAATAGGAGCACAGATTTATGAAAGAGATTAAGAGATTTTTGGAGGTAAAAATCATTTTAACACTACTCTTGACTTCTTTTACTGCCATTTTCTGCAATGCTTTTGTGTGTGTGTGTGTGTGTGTGTGTGTGTGTGTGTGTGTGTGTGTGTGTGTGTGTGTGTGTGTGTGTGTGTGTGTGTGTGTGTGTGTGTGTGTGTGTGTGTGTGTGTGTGTGTGTGTGTGTGTGTGTGTGTGTGTGTGTGTGTGTGTGTATATATACCCTCAATGGGTTAGCTATAGGCAGATCTTGCATAATCAAGGCAAGACAGACCGCCTTTTATTCTTCTATGCTTAAAGTAGTTCATACTGTAGTTAAAAGCTTTGGAACTTAAAGCCTTGCAGAAACACAATAGAATCCCCCCAAGAGGCCGTATGACCTTCTGAGCATAATTTAAACTACCATGAATCTCTCTCTTGTATCCTGATAGTGTTCCCATGTGCAGCGCCTGTGTGCAAGCAGGACACTTTTATGAGTTGTGAAAAAGACGACATGTTCGAGGTCCACAGATTACAGCAGAAGTGTTTATATGGGGACAGGCCTCGTCAATCAGGGGCTTATAGATGATTAAGTCACAAATCTGATTCCTCCTATAGGCAGCTTGCAGCTCAGTGTGTAGGACTCGTAGCATTAGCTGTTTTACAGGCAGCGGATCTCTCTTAAGTCCATGAAGATGTGGGGGTATCGTAATCAGGGAGGCTTCTGGGCGTGTCTGCTCGCACTCATCCTGCTCATTAATCTGCCAATCTGGATGGGTGTGCACAGTTTCCTAAAAGTGATGAGATGTGAGTGAGAAATCCTGTGGTGTCGTAAAACAAGTGTGTTTGCGTTAGCGTCCGGGAGTCGAGTGTCAGGGTTAGTCACTGATTGCATCTCGGGCTCATCGAGGGAACAGAATGATATCCAGCAACCCTGAGAGGAAGGGAGGGGGGGGGGAAAGTTGCAGGGAAGTAGAACAGCTCACAATTTTCATTATCACTGCATCCTGTACTCTGCCTGCGGCTACTATACTTTTTGTAAAGTCTCCCCACGGCTGGTATTTTCTTGCAATGCGACAGTGCGCTATCTGGCTTCTCTGGAAAGTTTTGATGCTTGATGTGAAACGAAGTGGATCGCATTTGGGGAAAAGAAGGAGTCTGATACACTAGTCTTACAGCTCAGCCAAGAGAGAAATGAAATTGTGGTGTGTGTGTGTGTGTTAGTGTGTGCGCATGTCAGGAGGCAATGCAAAATGACTGGTAATAAACACTTCTGACACACTGGGGCTCCCATCCACATCCCAGTCAAGGTTTTTTTTCATCTCCCTTGTTCACCTTTAAGAACACCGGCTCCACCTGTGAGAGAATCGTTTTTTTGAATTTCCAACAAGTTAAAGATTTTATTTAATGCTTGCGTGCACAGAGCTAAATTTTCTTTTTGCCTAATGTTATTCATAATGCATACAAAGAGTTTTGGATGAATACCTGCGTTATGTGCTGGTAAATCAAAAAAACAGGCTTGTGTTTTTGATTAAAATATGTCACAGCTGTGTAGATTTAGGCTCTTATTAACTTTAGTGCTTGCATTTATAGGTCAAATCTCTGCCAGAGATATACAGCAGTTTAAAGGGGCCATGCAGCCAAATAAAACATCTCACTTATCTCTGCTGATGCAGAACATTTTCTTTACAATACTCTCTTTAAACAGTTGGCATGCATTTTTAATTTAAATCATATGTCTTCAATGTTACCATTGCTATTATGTATAGAATTTGACCCTTGGTCATTATGGGATATTTTGGGTCAAAATTCCGATTGTACATGAAAAAAAAAAAAAAATTAAAAAAAATTAAGCATGGTGATCATGTCAGAAAGTAACTGGCCACCCTGTGACTTATTTAATTTATGTCATTTAACCAGAATTTGACACTTGGCAGATATTGATTGTGGAATAAAATCATGGTAAAAAATGGAAAAACTCTATTATATATTATTATATAAAAAAATATATTTTGTGAAACTACAACTAGTTTTAATAAACTGCTGCTTTTGCTTGATGTTAAAAATGCAAATAAATAAGACAAATTTTAAAAAAAACATGCAATGACAATGAACTTGATTTTGTAGGCTAATGGAAAGCAGGAGGTGATCTTTTTTTAAGAATGGAGGTGGAGGTCATGCGTGGCGAGGGTTCACAGGTGAGGTTTCAGGGGCTGGGGAAGTGGCGGCGGGGGTGGGGCAGTGAGAAGGGGATAAGTGTGTGCTTTTAAAGATGAAGCAGATGGATTAGTGTTATCTGAGCTCTGTCTCCATCTCTCCTTCTCCAGGTGGAGGACTGAATGAAGTGAAGAAGTGACCGACGGAGGTTCAGAAGTGAGGAGGGGGCTTTGAGGGGATCAGTACAAGACAGGAATCACAACCAGAGGAGGAGAAGGAGGAGGAGGGAGAAAAGGGTGAAGTAATCCAGTAGCGAGCGTCTCAGGAGAGCGTTTGTGGCAAAGGGGAGGGAGTTGGATACCCAGCATGCAGGCAGTATGGAACGGGTGAGGGAGCAGCGGCCTTTCTGCTCGCTGTCCAAGAGCCAGAGAGACCGAGAGAGATACTGCGAGAGAGGCGAGGATCGGGAGCGTCGTTACACCGCCTCCTCAGCTGACCCCGAGGAAGGGACCTGTCGCGTACCCACCCAGAAATCCTACAGCTCCAGCGAGACGCTCCAGGCCTTTGACCATGATCCTTCACGAATGCTGTTTGGAGGGAGGGTCAAAGAGATGGTCCACAAGGAGAGTGGCGAGTACAGCAGGCCAGGTGAGAAACGACGGGTGTTTACTCAAGGATGGGATTTCTCAATAATGGCAGTTGAATACAAATGTATTAATTGCAGTTTTATCTCTCTAATTCTGAAGAGGAAAATGTGAAGATGAATCCAATAATCCAGTTTGTTAACCTCAGATATATAACAACATTCTTTCATTTGTCGATGTTCAATAATGTGGAACATCAGTAATTGAACATGGACGCAGAAGATTTGGTTGTCTGTTGTGTTTAGTTAGTAACATTTTTCAATTAACTGCAACGTTGGTATGAAGTGATAAACGCAATTTAAGTAATGTCAAATAAAAGCACGGTTTTTATTTCCCCCAAACTTTCAGAGAAAACTCAGACTGGGTGTGAAACATGGGCCACTCTGACCCTATGAATGTGAATGCCCTGGTGGACCATGTTAAAATGATAAGTAAAAATGACCCTTAAATAAACCTCCTCTTTAATTGGCTCTTAGAAACTGGTCTGATTTGTGTAATTTAAAAAAAAAAGTTTGAGCAGTTTATTCTATTTTATGGCACTCCTTTGGCTCATAAAAGTGCAATTAGAAAATCTTTCCATTACTCCCTTACCTGCTCTTAGTGCTAATTAGTGGCCACTTCATAATTAATGGAACTATGATGAAGTTGTGGAGAAAATGCATTTTATTTTTATTTCTTTTTTTAATATTCAGGGCATTTAAGCTTAACAGCTATCTGTCATCATCACAGTAAATATCAGCTTTAATGGTATTTGTCAGTGGAAAAAGGCCATATTTCATGCAGATAAATCTGCTGTTGGTATCAATGTGAATGATGAATAAAAATATATTTTATAAGTTATTTTCACTTTCAGATGAATTTCTATGATTTTGAAATGACATTTCTGCAGCATTTCCATCAACACTAAACAAATTATATAGGAAATCACAGAACTGACTAATATTGTCACATGAAAAATGTTTTAATATTGGGTCATGAAAACCATTTACATTATATATCATGGTTTTTTTTTGTATGTGGTTAAAAATGTTGACACCTTTGACCTGGAACTATAAAAAAAAAAATACTGATGAATAAAACTGCATTAGAAAATTTAGTTTCTAAGTGAATAAATGGTAAATATTATGTATTATGCTACATCTAAAATATATTAGGAAGGCTTGGGTTGGTCACATGAATAACATTTTTTTGACATGGTCATACATGTCAAAAAAAGGACTAGATAGGACTAGATAGCAAAATATATTACATGTAATGACTTAATATAGGTTTAAGTAACGGTGAGCTAGTTAGCTCTGAGTTAGCACTGGGGCTTCTTAATGAGTTCAACATTTTAGTTTAGTGGCAATATGTCTCTATCAGTCAATCAATCAATCAATCAATAAATAAGCAGATATATGTATTTTATTTTTTAAATTTCCGGTGAAAACCAGACCCTCAAGCTTCCCAAATGAAGAGACAACAAATTTATGGTAAAGATTTATTTTGACACAGCCTGTCTAAAAGCAATAAACAATAAATAATAAATGGGGAATTTTGTTTTCTTACTTTTTATATGTGTAGAATTCTTTTTTTGTGTGTGTGAAATGTTCAGTCACCTTAAAAATATCATCCTCTTACAAAATTCAGTTTGAGAGGCACTGTAATTGAAATGAGAAAAAAAGAAAAAGAAAATGCTTTGGAACATCCTGCTAAGTTGATCAGTGTTAAGTAGATTAGGAGGATGTTGTCAAGGTATTAATTTAATAATTACCCCCTCCCTCCCCTTTTACCCTGCACTTCGTTTAAGTGTTTTTTTTAAGTCTCTGCTCTTTGCCATTAACCTGCGTTGTTTCTTGGTTTGTTAACTTTACAACTTTGTGTCATTCACAGGGCAGACATTTTCACTGAGGCAGCTCGGGATCTGTGAGCCATCAGCTCGCAGAGGTTTGGCTCTCTGCCCCGAGACGGGCCTCTCCCACCCGCTCAGCAGCTACTCCAGAGGACCGGTCGTTAAAGAAAACCATGAACCTGTGTCACCGGAACGTACTATGACTCTATGGGGAACGGGGGCAAAGTCTGGGCAGAATTCATGCCTCTCCAGTCGCTCTAACTCAGCGCTCACGCTCACTGACACGGAAATGGACAATAAATCGGACAATGAAATGGGTGAGTTGGGCACACTTTGCATTCTTTTATCTTAAAATACTTTTTTTTATTTTCGTTGTTTGCAGCTCGTGCTCTCATCGACCTTCAAAGGAGGGGGAAAAAAATCACAAGGTTGATAAAGCAGCAGTCAGAGGTTGGATTATGGTTGGTGCTGGAGAGAAGGAGCCGATTGGTGGAAATGTATAGTAGAGGCGCGATTGGTCGGTCTGGTATCTGGAGAGGCATTCGCAGCCGCCTTTCTTAGGATCAAAGGCACATTTCCTCGCCACACGCGGAAAAGAATTTGGCCTTCCAATTGAGTAGTTGCTAGTCACCTGGTCCTTCTCCACATGAAGCAGAGGAGTTTGATGAAGTTTCCCCCATGGGCTAGCTTATAATCAAAGATAGCTTTGTGTGCCTGTGTCTGAGATTTTGCTCAGAAATGCTGCAGTGGTTGACTGGGCATGCACAATGACTGATTAAATGGGTACAATGGTTTGAAGTGCAAATTTGTTCTTGCTGGAGACCTGAGACGGAGTGTTGAAGCTCTCTGTTTGAGGAGGGTAAATCTTTGTTGCATCAAATGGAGGCATTGCATATAAGTTGCATGTGTTTTGTGTTAGATTTGCACTCTTTTAACATTTTTTTTCCTATTTTCTTTTTGTTGTTTTTTTCTCCAGTTCTTGCTGTGAGGTTAGTTTGCAGTTTTTAAGACTTCTCTGTATCTTTTTTAATACACTTTACACGATTCACTGCTTGTTTTCAGCACTATTTCTTCTTCCAGCTGTTTTTTTTAACTGACATATATTGTCTTTTTGCAGCCTATGCTTTTAAGTGAATCATATTTTCCTCCCCATCATTAGATTTATCCTCACCGCTTCATATATTTTAGTGTAAATCTTTAAAATTTCTTTCCTGATCTTGAGTGCCCCTGACATCGCACACCATCCATCAACACCGTAGTGTGACCCATCACCATTACAACACATTCAATGTAAAGCTCTTATTATTGTAAGAAACTGATGATCTCAAAGAGTGGCAGGCAGTTAAAATAATAAGGGTTGATTACACTTTCCTAGCGAGACCATTAAAGAGAGGATAAAAAATGAGAAGTGTCTTGTGTTCATGTGCCATCAATTTTTATTCTAAAAACACTGGCTACAGTCTGACATTTGAGACAAGTCATTTTCTTAATGGTGGTATTCATCATAGTGAGCCTGTCTCCAGGGGGGAGCTGAGTAAGTCTTTTACCTTTTCAAAATGCCAAATGCAGACCCATGGATTTGCTCCACTGTCAGGCCTTTGCATTGGTCCAATACGCTCATTACATTTATAAATCGCTAAAGTGCAGTAAACATAATCCTCACCTCCTTAGCACTCGGCTCCTATCATATTTGTGCTGCACACTCCAGGCATAAAACCGTCACCAGTCGTGGCTCCATTCTTCGAGACAACGCAGAGTCTGGGCTCAATAGGTTTTCTATTGAGCTTCGATTGCACCTGCCCTCCACTGCTTCCACACACACACACACACACACACACACACACAACCACCCCACACCTTCGACATACAGTATGTCCTCTGGAGTTTTTCTCTCTACTTATTGTCTCTAGTTTTGTAAAACATCCCAAAGAGACTCTATCTCTCATTTAGTTTCATTATCCCAGGTGCATGCCTGTTTAATGCTACAAACAGAACCACCTAAGCACTGTTTTATTTAATTGCATGTTAGATCTTTCTGTTCTTTTCACTTTAATATGCTGAAACCATTCTGTCGCAAGAACAACGTGAGTCATGGTGTAATTTAAAATCCCAGCCCTTTTTTGTTCAACTATTTTTGGAGCTAAAGTGCTTTTTCATCATCTCGATTCTGAGCTGGGGCAAAGAAAAACCTTGCCACCGTTCCACCTCTATACGTCTTGGCCTTTTTTTTATTTTTTTAATTTCAGGAGGCATTGCACTTTTGACTTTCACTATTTAATGAAGCAGCTGAGAGAAATGACCCATCCAAAGGTTTCCATCAACTGAATATGCATGGAGAACCTCCGACAAGGGGCCGTTCAGCCCCACTTATTCATAAATGAACTCAATATTTCATTCTAATTTGCTCTGTTCCAAAGAGTGTTCGACACAGACAAGTACCGAAGTCTGAGCACATTCACAGGGCCAGGTATCCGCAAATGTTAACCTCCATAATCCAGGAGAAAGTGGTCCAACTAAAGATGAAACCAGAGTGGTCATCTTGTCAATCTGCAGCTTTAAATGATGCACTGAGTGCAGCTGCAGAGACAGAATAAGTGTGCTTTTTAACTACCTGAAATATATTTTCAATTTTTATGGAATAGAGAGGATCCGGCCAGTGAAAGAGCTGTTAATTAGGTTTTGTGCAGCCAATGATTTTTAAGATCACGTGCCAGCTGATATTTAGTGGCCATATTTTTTACTACTATTGCATATAATCATTATGCATCTGTAGACCCATAGGACTCAGACATAATAGATTCTTCATGCACAACATGAAGTTGTTTGATTTTTTTTTGTAATTGAAAAAGTAAAGAGAAAAGATAGAAGAAGAAGAAACCTGTCAAGCAGCTGTCATTGATTTTACACTTAACATGATCTCCTGCCACTGGAGAGAATACCTCAAACAAAATCAATTGATTAAAGCATCCATCTTATTGGTTTTCTAGTTGTAAGAATGGCCATGTGGACCTAAGCAGTCCTTACATATCCCATGACACAATCCTGTTTGAATATGCATCATTTATAACATGAGCAGTACACGCCACAACAACCAGAAGTAGACCCCTCATTTCTCCATGTCTTCAAAAATTTTATTTTATTTTATTTTATTTTATTTATTTATTTTTTTGTTTTATTTTATTTTGTTTTATTTTATTATTATTTTTAAATTGTATTTTGTTTTTTGTCATTTCCATGGAAAGGTGATTTTTAAGGTGAGTCTCAGTGGTTGTCATCTTGACGGGAGCATATCTGGCAAACTGTACATCCTAGCTTCACCAAACTTTACACATAAATGAACCCCGATAAGAGTCAGATGACTCTTGTTATGTCTCTTTGCTGACAGTGATATTCTTGTATAAATGACCAAATGTCTCTGCTCTCTCTCCTCGTGTACAAATGATTTAATCGCTTCCATTTACCTGACAGTCAGTCATAACCTGCCTTGCACAAACATACACCCACGCATACATTCACACATACAGTACACACACACACATACCTGCATACATGCTGTATGCTTACTTACTGTCTCATGTTACATTAGCGCTGTGACATGTACCAGCTGTGTAATGTTGGAACTTAATGTCTGTGGGGAGTGTAACTCTGCTGTAAGTGGCTCCCTCATAAAAGAAGAAAAAGAAATGGATGCATTGAGACATTTACTGTAAGTTACACTCTTTGAAATGTTTCTTAATCATAATTTAAAAGCTGAAGGTTAGTAGACAAAAACACTAAATCCCCATTCACACAGCAACATTATTAATAAATAACTGCGTGTAATTAATGAATTGCATCAGCCGCATGTGGAATAGTAATTTATATGGAGTAATAAAATCACTGGTGGCACCGTTAGTTCTCTAAAGTCGGTTTTTAAATCATTTGTATCCTCTAAAATTGAGCAATTGAGAAACTGTTTTTAAGCTGTTCCTGTATTGTTAATGACAGAAGGATGAGAGGAGAGCACATAGAAGCAAAGAACACAGTGGAGCTGCTTTTCAAACACCTATTACAGATGGAAATACAGTATCTGCGCTTGGAATTGGTTTGAATTAAGGTGACCTCGGCCTTTTTTGGGCTGGAAATGACAGATTTAAAAAAAAAAAACATTTCTAGAGGTTAGAATGTACTGTAAGTCGCTTGACGTTCTCTGGGTTTGCGAACAAACAGCTTTCTGCGAAATGTGTGGAATCTTTTTAAATGTCGTGGCAAATTGAAAAAAAGATAACGGGTCAGTCTATGCATTCTTACTCTTTTTGTGATATTGGAATTTTCAAGAACTCTGTGGCTGATGGAATGCAGTTTTGGTAACTCGTAATTCAAAAAATGTCTTAAATTTAAGATTTGAGGTTTCAAAACGCCTGTGGGCTCATCTTTAGCTGTGCTGTGCTAATAGATCTGGTAGCAAAAACTGAAGACATTTGAAATGAGGACAGAAAATTAAAAAAAAATCACTTTCTAAGCTGCTTTCGATGGCGGCCACCATTCTACAGTAACTCTGCCACTGTTGTGGTTCTCTGCAATGCATTTTTCATGTTTTAACATGCATTTATTATAGCTTAGGTTAAAATGTTGTGATATATACATTTATATGTTCGCCTATTATGTCAATGCATATATGCTATGCAAAAGCGAATGCAGCCAGGGAGAGAGTTTTTTTTTCTTCTGCTTTAATGTTGACTGCACACGGCTTAGAATCAATATTATACCCCTCATAAAACATGAATGACTGCACGAAACAGAAACATAGCATGGCCCAGTTGAGTTGTATTCCTAATAGGGTATGAAAAAGCTGGCAGTGACTTGTTAGACGCTGCAGCTATACTGCACTACAGTACCTCATGACAGCTATCTGCCGCTGCATGAGCCATCACATGGGTGGTTTATTGTTCGGTGGAAGGGCTTCGCGTCTGCTGACCGCTTGTTAGAGGGCAGGGGCTTCCACTGCAACACCTGTCATCCTTTGGGGAAAGAAGCATCACTTGCTCTTCCCTGCACTTCCTGTCCTTATGTTGCATATCTTCATTATTCTTCTTATTTCACAGTCGAGTATCTGCTCAGATTCATCGTGTTAACAGTGCCAGTAAAAGGTTAATCAAATCAGTAGAGGAGTCAAAGTGTGCTGTAGCACAGCGAGCACCAAAGGCTTTTTGGGTGGGAGCATGAAAGCGTATGAGACACCCTCTAACATGCTTCTCTGAGTGCATGCATTCATGTTCACTCACTCTGCAACCCCCTCTCTCTCTCTCTCTCTCTCTCTCTCTCTCTCCCTCTCCCTCCCTTCTGTCTCACATAAACACATGCATGCGCGTGCACATACACACTCGCACGTTGTTTGTCACATTTTATCTCTCCGAGATTACAAAAATCACACAGAGGTGCAGCCATCCACACGCGTACGCACACACAAACGACACGGATGTGGGATGTCATGCTGACGGAGGTGACATGCCATCTGTCAAACTTCTGTCTCAGATCTGCGCCTTGTATTGTGACAGTGGAATCAGCCTATTGATCGTCGAAGGCAAGAATCCTCCCTCGCCACTTTCATAATTCAATATGGCACAAGCCGACCACAGAAAGAATAAATAACATCAGAGTTTTGTTTTTTTGTTTGTTTTTTTTGGTCAAAAGGGCTGGCCATCTGTTTTTTTTTTTGAAGATCACTCCAGAACTGGCAGAGAAAACAGTTTCATCATTTATTTGGAGCTGGGTAGGTGTCTGAGATTCATCTTGTGCCTCGTCAAACGAGGAGAGTCTGTTTGATTGCCATCATCTATTGTCATCACTTCTCGGCTTTCTAGTGCCGTCGCTGTGGTAAAACGCTCATATTGTTAGTGCTTTCGGTGACGGGTGATGCGCGACTCCGCGGTGACGCACTGAGGTGTCGTAGCAGGTGTTGTGCTCATCAGTGTTGTGATCTCTGGTGTTCTATTTTGGAGCAGTTTGAAAAATCCCGGAGGAGGTTATCGCCTTCTTTCTGTGCAGTGCAAAGGTTGGTGGCGCTTGAATCTTCTGCAGAGCAAACGACACGCTGACCACCGTCTGAGTTTCAGTTTGTTCTTTTGTTGCCTCAACACGACGCTGCGTGCACAAGATGTCATTTTCATAAATCTGTGTCCAGACACATTCTTGGGAACACGCTAACACGGCCACAACACTTGGTGAAAAACTTTCCTCACACCACAGCTACCCCCTGCAGAGTGGATGAACTCATTAGACTCTGGAGTGCTCAGCCGTATAACTTTGCATATTAATAAGAGACATCTGATTTGCGACTGCGATATTTGTCTTAATACTTCAAAGAGTTCTCACTAAAATCAGCTGCATCATTAATGTATAAATTATCATAAAAATTGTTAAAACCCATCCTCATCACGTAATGATGATGATGATGGTGATGATTATGGCTTGATGTGAAATAATATGGATTGATAGTGTGTGATATCGACAAATAAATTGCATTTTCAGTCTCTTTATTTGGAGAGTTCATTAAAGGATGCTGTTTTCCCAAATGCTAATTTGTAATTAATCAGTTGGTGACATCTTCATTTAACCGATCAATTATTTAGCCTATTAGCATCAGAAAATTGGTAAAAATGCCACAGCTCCTCGGCTCTGAAGGCAAAGCCTTCAAACACTTATGCTGTCAAACTATCAGTTCAAAACCCAAAGATATTGATTGACAAGAAACATCTAATCCTCCGAATTAACAGTTTTTGGCCCTTGCATCATAAATGACATAAATGATTAATCCATTTTTCCAGACAGTTATTGATTAATCAACTCAATTTGCTTAAAAACCACAAGTAGAGCACTTGTAAATGAATATTTGTGTTAGTCTTTCAGGGTTAATGTTATAGTCTGCAGAGCTGCACCCTAAAAAGCCGTTAAATCTGCCTGTCAGCTAATCATGGCGCATCAACAACTGCCTCTCCAAATGAAGTTTCACCCCAGTTTTGCACAGCATCACTGACTTTATTGTCTTAACCCGCACATGGCTTGGTCTATTCACTGGTTTGCGCCAGACTGAAGGACATGTTATTACGATTAGGAATTACTCTGCAGTTGTCAATTATGAGGGCCGCTATTTACCATCCTCAAGAGAAAATGGCTCATTTGATTTCATCACACAGCCTAATTGAGTGATTCTATTACCATGCAATACGGAAATAGTCAGGAAGTCATTTTAGACTCTATGAATATAAATGGAAGAAACACAGATTAGCGTGTTCGTCCAATTGTGTTGTTCATAATTACATGAATGACTGCTATCTTCTCAGTAACCATGAATGGTTGTCTGAACCCAGAGATCCTCTTTAGGTCTCCTGAGATATGGGGGGGGGGAAGAGACATACACAAAATATGGAGGTTACACAATCAAGGAACTATAGCTTACCTGAGCTACACGGCGAACAGTCAATATCAAGTAAAACATATATTTTAATCTTTGAAAGATAAGACTTAAGGTGAGAATAAGGATATGCTGTAGGATAATATCGAGGTTTCTCTTCTTTTTTTTCTCTGCTTCAGCTAAAATAGATTTTCCCTATAGAGCACCGCTGTGTCCAGACTTCGCCCCCAGACTAGCACCGACCAGCCAATCTGTTTAGATTCATGTCCTCTTCCTTTTACGAGATCCTTTCTTTCCCCTATCCTGGGGAATATTTGGTATATCTGTTGTCATGGTGCTGCGGCTTTGACCTTTGCGCTCCTCTGTATATGATGTTGGCAATCAAAAAGTTGGAAGTTGGTGATTCTTTTGTTGCAGTCTCATATGAATGTAGAAAAATATCTGTTTTCTTACTCATCTCATGTAAAGACTTGCCTCTTTTTATTACAGAAAGCTATCAGTGAAGTTATTAGTCAAGTTAATACACACCTGAATAATTACACCATTTTAAACACTATAATGGCGTTTTTCATGCCATTAGCTGCAGTCGCCTTCACAAGCAATCTCAAGAGTGTATTCATCATAGAACCAAATAAAACCGCCCTGATCTAAACCCAGCATTTTTAAACAGTCCAATTAAGTGACAAAGTTTATGCTGAAAATATGTGGGGAAAAATGACTGTTTTAATTCTGTTGGCCTGCTCTAATTTCATTTTTGACACATGCAATTAAAAGCTAATTTTCAACTGCAAATTGTACTACTGGATCTTTTCATTGGCAGTGCTGCATTGGAGTCTTTTATCCACAGAAATAAATGTTTCATTAGAAAGCCGTGACTTCAGACATGATTTCAGGGAGTTTTCGTCATGCGAGCGCTTCATCTGGCTCAAACAATGCCACGAATCAAAGGGTTTCAGTCTCCATTAACTTTTGATGACATGAAATAGTTTCTAATATTGGCGTGAATTAATAAGATGAATAAGGTTGTTGATGGAGATATGCAGAGTGTTGCCTGCAGTGCAGTTTGCTTTTCACTAAACTGTCTTAAAAAGGAGATATTAAGCCCATAATTTTTGCGGTGTGGGGGCATGTCCCTCTTTTGTTTTCATCAATGATGAAATGCACATCTGAGTCACCTTAAATCACTAGCAACCACTCACAGTGGAAAGATAATCGAGCAGCAGAATGCTTTTAGATTTTTTTTTTAGCCCTGGGTCTTGCCTCTCAGGTTATATGCAAGTTACCCTATTGGCTGATGCTTTTAGCATTGAGAACCAAATCTAAAATACAGTGTAAAACCTTTTTTCTTTATGTATTAGCATTGCTCATCTATCTGTCTACTTAATTTTGGTACAAATTAATTGTTGATTAACAGATTAAGTACTTGTTTCATCTTAGTTTTATTTATTTGTATTTTTAAGGCTTTGAGAATAATTTTGATAATTTGTTTTCACCTATCGTATGTATCCCCCTATACATACAACCTAAATCTTTTAATATACTGTACATCAAGTTTGCAGTGATATGTGTGTGTGTCTATATATATCTACATTTTTTTTCTACATTTGCCTTTAATTATTTCACCTCATACATTAAATCCAAGCAAGATCAATCCCATTTGAAAGTATCCGTCTAATTGGTACAATAAAAAAACATAAATTCCACATTTTATAGGCTTTTCTTGACAGTACTGTATGTCTATTTAAGTTACACTGCTACATTCTACTAAGTAATGCTGTGCATTGATCAGATTTTTATGTCATTTTAAAGACATTAGACATTAAGAGCCATGAAGATAAAAGAACAATTAAAAGCGACATAAAAATGGCTGTAAAATTGTGTCTGGACAACTTATTGCCAACATGGGAGATTTTTGGCTGAAGCACAATGTAGCGTTTTAATAGTAACAATATGTAGAGATTTATTTGTAGTGTTTTACAGGCTTATGTACAGAAACGGATACAGAACCACAGGAAATGTCGTACAGTTGCCTGCTAATGAGAGACGTCCTGTTGGCTCATCTTGGAGACAAGGTCGGGGGGGGCGGGGCCAACAGAAGCCTATTGGGTCGCTGCACACTCACAGCTTTTCCCTCATGCCATTTCTGTTTCTGTCAATCTCTAGTTAAGGGCACTGAGCTGTGAGAGAAAACGCCTAATATAATCTCACTGGTTGATATTTGGACATAATCTTGGCAGTGCTCATCACTGAAGTAACACCATCAAATCACCTTATAAGATGTTTTGATGTTGGGAAACATACAAGCCCATCGTGTGTCATATCCAAGCTTAAAATAGTTTATATGACGGAATAAAATAGGTCGGCTTTCCAGGGGAAAAAAGCCTCTCTGCCAAAGTAAAGGACACTCGTGTCTGTGTAGAGGGACTTCAAAGGCTGATTGGAAAGAGGATGATGGCACAAGCAAAAGTAGAGGAACATGCATACGCACTCCCAACACCTACACACACCTCTTTTCCTTAAGGGAGAAAGGTCAGTATCCAGAGGAGGAAATGGTGAGCCATTGTTATGATTGATCACACAGCAAGGTCCAGGGAGGACGCCGTGTCACTTTCATTGTCAAACTCATTATACCACAGAAGAAGATTCCCCTCCCCTGCTCTCATGTCCTCTCTCCTCAGCAGTCATGTGAAGGAACCCTTACGCTGCATGCGGAGATGAGTTGGGCACGTCGAACTGCGAAGCCAAGTGAAATATGCTGAGCACATACAATATTTTCAGTTGGTAGACTATTTGCTTATAGTGGGAAAATGCATAATTCTGGAACAAGAGAAATGCAGCTGAAAATACAGGGGGGGAAAAAGACGTCTATTTAAATGGTACAGCGGTTTTTGCTGGGAATATGAACAATTTATTAATTAAAATATACAGTCGACAACGAGGAAAACTGCCAAATCCATTAAAATGTAACAAAATTAATGTCTTGTAGCCAAAGGCGGCTTGCAAAGGGTTTGGAAGGATATTCTGGTCCTTATTAAAAATGAATGGTATCAGAATACATAAAGCTTTCTGGCCAAGTGCCCAGAGCAAAGCATCCTGAAACTGTGGTCACTTCAGAGGCAGGGGAAAGGCATTAGGTATCCAGGCTATGAGGGGATTCTCAAGTAACAGACTGTTCTCAATTCAATTCATCTAATCACCAATGCAAACCTAAGCACTTTGCAGATATAGATTTGAGGCCAACGATTGATATTGTATACCATGTAAACTGATTCGTGCTCAAAGAAAGGAAACATATTCTCTTGTAAAAGGGTCTCTGCTTCATATTCTGCCTTGACCTATCCGGGCCAGGCCTTTTATCTCGCTTGAACACAACCCAACACCAACAAACAGAACATGAAACAGAATCCTTAATTTAGTCAACAAAATCTTATTTTCCCTTTAAATGCGCTTCTCAATGCCAGACCCTGGAATAGTAATAAGTGCGGTTTGTATAATAAAATTACTTGAATCAGTATAGAGCTTACATACTTTTTTTACTCTGCTCATCTTGCTTTACATTAGCCCCCAGCGATTTGATAAATCAGTCCTGATTCAATCAGGTATTATCAGCCTAAATGTAATGTAAACATGTTTAGGTATAATAAAGCTCACTTAATCACAAATCATGTTGTTCATGATATTTCAGTCATGGTTCTTCCATAAGATATAACAATAATACGGTATTAGCATTACTCCACTCAACTTTATTTATAAGCACATATAAAGACAACAGAGTTGACCAAAGTGCTGTACAGTCCTTAAATAATATGATCACGCAATAAAATAAAACCACAAAGGTCGCCCCTGGTCCTCAGCTCAGTTTTAGTTTAAGTATTAACAGTTGTGTTTGTTCTCTTCTTCAGAACAAAGACAAAGCTGAGTAAATGACAAGGAATAATGACACAAAACACAGATTTTGCCACCAAGAACATAATTCAGAGTTGTAAAAGGTAATGAGTTGTTAAGTTTCCAACTTCTACACACTCATTTTGGATCATTATGCCTCTGTTCTATTGATTCTGCCGAAAGGCCTCTAAGAGAGGTGAGGGCTGTCTCTGCCAAGAGTAGAGGTCACTCAGATAAATTGGCCAGGTTGGCTTTTAGCAGCTCCGGGGTCAAAGCCCATTCATCTTATTAGGCCGATGCATCCTTTTAGAGACTTCAGCAGTAGGATTAGACAACAGAGCAGCACCAGGGCATTGGATGACAAACTATTTGGCAAATAGGTTAGAGCAGTTTTCACCTATTGTCTTTTTCCACATTACCCAGTGGAGCTGCCTGCACAGTTTTGCATGACGGCTCTAAAGGTTGAATTAGAACATACAGTAGGCCTCACCGGCCTGAGCTCATGTCGCTTGGCCATCGAGCTTCCACAGAATGAACAATAAGCAAGGTCTCAATAAGGCTTTATACACCAGAGCGGTGAGAAAGTTGTGTATATCATTGAACAATGTCACGGCTGTTTTTGACAATTGCCAACAGTGTGATTCCCACGGGGTAAAAACGCCAAAAAGGGGCATTTCTAATGACCGGTCATTTTTTACCGGGAACACCAAGGGTGTACACAAGTTCAATAAAACACCCAAAAGCTTATTTTTGTGTGTTCAGATGCTATGCGTGTTATATTTTGCATGATTTGACAAACATGAAATGAACTACATATTTTAGAGAGAAAACTTTTAAGTCGGTCAGATTTGACTGGAACACAACAGAAGGGTTAACCTTAACACACAATGAATGTATAAAAACTCATTTTTTTAAAAATACTCAAAAATGCTTAGACCACCAGATCAAGCTCAATAAAACAATGTACATCAGTCGCAGCGTAGCATAAATCTACATCCTGCTATCTCCCACCAATATTAGATGGAAAAGTATCTCTACTAAAAGGCATTGATCAGTCACTTATTGTTTCAATAATAACTTACAATTACAACAACAATTTTTTGATTAATCCATAAATTATGGTACAAAGTCTCAGAAAATAGTGAGAAAATGCTCAATCACAATTTCCCAAAGCCCAAGATGAAATCTTAATGTCTTCTTTTGGCAATTCAATGGTCTGAAACCCAAAGATATTTAGTCACCTTGCATAAATGGCTTAAAAACATAGAATATTCACATTCGAGAAGCTACAACCTGTGATATTTGGGTATCTTTTTCTTGAAAAAATGACTTTAATCGTAGTGACGAATCATTTCCTGTAAAAACAATTATTAGCTTATGAACCAACTTCTTCCAGCTCGGTCCAGGTCATGCTAAGCTCCGATATGAAGCGTCTCTTTGGTATCATTTGATATCATGTTATCACACAGGCCAGCTGGGGCAAACATGAACGTCCTGCCTACAGTTTGCATACGACATGATTTCTGGGTGTTGGATCTCACATTTGCTGCCATTTGGATCTGCTGATGTGCAAAGTTGTTCAAGTGGTGGTCAGACCGTGTCACTTGTTGCTCATCTCCTTCCAACTTTGCATGAGAATAGAAACTAGAACACAAAGGAAATAAAAGACAGTATCTTGAAATGTCTGTGGCTATTGGAAGGACTAGGAATTATCACTCCACATTGGTGAGTTGTTTCTGCTTGATTTAAAACACAGCGATTAAGTGCACGATGACAAAAGCTGTCTAAATAGACATATTGATAAAACCTTGAGCTGTTTGTGTGAAACAGCTCAATGTTTCACCGTCTAATGATGGCCACAAAAGCAAGTCTCAATCTTTCACAATTTGGAGCGGTGCAGCCTTTACGTCTGCTATAATTAATTCATTGTTGAAGGGACCCAAACGTGGTCTCAAGATGACACACTGTTCTCCAGTAATTGGATGTCCACCCTCTACGCTCTCTGCTCCTCACTGTTGTTGAGAGGAAAATGTGCTGGCTCTAATTCAGCGTCTGATGCTCTTCACTGCACTTACCAAAAACACTGAAGCACAGTGACATTTTTCACGATAATTCTCCTGCTCGGAAATTTCTTTTTTCCTGTTAGGCTTTTTGTAAATCTATAGTAATAAGGGGTAATTTCAAATGGATTGGTGATGATTAAAGTAGCTTTTGGCATCGGGTGCTCTGGGTTTCCAGGGCGAAAGAGATTCTTAGATCCTATCAAATCCCCTATCAAATAGATTATTTTTAATTGTCCAAACGGTCTGTGTATTTATCACCCTTGATCCCCTTTTTGTTATGTGTCAAAGCGGCCTTTTACTGAAGCTGCCTGATTTGAGATCATTTGAAGACACTCTGAGGGGACAGTCAGGCTTCTAGAGAACTTTCTTGGAGTCTGCTCTTCAAAGAAGTATGAGGATGACATTTGGGACTTCATTAAAACAGCTTTGAGAGAGAATTTTTCTTCCACCCTCTGCTGCGTGACACAATATATTTACCACAGCTAAAGTATATTACTCACAAATAATCCACCGCCACAGTCCGCTTCATGCAGAAGCCATTTTGCATCTTAAATAAAGTGGTGGCTATGTGACTGATGAGTCGCTCTGCATTATAGTAAATCATCTTGTCATTTGTTCCGAGTCCGTCACATCTCTGTGGAGCACACGATTCTTTGTCATTTATGTTCTAAGTGATGTTGCACGGTTAGATTACATGGGGAAAAAGCTTTGATGATTGCTTTGAGGAATTTGATGAGGGTGTCTGCGGTCGCTACTAAATATAAATTGATATGTACACCAAGTCAACGTGGAGATACGCCTAACTTGTTTCCGTCATTTCTTGATGCACCAGGTTATTTTGGTGATGCAGGATCCACTCTAAATACCTTTGTATTTTTTTTTTATGTGGAAAGATAAAGCTTTTGTGTATTGCATTTAAAGCGAGGTGGTAAACCGGCTCTTTCTGCACTTCCTGACGGCAGCATCGCCTGAGTACCTGTCCTTACTTACCTCCATCCTTATAGACTCAGAGATAGCTGAGAGCCAAATGAAAGTGCAATATTAGCTGGAGAATGGAACATTATGGTAATGCATCCTGGGTGGCAACTTCAGTTTGGCAGGCTTAGATTATCTAGTAGAACTACTTTTACTCTCCATTATACTTCATGAACAGCATTCATTGCACTACTGGCTGCCTACCAGGGTGGGCCATATTCTCTCCATCATTTAGTTTGTAGATGTTAGTGTTGCATGCGCCAGGTGCCGGCTGACAACTAAATGAATAATGTGTCTGGTAGAGGGGAAACTCAGTCAGGGGAAGCCCATTCCCTGGACTCTCCATTAATATCACAGTCCACTCTTTCAGGGGATACTGCTGACATTTTGCTCTCTGTGTAATAGAGACCTAACCTTTAAGCATTGTAAGGAAGAAGTCATTTTTCATAATCCGCTGTCCATTTTGGAGAATTCCCCAACTACCGCCTTCTATGCATCTGTTCTCATTTCCCTCCTATTGTTTCATAAACTTTTTTTTTTTATGTCCTTTTAAGGAACGTGCAGCAGCCATCATTTGCTCTCAGGCACCAAATGGGAAAAATGAAATTCCCTCAACAGAACCGGTAACTCCATCACACTGTCCGAAAAAGGCAATACCCACTGCTGAATTATGTGTAATTCATGTGACGAATTCCGCAGTCCAAGCCAGGCCACAGTTGATGGCTGGGATGGATGATCAGAGCGCACATTTTGTTGTGTCCAAGTCTGTGTTAAGTGTTAAGCCACCATAAAGAAAAACCGGCAGGTCCCCTGTGTCCTTCTTGAAGCCGAAGAGGCTGAAGGAAAGTCATTGTTTCAGCAGCCGGTAATGATGATTAGCCACAATCTGGGGGATCGACTCCACATCGGTCAAACGCGTCGACATCCTCAAAGGGAGAGATGGCCCTCTCTCCCCGCCACGCATACTGAGCAGATTGATTGGAAATCTCTGATGTGTGCGTGGTAATAATGTGGACATTGCAATGAAATGCAAAGCAACTGCCTCCGAGTTCAAAGCTGCAGCTTTTTAACATAGTCTGATAAAAATCGTAATATAAAGGATAAATTAGCTTTGTGATACAATGCGAGGCTATAAATATGCTGATAGTGTATTATTTCATATCTGATGAGGTGCCTTACTCGATCTCTACATCACATTTCTCATTTAAAAAGTCTATTTCTCAGTACGAGAGGAATGCACAGTTTCATAAGGGCTCTGATGTCAGCAAACAATAATTCCAATAGTTCCTTGGCCGTGTTGTGAGTTCAGTCTGTCTATTTTTGAGAGTTTTATGGTTTTAAACATTAGCATACAGTCACTATTAGATACTGTTGAGATGCTGATGAAAAAAAAAAAGGGAACATAGGTCAGTGCATTTTTTACAATGGCTACATGTGATCATAATGTGGTAATTGGATAGCTCATTTATTCCACTTAGGTCTAACTGGAGGTCTCCACGCTGAAATTAATTTTGCACAGAAACCTACAACATGATTGATGATTCGCACAAAGGTTTCTGGTTTTGCTGTGTGTATTAGGATGAGCACACACTAAGAATATTGTAAAGCTGAGACATTATGTATTTTAGAACCAGTGTTATATTTTGCATGATTCGAGTAAAGCCTGTTCTAAAGGTCTTATTAAAATAAGCATCCACTGGCACCATGCTTGGAAATATTCCACTCATTTGGTCTGACATTACTGGAAATAGCCTTTATTATAGAAACAATGATAGAATCCAGTAAATCAGGGAAAAATATAGAGTGTAGTGTTGCCATCAATAATAGATTGCAAACAAGTCGGCACTGATGGAACCTGAGGCCTTTCCTTTGTGAGGTCTTAGTGCCGTAGCGGTGCATGTGAATAATGCATGGTCCCAGATAGACTCCAGCTCCCTCTCCAGCCCTTCCACTCACTGACTGCCTGGATTGCAGGCTGGGGCGCCACTTTTCTGCAGTAGTGATTGGCTGTGCCTTGAGGGCAGTGGAGGAGATGGGAAATCACCTGCCCCATTTAGCCATGCTGTGCTCGCAGCCTTCGTTCCCCACTGTTAAGACCTTTGTGTCTGCTGCTGGCACTCGACATTAAGACCTCTGCTTAACTTTAGTCAGGGATGCAGCACCACTGAGCTGTCATTAGGATTCTTATTATCGCCCCTGAATTTTTTTTGAAAGGTAAATCAGCTGCACAGCTGGGCTCCCAAGGTTCTTTTTCAATTTTTTTTACCCGTTATTTTTTTTTTTCCCAACAGCAGGCATTGTGATTGTCAGTGATGCAGTGTCACAGTTATTGCAGAATCACTGCTGTTGCTTCTGCTTCTCCCTCGATGTTCCACAACCTGGTCTCCCCCCCCCCCCCCCCCCCCCCCCCCCCCGCTGCCTCACCCACTCTTCACTGTCTTTTTTAAAAACATTTTGAACGTTTTCTTTCACACAGGCTCATGATACTGGTGTGGGATTCACCCACTACATTCTTGAGCCTTGAGAACCAAGGGGGCTCTTGGCGTCCTCTCACCCAGGGGTCTCGGTGGGGTGTCCGCTGAGCCTGGGCACCCAGGCTAGCCCCCCATGGAGTGAGAGCCCGGCCGTGGCAGCACATAATCCATATTCTAAAGGCCAGCTGGACAGAGACCATGGAGCACAAGGAGAGCAAAGAAACCTACCACCCCCGCCCACATCTCACTTCCCACTGACTGAGTACCTCAGACAGCTTTGGCATGTCAAAACTGAAACTGAGTTGAATAGCCTGTATTTAGCGACAGCTCTTTATTTGAAATAAGAGTCCATTTTCCCCCTTTAAATGGAGAGCTAAGCGTATTATGTGAAGAAGACCCTGGCCTGTTTCCCATATTGTTTACTAGCGTGAAACTTACTGCAGCATATTTCCCCGTTCAGACACCATTTTTTCCTCCTTCTCCCCACACTTTGTTTACCGATGCTGTTGTAGTGAAAATTAGCTACTTGGCTGTTGGTGGTTGGGTATCCAGGAGGCCTTTGGGGTAATCCTGCCTTGACAGTGAATGGATAAATGTAGACTGGTGCCTGTCAAAAGACAGGTATTTCAAAAGATTCCTGTTTATTCCCTGAACGGACCGAACTGAAGCCCACTACCTCCTCGCTTGCCGCTGCGTTCTCTCCCTGCCCCAATTACTGTGTTCCTAACCAAGCCCTATACACAATCATACTGTACATTATATTCCCGTTGTGCTCTTTTTTTTTTCCATTACACACAACATGGCACACATGCACAAATACAGTATTGTGTTGTATTTCAGCTTCGTTGCAGGATAGAATTAAAAATACAGTGGTGAAATCTGATATATGAACATGTGCCATGCAATATGATACCGCGAAAGAGGCATTAACTTACCCACGTGGCTGCGTCTACTTTTAATTCTACCACCTCACTCTGGCACACCCTTTGGGAATTATAATGAGGGCGTTTGTTATTCCCACGAGAATAGAAATCGACATCATCTCCAAGGTGTTCAAAAATGACTAATGTAGCAATGCTTCCATCTTAAAATAGCCTGTCCTATACCTGGTCTTGAATACCATTTCTTCAGGATGGATGGCGGCTAAAATATGAATTTCACTCAAGCCGTATGGAAGTGGGGCATTCCTGGATTGCGAGGACTGCGGTCCAAACATTTAACATTTCCCCCCACTTGAGCCTACAGGCTTGACCGAACTCTTTTAGCCAACATTTGGTTGAAGTGGGGAAATGTCAAAGAGGCACTCCCTTGTTCTCGAACCCAAAGGCATCACTTTTGATGTCCACCTTCAAAGGAGTCTTGGCAGTCTTTTGCTGTTTTAGTTGTTGTTTATTAATAAAAGCCGAATATTTCAGGCTGTTGCACCAACATGATGATGTCTAAAAAGATATGATTTACTGCAGCGTCGTATGACCTGTAAGACTTCCCTTTAGAAGCAGATTTAATGGGTGGCAAAATGGTTTTATGTGCAAAATATGATTTATAGTTTTACACAAGTTTTACTGACAGATGCTGGACATGTGTGTTTTTAAAAATAGACAATTTTCTATCCTAAATAGACACAAAGATGTCCACCTTTTATTGTGTTTGCAGAGTGGGCTCAGACTTCAATATTATTTACAATAGTAGATTTATAACTACTCACAATTTATGACTAATTGACATTTTTACTCAGGGCCTTTATATCGATGGAGAAGATTAATTTCAAATCCAGTGTAAATTCTTGGCAGTCTCATTTACAGTCACATGATGGATAATGATGCTGCGATGCTATGACTCCTGTGAAGCTGTTGTAGACACCAGTTCTGCAACTCTGATTGATTGATTGAATTTATTTGATAAAAAAATGTTTATACTGTGCATATAATACATACAAATACCAATGAACACAGAGAATAACACATAAAGTATAACATACTTATTTCCAATGTGGTCCACCACAACAATTACATAATAAACATAAACCTTCACTTTTTTCGTCATTTCAGCTTCGGATTTTACAGAATGCTAATTTTGCAATGGCTGATAGTATTAATAGTCACAAATGGATTTATTTGACCATATAGTTTTTGCCTTAAGATCACCTTGTGAATGTCGAAAGCATAAAACTGAGCTCATCTAAACAGTGTCTAGTCTTTTGAACTGTTAAAAGTAGAAGTTAATTCACCGTGTAGAATTCACAGTAGAGAAAAACAGTATCCTTTCTCATTCAGACCAATCAGAATGTTAGAGAAATGCCAAAGGCTGATATTCTTCACTGGTGTCATTCTATACATTTATGCTATTTATATACTTAAATATAATTGGATGCAATCTAAATCAGGGAAGCATCAGAGGGACGTCATGTTTATACGATGCCTGCACTAGTATTTATATCCTAAATAAATAACTTTATTTAGGGTACATTAAAAAAAAAGAACCTAATGAGGAGGAGATGATTTCCTGTTCGCAGAGGGGCCATGAGGAGGAATAAATAAACTAGTTTCTTATGATTAGAAAGCACAGTTTGTGAAAGTCTGTCTCATGCACAGTCAAATATTTCCCCTTCTATTTAAAATGCTGTCAAAAGTAAACAAAGTGACTCTGACAATGTAGTAAACAAGACGAGATCAAAAGATGGACCAAGTAGCTTTAATTCACATCATCGTTCTGACAGAGACTGTATAAAATGCATCAATGAATTATTTTTGGTGCTCTTATTGTTCTGACGTACATGCTCATCTGTGATCAAATCATCCAAGCATGTATTCACTGACATTTTTGATTGTGAGGGCAGCTTTTGTTTCTGTGCTGCTTTTGTCTGCAGCAGTAGGTATCACATACCCTCTGCTGTATGTTCTAATGAGCTTAAGATGCCTTGAAATATTAAAATAAGACAAAGGGTCTTCATCATGGATGCCAGCGACACAAAGATAAATCTTAAGACTGTATTTTAATGTGATTAATCAATTGATATCAAACTGCACAGGAACTCGGTGGCGCTCTCCCTCATGAATTCACATCAAGGTTTTATATCACCTAGCCTGATAATCTTTCCAGATTACTCCTCCTTTAATTTGAGTGTTTTTAAAGGGTGGCAGCCGAGCTCTCGCTCCCTCCTCCATCTCTCCTCTCTTCTCCCGCTACTTCTTTTGAGGGGTAAACACACACACACACACACACACACACACACAAAGCTCCTCAGCCTATCATCTGTGACTGCCGCTACAGCCAGACAGCGTAACACGATCCATGATAGAGTGGTGCAAATCGCCCAGCCGCTTTCGTCTACCATCTCACATGAGGAGGGGGAGAGAAGCCCATGACATAGGTTGAGTAAAATAAAAAGGAAAGAAGAAAGAGGAGGTGGAGAGCTGCCGGTGGATGCGACAGCGGTGGCTGGCAACTAGAACAATGCTGGTGTGACTTTCCGGTCCAGCGGGTTTTAACCCTTTTGACATCGCTTGAGTGCCATCCATGTGTCAGTGTTATAATGTTCTCGTGCAGTGTGAGGCTCGTGTAGCAACTGTGGGAAGAGGAGGGGGACCGGAGCAATTTTAAATCCAATACCAGGCAGCGTTTGCAGCCTGAGAAGTGGACCTTCACACAGTAAAGCCTCAGTGGGAAATTGCTACAGACATTCTCTCAGGTAACTTCTTTCTAATCCTTTTATAATGAGCATGAAAAAAAAAGAATCCAAATTCAAATCTGTGTTAAATTAACAGGCTGTGCTCTGTGCTGTATTTTTTTTTTGTTGTTGTTTCTTGCTGGACATCTCTGCTGAAAGATCTAGAGTTGAGCATGAATTGCATCTGTCCACAACTTGGATGTGGTGATGTGATGTTTTATGCATTACAAGGGGTGTCTACCAGCAGCTTCTCAGTTAGCCTAGGCCTTATTGTTACTGCAGAAATCTACAGTCTATTGTATCCCCTTCCCTTGGGGATTCTCTTCTCCTCATGAGGGGGTGGTGTGTCTTGTCTTTAAAATGGTGCTGCAGCCTAGCACATGCAAATTTATAATACATTGTTTTGCACATGCAGGAAAATCACGTTCACAGGTTGGGAAATATTTACAGTATAAGTTAAGCAGGGTTAAGTTGCTTTACGTTCACCTGTAACCCCTTCACAAAAGACAAAAAACCTGAGCAAACGCCTGCTAAAATCTTGTTTTTGATTTGTTTTTGAGAGTAGTACATTTAGCAGTCATTTCCGGGTCAAATGACCCTGCAGTGGTCGCAGGTATTTTAACGGCTGCAGCTCTGATGGACAGTAATGGAAACACGACAAATGGGCGGAGAAGCTAATTTTCGCCCCTTTTCAGGATGTTGCTGCACAATTACGTTTCCATCTGTCTCAGTTCAAGCAGCATTCGAACATTGTTCAGTTTGAACTCAAGTCTGAAGTAAAAGATATTAGAAAAAACAACCATCCCATCATTGAGTGCAATATAATCAGTACAATCACAGTGTAATGCTCAACAAAGATGAGAAGGAACCAAGATGGCTCACTCTTTAGCTATTTCAGTCAGCAGCTCTGGAAAAAAGCAGTGTGTCATGTCAAACTTATTATTATTGATCAACACTTTTTTTCAAGTTTTAATATCTTCTGGATTCATTCTAATGATATGCTGCTTTTTAAATGACATGCCACAAAAAAACAAAGCCAGACAAACGTATCTACTGTTGATGGGAAAGGAATCAACTTCCTACTTTTTTAGCTGGTTTACCAAAGTGTAAAAACGCTGAATAATTAGCTCAGAATTCGGTCTAAAAATGGCACTGAAAGCCTTGTGAGTCACTGGTTTTGTGGTGAATTTCATGAGTATTTTACATACAAGGTATAATGATCATAGTTTCTCTGACATCATGAAAATCACTGCTTGATTATGTGGGACACATGGGGAAAAGGGAGTTTTAATATTGTATGAAATATAATATTAGATTGCCTTAAGCTTTCCAAACTGCGTCAGAGTGATGAGCCATCATCCTGTTCCTCCACAGGAAACTGCAGCTCTTTTTAGAATCCTAATACATCCAGTATTTAACATGACGTCCGTGAAGCATTGTGGGTAATGTATGCAAACGGGGGCAGCCTAGGTGTTGCTTTTGGGCGCTGACTTGCCTTTTGATTAATCATTTCGAGTTGACGTCACAGCCTCTGAGACAGAGATGGATTGAAGTGCTTAGCAGACCAATAGCTACAAAGACAAAGAGTAATTGGTGCGTGGGACTGGTGGCCAATGTAAGCAGAGCAGATGCATCAACAGAGGAATAAGTCTGACTTCTGCGAGCGGTCATACGGTGGCAGCTCCACATACATTTACAGGTAAATACAAGCAGGTAAATGCAATGAGACTTTCCTCTGCGGGCATTTCATCTGAAGCGTCATCACAATGAATTATTCCGTGGGCCTTAAGGTGAGTCGTGGAGCAAGGCAGGTATATTTTTAGCTGCTTCGATGTGCAGAAAAATGATTAATTATGCTGTACATTTATTTGTTAGTTTTAACAACCGTCAGTAGTATAATGTTTTGCCATGTTTGTCTGTGTAGCGCTGTATAGGGGTAACTGAGGGGGTGGGCATGCTGCTGAGGAAGTGGGTGTATTGTGATCCAGCCATCTTTATATGTGTCAGTGGTAATTACACTGAAAAAGTGGGTTTTTGTCCCCGGAGAAAGATGCAAATGTACCTCCGTGCTTGCTGAGTGGTGCATTCACACGGAGAGGTAAAGATGTAATAATGACATTTAGCATATGTGCAACGAGATTGGGAATAATAACTTCAAAAAATATAAATCCCACTGCGCTGACGGACTGCCAATACTTTCCACAGGCTTGCTTTTATTTCATGGTGTTCTCAATGGACTAAAACTGCTCGACATGCACATTAAGAGTAAAGTCTGAGCAATTTTTGTTTTAATTTTCTTATCTCGTGTTTCACCAGGCAGCTCTGCCAGTCTTACTCTCCTCTTAGTCTGACTTGCAGACACATGTCAGGAGTTCAGGGCCGGCGAGAGGCTTAGCTAACAGAGGCTTTTGTGCATTGCGGTTTCTGGATGAACTGCTCCATAATTTATGTAATGAAAGGAAGAACTGTTGTTTAATTTATGTAATGTCTGAATGTGGACTATTGGATCTGTTTATTGGGCAGTGTGGACGTCTGAGTTTGTTCTGTTCAATATCCTATTATGAAGCACGTCATCAATTTTAACTCTCCAATCCAAACAACAAAAAATACTTTATTTATTTATAATCCCATTAGATTTTAATTTTCTACATGAAGTTTGACACAAAGTGCCCTCAAACAGCATAATGAAAAAAGAAATGTAGATTTTTATTTTTATGAAACAGTGTTAGGATTGTTAAATGTTATTTATTGTTAAGGAAGTTTTTGCATTCAAATCTTCTCACAAAAACACATAAAATGGGATACTTACATTCATACATAATATGCATACACTGATATTGTACATACTGTATTATAATGTAATGCATATGCATACAGTGCTTTTTGCAGACTCCACTCATTCACATATTATTCATTAGATATACCAGCAGGAAATTGTAGGATTGATTGAAAGCCATAAAAGTGATTGTCTGCATCCTCAAAAGACCAACCTGTCATTATTTCTCATACATTGTCTCATCCACATCTAAAATAAGGTTTTTGAAAAGCAGTGAGGGGGAAATTGTCTACAGAGTGATGCCATCTGGGATACACTGTATCATCGTTTTTAATTAAATCTAAAATAATATGAAGGAGAAAGCAACACACCTGGAAACTTCAACCAGTGTCTAATGGGAAAAGGTGATAAAAAAATATGAAATATAATTTCTAAGGAAAATTATTACTTAGAATTATTACTAAATAAAGAGGTAGAAAATCATTTATCATTAACTTCTTACTGGTGATGGAGTGAACTTTTCTATTTTTACAAGAAGTTGTCATATATCCTTAAAGCCTTACCTACACCTTTGGCATTTGATAAGCTTTGTTCACTTTGTCAAACACTCAACTAAATTCAAGCAGAAGGCTGCTTTCCCTTTATGTGTAAGACTCCAAGGTTGGAATGCATATACAGCCGCTCATTGCTCAAAACATACCTTTGAAAACTGAGATTTACTAAAACATAAATATGTCTACAAATTGAATCACATCTTCTGTACTACAAGGACTGCATTGATTTGAAAAAAAGTAATGTAATAGCTTTTATATGCTACAGCTATGACAGGAGTCAAACATTTAATGGCTTGTTTTTTTTTTTTTTTTACAGTTTATGGTAATACAAAAGTACATTTATTTCACATTTTCATCATCAGTGGTGGAGGAAGTATTAATATCCCTTATTTTAACATATATCTAACATTTCTCCATTCAAATATCTAAAAAATTCAACCATACCTGTAATATATTTTGATGAGATGTGCATTTTCATTCCCTAAAAAAATGTTCCCAGAAAAGTAGGAAAAATCTGCAATTTAAATTCCAGGCAGCCGTGTGTTTCATTTAGTCTTCTGTTCCTATAATTTCTGGGGGAAATACCAGAAGATACATCAGAGAGTGAGGAAGGAGGTTTGAAAAAGTCAGAAAATGTGCTGTGAGTTAAAACATTACCTCGTCTGTGAACATTTCTGCCGAGGCACCCAAGATAGATTTTCATTGACAGTGGCGGTGGTTTAAAGACTTCAACTCCCATGATCCCACACGACTTCACTACAGTGAGAAAAACGACTGTTCTACTCATCGTTTTACTATAAGACCTAGAGCCACAGAAATTACATAGTGTGCATTTGAGAAAGTAGTAATACCACACTGTAAAAAGTACTCAAAAGACCTACATTAACAATGTCAGCTGAGGCCGAGTAGGTGAATATTACTCACTAAAATATACTTAAAAGTATCAAAAGCAAAAGTACTCCCCTGTGAATGTGAATTTAAAGTATATACCATTGTATTATTTCATATTTTTTTCTCTACCCTAGTGTTAATTAATGCAACAATCTGCAAGTAGAATTTTACTATTGTATATTGACCATGACTGGTGACCTGTCTCATTTTTTGGTCACCAAATTGTGGTCGTTTGCTCCCAGTTTGACCAACAGGAGCATATTGTATGTATACTGCATGTTCTGAATGCATTTTTTTTAGTTTTGACATTCACTTCCTTCATATTGTACCTTTTTATAGTACTGTGCATTCAGTGTTTGCCCCCATACTGTAGTAGGATGGCAGCATAATTAAAACAATCACAAAAACTCTTCCAAACCAAGGATATTGAATGTTTTAAGACATGCCTCTGCTGTGACTGTAGTTTTGTGACACAAACGTGCATGTGGTTTGTCCTGTTATAGTGAAGAGAACTCACAAGGTGTAATCATCATCTGTACCTCGAGTAATGCTGAGGGGGAATGGTCGGATTCCCTGTTCGTCAGCTGTTTACTGCCGACATTTTATTGGGATCATCATTGAAACAGTGATGCCAGTGGGTGGCTACCAGAGCTGGAGGTGAAATAAGCTATTTAGCTGCTTTATGATAGCAATCCCCAGCCCTCGATGCTTTCACGTCCAGGGTCAAAGCTTAGCAGCCATCTAATCTCCCTTAGTCTCACAGCTTTCATTAGCGTGGCACTTGATCAATGTGCTCTGCTGCCAGTGCCAACATTTGACGCATTCTTAGATGAAAGCACATAACCATAATATGGGTTTAGATGGTCATTGTTGTTTGCAGGTTGCGCTCATGTCTAATTTAATTGACATCTGATATGAGTTCAGATAAGCATGCTGCACAGTTGACATAATTTATATCATAACTATATTCTGGCTGCAGACACAAAGTTTAAGAAACCTGCAATGCTTTTATATTCACTAGGCACGGCTCTGTGATGTTGCGTCTGAAACATGGTGTTGTTCCATCTTCCGCATGGCTTCATACCCCCTGGAAGGATATCAGAAGGAGGGTGTTTCTCTTGCCCAGTTTTGTTTACTTGCTCAGATCAGGCTAATTAGTTAAGTGATTTCTTTTTTGTCTGTTTTTACACTTAGAAACCAGGCTGTTTATTTTAGAAACCTCTTCCAGCTGCACAGAATAGATGGTGCTGGTAGGAAGCTCCACAGAGTAGGTGGAGCTGGTAGGAAGCTGCACAGAGTAGATGGAGTCGGTAGGAAGCTGCACAGAGATGGAGCTGGTAGGAAGCTGCACAGAGTAGATGGAGTCGGTAGGAATCTGCACAGAGATGGAGCTGGTAGGAATCTGCACAGAGTAGATGGAGTTGGTAGGAAGCTGCACAGAGTAGATGGAGTCGGTAGGAAGCTGCAGAGTGTAGATGGAGCTGGTAGGAAGCTGCACAGAGTAGATGGAGTCGGTAGGAAGCTGCACAGAGTAGATGGAGCTGGTAGGAAGCTGCACAGAGTAGATGGAGCTGGTAGGAAGCTGCACAGAGTAGATGGAGCTGGTAGGAAGCTCCACAGAGTAGGTGGAGCTGGTAGGAAGCTGCAGAGTGTAGATGGAGTCGGTAGGAAGCTGCACAGAGATGGAGCTGGTAGGAAGCTGCACAGAGTAGATGGAGTCGGTAGGAAGCTGCACAGAGTAGATGGAGTCGGTAGGAATCTGCACAGAGTAGATGGAGTCGGTAGGAAGCTGCAGAGTGTAGATGGAGCTGGTAGGAAGCTGCACAGAGTAGATGGAGTCGGTAGGAAGCTGCAGAGTGTAGATGGAGCTGGTAGGAAGCTGCACAGAGTAGATGGAGTCTGTAGGAAGCTGCAGAGTGTAGATGGAGTCTGTAGGAAGCTGCAGAGTGTAGATGGAGCTGGTAGGAAGCTGCACAGAGTCGATGGAGCTGGTAGGAAGCTGTACAGAGTAGATGGAGTCGGTAGGAAGCTGCACAGAGTCGATGGAGCTGGTAGGAAGCTGTACAGAGTAGATGGAGTCGGTAGGAAGCTGCACAGAGTAGATGGAGCTGGTAGGAAGCTGCACAGAGTAGATGGAGCTGGTAGGAAGCTGCACAGAGTAGATGGAGTCGGTAGGAAGCTGCACAGAGTAGATGGAGCTGGTAGGAAGCTGCACAGAGTAGATGGAACGCGACAGACTGTAGATGGACTAGGAAATCAAAAGAATGGCATAGAGCATCCAATCAATTTTGGGTGGAGTAAAATGGAGCCCCACTTCTGTACTCTTCTGAAACATGCTGCAGAATGTCTGCTGGAATCATAAGCATTGACTTGAATGGCTGCAGTCATGCAGCTCCGGAGGCAGCTGAAACAAGATGCAACTGTGCTTGGAGGAATTCAGTCATAAGACATTCCCACACAGGAAAGTGAGAACCTTTAATGCTGTCTGGCATATGTTTTCCTATTAGAGTTGCCAAAACCTTGATTTCAATAAGATGGTGTTTTGTATAGTATTCCTTTATAATTACTCTGCAGGCTACACTAAATGTTTATGGTGTTACATCGGTAAATTAAAGACTTTCATATAGAATAATAGAATACTGTTTATACTGTACGATATGTGCATTCTCCCTTTAGTTTGATTCTTGGCAAAATTCCCTGACGATATTTTATAGGTTTCATCTGTTAAATGGTAGGCCTGTCATCACATCCTGCATACAATAAGACATGTCAGAAATCCTTGGCCCCTCCTTTCATCCACCTTCACATCTTCCATAATCAGGGGCAGTGGATGGGAACGGAGGCAAAGAGGAGCTTTTTATCCCTCAATAAAAGGCCACTTAGGCAGATAGTTCTCCCAAGACTCATCAGCTTTGGTCTTCCTTCCTGGCACCACATGAAGGAATTTGTGTAAGAGGGCAAACATTCATCTAATTAAGGATACCTTTCACATGAGCTCACCTCTCTCCTGTAATTTCTCTTTTTGCCCATCTTTCTTACCTTTCTCTCTCTCTCCCTCTTTGTCCTTTCTCTTTCTTATCATCAATCATCTGAAGCCTAAAGGTGCCCTTCACAGTTACTGTACCTTTTTGGTTCGCTCTATGCTTCTTGAAATCATTGGCTTACCAATGCTTTGATGTTGCCTTCAAAGTGATGATCTAGATGTGGCCTAGAATGTCGACTCACCGCAATAAACCAACACTTTCCTGCAATTTTTTTTTTTTGGTTTCAAATGTTGAATGCTGCACATCATTAGCATTCAGCATGAGTGGAGTGGCAGTAATTTGAATGGTTTTTTTCAGGAATCAGCATTATTTGTTTTGAAAAGTGAAGAGGAGAGAACGGGCTCTCTGTCTGACTTTGTTCTATTTCTGGGGATGGCTGCTGGAGGATTACTGCAAGTGGCAGAGTATTCATTATTTAGATGGCAGTAGCAGAGTTGGGGAACGGGTGGTTTCATAAACCACTTGACTATGACATGTGTGCTGCTATACTCAACAGAAAGACTAAAATAAAAAAGTTTCACTCCAAAAAAAAAGAAAAGAAAAAAATCCTCCGAGTGAGGACACTTGTAGTGGCTTTCTGCTAGAGACTGCTGAGAAAGTCAGCACAAATGAAACTAGTGGAGCAAATTCAGATTGATGGAGTTGAAATCACTGGGATTGCTCTCTATATAGGCTTTGAAATTCTTGAAGTGTTCATACAGCTGGTTCATGGTGCATGTCAGATGTGGTATAGTTTTAATTACAGCTTATTTGTTGCTTGCTAATACAGGCCTGATTCCAAAAAAAAAAAAAAAATGTAAACACATTAATAAAACAGAATGTGATGATTTCATAATCCTTAATTGAAAACAGTACTAAGGCAATATATCTAAAATTGTAACACATCAACCTAATTGATTTTCGTAAATATGTGCTTATTTGGAATTTTATGCCAGCAGCATGTCTCAAAAAAATCTGCGACAGGGGCCACAAAAAATTGTGAAAGTTGTAGAATGCTCACCTGACAACAGGTGATGCTATCATGAAAGTGGCAATCTCAAAAGGCCTAAGGCTTGTTTCATCCATAAGCAAAAATGGGGACAGACTCACCACTCTGTGAAAATCTTCATGGGCAAACAACAGTTCAAGAACAACAATTTGTCAATGTGCATTTGCAACGAATTTTAGGATTTCAACATCTATACTCCATAATATCAAAAGATTAAGAGTATCTGGAGAAATCTCTGCACAGAAGAGGCAAGGACGAAAACCGACATTGAATGCCTGTCACCTTCGATCCCTCAGGCGGCTCTGCATTAAAAACAAACATGATTCTATGAAGTATACTACTACTTCGCCTCAGGAACACTTTCGAAAACCATTGTCAGTAAACAGTTCATCGCTGCATCTACAAATCCAAGTTAAGGCTCCGCCATGCAAAGTGCAAGCCGTACATCAAAAACATCCAAATACACACATCTGAGACGGACTGACGCAAAGTGAAAAAGTGTCCTATGGTCTGATGAGTCCATATTTTTAATTCGTTTTTGGAAATCATGGACGTCATGTCCTCCGGGCTGAAGAGGAAAAAGACCAACCGAACTGTAACCAGCACAAAGTTCAAAAGCCTACATCTGGGATGGTATGGAGGTGCGTTAGTGCCCGTGGCATGGGTAACTTGCACACCTGTGAAGACAGCATTATGTTGAAAGGTACATACAGGTTTAGGAACAACAAATGCTGCCAGCCAGACAACATTTTTTTCAGGGATGTTCCTAATTTATTCCAGCAAGACAACTCAGATTCCAATTCAGGTAACTTTATTATTCCAATGTGGGCAATTCAATTTGACAGTCTTCCTATGTCGAAGCTTTACAACAGCATGGCTTCAGAATAAAAGAGTCCGGGTACTAGACTAGCAGTCCAGACCGGTCTTCCAATGAAAATGTGCAGTGCATTATTAAGCAACAAATGCAACAACAGAGACATCAAACTGTTGAGCAGCTGAAGTCGTATATCAAGCAACAATCGGACCAAAGTCCACTTTCTAAACTTCAACAATCAGTGTCCTCTCTTCCAAATGCTTTGTGTTGTAAAAAGGTGATTTAGCACAACGGTAAACATAAACCTGTCCCAACTTTGTAAACGTGTTGCAGACATTAAATTCAGAATGATCGTATATTTATCAAAAATATATAAAGTTTATCAGTTTATCTTTGCAGTATATTCAATTGCATTTAGGTCAAGAAGGATTTGCAAATCATTGCATTCTGTTTTTATTGACATTTTGCATTATGTCCCAACTCCTTTTGGAATTTGATTTGTACATTCAGAATGAGTACTTTGACAGAAAAACTGGCTGATTTTTAAAAATAATTTCTCTTCGTCTGTCTCTGTATTCATTAAGATATCATCATCAACATTTGCTCTGAGAAAAAAAAATGTGAATCTGAAATGAGAAAGCTGTGACAGTTTTGTGTTGCAAAAAGAGAGCTGCGACCATTTGTCACTGTGGTGGCACACCAGCAAGGCATTATCTCCCACCACAACAGTAGCAACTCTATTGGCTGAAGTGTTTACCCTGACAGTTCTAAGCCTGGACACAGAAAGGGTCCTGCCACTGTGATTAATGCACTGCCATGCCACCATGGCGGAGGATGTCCCTCTGCGGTCTCCTTCCCCTTTCCAGTACTCCTCCCTGATATTTCACTAATGTGACTAGACAATGAAGAGATTGATAGTCATCATTATACTGCTTCAAAAGAGTAATGTCACTTCTCAGCATGATCCAGCCAGCTTCTAATTCAGCTACTGCTGTGGAAGCATATTAGCGTGGTGGTGGTGGTGCATGGTGTTACTGTAAACACAAGTGGATACAACTAAGTTATGTTAAACCAGAACCTGTGACCTTTCTAAATGACCTCCTCCTGCTGTTATGTAGGGCTGCAGGCCAAAATAGTTATCACCATTATTTTGATCAATATAAAGATTATTTGTCATAATTCTATAAAAATATAATTTTATTGCACTTTGACATAAAATAGAATACTTTCACATCCATGCTGTGCTACATTCCTGCATATCTTTGCATCAAAGTAAAGTTGGTCCTGTCGTTATTTACCTAAATTCAGTGCATATCCTGGAAAATAATAAATATAATTAAAAAAAATTGTACCAAACTTTAATGCAAAGTGAAATCAACAAGGCACTGCTTTCACTCTTACATTCCTGACACATTTTTTGCAAACTTGAATGAGGTTTTTATTCATCTGAGTTCAGCCATCTCCTAGGAGCAAAATATAAAGAATTTTTATGAAGTCCATTTGTTGTACCTGCATGATGGATGTGACAATAAAACTCTTGAACTTGAACAAAATAAAATTGTGCCCAAAATATAGGCTAACTAAAACATCAACACGTCATCACAGAATGCAACCGAATGAGAACAATTCAAGGCAGGCACAGAAAAGCCTTATTGCCTTTACATGTTTTTGCACACGTTACTTTGGCCAAATGGAATGCACTTGCATTGGTGATTTCAGTGTGTCTTTGCGAGCTGGATGGATACGCCGATGTGATGTACACGGTCGCTGTTGTGGATGTCTGAGTCAATGATGGACGATTCACACTAGCAACGTTTTTCTTGGCCTTCATGCATCACTTGCCCTAAATCTGAAATACTTCCATACAACGGATGATGACCTGCTTCGAGGGACAAGCTCTGCGTCTTCTGCTCATCCCCACATTTAATTTTCGTTTCTACGGTCTGCTGTCTTCCGTATATTAGTTATACTCTTTTAACCTTAATGTTACTCATCCTGAGGAAACTTTTGCACAGGCAGCGAGGTGCAGGGAACAGCCATGATTGGTCAGGCATTGGGTTAGGCAGCTCTTGATTTGCTTTGCGGCGGAGTGTTGTGTGGGAGGAGCGTTCATTTTAAATGTCAGTATCGCTCAAGTTCATTTAATCTAGGGAAGCCAACAATGTGATTGAGATTAAAATTTGTTTAATTGCGTAGCCCTACTGTTATCACAAACTCCTGCAGCAGCGTTGGCATGCTTATAGCGTAGAATACGGTGCCTCGGGGTGGCTCTTTCTATAAAGAGGCTTGACAGAGGAAGGATTATCACACCAAACAAGGGATTCAGCCTCTCACCTTAACACTTTGCGAGCTATATCAGCATTTCCGCAGTACCCTCTGTACAAATAAAGGTATGCGGGTCAGTCATTTGTTTTCCCTCTCTACAAGTTCTTACAGATGGGTTGATTTGTTTATCTGTATGTGTTTAGCCCTTGGCCCCAATCTTCTGAGAGAGAAAGAGGTTTAGCATTTAAATTGGTTGATCCACCGCACGTTCGCTAAACCTGTTTTTTACAGCATTACAATGATGAAAAGCAGACGCTAATCCCTCGGGGCGTGTGACCCTTATCTGACTAAACACCTGACAAATGATTGTATTGTCACTCCGGGAACACAAAGACCCTTGTTAAACGCGACTTGTCGTAGTTGTTGACCTCTTTGCCGAGCGCCACTGTAACCACAGGTTAGCTCACTACAATGTGTGATTTGCAGCGTGAAATACTTGAGAGTGGAGGCGGTTTTTGGCCGCTATAGGCACTAATGGCATGGCATACTTCAAACTCTTTCTAAGTCCTTACTCCTCAGAAAGTTGTACAACACTGTTAGCTTGTCTGCTACAGTAAGTTCTCGGTGTCAGTCAGTGTCGAGACCTCAGTGAGCAAACTGCTTTAGCATACTAGCTTTCAGAGTTAATCCCAGAATCCCCTGTATGCATATCTCTTCTGCTTATGTTCACACTAACTGATCCTCTAGTTTTACATTTCCCATTGTATACTTAGCCAGACAAGACATTTTGTCAATACCGTTGCCTATGAATATGTAGCAGACAAAGTGGCCTTCACCTGGCTGTGGCAGATGTGATTTCTAACTAAATCATCGGGATTACATTATTGACAGTGCCTTGAACAAACATCAGGATGAGGTCAAAATTGTCTGTCTTTATTTGCACAGCAGCCAGAGCACGTTGAGGTTTTTGGAGCGAGTGGCGCATATCTCGCTCGTGTTGAATAATTTTACGTGACGAAATTATCATAATTCAACATTAAATGTCAGATCCTGATCTCATTTTAACGCTGACAGGGAAAAAGGATACCGATGTGTGATTAGCTGTGGTATCAGATTGTGTCCAGCATTAAAGATCGGCGGTGAAGTATCTATTGACTTTCTGTGCTGCATGCTCCTCCAAATTTGTTATCAGCTCTGTTGCCGGGGCTCGTCTGAAGTGCAACATTGCTCCAGCTTCTTCAGATTTCATGAGTGTTGTATTTTGTACTGCTCTAGCTTCAAAATGTAGTATGAAGACACACAAGGAAAGCTCGTGCAGACAATGGCGGTCTATTGCGAGTTATGGCTGAAACTCGATGCTAGGAACAAGTGTGACTGCAGACTGTGGGTGCCAGCTGTGGGTTTTCTGTTGTATCAATACGCCTTGTGCCATTTTATCTGGTCAGGAGTAATGAATATACAGTGTTCATCATACAATATTAATCCTAGTCAGGAAACTTACAGCCGCTGCCTTTCATAAACTAACAACTTATGTTTTCCTGAAGCCATATGCTGCACTGCTGCCTCTTCTCCCAGATATCACTTCTCCCTATCCATTGTCAATCTTGTCTTGTATTTCTTTGATCCTAGTTCTGTGGATATATTCCTGTGGGAAATGACTTAGCTGGGGTGTGAATGCGGACCATCATTTGCCTCCTACAGTATGTCTGCAAGTTAGTTAGCAGGAGGAAAAGCACAGGGACCATCAGAGGGGACATGACAAAGCTTGTGTGTTGACGACGCACCTCCCTTATCTAATTGGGGCAAAGCAAACATGATTAGGCCCAATCTGAAGGACGATCAGTGTCTTCCGCCGCAGAGACGTTTCACAGTCATCATGTTCTGCTGCCTACGCTGCTCAGAGGCACACCAGCACAGTTTGACAGCAGAATAAGGCTGTTTCAACAAAAACATGCAACAGCAAAACCCATTAAGATCAATTACAAAATTTCCTCTTACCTAAACAAAAAAAAAAACAAGGTTGTTGTTTCTTATCTGTGACGGGGCGTGTTCAGCACTCACAATTCAGTTTTTCCTTCTTTTTTTTTTACAATTATTGCAGTTATTGTTTTCACAGCTAAATCATATGTTTAAATCTGAACCCTCGATCGGTCATATTTAGCGCATCAGTGATTTCAGCAGATTTCATTATACATTGTGAACGCACTGTGCAGCTTTGTGAACGGTTCAGGGATAATTAATATACTGTTCTTTGCTATACACAGGTGTATGTGTAATTAAAAAGTTGTATTTCTTTAGGCCGTTCTAGCTAGTAGGTGATAGAGCAACAGTGATGAATACCTTTTCAACCTGTAATAATACAACACAATGTCTGATTATCATTCTCGATTTAAAACCCCAAGGTCAGCAATAAGCAAGCTGCTCAGAGTTAGTTCAACATTTCCCTTCCTCTTAGTCGAATCATGAAAAATTCACATTATGTTCCGAGCAGCTCAGAAACAAATTTGATGCCTTTCAGACATAGGGGCCTGAGAGAGGTGCTAATTGATGCTTGCCGCGGTATGAAGCACAAATTACATCGTTTACAAGGAAAGCAAGCAAAATGAAGATATGCACTGCCCTATGGAGTCTATGAAGCGGCTAGAATGCGTGTAGAGAAGCATAATGGATGCTGTTGACACATGACTTCTGCCTGTTCCATTTTTTACCATGTTAACACCATTTACTCGCTCAAACATTATAATGTCAAACGAGCAAACACACACATTCACCTAAGCTAATTAATCTGCATGTGTTTCTACATACATTTACATATTTGCTGTCTAGGAAAAAAACAAACACAATATAGTACTGAAATCAAGCTGAAGTGGAACTCTATGCAGATTTTGTTCCATTATGGAGACAAAAGTTTCCTCATCAGGTTTATTAGCATGCTATACTTATACCCATAAAAGCCATTAAATGGCTATGATTGCATTTGCAACCATTAGCCTAAATGATATCTTTTTCTGCTTATGCTATTAGGTGCAGTAAAATAAAGATACATCTTGCATATCAAACAGAGTAGATGTTCTTCCAGTGTGAGCCACGATAAGTATGCACGCTACAATCCAGTATCTCGCACAGTAAATGATTTAGCTTTTGCAGGAATTGAACTTTTCACCTTATTCGGAGAGGAATTCTAATCTATAAACTAGTCATCTGTAGGAAACAGTCATCATTACACTGTGCGTAGGCATGATGAAGTTGTTCTCCCCAGTCTCTTTCATTTTCATAAATATTCAACATGTTTATCATGCACTTTTTAAAGCAATGCAGGTTTATGATGCATGCCCTTAGCAGGAAGCAGGCTGAGAGATGCACAGCCAAACCTCGCCTGTGCATTTCTTCTTTCAGTGGAGGCCATTTAGAAATAGAGATGCTGACACTCTCCCTTCATTACAGCTTATTTCAAGTCAAGATATTTCTGAAAATAAAATAATCTATGTTATTGTGGTTTTAGCGAAAATATCTCAAGGACTCTAGGCTTGCCACGAAAGTTTGAGTGAAATGTCTCAACAAACATTGGATGCGTGACATTACCATCTGCCTGAGTTGTACTTTGTGTTTTGCATTAGCTACCATATGTTAGCATGCGAATATGTAAAACATCCTAAAATTGTTGAACAATAAACCTGCTGACATCAACTTTTTAGCATTGTCATGTAAGGACGCTGATGCTAGCTCAAAGCTCTTCCTCATGGGTGTAGAATTTCAGTCTTGTTCAAAGCTAGCTTGAACAATGAGAATTTGTGCGATCGATGCATCGCTAATGAAACACAACAAGCAAGTAAAGTCGTTTAATTCACATGCTCCATGTATTCTTAATCAGCATGTGGATATTTGACCTATTGGATAGGTCCCCTGGTAGGGCTGTGACAATCACCGCATTACTGCAATACCATGATCATGTAATGCCCTCTGCAGGTTTTTTTTTTTTTTTTTTTGCAGATTAAACCTACGGGGGCCCACATGGTGTGTTATATGAAAAATAAACACCATAATCATTGTTTGGACATCATCATCAATTGACTATCTTACGTCCTACCTTCAAGGGCTTGTGGAGAAAACAAAAGTATAGTAGCTGGTCACCTCAGCTTTGGTGCAAAGTGGCGGAACGGTCCATTAAACACAGGCCTATGGGGGATTTCTTTTGTGCTTGTGTAATTAATACAGATACAGATAATGTTCAGATCATTCCCTAAATGCACAGTACACAGATATAGAAGACAGAAGCCTAAAGTACGGTTGGTGTTAGACTTTAATTACATGTTTAGAGGGAACATGTGATAATGCCCATATAGTTGACGTTAGCCGATTGACATTAGTGACATCAGTAAGTCAAATGTTACATTGCCAGTTTGGATGGGCAGCCAGCGAACCTTGATGAGGCAGTTTGCCGCATTTTGCTCACAAAAAACAGAACAGAGCACGACTCCGGTCCCCAAGGTCTGTGGCCCTAGCTGGCGGCAGCAGCGGTTAAGCGCCATCCCACAATGATCTATTACTTTTTCACTGCGGAATAAGAAATATATCCATAACGCAACAGCCCTAGCCCCAGGAAGCCGTTCTCAGCCGTCCTCTCAGATTAATTGGTTGCGACTGCAAGTTTAGCTATGATGTCATAGGAAGGAGAGAGAAACTAATATGCATACCTAAATATTTTATTCATCACAAGTCATATCGTCATATCGCAGGGTTTCCTCATATCGTTCCGGCCTACTTAAAGCCTGTTCTAATCCACAGCTGTCAATCACAGTAGTTCTTCTTTTTGGTTTCTGGGTTGTTGTTTTTTAAGTCGGCTTAATCATCGTAACTTGTTGGAAATTAATTAAAAGTGCAAAGCATATCTGCTCTGTTATAGTTTGTTTACATTATTGAAAACTGTGAAAGGATATTTCCTTCAAGGCTATCTAATGCAACATTTATCTTTGGTGGCAAATAGATAAGACACAGGCTACTGTTTGACTTTAGCTTTAATACAGAAAACAGATAGCTGTTTGACTTTTTAAGCCAGAAAGTTAATATTTTGATACTTAATGAATTCAAAGTGTTGCTCAACAAGGTTGGAAATGAGCGTATAGGGCGGGAGGTTGCTGTAAAATACTTGATAAATTGATGCTATCTGACTTGCAGTGGGGGATAACACCAGATTTAGGACTGGATGACATGGACAGCACCCATAAAACCACGAATAGATCCTCACGTGTACATCTGACATACTTTTACACACACTGATCCTCATCCTATTAGGTTGCATCTGTGTATATACAATATATTTTTGAATCTGGATTACATGCTGCCAGGCTTATTACAGTACATGAAAAAAAAAACACCTTTAAATGCATAACAAGAATAGACATTGCTTTAATAGGCGCTGTCTTATTATCCCCCACATATTTTCCACCGGGGTCCTCGTTCAACTTGATTTAGTAATATTTTAGGCTACCTTCGAACAGTAATTTCTCTGAGCTTTCCTTTGTGTGTGCGCGCATTCTTGCAATGCCTTCTAAAGCAGCCCCAGGAGAGACGGCAGAGGAGGTCTGTATGAGTCGGATGCCTCCTTGACAACACCTTGGAGGTAAAAATCAATGTCTGCCAAACAAAGTAAAATGTTAGGCTGTAGCCGATACATGACAGATGAGGCTTAGGGTGGTATTTTCTAAGGTGAATGAAGACTGGAACACAGGCAGCCCTGTCTGCTGTTGTCAAGCAAAGCGGCATGAGAGTGATTTTGAAGGACGGTACATCTGACTTCCCTTTTATTATTGATTAACATTCTGTAGTAATGTGTGAGAGCCACTCTGAAATGAGAGGGGACGTGGTTCAAAATTTAGGACGGAGCTGCGCGGTAGATTAAACTTCAAAGGCCAGTTTCACTAATTAATTGTAACATCGGGCCACTCAAGAGACCTCCCCTCTAGCCGGGGTCGTATCACGGTAAAGTCATCTTGATTAGAGTGGATTGGTTCTCCGATTACAACAGTGTCTATATTTCACCGCATGACCAAAAATTCTCTGCTAAGTCACAATATATGACAGCTAAGCTGCTTATAATTTCGGCAGCCGTGCCTCGAATCTTTCACACTTTCCATTTCAAGGCACAGAACAGAGTTTGAGGTAGAGCCCAGTTTCCTGAGGGTTGCAGCTGAACAGTGGCTGTAGAAGCAGCATGGCTAACTTGGCACAATGGTGGGTAAATACTGAGTTGCTTCCTCTTCAAAACTCCAACAGTAACCTCACCACAGAGCCGTGGGCTGTATCATGTTGCTGACTGAGCATGCACCAAGCCTCGGAGGGTACACGCAGGTTACATAGCAAAGGGAAGCAGGGGGTGTTCTGACGAAAAAATTCAAAAACAGTAATTGTGCTGGAAGGCTTTTCTCAGCAAGCCTCAGAGTGTGTGTGTTTTATGCACACAACGTATGGATTGTATATCCAAACATATGCATGCACACAAAGTTTATTGTTTATCCCCAGTGAGGATATTGACATCTTCAGCATGAAACCCCCCCCCCCCTTGCCACTATAATGCACTAGCTAGTGAGCAGGACAAGAATGACCAATAATTCATCCTATTATTATTCTCATCATGTGCTCTGCTCTGTAGCCAAGAGTAATGCAACAGTGGGGTATAAATTCATAGCCTTGGTCTCAGGAAAAGCTCTTTGGTAAGCAGAGGGATTTTCTGCCTGTGTGCTTTAGCTCCAAATCAGGAGCCAGACATTGCACGACATTTTTTGGCGCGAGGAACTACGTATATGTGGGAATGTTCAGTAGAGTCAATTAGGAGGAGATATAAAAGCTTTGTTTGTTCATTTATCATCAGATAAGAGAGACTTGCAATAAAACATTATGAATCTATACCTAATTTGTGTCGGTGTAAGGTTGCACTATGTATTCATCAGCTTTACGACTTTGTTATGTCTGTTTAACAATATAACGTTTGTGAATCTCATTGTTCGGAGCTGATAGCGACACACTGACATTTGTAAACAGGGTTCATTCAGACCTCGTTGATTAATGTCTTAATCAATTCACAGACGATTAAGCAGCAACTAATTTCATAATCCATCAATAAAATCCACTGGTTCCATCTCCTCACATGTGAGGAACAGGTGCTTTCTCGCAGGTCTTGGAGATGATGCGCCTTCCCAGTTGTTGTTTTTTTACCTGTGGCGCTAAACCAAAATCATATAATTCCAATCTTGAATACCAAAAGGTAAAAATGTCGGATAAACAAAACTCCAGGATACATTCATTAATCTCAGTTTCACCAGTTTTATTCCGGCCAAGTCAACAAACATGCTAATGTTTCGTTCATTGCATGTTTGTGGACTTAATAATTACCTTTGGGTATTTAAGATTGGAACTGGTGCTTTTCTTTGTCTTATAAATCTAATAATTTTGGGGGTTTGGACTGATGGTCATTTGAAGAAAATAATCATCTTACTAATCAGACATGATATCATAGACAAGATCAGTTACAACAATGTTTAATTGGAAACTTTTCTAAATTTGCATTGGATTTTGTTTCATATTTAAGGCATTAATGCATTCTGCTCGTTTGTGTTGATATTTAAATCTAGTCTGGGTCTCCCTTGAAATGATTACAGTAGCAATGGGACCATGTGGCTATATAATGGTTGGATGTACTCAGCAGAAACATTCTTTCCTCATAGAAAAGCAATTTATAGAAACATCAACCTCTCCGGTCTCATAGAACTATGTGTTTATTCAATGTGGTGTGAAAGATAAGCACTGTGTAAATCTCCGTCTGCCCGGGTTTCCTCACAGTGGAAGTGAAAATTGGTCATCTGTGTGAGTGGAGTGCATCCAGTTGAGAACAATATGCCAACAATTAAGCAGGAAAAGATAGGCCTTCCCATTCTGAGATGGGTGCTGTTTCCTTTTGTCTCGTTTCCCCAAAAACTGAGCGATTTGCACAGGAAATGCAATTATAGCAGTCATTGGAAGAGAATGTGCCACTACAACCATGAGTGGTTTGTTTTTTTTCCTGCAACCATTTTCTCAAGTGATTGGGGAAGTGAGCTGTAAATGAATGGGAAGGCACATGAATAGTTATCCCAAGTACATATGTCACATTTCTGTTGACCCCTATCACGATGCAGACAACAATTTTGATGCAATTACTAATTGAAATCTATACTGCTTTAGTCAGAGAAGTGACTCACACTTCAGAATAACTTGATAACATTTTCTTCTTCACACTACAGTTGGAAATAAGTAGCTGAAAATCCTTCCGCATTCTCCTGAATTTCCATAAGCCTCCCTGCATTGCCCGGGGCCTCACTAACCAAGGTACTGAGCTGCGTTTAAAGAACACGCCATTTATGCCAGCACAACAATTTGGATGGAGTGAATGACTACTGTCAAGGCTAGTCCAGTTCAAAAACGGCACAAGAGAAAGGCTGACAGTCTCTTTTAAAAGAATGCCAGAACAGCTTTTCAAAACAGATTTGCAACAAAGTGCTGAGCTGAGGCACATTGGGTTGACAGTATGTCTCTCCAGTGTCTCTGTGTTCTACGTCGTCGTCGGTTATTTGTATATGTTATAGCTTGTAGACACTCTAGCCTGCTGTGTTTTTCAGACATCAAGAAGGACGATACATTGACGAGAAGTGGCAGGTTGCTGCAATTTTTGAGATTGTAGCGGTACATCAAAGGTGCAAGCAAACCGGCAGGCCAAGAATTTGAAGCCGATGTGTGAGTGTTGAGGGACCACAGGCAGGGATTGCAAATTCTTGCCATAATTTTAAATCAATGCTTTTGATGCCACGTGTATTTTGGATGTGAAAATGGGCAACCGTTTCGTAACGCATCGACCATAAAAACTTTAGAAGGTCATGGTATATATGTCAGGCTTGTGTTTACAGCTCGTTGTGCTGCCTGAAAGTGGTGAAAACAACAATAATCCATGTTCTAAGTGTCGCTCTCCAAATGTTAAATCGTCAAATGTTCGGTTTCTTTCCTTTTTTTATTTGAAGCTGTATTTTTATACATCTTCCATCCCTTTGATTGTTGCGCTTGACATTTTGTGTGTATATTTGTTAAGTGTTTTTTTACAGCAACATAAATGTCACGATGTAGTCAAGAACAGTATTTGAGAAGTCTGCAACACCCTTTAAATATGAGGCAAAACATGTACTTTTCTGGACCATTAAAGGCAATATAGTTTGCACGTTTAGAGTCGATGCTTGCTGAGCTCTATACAAAATTATCTTGTGGTGTTGTTGGTGATAGAGTTCATGGCTGTGTGAATACAAATTAAGTATAAATCTCTGCCAGAAGAGTCAGGACTGGCTTCCTTCCCTGGGGACCGTGACTGCTTTTAGCTCTGCAAGTTTAAGAAAATGCAGTGATAAATATTGTCAGTATTCAGCTGTCGGAACGGAGCATCGTGCACCGAAGTCAGAGACGGTAGCGTTTTACCTATGTGTGAACACAATCTCTCTGGACAAACAAGGAAAGCTAAAACTGTCCACACATGAATAAATACAACTGAGTGTTTTGTCAGCAGGCTAATTGTCAAAGCAGCTTTTGCGAAGGAGTGTAATTGCCATGTAACCAGAGAGCTGTCGGAAAGAACTGCTAAGCAGTCATCATCTGTATGATGATCTGCCATCTGTAGCAATAGCTGGGAGAGGGAAAGATGCACAAACAGCACTGTGAAACTGCTCTTATTCAGTGGATCCTCAAAGAATTCAAATTGGTCGTATATTAGTCATAAATTTTGAGATGTAAAGATATGTATAGAATCATAATTTTAGATGTAGTTTTTAGATGTATCTGTGTAGGAGCACTGTTACAGACAAGTTCAATGAAAATAGGAGAAAACACAGATGGGAGTAAAGAAAAATCCATTAAAGCAGTTGCTCATTGAAGCGGGGAGGGTTGTGATCATGTTTTTAAATTACCCTAGTGTTATCACTGCAAAAGATTTGGGGTACTAGAATAAAAGGCTGACTTTCCAAATTCAAACCATGCTCTGGGGACTTAAAGCATAAGCCAATTATATGAGTGAGCTAGATATGGTTCCAAAAAGTTCCACTGCAGCATCAGTGAAACATAAGGTGGCCGCTTTACAACAAGGGCTTTATAAACAAATAGCAAATTTTATTACGCCTCTCTGCCAGACAAAATCAACCCGCCTTATCATGCAGGATACAGTGGTGAGTAGCGTGCTGTAGCTACAGTATCACCAGCCAATTTTTGTTTCTGTGGAATGCATTTTCAATTAATTCTAATGACAAGAAGTGGTAGGTTATGCAAATGTCTATAGATTGATATATTTACATAATGAAATGATCATGTAATCCTGCATATATACTGGTTACATCTTGGTTCTCTTGCAAAGAAATAGAAACATCTTTGACATCTTTGATCATTGAAAGTCAGAAGAGTTTGCAAGGCTGTGACGGCCGTGATAGTAATCACACAGCTTACGCTATTTATTTATTTTTTCTCCTTCAAAACTCCAAGCTCTTGAAAATTGCAAACTCTCTTTGCAGAGTAAATTCCATTCCACTTAGGGCAAGGTTGTTCAACCAATCCCCCACCTCCCAACAGGAAGAAGCTGCTTTCTTCTTCTTCTACTAAAGATTGTTGCCTTCTACCTGGTGTTAGAGGTCTGCTGAAGAGAATACGAAACCAGGTCTTGAGAATGAATTAATCGCTTTCACATATATAAACATCCAACCTGGTCCAAACGGCGTGTTTTATCGTGGAATTCGTTCATTATTCATTTCATGTAAAAAACAAACATGGAGGGCTTCTCTTTTTGTCTCACTGTGAATTTTCTGAAAGTCAAACATTTTTTTTAAAATGCAATTATTTAAGTAAAAACAAATACCATTACTGTAACAGAAAAGCTGTGGCCTCTGGGCTCAGTGATCTGTTTTGATGGAATTCATGTGATTCACACATGCAATTTTCTTATTGGTGAAGGGCAAGCTAGTCAAAGCAAATGCCCTTTCAATTCCATTAGCAGTTGAATCAGTCTCTTAATGGAGAGTAAAATGGCACAAGACCTTTTGCGGTACTTACACAATGAATATGAAAAGGCTTTCACCGGGCTTGCCAGGCTTAGTGAGTGCAAAACGGCTTTTAATTGTGTCCCAACTCAGTGTTGGAACATTATGCACACTACTCAAGGCTTGTCAATGCTTTCATCAAAAAAAGATATTTTCAAAGGAGTGAACATCATAGAATCCTAATAGGCCTAAACATAATCTTAGTATCAAGAAGTGGCATCAACAAAGTTCAAGAACCCTGCGATGAAATGTCAACGCAGCTTGCGGACAGTGATAGCCTCTGACACGGTTATTTGAAACTGACAGAATTCTTTCTGAATATTATGTACTAATAAACTGTTTTCTAAGGAAAGTGCATGTAGTGTTAATTCCTCCTCCGCCCAATGCACTTTTCTTAAAGGCGTTTTTTTAAGAGGTCAGAACATTGACTAATTACACAAAGTATAAAGAGCAGCAAAACAGGAGGTGTTTCTCTACAAATACCAAGGCCTCGTAAAGCATCATTTGATTTATATTGCAAGCATCATTAAGAAGGGAATGAGTCTGGCATTTCAGGGCTGGAATGCAGTATTAATCACAAAGGGCCTTTAAAGCATGTTGCTGATGGAGATGATGACAAGCTGACGTTGAGGAATTATGCAGAAGAGGCATCCGTCTTGATCTGATTTCAAAGCCAAAGGCATAAACCACACAGCTGTTTCATCTGCCTTCCCAGTCACTGCGCCTGCACTTTAAAGGCCAGCTTAATTCCCCGTGTGTCTTAATAGAAGACAATGCCTAGCTTCCTTAAAGTCACATTGTTCAGTGTGCTTTTTTAAACACACCATCAAACACATGCCAGGCAGTGGATAATCTAATTCAAAGTGCTACAGCGCCCTCCAAGTCCATATTTTAGCATCCTGTGTCCCAGCGGTTTTCAACCACTCCACTGCTGGTGCTGCATTTCGCACAGTTATACAGAATCACACTGAGGTTTTCACTTACAGGTTTTCATCAAAGAGAAACTGTTCATCAGAAGCTGCAGTCAAAGCATTGCCTCCGATTGGAGACAGTACTTAACACTGCTCAGAGATTGCTGTCACGCAACATGTGCAGGGAAATTGTGTACATGAGAAAACACTTGACATTTAAAATCAGCAGTTGATTGGTCGGTTGTTCCGCAGAGAAATCACTAACAACTCTCCTTTAAATTCGATCTTGACCTCACAAAGATAAACGGGAAGAGACTACTGTAAAACTTGGAAAAATGTTGCATAATTAATGTCTTAGAATCCACATGGAGTCAAGTTTCATATTTAAGTGGTTCAAAGGGCATGACGGGGTGTTCAGTCCTGTTTTAAAGGTGTATGTGCTCAGTGTAATTTAAATCCCAGACTTATACAGTATATGTAGTCTTATAGTCAAAGGTGTGAGGGTTTATTTAATGAACCAAAAGGCGATGGAGAAACCATTGTAGATTAATTCTCACAGCTGTTGCTTCTTCCTCAGGTATCATATGATGAAACTAGTTCAATCGCTAAACTTATATAAGACTAAAACTAAAATAAATGTTTTCATTTTGAAAATATTAAAGAAACAGCTTTTTAAGGCTGACAGAAAAAAGTATTATGGCATATATCAAACTGGCTACTGGCTGCAAAGCCCTGTATTGTCAAGTCCCAGAGGACAAGACGAAAATATGTTTGGGTTTAGGTTTTGCTCACTCTTTTCAGAGCAGCTGTAGATTCTCTGCGTCAACAGATTGTATTGTCAGAATTTTCATTTAGTGGTTAGTGGCACGTTTCTGTTGCTTCTTTAGCTCTTCTCAGAACCAAAACTGATTGACAGTTTCACTTTATTCCTTTACAGCAAACTCAAACACAGCGTTTACAGTGAGAAATCTTATTTACACCCACAAGTATATGCATACGGTATAATTCAGTTTATTACACTTTATGTTCCCGTTGTTCATTGTGTGATTATTCTGCATGTCAAATTCTACATCTTTGAAGATTTTGAGGATGTTGCATTTTGACTCGTGCACGTGCTTTTCACTTCATTTCGTGTTCAGTTTCATGTTTTAGTCATGCCTTTTCTTCTGAAATTGATTCAAGACTGACCATAGATTCATCATTATGTGTTGGGGACTTGTCTCTGTGCTTGCTGTGCTTGCAATATTCCCATTAGGCATAATGCATCAGCTCCACATTTATTTTTATGGGTTTTAGTACTGTAGTTTTTCTGTACTGTATTCTGTGTTTGCAAACTCTCAGTGCAGGCAGTGCTGCAGCAGAGCAGCCTGCAAACTGAACAAGGGCAATCAAGATGTCGACTTGCGCTGGATGCCAATAGATCAATATGTAGACATGAAGATAAATGGCTGCTGATTTGTGCAACATCTGTCATGTATCTTTATTTGTAATGCCTAATGGGAGGGCTGATTGTTTACTAGGCATGTGTTACACTGTGGCATGTGTGGGTGAGATAATAGGACAGATACAGCAGCTTTTATGCATTTTGCAAAACAATATTATGTCACTTACAGGATGCTGCAGCTATTTCAACTGAAATCAGATTAATGTATTTTGATCATTTTTTTTCCATACGTGACAATATTTTTTTTTTCATCAAACCTTTTATGTCTAAAAACAATCCTCTCTTGTCAATATTCTACTTACCTCCATGTTGCATCATTTTATGATGCCCATCATTGACATTATACTGTTGCGCCAGCGTGTGCTGATTATATGGAAAATGCTTCTGATGGAAAGTGAAGTGGAGCTGGTGGCTGATTTGGGCTCATACAGTGGAATGAGGCCCAGAGGTGAAGTAAAACCAGTCTTGGTGGATGATCCACATTTCTATTAACCTACTTAGAGATTTTCCAATAGGGCTCACAGTTTAGCCCAGGAGATAAGTGGGGTGTCCTGCATTCATTACCACGAAGTCATGGCAGCCTTATGTTTTTACAACGTTGTTGATCACAGGTAATTCACATGTCAGGATTCAGAATTGACATTGAAAAAGGTGGATTGTGATGATGAGGTAATCAAATTTGATTTGAGTTTGATCAAAATCTAATCTAATCTAATTAATTTTACTGTTCCATCTTTCGTTCACTCTCTCTCTTTCTTTCTCTCTTGCTGTACATGTGATTATGTATACAGAGGTTCTATTAGAAAAACTGTTTCTAATGAATATGACAGAAATAGTCTGCATATGCAATAGAAAAAGTTTCACCTCAAAGCAGTGTAAATAATTTCCCAGCTCTGAATGGCAGACATGTTTCCCCTCAGTACTGTGGAACCGAACGCAAGGCTCTGCATTTAACTGCTTATTGTATGCATAGAAGGGCACGGTGAAAAGCAGAAGCACATGTGGAAGGACGGAAGTTGCATGGTCATTAAAATGTCTTTTCAAAGCAAAATGACTGGTGTCCTTTCAATGAATTTGATCAGTATGCTAATAGCACTGAGAAGAGTTTGATCAAAGGTTTAAACTCCACAAGGTCTTTACACTTGCTTGAGAAAGAAAAGGTTAAATCATGCACCAGAATTGACCTCCAGTATTCATATGCTCTAAATTCGACTCCTCCAGGCTTTATAAAAATTCTTGCTGTCAATGCAAAAACAACAGCTCCTAAAAGACACAACTCCCCCAGCTTTCTCTATCTTCTCAAAGCCTCTGTAAGGCAAGAAAGACGATACCCATTTGGGGCTCATTGGAGCAAATCAGAATTGTCAGCAGTGTGGGTTTTTACCTTTTTAAACAGGGAAGATGGATAGATAATCACCACATGCCATTCTGGGGGCCAATTACACAGCTTTGTGTGAAATTGGAAAACCTGTTCTCTCAGAGCTCTAATGGATGTTCTGGTCATTAGTTATTTGAGAGTCTTCTCTGGCTGTAATCAAACGTGAAACATTGCGTTAAGCGCCCATAAAAGAACAGCTGCCTCTCTAAGTGACCTTCTGTTTAAGAGAACCCAACTGTTAGCCGTGTGGCGTTTTGCGACAGTTATTATGTGCGTCGCCATAAAAGCGGCTCTTATTTTCTTTCTTTTTGCAGTGGTTGCATCTCATTTTAATGGCTTGCTCTCGGTTGTATTTGCTTTTCTGGGTCTGTTAGGTGGCTGTCATACAAGGCACATCCACCTGCTGTCTCTTAGCAATCCAGTCTCTTCACTCGGAATTTTAATTGACAAAACAAATTACTTCAGTTTTTGATTTTGCAGCTGTCAAAAACACACAAATGGATATTCTGATGACTCTTTCCCTCTGCTTCACTCCAGGTGACCATCTATCCAGTCAGCAAGGTCCACCTCCGCTCCCACCAGCCCCACCCCCACACAAGCAGCACCCATCCATCACGTCGTTGAACCGCGGCTCACTGGCCAATCAGAGGAGCCCGAGCCCGCCGCCCACAGCCGGCCTGGCGGCCGACTTGCAGAGCACGGCGGAATGCGTCCAGCTGCAGGACAGCTGGGTCCTGGGCAGCAATGTGGCTTTGGAGAGCAGGTGAGTGAACCACAGTGACCTAAGAAAATCAGGCCCAGGTGGTGTTATAAAGCCATTTTCACCGACTCAGAAAATAAAATGATTTGAAACAAAACAAAGCAACAAGGTGCTGTTTGGAATTTGTTTTCATTTCTGTTACAATCTTACGATTTTAGAATTTTGCTCCTCTATCTGAATCTTATACATTTTACATTAGAAAATCAAGCACGGAAGCAGCTTTAACTTCATTTTCCTATTTTAATTTGATTGCTTGTTTGCCTCATTTTTGTCTCGCTGAAATCTGCTGGGCCTTTAATCCACTGGCCTGTTAATGTGTTTTTGAGACATCACATATTAGTTCATAGTCATAAAACTGACAGTTGGTATTAGATGTGACTCATTTGGTCATGACTGAAACAGCAGTGTGTGTGTGTGTGTGTGTGTGTGTGTGTGTGTGTGTGTGTCTGTGTGTGTGTCTGTGTCTGTGTGTGTGTGTGATCACAAACATGAATTATCAGCCTCGTATTTATGTTTGTGCTTTTGTGGCTCGATGACACTTTTATCATTTGTATGACCCGCAAAGGTTTTTGAAAATCGACTTTAAGTGTCACTTGTCTAGGCAGGATGAGGTTCAGTATTAGATGATGTGAATCTCAGCACATAATAAACTTCAGCAGTGACATTTCTTCCTGTCTCCTGAAAAGAGGTGCTGGGAACTGGTCATCTAAATCCTCCCCAAACTACTGGCAATAACAAGACTGGTTCATTGTTGTTGTTGTTTTTTATATAAATATTTTTTTAGAGACTGCATCTCATCAGGGTGAATTATCATGCCACAAATTGTACATGGCATAATATGTTTCCGACTGAGCTTGATAAATATGGTCACTGTTTCTCTTCTGTTGAGAATAATGTCACGTTTTAGGTTTTGGTATGCACTCACAATTAAGGGTTGATTAGTAAATGAGATAGACCTACACTCAGGAGGAGCGTGCATGATTAGAATGAACTATGTAAATATCAGACAGCTTGCTAGTTCAAATCAAAGAGGCTATAACTTAAGGAATTATGCAACTGTATTGTTTGTTTTTTTTTAATCAAACTTTGCTGTGCAGGATTCTACCTTGTCATAAAAGCCACTGCCAAGTTTTCCTCCTGTAACATCAGTTATATCTCTCTTAATCAGGGAGCTCAAAATATCCTGGCTAATGAAGTGTGGTACATTGCGCACTGACTCAGAAATGGCCTTGAGTAGATGATTGCATTCGAGCCTGATATTTTTCCTGGTACGACGTATCCTTTCTTAGGTGTAAATGAATAGAAAGTTTGAATTTCTTCTGTGGCAGCAGGAAGTAACAACCTCTTATGATCTGACCGGATCAATCGGTGTACGTGGTGACAGTTTCACTTTCTAGGGAAGATGCGGTGATTGAATACTTGATGACCTTGAGCTGCCTTAGCTCCATCGACAAAACAATATGTGCACACCTATCATCAGACGAGGCATAAATCACTATCGCCGCAGGTGGACTCTAAATCAAGTGCGTGTCAGTGGGTGGGAACAGAGGGATGCCACGAACCAACGGGGTCAAAACAGGAACACCCAGTCCACCACATAATTGCAGATGTTGGGAAAACCAGCAGGTTGGGAAATGTAAGCATACAGTATTTAGGCTTCCTTCTTGGGGTTTTGGGCTAGCAAAATTCTTGGCACAGCACGTGTGTAGGTGGCCCCAGGTACCGAATCTTCAACACTAACATGGACTTTATTTCTTATGCTCCACACTAGACTTGGCCACATGTGCAGACAGTAAATTATTCTGTACAAGGCAGTTGATTGAAAAAATGTCGAATATAAATCACAGCGTTATGATCTTGTTTAATATATTTCCTGTGACATGACCTCCTTGAAAATAAAGCACTCATTTGACAGCATTAACTACTTTTGCAAGCAATTAGCAGTAATTCATTATGCTGTGTAACCTCCCATAAAAGTGTTTGTCTTCAAAGGACATGGTTCTACTTTGACTTAATGCTAACCAGCTTTCACTGTAGCTTTTAGTGCTCTTTTAAATATGCAAAGTGGTGCTCTCAGTGCCTGTTACTGTAACCAGGCTCATCATTATACGGTGAGTGACTGATCTCACTGTGATCGTCATATTGAAGCGGTGTTAAGACATCATGTTTGGTTTTGGCTCATTTGCTCAAGATCACATGTTTTCATCAGACGAACGCAGCCTTTAACGGTTCAGGGAAGATCCAAATCAAACATTGATTGTTATGAATTTATTGTGGGGATGTAAGACGGGATGTAGTAAAAGTGAAATTTTACACAAAGAAGAATCTCTAATGAACTGAAACACAGACTTAATGAGACATCCTGATCCCATGACAAAACGACAAAGTTCAGTCGCTTCCTAAACAAATGCTAGTTTCATACATTAGGCAAGTAAATAAAAACATAGTCATTAAAACAACAAAGGTTAATATGTAGAAGTGCAGTCACTGCAGAGTTTAAGATTGTATAATCTTATTAACATTTCCCATCCTTATCCTGGTCTTAGGCTTTATTGATCACTAACATTTTTGCCCAAACAAGTCAGTGAGATGCCCCCCAAAACCCCCAGATTTCCTCTAGTGACGTATGTTTTTCCAGAGCCACAGCTGATGATTCATACTTGGCTTGGGAATGCTCTTATGTCATGTGGCAATTGCTTTTTTAGCTCGTAAAAGGCACAAATCAATTAATGCAAGATGATACTTTGCAATAACAAAAAAAAAAAAAAAAAATAACCAGTATGCAAAGCTTTGGTGTAGAATGGATTTGCAGTTTTGTTGTCTGGTCCAACATCTCAAGAACATTCCTCCAAAAACGTAATTTCTCACTATAGACTTTTTTCACTACTATAGATGTTGTTATATATGTTCTTACGATCCAAATACATTGTAACAACCTAAGCCATCCATGGCATTACTCTACTTCAGGTTTTGTTCTGCCTCATGAAAACCATGATGGCTCTATTTAAAGTCGATAATTAGTTGACTATGTAGGAGAGATCATGTTCGCAGCTTATTCTCAAGTGCCAAGTAGATATGCAGATCTTGAAAGTGTGCGGAATGCTTTCATTAAACCCCTCGGGTTTCCCCTGCTAACCACTTGGCTTCACTCAAACAGTTTTTTTTATTTATTTATATATTTTCAATTAGAATTATTACATTTAATTGACCAAGGCAAACAGCATAAAGTAATTAATCTTGACCAATCTTTTTGTGTGAAATGGCATATAATATTTGCACATTTTTCACATTGAATAAGATACTGGGAGGCGTCTGCTATTTCATATGTATGTCCTTAAGAGCCCACTTCAGCATTTTTTTTTCACTTAGATTCAATGAGATACAGCTGGAGTCCTCGTTATGACACTTCAGAGTGAGTCTTTTGAAGGCCTCCTCAATCACACCTTGCAGTTATAAATATGCTGTCGATCCTCATTGGATTCATGTGCCGGGGGAATTCTTTGGTGAAATGAAATTATGTATCGGATCCCAAATCGTCGTGTGGTACAGTGTCCCACTGACTGTACATTTTCGGATGGAGAATGTGTTTGATTTGTTCTCATGGGTGAGAATTAAAATCAAAGGCAATCTAAGAACTGTAGGATTTTATTTCTGTGTGCGTGTGTGGAGATGTTTCTGTGGGATGCACATGTAAACCATGAGTCAGGCAGCCATGCGTCAGATCAGAGGAGGAAAACTGAACATTTTCTTTTTTGTACACAAGCCTCAGTGTCAGGATCACACCAGGACTGATTAGTCATGTGTAAGATACCAGCCAACTAGCCTTTTGGAACAGAAAGGATCTTGCAGTGCTTGTTGGTTACCTGCCAAAGTGGATGGTGGTGCAGACAAAGTGGTAATCCTCAAGACACTTTTTTTCTTTCTCTTGTGTGTTTTCCTTTTCATTTATTTTGCCAACATCTTTCGTGCCAAGCACACATTTCTGTGGTGATTCCAGAGTTTCTTGCAATATTTTCATCTTTATTTTTTTATGCTACAGTATAAACTGCTGCTGCTGCATCTGTTCCAGGTTATTTTTGCTGATCGATGTAAAATTTTTCATGGACAGAAGATGAATTGGGAAGAGTGATCTCAATACAAATTCATAGAAAATACCGTTACATACTACAATTGTTGTCTGCAGCAGTTAAAACAGTGGTATGGTAGATGAACTCCCAATTGATGAAGCGACAGTGTGACTGTCTCAGGCCTGGAGTTAGACTCCAAAGACCATCTTAAATATACAAACATAGGAGCTGAGCTCTAATCAAATTTAATCAAACCCATTAGATAGAAGAACATCCATGTGCAAACAGTGTGAGCACTCTGAGGAAATGACTCAAGATGGCACTACTCTGATCTCTTATAAGCTGAAATACCATCACACAGGTGCGGAGCTAGCTGGAGCAGAGCAGAGCAGCACCTGCTAGGAGGCCCCCCTGACAAGAAGTCAGATGATGATCGGGCACAGAGTAATGGCGAGTGTGAAAAGGAACCACTGCGACGCCTGTCACATCTGTAAAACATTAAAACAGCTTGATTATTCCAGCCGTCACCTTGAAATGCTAATGCTAGCACAGAACAGCGACTAATAGACGGATTACATATGCGAAGGACTTCGATTTGCATTGTTTCTCTCTCGCCCTTCTAGCTGGAGCTGAGCCACAGACAAATCCACCTTCTCTTATGTCCTCTGTCAGGGTGATTTCAAATGTCATCCCGATGACAAGCAGTGTTGCGAGAGCTGGAGGGAAAGGCTTCTGCTTTTTGTGTTACATGCTTCTCAATGGGACGGCCGGGCGTGCACGCAAACACGGCGCGATCAGGCTGACACACAGCCATTCATTTGCTCTCTCTCCCTCCCGCTCACACTCTCTTTTGTGTGTTTTACACACACACACACACGACACACCACATTGCTATCACTGGGACTGGCTGGATTAGCATAGTAATGTGTCTTGTTGCATCACACTCGCCGTAATCAATTACAGCCGGTCATCCAATGTGTATAGCTGCAGACATTTACACTCGTCCGCTGTTTGTTATTCATGTCCAACAGCGTTTCATCTTTAGACGCCTTCAGTCTGCTCTTTAGAAGGGAAAAAAACAGACCGACATGAAAAAACAACAACTCATAAGCACCAGCATTCATTTAAACACTGAGTGAGAATAAATATCCAGAGCAGGAAGTTGTCTCAGTGTCACTGATACACAGATTCTGACAACTCTCATTTTTACGTTTTTCATACTAAGCAAAAGGAATAAATTACTTAATAAATGTAGCTGACTCTCTAGATTTAAACCACCCACAGCTAGCCATGTGTTTCTGGGGATCACATGGGCATTCAGTTTGTTCGCTTAACTAAACTATGCAAATAAACACTATTTTATGACACATTTTCATTTGAGATATGTATTAATACCAAAGGGGTGCACATAACTGGTGAGCAGGTGTGCATGCGCGGTCAAAATATACGATGCACACCATAAATTTGAACAAGAAGCGCTTTTGCGCACCACCACTGTGTACATTGTGTCTCTGTAAAACAACGGTGAGTGTAATTCATGAATTAAGGTGTGAATCGAAAGGCACAGGACATAGTAAAGGTGCTTCTGCAACTCGTCCATGCTTGTGATTTATGGGATGAAGATGGTTTTGGTCTGCACACGGAGCTGCAGTCAACGCTGGAGTTTACTACGGGGTCGTGCCCAAATTGCGTGAGGTGGCAGCGATCGGGGATTCCGCCCACATCACTGAAAACTGTGCTAAGTCAGCTGATATGGTCCCATGCTGTGAGACATTTACTCGCTCCATTGAAAAGTTACTAAGCTTTTATTTACAGAAAGGGGTCGCAAACAGAACAGAATAATTAAAGAAGATATGTGGTGAGAATAGCATTGCCTTTGTTTAAAAAAAAAAAGGGAAGTTTCACAATATTAGATGGGTCTTTGTGGAGGCAAGAGATCCGCCATTACCTGCCATTCAAATTCAAGTGGCAGGAAGTGATGACATTGACCTAAAACAGGGGGGGGTTGTGACCCCCTGGGGGTCGGGGCGTGAACATTTTGGGAACTCCTGACTTAAAACACTTCTGCTTCATGCAGCACAAAAGGTGAGCACCAAGCAACATCTTCAGGAGCTCATTTGAGAACCAGACCAAAAATCTTATATGCACCCCTGTTAATAGAGTATTTTTCATTATTATATAATGATATACATGAAGATACTACACGTTTGCCCTTGGTGTTTTCAGCTTAGGTACCTTGAAGCATGCCTTGTACTCATCTTTGCATAAATTAAAGCCCAGGAGCATTTGAGATCCTGCTTGGCCTGAGACCACTTTACTGATTTTATTGATGCGTCTCCCGTGTCATTTCAATATCGCCACACATCCTAACTTGTTTTCGCTTCACTCCACTCTACACAAACGCCAGCAAGCCAGTATTTTTGCATGGCTTCGTCACCCTAAAAGGACGCTATATGTATTTAAATGGGTACGTTCGTCTCTCGTGATTGGTTCGGGAAACTGTAAATTGCTTATAGTGGAGGCCATGCCAGGCTGAAGATGGAAATGGAGTGTAACAAGTTGACAATTCAGTCTAATATCAGGCAATCTGAGACCTTTATTTACAGAAAAAAATGTCTCCATATCATCATTTGCAATGGGTAGTTACCTCTCTGTAATAGAGAACATACACATCCTCACATACACACATTCATGAACTCACACGTAACATGTCCTTTCCTGTCTGACTCAGGTTGCATCACTTACACTTACGCCTCCCTAGATAGCAGCGTCAATTTGCCGCCACCAACGTTGTGCAAGTTTTGACCTCAATTCCCACCCAACTGCATATTTCAGAGTCTGCCTCGGCAACAGTACAGATTGTTCCAGATTGAAGAATCTGATCTTCTCCAGGTTGCAGAGGACGGGGTATTGTCATTCCACCAGTGACTCATTGCAACCTTTGAAAAGGAATCCCTGTCTGTTCAGCACAGGTGTCAATCAGGGCATGAAGGAGCCAGACCATAAAAATCTGACATTTGTTCTTCTAGTCAAGAAATTGATCAGAAGAGGTTTTAGCTCAGAGATGCCCTCATAGGAGATAAGAGGCATCTGAAATATCAGCAGCACGGCTGAAATATCAGCACTGCATCATGGTGTAGGTTTATAATGTGTCATTTGCAAAACAAATCTGTTAAAAAAAATTTCTAATGTTCAGTTAATCTCTCTTTTGCATGTCTTAACTTGGACCACAAGTTCAAAATGTATTCCACTAAAAGAATAAAACAGTCAATGAACAGTTTTGGTTACATTTATGTCTCCCCTAAAGCATTTAAAGCCACCACTCCTATCAAATAATCCTTTTCCTCCAATCAAAACTCTGATTAGTGAGACTTTCAGTCAGCTTCAGATTATGCATCCAATTAGCCGCTCTCAAACTCTTTCAGCACGGATTCCCAGTCAGGAACTGAAAAGCCTCTACAAAACTTCCTTGGAGACTTCACAGATGCCACACAAATCATTTATGAGCAAACACGACTTTATCAGTTTATCGGTGTATTTAAATCAGCGGTTTCCACGGCAACCAACTCCTCCTGGGATCTATAGATAAGACGTGTATGACTTTTTAGCAGAAAGAAGTGGATGTTGAGAGCAATAGAAGAGGAGCGTGTGTTTGCTGACCCCTTGTCTCTGAAATGTTACTCTTTCATGACCTCATAGGCTGTTTTACAGTGGCATTTACTGTATTATATAAGTGTATCTTATAATCATGTGTTTACTTCTGCACTGGCAGTCTTTATTTTAATGCTAGATTACGCAGTAAATGTTATTTTAACCCCTTGACCCCACCTCTTACATTTTAAAAAGCGCTTTTAGCTGTTGTTTTTTTAAAAGCAGACCGCAGGAGAGTAAACCTGGATGAGAGTATGTAGCACTTGCCCTACTTTAGTTATGCTATGTTCAGGGTCCCGTGAGCAAAGCACTTAACCCCCAAAGTGTTCAGTTGAAAAGAAATTACTGTGGAGGTGCTGCGCAATTGGGCTGACGTACGACCTGAAAATCATATCGCTGTATAATTTCAACCATTTATGTGTAGTCTACTCATTTTTTTTTTGAAGTGTAATATCTATACATCTTAAGGGGTAATTTCTAGGAAAATTTATGAAAAACAATACTTATTTAAGTCTTTTCTTAAATAAATTCTGTCTTTGAAAAACACCTTTTAATCCCATGTAATTTGCATATTATTGTTTTCTGCTTCTTGTCTGTCTTTTTAAACCCAAACCAATCAAAATGAGGGCCCTATCCTATCAGTCAGTTTGGCAAAGTCAAAATTCATCCTGTATACCAGGCAAAGTCATATCTGTGTACTGTCTGCTTGCATCATCCACCCCTACCGGGCAGGTGTAATTTTCTTTGTGAGTTTCAAAGAAAGAATATTATGCAGGACAACCTTTAAAAAACTATTTCTCTTTTTTTTAAATTTACATTATTGAGGAGGAAAAAGTCATGTTTTACAATCTGCTCAACTCCTAAAGTAATCCCTGTGAAGACTTAAAGTTAGTTATCCATTTTCTGAAAGCAGAAGGTTTTATAGCATTAAAAAAGAGCACAAATTATACTGTTTTTCTGAACTGGAAGAGCATTTCCATTACATGGTCAATCTATCCAATTTTTCTGTCCATCCCTGTAAGCCTTGGGGCATTTTGGTATTAATCTCTAAGTAGTGACATGAGTGGCAACAAGGCTTAATTCATTTACTTAAGAGCTTTTCACATGGGGTTTAAAAGTTAATAGGACGATCACTCCGTAGTCCATTTGATTAAACCCTCTTAATTACCCCAGGTATAATAGACTATTAGCGAAGGACCAGTTGTAAAAGAGCAAGTGGAACATGATTGTTTTTATGAGGTCCTTTTTGTTCACCTTTTCCAATGTCAGGATTAGACTGAATATAACCCAGTTTCTCTTACAGTCTGATACACATGAGAGTTATGACTATTGTAAGGTATACTATATTTGGTATTCAGCTATTTGGATTTAATTTGGATTTGATTTGGACTTCTGCATTTTAGAATGCTTTTCTCCCAATTTACAGTTATTTGCACAATATTTTACCCTAATATTTTTCTTCTTTCCAGGCATTTTCTTTTTAAAACGGGCACAGGAACAACACCTTTCTTTGGTGCAGCGGCCCCTGGTTACACCATGGCAACAGGGACGGTTTACTCAACACCAGCGCGCCCTTTGCCTAGAAACAGCCTGTCCAGAGGGGCTTTCAAGTTCAAGAAGTCACCTAAGCATTGCTCCTGGAAATGCACCGCCATGATTGCTGTGGGGATAGCTGTGGTTCTGACCATCATCCTCTGCTATTGCATAGGTAAGCTTAAGATCAGACTCTATGTGCATTAAAGTTTGATCATGCAGAGATTGCATTGCATAAATAAGGAAAAGATATGATATTATGAATTATGGGAAATTATAAAGATTATTTATTAAATACTATTACTATATTACTATAAAAATACTTATTAAATGTGTCCTCACACACATCTCCAGAGACAGCCTTTGCAGAAAGCCACAAAAATGTTAGACTTTACAATCTTTAGATCTCCTGCAGTCTTGCTCTGAAACTTACTCAAAAGCTGAACAATAAAAAGCATGATCCCTGCCACGGGTGAATGTCATCGAAGAAAGATGGTTACAAAAAAGTTATTTAAGGTGTCCCTGTTAATTGCAATTGTTGTTAATTGCATTTCTTAAAAAAGTTTAATTTTCTAAATTAATAAATACATTTATAATCCCAGAATATAAAAAGGTTTCCAAATGATAAAAGTTCCTAAATAGTAAAAGACACCATTTCAGTTCTTGTTTGTTGTGTGTAAAATGTTTTGTAAAAAAATAAATACTGAATAGTATTTGAGATCTGCTTCACATCAAAACCAACCACTAGAATGAGCTTAAGACCAAATTGTAACCATGGACATGTAAAAAATAACAATGACAGAAGTCCTTAAAAAGCAAAAAGCGCCACTTCAGTAATTGATTGTTGAGTGTAGGATGTTTTGTGAAAAAATATTAGTCTTTGAGGTATGCTGTGGAAAGAAAATGTGATGTGATGTGATGGACAGACAGAGTGATGGACGGAGCCCATTCCTATAACCCCCTCCTCACGTCGTATGTGAGGGAGGATAATAACAAGACAGCAAGCGTCAGTCCTCCAATGTATAATCATCAGAATGCATTGGAGGGTCCCAGCAAGGGAAGAAACACAATTAAAAGAGCTTTAAAATGAAAATGTCACAACCATAAACCGTGCCATTTTAATGGTCAGCATTCAGACCTGCTGAAAGTCTTTTCATCACGAGCAGCAATGTGTTTGTGAAGCGAGTCGGTGACTGAGTCTTCCTGTCAAGGAGTTTAATCTTGATGTGGACCCCAAAAGACTGTGCGGCAGCTCATGTCTCTTTTTCTTCCTTTATTATTCTGTACTGCTGACAACCCATTAGCCTCACCGCTTCAAGGCCACACTACCACCAGCCTTTTATCTACACCTGTCCTTCAAACCTGCAGGTGACACTCGATTCATGGTACCAATTTAAAGAGTCCTCGTCGTTTCCACCTTCAAGCTTCTGTCAGTGGTCATGCATGGAGGCAGTTCATTAGGTAAAATCTTATCTTTAAACTGCTAACATTGCCTGATATTCTAGGCTGTACATTCGCACTGACTGAGAGCTTAGATCAGAGCTTTTCCTTTGACTCTCCAGCGATTCAGGAAAAGAAACCTGCCCTAAATATCTTATCTTCGATTGCAGATATTCTTTCTAGGAGGTGACACTTTCTGTAAAGCTGATCTCGTCCAAGTTAACCCTAATAGATGCCGACGGTATGGAGTGTTTACATCTTAATACTGTTCATTTGGGGAAAAAAATCAACCATCCAGGCAGACAAAATGAACTAAACATTGAGGTTTTATAGATATGTTGTGGAGGGGCAGCACAAGCTGTCACCACATGAATGAAAACCAGTAGTTTTTGTGCCAGGAGCGACTAATTTCTGTCAGTTCAAGGGAGAGAAGACTTCATTATCTGCGGTGACATTGAACAATCTTTATAAATGGCGTTCGGTCAAACGGAACCAATGATAGACAAGCTGCTAGGCTAAATGAAGCCAACATGCCTCTTAATCTGTATGAAGTTTGATCTCTGTCAGGAGTATTTCTATTTCACCGCCTTTTTCTTTTTCCAAAAACTGCAGATGTCCTGATATGATTCAGTCTGTCTGACTAAGCTCTCAGTCATAAACAGACATGGCACCGGTACACTTTAGAGCACAGCCCTCCTGTTTGTTTCCCTTTGACAGTGGGCTTTGCATCATCGTTTCTGATCACTGGTTCACAGAACGACAGCCAATTTATGTCCTCGGAGGTCCCGTTAAAACACAGACAAGAGAGGTTCAAATGGCCAAAACAGATGGCATCGTCAAAATGAAACACAAGTCGAGGACCTGAACTCTTATAACAAAGCACACAGTCCCAAATACTTGAACTTTAAAGAAGACCTTGGTCCACAGAGCCTTTATTCTATTGGAATCAAAACTTGCTCATTCTGTCAGACAGGAAATGCTTTTATCAGGAAGATAAACTTTTACCCATCCTCTTCCTCTCCTGTGGGCATTAATCCCTATGAGTAGGCTTTCGAACATTTTTTTACGGCATGTGTCAACGCTGACTTCTTGCCAACCTTTAGAATCTTGACCACGGCAATAAACCTGTTTCAGATTCATCTCTCCTCGTGCCCTCCCTTGTCATCCAAGTCCTTAATCTTTTCACCGTCCCTTTCTCCTCAAGCTGATATACAAGTATTCGTCTGGCTGGGAGGCAGGGGGGAATGTGACACAGTTGTATAAGGAGAAATATGGGGTTGTTGGGAGGATCCTATAACCACTGTTTTATTAGTGAACAGAGAGGGGAGTACTCTCTTGGAGTAGAGGTCATTAATGTGCTAGATCAATATCAATATTCACAATCTCTTTATTGACTTAACTGTTTTGTTACTTCATGGTTTTATATCATAAAATTAGGATGGATGAATGCATACTTTTTTATGTCTTAGCTGCTCCTCTGTGTGTGGGGTTCAGTTGCTGTTTATGTGATCCTGATCTGCTCAGTTTGCACAGGGAAATCGAGCAGAAAGAGTCACTTGTTCGGCTGTTGTTACTAATAGTTCTGGCAGATTAAATTCATTTACAACATTTTCAATCACCAGCAATCTCCACCTTTGTCAAGTGTAGACCTGATGGGTCGAAATTGTTATTTTGGACTGAATCCAGAACGTACGCTTTGTGTTTCACCCTGTTTGGTGTGTGTGTGTGTCTGTCTGTGCGGGTGTGTGTGTGTGTGTTAAACATGCAGTGCTTTGCCACTTGCCTCAGGTGTCTGAGAGTGTTTTCACCACGTTCTCTCTCTTTCTTCCACCAACAAATTACCTGCCAAGCACAGAGGCTACAATGCTCACTTTAACACCTGTCTGCCGTAAGCTCGGAAACTCCAAGAATAATACAGGCGCACATGCATTTATTTAAAACAGAACCGTTTCTAATTTGTTTTGTTCCATAGCCCAGGCTAAGATCAAAATACTTCACAATATTCAGAGATAAATAATTCTGTTTTTTCTTTCTTTTTCTTTTTTTGATGGAATGAATTTGAAGCATAACAAGCAGAGCAGACATTAAACTTGACCCCGGATGACCAACAGCAGCAGCTGCTGGTAAGATTTTCCAGCTCCACTGCTGCACAGTAGCCTGATTGGAAGGATTTCAGCGGTTGTTGAGATCAACGCAAGTCCAATCGAGATCAAGTTCAGCTTTGATGGCATGACTGGATGCAGAAGGAACATTCAGATTTTTGATATTTTCTTTAAAAGTGAACCACTCTAACGAAACCAAATATGAACAATGTCCTCACTGAATATGTTTGATGAAAGTGTGTACAGGGAGAAGAAGATGTACTTCTTTTTAGGGATAAAATATGTTTGATTTAGTCAAGATCCAACAACATGCTGATGTTTTCCAGCTTATTTTGGCCAAGTGTCCATGCTGATTAAGTCTATTTTCTAAGGGAATTAACATATCATTATGCCTACTCCTATCTTGAAGGCACACTCGCAGATGCAGACATAACAGTGCTTTTAAAAAGCAAATCAGCAGAACTGCCTATTTCTGGCCAATGCTGCTTTTTCCTTTTAAAATCTTTATTGGCCAATATTACCCACCTTTGAAGGTCAGACATCTTAAAAGAATTAAAAGTGTTGTTAATTGAAGCATGAACTATTTTCATTTGCTTTGTAAAAGTGAATGTCATACAGTAGATGTTTAATTTATGAAGAAACTAATTCCCTAAAGGCTGAAATTAAATTGGTCAGAAAATGAGAAATTTAATTTTGGGTTATTTGTGAGTCAGTTGATGTGAATGGCTCTCGTGGAGCGAGAACTCTTGGTTTTAACAAGGCCGTGCCAATTACCAGAGGGGAGAGGATGATACAGGTGGCTCCACTCACCAGTAATGAGTATTATGTTGGGAAAGAAGTCTGTTAGTAATCTGACACCAAAAAGGAATTCTAGAAATCCCTTGGAGACTGGGAAACGGTGACAAAGAGTATCCTTCAACCGCCACAGCACCAAAATTCAAACCTTGTCCTGGTCGATCTCAATCTCTGTCGTTCCATTTGAGTTTGTTGGAGACACACTCCCAGAGAACAGGAACGACTCACCATGCACTGAGCTTTTGCGGCTTATATCAAGGAGTCCCCTTGGGACATTTCTGGGGAGATGTGCAGGCAGGTTCCAGCATAAAACAGTGTTTAGCTCAATTATTTTAAGGCTGTTGAGCTCCAAGTTGATGTTGGCACACTGTTACTCCAGATGGGCCATCTCTCTCTCTCTGGTAAATGAACTAATTATGCTTGGCGACAAAGGCCATCAGAATGACGTCTTCTGCATATTTTAACTAAAAAAAAAAAACTGAAGAAGTTTTGCAGTCCTTTGTGTTTTCCGGTGCCGGAAGATGCTTAATTAAATAATCTTATTAATTTGACCTTTCAAGGAAAAAAACACATCTTTCACCTGCAGCATAAGTAGCACTGGCTTTTCCTGGTAGCGACAGAAGCAAGGATCATGTGAACATGATTGGAAATTTGCTGTGAGGGCAGCCAGGAGGATTTTGTGGGGCTCATGTTACATTTTCCATTGTAGAAGGGTTTGTGCTTCAGTACAGTAAACACAATGTGTGTGTCATAGCTCAACCAAGCATGGTGTAAACTTGCAAATTCTCATTCGTTGCCATTGACGGTGTTCCACATTGCAAATTTTGACTCAATTAGAGGCTAGCTATTCCAGCTTCTTGCTGAGGAGTATTGCCCCTGGCCCATAAATATTGATTGAACTGGCCTAGGCTGCAGAAATAACATGAAAATTCATAAACTGAAGGCTATTCACCTCAAAGCAATTTGATGATGTGGTAAGTGGGCATTTCAGCCGTGGTACACTCAGAGTAAAGAAGAGGGGAATGCTCTCACTGGTTGTGTGCTGTGTGTGACACATACCCTGCAATGACACACTCTCCTTTCTGGAGGAAAGTTGGTGATAGCTGAGGAGAATGTCTGGATGTCTCACGTAACATGAACTAGAGTCTACAATCAGGACAAAGTGATTCAAGATGCGTTTCGACCCCTATTTTTATTCTAGCTGTGAGGGTGTGGTGACCTTTGTAGTTAAGAGTGAAAGACAACTGGAATCATATGCTTATATAAAGATGGACGAGAAGTCTTGACTTCCTGCCACTCTACAAAACTGAAGCCAAATTATCCCGGATTGGTGCTGCCTTCTTGCCCTGGTGATGTCATAAGTACAAACCTCACAGAGCTGCTACCATAGTTTAGATTATTAGTTTGTTAAATGACTTATACACATTATGAATTAAAAAAAAAAGTCCTCAGCTACAGGGCAACAACCCCTTGTTTTTGGGTGTTATCCAATGTCTCCTTTTGATAAACTGTTGTGTCTTTTCTTCTGCCAGTCAGCTTAGAAGCCAACTTTTTTTTTCTCGGCATTAGAAGGGTCATATACTTAATATGCTAATTTTGTAAATACAGATTTTTTTTTTTGAGTAATAGATTCTATTCGTTTCTTGCCAACTCCATCAACAGGGTTAGGTGGAGTTGAAGAAAAGTTAAAATATAAAATGTATCATCACCCATGTCCTTCAGTTTTTGTACTGTACTTGATATCTCATGAAATTTTATAGAGGGCAGGGCCAAAGAAGAGCTGATTAGATTTTTGAGTCAGATCTGGATGCGGATCCAAGATAAAAAAAAATTGTGTCACTTTTTTTTTTTTTTTTGGGAAATGGGCCATATTTTAACATTTTCATTATTTCTCAATAAATGAGCTATAGGTGTCAAATCAGGCAAATTTAGTCAACTAATATTTATGGATATGTATAAATTATTGGTTCTGAATTTGTTTATTTTTGACTATTTAAAGTAAAATATTAAGAAATGTTTATATGTATATATGTTTAGAATTTTGAATTAAATGGCTGTTCTTTGACAGGTTTTGGGGTCCTTCTGTGTGGAGTTTGCATGTTCTCCCCATGTCTGTGTGGGGTTCCCTCTGGGTTCTCCGGCTTCCTCCCACCACCAAAGCCGTGCAGTAGAGGTGAATCGGTGACTCTAAATTGGCCGTAGGCGAGGATATGAGCCTAAATGGTTTTTGTCTCTCTATGTGTGGGCCCAGTGATGAACTGGTGACCTGTCCAGCATGTACCTCACCTCCTACCCATTTGTAGCTGGGAAAAGCTCCAGCCCACCCCTGCAACCCTGCAAAGGATGAGTGGTTATAGGCAATGGACAGATAACTGCTCTTTCAATTTGTACTACTGCTTTTAGGACTGATGCTTGTTTTCTATCTAAACTATCTAGTGTTTTTTCAGATGAAGGATGCCTCAGGTTAATGCTCCTTGTCCTCAGTTCATCTTTACAACTTGTGACACACTTCAGTACACAGTGTTTTCTAGGGATTCTGGAGCATTCTCTCAATTTAAAGCCACAACAGTGTTAACCTAAGAAACTTACACAGTGAGCAGTTTGAAAAAAGTTTGTATTTAAATGCAGCTTGTCTCGAGTTTAACTAGGCCAAGGAGAATGTTCTGTATGTTTGGACTTGGAACAAACAGGAAAACTCTTTATAGAATCCGCCTAACTCTTGGCAACTTTGGTTAAGTTGCAGATTTTGTCTGTGTCTGCTGTACAACAGTACTCAGACTGACCTGAATCTTGCTGAAGATGGAGGAGGAACGTTCTTTATCTGATATCAATAGCAACAGGAAATCTCATCAGTGTGGCAGATATGTGCTAAAGCACAACCAATGTGTACAGTTCTTGCAGGTTTTCACGCTTCAGGTGCCGTCAGATTGCTCCACTTAGAGTGCTTAGAAAGGTCAAAAATATTGATGGAGCAGTCAGTAGTCATTTCTATGGCTGGTTTGTTTCAGCAGCAACTTCAATGGATTTTGACACTGAGGGTGATGCTGGCTGAATATACGGGACAGCCAAACATTTTCACTCAATATTAAATGCGATTTATTATTTGTTTGGAATTCAAGGCAACTGAGCTCCTGTTAATTTCATCTACCAAGGACAGTGCTGCATATATTGTCACTAATATATTCATCAGAGAGCTTAAAACACACTCCTTACTTCTTTATAAAGCATACACCGATTGATACTGATTGATGCACTGTCCAATTTTCCATCTCTCCTTTGGTCTCCTTCACATCTGATATTCTCTCTGGCCCCAGATCCACCTCTCAGGTTATTTACTGCAGTCAATATCCATCTTCCAAGCGAGTGATGGGTGTTGTAGAAAGGTTCCTCCCGCAGATCAAATGGTTGGAAATCAAGATGCTTCCTCAGCATGCTCCCTGGCTGGTGACTTTGAAGGAGATTGGCCCTCTTGCTGTGTTCACAGAAGTACTGCAGTTCCCCAAAACAACAAGAACACAGTTTGATTACATCCAGTGCTGTGGCAATAAAGGAGGCTGGCTGAATGAAAGCCAAGACACAGTTTAGTTATGTAAGGGAACAAGAGGAGTGTTGAAGCATCTACCCTCTCACTTCCTCCTCCCGCTGTTTGTCTCAATAAACTACCTGACACTTAAAAGTCTTTCACTTTCCGTCTCTTCCTCCATCTTACCCTGTCTCACACACATGCGGCTGCATCTTCATGTCCTTCCTGCTTTGTGTTAGACTTGGAGAGTTTAAGTGTCTTCTTCCCTGAAGAGAAAGGTGTGTATCAAAATAGAAACTCCGCTGCCTTTGATACAGTAGCTGTTTGAGTGCAGACACATTAATGAACAAAACTCTCCACAGAAACATTCCAGAGCAACAGGGTTCCTAACTATTGATCGAAATGACTTTGTCTGGCCTCTGTCGGTTCTGTCTTCACACAAAAGCCACCCATGGCAGAATAGCCTCAAAAAAACAAAAAAAATGTGAACTGAAATGAAGTTAAACTGTATTCTGCTAGCAGTGGATCCATCCTCACCCTGCGCTCTCCTGCAGGTCTTTTGTGCTTAAGTGGCTTGATCGTCTATGTGCAGCTATTTGCTTATTTGTTTATCCATTTCCAGAAACCCACACAGATTTTTTTTTATGTGTGTATTTTCACAGCAATGCACCTTTTTGGCCTCAATTGGCAGCTCCAAGAGTTGGACAACCAGCCGGCATTTGAAAACGGAGGAGTTGGAAAGACTGGGCCCACTCATTCGAGCATAGTGACGGCGCTGGCTGCTGACGGTGAGGCAATAAAAGACTCCCATCTGCATAAACTGCTAGTTAACTTTCACAGTTTTAATGTGCCTTCGCTGTATCGTCTACATTTATTTTAGTCAAGGTTATTTGCAATGCTTCTTGAGCACACAGCATGCATACATTGTGCTATGAGGATTTTATTTTTTTTAGTTATGAAAATAATAAATCATTAACTGGCATAACGTTTACACTTGAAGCAAAATTAGGCTGCCCATGAATGAATGATATTTCAAATTCAATTTTTTAAAAGGTATCTTCAAAACACCAAAATGTCAATTAATTAAATCAAGTTAAAGATCAAATGACAAAAAGACAAATTGCAACTTCAAACCATTTGGTCTTATGAATGAGTGAATGGAATGTTTGGTGCTCGAAGCCCAGTCAGTCTTCAGAGTTGATTCTGAATTATTCTTCCGAATATTAATTGACTTTCAGTCATTCCAGACAGCTGTATACTGTCTAATCAACAACAAGCACCTTTACAGCAAAAGTCACTAAATTAATCTCCGAGCACACTGAGGTATTTAGAATGCATCGCCATGAAAGCATTAATTGAGTCGAGTGGGCCAGGCAAAAGCTCAATTGTTAAACTTGGCTAGATTTAAATCCTCATAAGAACTGCTAATTAAGATGGTACCAGGCAGGTTTTGGACTGTTTAAAGGCAATCGATAGCCGGCTATTATTCTCCCCAGAGGTAAACTTGGCTTCCAGTCTTCACGTTGACTGAAGCTAAAGTGACAGGCAATGGCCTCATTACACACAAAACACTGAGGCATCCAAATAAAGAAGGTCTGGCTCAAACAGAATAACACAGGCCCAGACATTGAAACATCTCTTACAAGATACAGGAGCAAAGGCTGAGGTGTTATTGTGTTTCAAGAAAACTCTGCTTCAGCCACCTTACAAGTGGAGTCCGCATCAACATCTGTATTACAGCTTAAGACAGCGAGGACTTAAACACTGTACAGGCTTTTCTTCTTAACAGTGAAATCTGTTTTTGTAAAAGCGTTTTGCAGACTACAATTTTTCAGGTAAACATGAGTCCTTAAATCTAGCCCTCCCTCCAGCCCTTTAGCATCGTAAGGACACCTTTTAAGGACACAGTTCGCAAAATTCTTTTGATTTGCTGTTATTGCTTTGGCAAAGTAGCGCTCAGCATTTCGGACGGACTCCATTTAGGCCTTATCTCAGATGAAACCTCACTCTATGAGTCACCGGGACCGGAGAAAAGATGGGAGTGGTGGCCTGTTAGAGTCTTATAAAAAGCCAATTATATCTGGTCTTTTTTTTTCAGTGAGCAGTGCATCATGGACCACAGGGAGCCATTACACTTAATCCTGTCTTGGTTGGTAATCGTTCATTTGGAAAATATATTACTCCCATTGTGAATTCCCTGCTTGAATAAGATTACGGTGGAAAGCAAAATACAGAATGCAGAATTCACTGATATCCAGAGATCAAAAGATCGAATGCTCTAAAACCAAGATTGTATTTTAGATGCGTTTGAAGCTTTTAGTTGTTGGCATGAATGGCTCTGCGATGCGTTTTGTTTCTGCAAGACTTTTAATCATCTGGGTCGGGGGGATGTTTCTGTCCTCCAGGAAGAACTAGTGTGCTTCATCAGGAGAACAACTCCATCGACACCGGACAGGTTGACATCGGGAAGAGGGTCGGTCAGAGCGTCCCACCAGGGGTGTTCTGGCGTTCTCAACTAAGCATGGAGCAGCCACGCTTCCTTAAGTTCAACATCTCTGTACAGAAGAACGCACTGATCGGAGTCTATGGACGAAAGGGTCTTGCACCAACTCACACTCAGGTAAAGTCTTTTTGAAATGTTCTTGTATCTGTTTAGAGATTAAAGAACTTCTGGAAGAAAACTTATGAATGAAGCTGAATCCATTAAGCAATGAAACTGATTGAGGTTTTGAAGCCACAGCCTTATTAGGTCTTGTATGCCCAGATGCATATGTTGAGAAGTGTTTAGCAAAAGAAAGCATAGTTTGATAGCTATTGCTGTCTACCTGATGTTACTGAGTCAGTTCACTGGCTTTAAGACTCTCTTCTCTGCTTGTGCTTTTGTTACAATACATGTTAGCATGTCCCAGAACATCATTCCAGTGGTTTTATTACTTAAACAGAATTTTAGGACCTGAATGAACTGACTCAATTTGTCTTTTATTCCATGCTGGAGGTTATAAACATAGCCATAAAGATTTTGTTAATTCCAACACTTTGCTCCTCTCTTGTCAAACCAAACAGCTTTTCTCTTTGCACATTTAATTTGCACTTTACAATGATCTCTGTCTGCATTATTTCCAATTCAATTCAATTCCATTTATTATTTATATAGCGCCAAATCACTTATATCAAGGCACTTTCCAAGAAGAGCAGGTCTAGACCATGCTCTTTACTCTACAGACACCCAACAGTCCCCCGATCTCGGCCCTCTGCTTTGATCGGCTGGGTTGAGAGAACTAGAGAGAGAGAGAGATGGGGAGGATAAGTGGAGAGAGAGAGAGGACAGGGATAGACATGTGCACCCACAATAACAACAGGAAGATTACAATTTGTAGTATTTATAACTTCTTCAATAACAGCACTGATAACGATGATGATGATGATGATGATGATAATGATAATAATAATAATAGTGGTAATGATGGTGATGATGATTATATCAGTGCGCGTCATCCATCATCCCAGCAGTAGATCCAGTCACAGTCCTGTGAGACTTTCCTACCAAACATCATGTTTCAATAGGAGCTAGAAGAACTCGTACCTCCGCCATGGATGCAAAAAAGTTCCTCTGATCAGAAACATCTAGATCCATCTGAAAAATGAAACACTTCTTCCCCATTCGAAGGCCTCACCTCTCTACAAACTCTCACTGAAATCATTTTAGACCTTGATGAGAGAGATATTCTGCTCACTAACAAACAATCAGACAAACACAGATGAAGACATTATCTCCTTCCCAGAGGTAATAATTACATTACGTGACAGGGGTGTAAAAATGGTGGCACTAAAAGCCATAAATGCACGTTGACATTTATCACCACATGAAGATGTGATGGTTAACATTTTACACATTAGTCCAATATTAACCTTTGCCTCCTGAGCTAAATATCTGGTTCTGTATCTGCTAAATGCTCCACTATCTCCTCCGTTTAGTTGCTAACGTTGTCTGTCTGCCATGTGGTGCCGGGCAGGTATTGTACTGTGTTTCCCGGAGCTTTCTCAAAACAGCTTACCCTTGTGAGATGAACCAAAGCAAATTGCAGACTGTGAACAACACTCAGCTGAAAGAGAAAGAGTACCATAGAGCCATAAAGAGTTCATAATAGTCATTTTCTGTGGATGAATCACAAGTGCTTTAAATTTAGCCATGTGATGAGCTGTCTGTATGTATAACTGCTAGATAACAATACATACATATTATTTAATAGTTTTTTTTACCTCTTTCCTTAAGAGATCCTGTATTGAAATTCAGGACATGTATTGAATTTACAGTTCAGTCCTATAAATTTAGTTTTCCCCTGTTTGTTGGCATGCATGTCTTTTACTTCCACTAAATGTCTGCTCTTTGCAAATTGAAGCGTTTCCAAAACGTCTGATGTGTCACTTGAATGACAGCTTTGAGCATCCGAATGTCCGATGTGTGGGGATGGCAATGGAAGCACTCAGACAATGGCTATTTTCCACCACACTTGACTGCAAAAGCTCTTAGCTTCACCTTCTTGACATCCTCTCTAAGTAAAGATGGGCTTCACTCAAGTGTGGACAGTCAGGGCCACTCTTTGATAGAAGAAAGGCCGATGTGAGTGACAACAGGTGAGCTGAATCGGTTTCAAGGTGGAGAAAGGAAGCCCAACAAAATCAAAGACCAAAGGGTACTAATTAACAAGACACTACTTTTATGTTTCGCTCAATTGTTGTCCATACACTCAAGCTTGTCAATGCTGGACACTGTCCATTGTGGCCTCCTCTGAATTACCCACTGTTTCAGCATCCAGGAACACAAATCAATGTATTTACTTAACTGAGCATGAAAGACCCCAATGAGAGATATTGACTCTTGGTTGTGTTCACCACTCGGAAGACAAGACAGCATTTAAGTGCAAAAACCTTTTCACCCTTTTCAAATATAGACTTGCTCTGTCTATTATCGAGTGTCTGTCTGTGCTGATAGAAAAACCGAAAAAGTTAGACGTGACAAACTTTTTTCAGTTGTTTTCAAGAGCCAGACTAAGTTCACTCAATTTCAAAGCTATAAAATTAGCAGGGACTGAGCGTTCCTCCTCTGTGCGTGGGGCATCCCGAGGTCTCTCCATGCTTGGTCTCTTTCCTGTTATGCACTGCTATTGTTGGATTGAGATGAGTAGAGGGGCTTTGGGACTGGGCTAATAGAGATGCATGGACCCAGTCAGGAGGTTTAGGGCTTTTGGGAAGAACTGTTTTATTAGTCACCTCTCAAGCCAACAACACAAAGAAGACAACTTCCGGTTAATAATATCCCCCCACTGCCCCTCCTGCTCCACTCAAATAGGTTTAAAGCACACTGTTGACTTCACCTTCCCCTTGATTAATGCTCTCTTTCCAGTCCTTTGCAAGTCAACTGAAAGGTTACTCAGGGGCACGTTAGCCACATTCCTGAGCACTAAATCCAATTTTAATTTATGTTCTTGTCTTGCTCTTTGAGCTATTCGTCCACCGTGTTTCTATGACTTTTTAGCAAGTAGAAGTTACTAGCCAATTCCTGACTTTAGTGCTGAACAGGTAGTGTACCGATCTGCTTCTGGAAATGCGGTTGTTGAAGAGATGTTTTGTTTTATTAAGCTGAAAGACACTCACGTGCTTATTAGAGCTTCATGTTTAAGTTGAAATCAGGTTTTGGGTAGCTTGATGGAATGCTACCTTAATTATTTCAAGATTTAAAAACACAAATAAATTGCTTAAATTGCTATTGGGAGTATGATGACATATTTATATTTCCCATTCTGTTTTTTTGTATGAAAAAATATTAAATAAAATATTTTATTACATATATAATATATGTAATAATACAAATATTTATTTAATATAACCAAAGTGTATTAATTTTTTATTTTATTTTACTTTTTATTTTACTTGTCATCATTTCCCATTCTCCACTTTGTATTGGATTCATGTTTAGAGCTGGTCTTGCAGTATGACAAAGTACAATACCACAGTGATTATTCTGTAGGGACCTTTTGTTGTAGAAATAACATTACATTTCATTGACACTTCCTTTAAGCTGCTATCTTTAAAAAGAAATTTAAAAAATCTGGTATTTCTAAAACTAATTTAAAATTAAAATGATATGGTGCTTATTTAAAAACATGAGTCTGATACCAAGTTGAGACGGTTTTTATAAATGTAAAATTTCAGTCAAAAATCAATGGTTTTGCTATTCATTAAAATCTCTCTGCAGACAGCCTCATTAATGGATTCCTACTTCTTATAAAAATGCAACAGTTCCCAACTATGTACAAAACTAAGCAACCGACATGTTCCCTTCCACCCTGAGTCTCCATTGACGGCTCAGTACTTCTGTATATCTAACAACTGCTTTAGCCAGGGGATCTGTCTGCATCTGCTGTGCTCTTCTGCAGCCTATAGCCTGTTTAGGGATTGCTTGTACTCCTTACACTGTTTTCTGCTGCAGTGCTCTGTGTCCTACAGCTCCAGTCAGAATGAGGTTCAGGTGTTGAGCAGGTGCAGTGAGAGCAGATGTGCCGCTTTACTCGTTTCACTTGGCAGAGATGACTCGTTACTGCTTGTTTACCCCGTAAATCAATGTTTGTATGAAAAAAAGAATAGAGAGAAATTGTTTTGCTACATCCCCAACATATAGGAATGAAAAATAAGCCTGACGTACATCATGTTACATTTATTTCTTTTACAATACTACAGTACTCTATACTGTGTACCCTTGAGCTTGACAAATAGTGAGTGAACAATATCGACCTTAACAACAAGAACTTATCTTTGAATTATTTGTAGATACGATATTCAGTTGAATCCACTCAGTGTTTCAGTCCTATTACTAAAAACAAACAATTAAACAAAATGTATCAAACATTTGTTAACATTTTTCACGGTCTGTAGCTCACTTGTACCAATGATGTACTTCAGTTAGATTGAGGAAAGCATAAAATGGGTGTTTCTAATGACCATGAAGACCAAGGGTGTACAGAAGTTCGATAAAACACCCTAAATGTAATTAAAATTCTCAAAATGTATTTGTGTGTTCAGATGCCATGTGTGAACAGAGTCATGGAACCTTATGACAAACAAATGAAATTAACTAGAGGAAAAGATGTTGGTAGAGAAAACTTGTAAATCAGCAGATTTGAGCGGAAAACAACAGAAGGGTTAAAGCCTCCACATCCAGTACATTTTAATAGATCAAATTTAAATAATAAAAAAATTATGCATTCACAGTTAACTGTATATATTTTTAATACTTTTTAGCATTTGCCCCAAAGTCATATGAGCTCTGTCAGTATACAAACAACCCTCCACACAACATCTATCAGCCACAAATAACTTTCACTGAAAAATCAACATTTATTATACTTGAATGTTTGCTGTGTGCACAAAACTGGTCGTGTCTTCTGCTAAGACTTTGAGGATGTTCCTCTCAGACTGTTGAGAAAATCACTAGAGGATCTGCATACAAAGCATCCAGTGGAGGAAAATGTCATCTTTCTGAACACTCTTGCCTCTTGATTGCCGGATTTTATTTGACTGACATTAAAATAATAATCTGCATCCGTCTGAATGTGTTCTGGGTTTTTTTTTCCGTGTTTTTGCAGTATGACTTTGTGGAGCTGTTGGATGGCAGCCGGCTTATCGCTAAAGAGCATCGGACCCTGAGTGAACCGGAGACGAGAGCCCGCCTGGATCACCCGGTCGCCGTCCACCAGGCCGGATTCATTCAGTACCTGGACTCAGGAGTGTGGCACCTGGCGTTTTATAATGACGGACGCAATGTGGAGACAGTGTCCTACAACACCATCATCCAGGGTAAAAGGACACACATCTGCTGCAGTGGTTGTGATTGGAATGATGTGTAATAACATGTTTTGAAGACTAATTACCTTAAACAGCTGCGCCTACATGAACAAACAGTTAGTTTGACATAAATGTTAGCCACACAAACAAGCGGAGCTTTTCAAACTTTGAGCCACCGAGGAGTTAGATGTAGGTTGTTACTGGATCGTGGGGGGATTTTTGTGCTCAACACCATGATATGAAACCAGACACCGCATTGATCCTTCCCTCCTAACAACCTCCTCAGATTTCTGAAGTCTGTGAAATTTCCTTGTGGGTTTTCAGTTTAAAAAAATAACACACTAAGGTTGAGTTAAAGTTTCTATTTTTCTATTTCCTTCGGGGGAGCTCCATCGATCTGGCCCTATAGATACAAAGGTATTGACGTGTGTGGTCAAAATTGCCCGGCTCCCGACGCAAGCTAGAGTAATAACAAAAATGTTTTTCCTCTTAGTGCTGATCAAAATGAGGGTGCTGGTCTTTTGGGGGGGTGAGCTTCATGAGTGATGGTCTATTGAATCAACACAAGATCTGTTTGTAGGATATGTCAGATTAACTTCAATTCAGAGAGGATTTGAGCTGTGAAGACTCGGGAGATTGCATAGCTTGTGTGGACATGATCAGTCATTCAAAGTGTTGGGGAGGGGGGGCGTGAGGCTGTGAAGGAAAGGAAAATTTGTCAAGGAAATAGAATTATTGGTCTAGTTTAAAATGCCTGTGTGCCTTTTATTTAATATGGCTTAGTTGGGAATAGTCAGGCTGCAGGAGAAATGTTATGGAGGCTTAGACCTTAGTGAGACATGGACAAATAGCTGTAAATGTATGCTGTGCCTGATACGAGTGCTGCAGAAAGGGATGCTTGGAAAACCTAGATTCATGTGGGGGGGGGGGAGATAAGTTTGGTGCCTTGCAGTATTTCTTAAACAGTACAGTTGTCAAATGTTGTATTTAGGTGGAATTTAAGATTTCCTCCGACAGCCTGGTGAGTTAATAGCTGGACCTGCTCACTGCTTTACCCACAGATTCTGTCACAGAGTGCACACACAAATGTTACGGCAATGGAGAGTGTGTTGCGGGATCCTGTCACTGCTTCCCAGGATTCATAGGGCCATACTGCTCCAGAGGTAATTATTCAACTTATTCTCTCCATTCAGGACATAATTGCATTTTTTTTTAAATCATCGTATCTCATACATTTAGATCAATAAATTATCTGTGCTGAAATAGCAGTAAAAAAAAAAAAAGACAGAAATAGTCTATAATTGAGGGGATTTAGAAATACTGTCACCATTTCATAGATTGTCTACTAGAGAGCACTGCCAACTTTATATAGTATCATACTGTAGGATATAGCTAATTTAAGCATCCTCAAGTTTATGTAAGAAGAAAAAGAACAATATCAGCAGAAAAATATTGACTCTTTGTGACTTTCTAAATGCCCTGATGTCCAACATCACTTAGGTGCTACTTTCTCAATTACTGACTTACACACTTAATACCTAGCTCTTTTCATTGAAAGTACTTTAAACTAGAAATTGGCACAAAATGGTTGCGGCAATTTTTAGAGGATTCATTGAACTCCTATTGTATTGCACTGATGGCCAAAAATATGTTGATAATTAGCTAAAATAAGCCTCCTAAGAAAAGGTAGATAGGACTCTCAAGTCCTATACAAGAAGCAGATTGGCACGTAATCCCATGTTAAATGGCTATTTGTTGATTTTATGCTTCAATCTTTACATGAATATAATCAGGGGTGCACATAACTGGTGCACATGCGCGGACAAAATAAACAATGCACGGCATGTATTAGAACAAGATGGAGGTGCAGTCAGTGTTGGAGTTTACATTGCGTGAGATGGTGGCGATCGGGGATTCCGGTGTGCATATCCCCACACACATCAAACTGGGCTAAGTCAGCTGGTTGCATGGTCCTGTACTGTGAGACGTTCACTCGCTCCATTGTAAAGTTACTAAGCTTTTATTTACAGGAAGAACATGTCAGCTTCATGCAGTGTAAAAGGTGAGCACCAAGCAACATCTTCAGGTGCTCCTTTTAGAACCAGACCAAAAATATTATGTGCACCCCTGAATATAATAAACAAGATCTGACATGTCAGTTTGTGGGCTTTACACATCCAGAGAGGCAGATTTGATTACATTCCCAAATGAAAGTGGGAAGATACGGGATTCTTCGCATGTAACTTTGCAACAAAGCCAATAATCAAATTCCCAAAACAGTGAAGTATTCCTCTAAGGGTGCTGCAGTATTTCTAATTTTAAGTTTTTTTATTGAAACAAAGACATCATTGAAAATCTCTAGACACCAGTATTAAAATATGATATTATATTTGTACATTTCATAGTTTGGAGGTGAATCCTTTTAAACGTGTTGTCTCTCCTCAGCCGCCTGTCCGGTCCTGTGCAGCGGTAATGGCCAGTACACCAGGGGCCGCTGTCAGTGCTACAGTGGCTGGAAGGGCACCGAGTGTGACGTACCTGCCTCCCAGTGTATCGATCCTCAATGCGGTGGGCATGGACTGTGCGTGGCGGGTAGCTGCGTGTGCAACACTGGCCACAAAGGACCCAACTGTGATCAGGGTAATTGAAAAAAAAGGCTCTTTTTATTGGATTGGAAGAAGCAACATATTTATGTGTGAAGCACCACGGGAGTTGACACAGTTCATTGGTGAAACAATCGGTGTTTTCAACTCCACCAAGCACATAATGCTTTGGATCTTGTTATTGATACTGTGTGTATAAATTAACTCCCTCTTAGTGTTTAGACCACATGAGGGTACAAGCTGAAACAGATTGTGCATTGCCTGTTAATGCATTCACCTATTAGAATGCTCCACAGTTGAAGACACCTGTTAAAATCGATCAGTCAATGACATCTGTTCCTGTGTTTATTGAGAAAGAGCTTTTTCTTGCACCTCCCCCTTCACTTTATTGATCCCCATGCAGACAAAAGACAATTATCAGCTCAGATTTAAATGTGCGGTTAACCTTACATGTAAAAGGCTATTGAGTTCACTAAATGAATATATTGCTTCTTTTTTTTTTGCTTTTTTTTTTTGCAAAGCAATATGGGAAGTACACATTGCCGAGGTGGGAGGTGGGGGATTGCATGTAGGGGCTCCAGTGTGATGGATTGGTTCAGGTAAATGATCAATATCTTTGTTCAAGTGTATATGGAAATTCACAGAGCAATCAGCTCCAGAGGAAGCACAAGAATGTTGGTACAAATTATCCCTTGTTAGTAATGAGATGATTATGTTGGTCATAATTGGCAATTATTAACTTAGATCAGCAAGTTGATCTGCAAATTGTTAATAGTAATTGATTATATCTGTCTCAACACTAATTATGCTCCTTTTCCTAGTGCCTATAATGGAGCATAATTATGCTGTCAGTGTATTGGAGGTACCCTATAATATACCATAAAGGGGCTAGTTGAACACTGGAAAATTACTACTAGCCACTGTTTAGCACTGGGATGTTTTCAGCTGCTCCAACTCACTCACAGAAAAATGTTTTTGGTTGGGTGCAAAGTCAAAGTGGTCGGGGTAAATAAGTAGTTTTAAGATCCTCCCCAGAAGTGGTAAACTAACATAATCCAGCTGTAATCCTTGCTGTGTGTCCTCAGTGGACTGCGTGGACCCGATGTGCTCCGGTCATGGAGCCTGTCATCATGGCGAGTGCCACTGTAATCCAGGCTGGGGAGGGATCAGCTGTGAGATCCTGAAGAGCACTTGTCCGGAGCAGTGCTCCAGCCACGGCACCTTCAACACCGACTCTGGAACCTGCGTCTGCGAGGCCAACTGGACAGGGGCCGACTGCTCCATAGGTCAGAACGCATTTCACTTCCTTTTCACCACTTAACGCTATTCTGTTATTGGCCTTTTCATGTGACTAATGGTTGCAACGAATGGTTATTTTCGTTATTGATGAATCTGCCAATAACTTTGTCCATTTAATATTTTGGGCAATGAAATCTCATGAAATAGTAAAAATTGTCCATTCAAGCCAGATTTAATATATTTAAATTGTTTGTTTTGTCCCAAACACAAATATATTATAATGAACAATCAGACATGAAATAAATCTTCACATTTGGGAGGCTGGAGCCAGTGTTTCTTTTTTAATTTGAAAAATTGCTCCTTTTTTTTATTAATACCACTGAGGCTGCCAAAAGTTGGAAAATATTCAAAGTCTACATATCGGCTTTAAAAGAATGAAAAGGAATATTAATCTACTTAAGGTTTAATCTGCATTTCATTGGTTTAACAAATCCTTGCAAACAATCCAGTCAATTCTAGAGTTTCTCAAATTCTTTCTGTATTTACTTGAAATAAACTCCCTCTGTAAAGAGTGTGCAAACACCAAGTGTCCACAACAGCAGATCTGTAAGCCTCTATTAACAGACTGTAGGTTGAAATAAAAGGTCTGTCTTATTCAGGAAATTCTGTCTACATGGTGGAGTCTTTCTCAGGAATTTAATTATTCAGCACTGTTATCCAATAAATTAAAATTTGATTAAAATTGCAAAGTATGCTTTAATCACTTAACTTTGCATTATTTATCATCTCTTGTTTGTTTTTTTTTAAATTTAGTGAGCATCTGATTACAATTTGTTTTCCTAAGTCAAAATACATGTAGTTCGAAATGAAACTCTTATTTTATGGACAGTCAAATCAGTCTGTCTACATTCCACATAGGTGCGCATGAAGGAAACTAAATTATTAATTGAAAAGTCTGGATATGCTCCAAAGATGATGAATGGGAGCCTGACTGACTGGAATGTTCATCTCATGAGCTATGGATACATGTTACTGTGCTGTCAGAGATGTGTTTTATTAGTGTTGCATGTCTGCTGTATCACCTTCAGGGATGATGAGGTTGTAATCAGTGTATTTTAAAATGTTAATACTACCTCTTTTCTGCAGTTTGATCCATACATGTGAGAACAGTAATATTTAAGTTGGACAAAGAAGCTCAACAGAACTGACTACAGGTAACAAAGTCAATGCAAAAGCTTTTCACAGCTATGAGGAGACTGATGTTGACTTCTCATAGTCAGGAGTCCCTCAGGGGCCGTTTACACGACAATGGTGTCTAGTAAGCGGCAAAAGTGGAGGTAACAATGTAGTCGGCCGTGGTGGTCTGCGAGGCCATACTGTAGGTACACTTGAGGACAGAGAGTTTTTATACTTTATCGCTTCACTTTTTTCTTCTTTGTTGTTTCCCCACATATTTGTCTTGCCTTGCTTGAATTGTGGCTACACTGACCTCAACCATTTCCGGTGGTATTGCTCCATTTCGTCCGTTTCGTCCGTATCCGTAAGCCCTCTAAAAACATATTCGATTGTGTACAGAAAGAATGTCTTTAATGTCGCATAAATGTTTTTGCGGGTCCGTTTATACAGGGATCGTTTAAAAAATGTTGCCATGTGAATGCAGAACTTTTTTTTTTAAATACAAAAGAAAAACTTTTTCGTTTTCAGCAAAACCCTGTATAACAAAAGAAAGTCTGTCTGAACAGCTTGTCCGATTTAGTTAATGTATTTTTGTTTTTGTTTTTGTTTTTTTACTGCAGTATGTTCAGAAGAAGTCTGTTATTTTGCTTGAATAAAGTAACATAAACTTGTTGATTTTCATGCAAAACTCCTAGACTTTTTTCATAAACCTCTCCAAAAATGCTAGCGCATTTTAGAGCAGCTTTGGGTTTCTGAGGAGAGAACACAATTGTGCATTCCCATCTGCTCGCAAGCAGGGCTTCTTCATTTGTTACCGGCTTTGTACTCAGAGAGTTTGCCTTTTGACACAGGTAGGTGACATGTTAGTTCAAAGGCTGGCTCCTCCCATCTGTTATCTGTGAATGAGCAGCAGGTGATTTATGCTCTGGTTCACCCTTCAGAATAGACTCATTCTCTTTGTGTTGAACCCAGAGAAAAACACAATGGCCACACTGAGCTAAATAATTAAAAGCCACAGTTGTCCTTTTTTTTCAAAAGGCTGCCGGTTTTATTTCTCTTGTCTGAAGTTCAGCCGAAAATTAAGTGGTAAGGAGGCCGGATGGTGTGTTTGACATGATAGATGGGTGTGCAGACCTTTTTAAGAAGCATGGAGCTGCTTCGGTGCCCAAGAAGAAACATTGCTTATTTTTTTGTGTCTCACAGAGAGTTAAATCGTCCCAGTCTGCAACATATCTCAGGAATGTCAATAAGGTGACGAAGTGATTCGGCTAACCTCGATGCATTACAAATCTTAGGGAGTTTACCCACCTCGGTGGGAAGAGGATTTCTTCCCTAACTAATGCTGCAATTCTTCTTCAATTAAATAAACTGTAATTAACAAGCGAATAGCATGAATCGACCGCCCACAACCCCTATCCAGCTCGAGTCAGGGGCATGTTAAAGGCAGATAAACACTTTTGCTCCTAATGAAAAATTGATTGCATAGATTCTATGGAAAGAAGGTATCCCTTTGGAATCAAATGACTCCCCTCCAGAGGCTTGCTTAATATTCTACAGTGTCTGCTCAACTTAATCAGAACCATCCAAGGTCTCTCAATCGAAGAAAAACTCCAATCAGAGAGCTGGAAACAGACGGCAAAAAGAGCCTCAGTGAAGGGGGGGGTTAAAGCAGTGGGGGCAGATTGGCTTAAAAAAACGTGAACAAAAAGGGTAGATATTTAATGCATAATGTGTTACACTTTGGGTGGCGGAATAATGTTGCTTATCTCATTTGCTTTCCTTGCAGCCTATAGCAAGTTTTTAAACTTGCTATAGGCATAACTTTTCTGCTATGTGGGTAAATAGATTTCCTTGGGCATCAAGTCAGTTAAGATTTAAGGAAATACTTGAGTGACATTCCTTGAGCACACCGATGGCTATTGTCACAGCAGAAAACTTTATGGCTCCTCTTTTCAAAAGCTTTGATCGGAGCTCTTGGTTTTCAGTAAGTGAACATTTCTTATTCTCTCTGCCACAAGAGCAGCCACAGCTTGTTGAGCGTTAGCCAGTTACAGACTGAGACTTACCACCCATGGATTCAGTTTATTGAAGTTTACTTTTGTGAAGATAACACAGATTTATAACAGCTGCTCTGCTCTTTCCGATGCTCAGCGCTCGTAGAAAACATGTTGATCTAACATCCCTGACTCCAGACATGAGAACCTTCTTAAATCCGTAACCCTCGCCTCAGTCTGCCAAGACTCCATGCAAATGAGCTTCCGGAATATGTAAAATTTGGGTGCACAAAGTAATTGTTGTGCTTTACTGTTCTTGTTCACAAAGTGATGACAAGTTTCGTTTCATTTTAGGGCGCCTGCACTCAGTGCAGTGGCCTCTAAAAGTGGCCTCTAAAATTACTGGAGTCTTTGATAAAGATGCCTGAAATGACTGAAAAAGAGCAAAAATGACAATAATAACCCCTCTTGCGTGTGGGTGTGAAAAAACATCTTTTCTATTATTCCAGTGTAATTATTCAGAGGAATATACAGTTTGATAAGCTTTGATGTCATTTCAGATTGAGAAAAGTGGTTTTGACACTGACAGGGCATGTTTGTTGATAAGCTAATTATTCCTCCAGATTTTGTTGCAGAATAAATTTCACATAGATGCAGACTGAATCAGATATCATCCATCTACCCTCATAATGACATATAACAATGCACAGTGTTTCTTTGATGTTCCTTTTAAAGCTTTATCTCTTCATTGTGCTCCCCAACATGGACTCATTACAGATGAATTGGTTTTAATACAGGCTGTATGCGCACTGAGAATTTTAGGGACGGTTTTATAACTTGTACCCACAAACATGACGTCATATATCAATATTAATTTCACTTCTATCATTTTAGAGGAATATTTATCCTCTTTTTCTCTTTATCAGTTATCCACTGCGTATTTAGGCAAAGTGGAAGCCAAATAAAAGCTGATTGAAGATTCAGTGCCATGAAATGTCACGCATCAGCCATATGTCCTGCTTAACACACATGTAGTTTACATTTAATTAACTGTTAACAGTAAAATCATGATGTTTTCCCATGTAAAATAATGCTTCTTAATTTTTTTAATTTAATAGACATTAGATATTATAGTAATTTAAGTAGTAATTTAAAAAGGGTCCATCCATCCATTTTTTATAACACATTTTTCAGGAATCACGTTGAAAATGTTTCTTTCTACAGCTAAACATATTGACCCACTTAAACTGATGGAGCCAGCAAACATCAGAGCAGCATTTTTCAGCGATGGCAGATGCTCCTATACACAGAATACAAATATACAACAAAAAAAAAGGACTTTTTCTCAGAACAGAAGTTACATGTCTCCATGGCTTTGTCTTTTATGACAGAGGTATGCATGGTGGACTGTGGTCCCCACGGCTCGTGCATCAGTGGTGTGTGTCAGTGCGAAGAAGGCTGGACAGGTCCAGAATGTGAGCAGCGAGACTGTCACCCACGCTGTATCGACCACGGAGTCTGCAGAGAGGGCAAGTGTGACTGCCACCAGGGCTGGACAGGCGAACACTGCACCATCGGTGAGCAATGGTGACACATACACCTACATACACTTGACAGAGAGCCATGAACTACAGAGGAAATGTATTTATGGACAGGCTCTAAAGGGCAGCTTTGGAGTGTGAATGTCAGGATTTTCAGAGTAGTTTCAAGCAGCAAATCGTAGAACACTTCTGTCACTGCCTTCCTGCATCAACAACATTTGCATGAGTGTGAAGTACTTTGTGGTACTTTTCCTGGGAGTATTTCAACTTTATGTTACTATGAACACTCAGCTGATTGATATTTTACATTCAAATCATATGATCAGCTGATAAAATATGAACTCGACCAATCATAAAGTGGGTCACTTGTCATTTCATCAATGATCACATTTGAATTATAAATATATTTGTATACATTTACTTTTACATTTATGAGTACTTTTATGTATTGCAAAGTAAAACAATAATTCCAGGACTTTAATTTGGATTACAATATATTTATGTTGTGGTATTGCTTCTTTTACACAAGTATTAGCCATGGTGACTACTAGTAAATATAATACAAGGGCACTCAGTAGAGCGCATACCTTCATCAAAACAAAACAGTCCTGCTTAATTATATTAAACCCTATAATCCTACTTCTGACAAGACATGTACAGTCACAGTAGTACAGGTCACATCATGGATCCATCCCCTTATCCAGATCAATGCCAAAATTCAGTGGTTCAGTTATTGCCACATGCCTTTTCCATGAAGTTCCATGGAAATTTGTCAAATAGTTAATGTGTAATTGATAAAAATGCTGTGCGTCTGTGCCTTTATCCAGATCCACCCCAAAATTAGATGATTAGACGGTTTCTTCCATGGCACATGCCCCACACTTCCACCCAGTTTCTTGGTAACCCGTCAAGTAGTTTGTGTAATTGACATTAACGATCAAAAAGTCTTCCATTGTTCAAAAAGTAGAAAAAGACTCCTGAATCAGTCCCTTTATCTGGATCAACTCACATGTCCAACCCTTATGCTATGTGTCAAAATCTGTCAGGTAGTTCATGCATAATAGACAGAAATGTTGGAAAAAAGCCCTATCTTGCAATGTTAAGGACAGTAGAAAAAATTCCTCGAACCACCCCTTTATCCAGATCTACTCCGGAATTTATTGGGTTTTTCCATGCCATATTTCCAGCTCTCCCAATAAGTATCAGGAAAATCCGTAAGGCGCTTTTTGTGTAATCTTACCGAAGGTCAAGAAAACAAATGCCAGTGAAAGCGTCGCCTCATTGGTGGAGGTAATTAACCAGTCTTTTTTTTTCAATTTACAACATCACATCATGTTGAGCAACAAGTTTTTCTTAGCCAGAGCTTCAAACACCAGACACTGTGGCAATTGTGGTTTGAGTGAATCAGCTCTGAGTCAAACCGGTTGTTTTAAAAAAAAAAAAAAGGGAGGGGGGGGGCAGGGACAACCAGAGGGTCCTTGAGGGACTTCTAAAGGGTCCACAGCGAAAAGGAAAATAATTGACTATCACTATAATTCCATCCATAAGTAACACAATAGCAGAATGTATGATGATTTTAGTGTTGAAAAATTAAAAAATTCTGAAAGCAAAATTCTTATCAGATGGGGGCCTTGGGACAAAATCGTATCAAATGAGGGTCTCTGGATGTGTCAACTTAGGGGTCCTTGATGTGAAAATTGTTCTTCATCCATTTAGATATTCCACCTTTTAGACTGCTGAGTGTTCCTCCTGTATTAGTGAGTTGAGGGCAGGTATTTAGGGAGCCAAAAAGCCGTGGGTAGGGCCTCTTTGGAATATAATTCTTCTGAAATGGCAACGCTTCACCTGGCATCAATGAGTATAATGAGTTCTGAGATGTCTCTTCCTATTGACCTTTAACTCGGACTTCCTCTACATCTTACCCCCTGTCAAAGGTCCTGTAGTTAAACTCTGACACGGCAGGTCAAGCAGCATTCACCCAAGTGCTATCTTCAGCCTCTCAATGATGACATTTTCCCTGACAAACAAAGATCTGGTACTCCAGACTCTCTAATTATGTATTTACAAGTTCTCCCATCAGCAGTCTAGCATGGATGCATCTCCCGTTGGGTCGGCTTCGATGTTGGAGGGGTCACTTTTCTGATCTTATTAGTCTTCCTCTCAGGGCAGACTGTGCACCATCCATTTTCTCTTTCTTTCCGTTCTGTTTAAGGTCCACATAAGGAAAGTAACTCCTCTTTCGGATGCAGAGGGACTGAATAGGCATCGCGTCACCTTTTCTTAAAGAACGGGGGAGCTTATTTTGTCTTTCAAACCCTGAATAACTGCCATTTGCACAAAGAGTCTTTTAATCACATTACATGGCCAGAGCTTGAATAGAGGACTTCCTCGGCCATTCTTTTGTCACGAGCATCTAGATCCTGTTTTATATGCAAGGCTTAACCTATTGTCACTGCATTCTCAGTGATGCAGTTAAAGGTGTTTTTGATTCGCCTTAGTGTTCTGCTGGTTCTCTGCCGTGCAGTTGCTGAAATCGCTGAAGTAAAGTTGACAGCAAATTGAAAGGGGAAAAAAAATACCAGTATGCTGCTTCATGATGCACTCCCATTAGGCTGAGCTAGAGAATACATACTGTACCTCCTCTCAAGCAGACGGTAAAATGTTTTGATGCAGATGAAGCTCGCTCATACAGAAGCGTGCTACAACGCTCAGATATCAAGAGAAATTGAGCGCTCCTCTCTCTGTTTGCCTGTCTTGCTTTGGGAAAGCAAAGCAGATGGAGAGTGTTAACAATGAATATTTTACTGAACTTAAGACGCTGAATTCATTCGTGTTGCTTCCGAAGGACGGAATTATAATGACGATCTGAAAGAAATATGTGGGGATTTTGATCATGGAAGCATCTATAATTCTGATTAATCTCTTGCTGCTTTAATCAACATCTACACTCTGTGTTTTTAAAATGCTGGATTTTTTCCCCCCCCTGCTGTAAATCTTCTCCTGTAAATCAGCATCTGTCTCTTTTGTCTCTCTCTCTCACCAATTTTCTAGTCGTTTTTGATGTTTCCTGTTTGCATTCCTTTGCCTAACCCCTACTTATATCCATTCTCTTCTCTATTTTATGTCTGTATGCCTGTCTGCCTGCCTGTCTGTCTCTCCCCAACTCCCTCTTGGCTTACATGTATAGCCCTGGATTCCAGAGTATCAGGTAACTGAACGCTTCTAACTTTGCTTGAGAATTATCATGCAAGATTTTCTTTATGGTCCAGCTGAAAACTTTTTTTATTTTGCTTTTTTTTAATGATGTGATCTCTTTTAAAGTCATGGGTGAGCTTGCAGCTTCGCAGTCATATCCTGCCACTCATGGTTGATATTAGACATTCAGCTCAATCACTGAACAGCTGTGTTTTACATACGCAGTCGAGAGACTGAAGCTAAAGCATGCTGAAGGCAATGGTAATCATGGGAAAAATCTTTCCTGCAAAGCTTTTTTTCCCCCTAGTGTTTAAGTTGGCAGGTATATCAGCTGTAGGCCGGCAGGGTTAGGGTTAGCCACATTTTGTGCTCCCTGTAAGTTACAGTAAGTAAATGTCTTGTCAGTCTTAGCTCTCTGCCACCACAGAGATAAGTAATTTTCTTTTCCAAATGTTTCCCTTTCCTCGGTTGTGTAATAGGAGCAGTCAAGATAGGATATAAAGGTAAATTGAACCACTACCCCCCAAGGGAGATTGTCATGAACAATCCCTCCCTGCTCTCTGTCTTTCCTAGCACGGCGTTTATACACCTGTTCTATGTCCGAGTCGATCATAATGTTTCAGCTGTGATCCTGCTCTCCCCCCCCCCCGATATGTCCCCTCATCTTCTGTCCGTCTTAACTAGTCTCACACAGACTCCACGGTCCCTTCTCCTCCTGTCTTAATTCCCTGTGTCTGCAAGATTAAACGCCCCAAAACTGGTGTGGTTTAGTCATGTTTCGGCTCCCTGTCTTCACCCTCCACTATAGAAGGAATGTGATATGGCAGCAAATGCTCCGTTTTCTGTATATGCAGAGACTCCAGATCCCTCCCCTGTCTCCCTTCCCCTTCACTTCTTCCCCTATTTACCTACCTCTCCCTTTGACATCGCTGTTACTTCACATGAGTGCTCCTGAAATCTGCACAAAAAAAGAGGCTATTTCCGCTTAAATTATTTTTCGGGCGATGCCAGTAAACTCCCCCGACAGCCTTTTAAATGGGGAATATGTGCAACTTCCAAGCGCACAAAGAATCTTTAAAATCTTGATTCCCAGGGAAAAGAAGCAGTAAAATTGGCACCAAAGCAGCCATTGATTTGAAAATCACATTATGCACAATCATGCAACGTAAATTAATCACTTGAAGTCCTGAACGATCATTCATTTCTTTAATTTAAACACAAAAACCGCTACAATTGCTATGAAGATTTATCACAGTGCCTCATATTGACTACGTTTCACTCTTCATTGTCGATGCACATGCTTCTGAAACTCATGTGAAACGACAGTAACTCCTCACACCCTCCCCCTACATCCCCCAGTCCTGTCAGAGTTGTATCGTACTGTATGTTCACTCAATACCGTCTTTAATCATCTTGTCCCTCCTCTGCCCCTGTCCACTCTAAATGCCCTTTCCACTCTAGTCTTCCCCCCCCCACCCCACCCCACCCTCCTCCTACCTGATTATCTCGATGTTGACTCGCTCAGCTGTTTGACGCGTACATGATGTGTTGACAGACGGCTGCCCCGGGCTGTGCAACAACAATGGGAGGTGCGTCCTCGATCAGAACGTCTGGCACTGCATCTGCCAGTCAGGATGGAGAGGGCTGGGATGCGACGTAGCGACTGAAACGCTCTGCTCAGATGGGAAGGATAACGAGGGAGGTAGGAAGAAGCACAGTAGAAGCCTCATACCAGTGGTCTTTTAGCTTCAGCTTGTGTGTTTGTACACCTCATCGTGCAAGACAGAAGAGTTATCTTTGATGTGGATCCTCGGGGACAGTGCAAACAAACAAAACAAATCAATCATACATGAAACATCACTGGAAAGAATATGCAAATGATGTATTAGGGCATGTTATTAAGCAGCATGAGTTACACAGGAGATCCATTATAAAAAGTAGTTGAGACTATATTTCTGCCTTAACACTCCAGAGCTAATAAACTGCTTCTTAATCTGATCAGTAAGCCCAGAACTTTTGAGGTTCACAATTGGTGACATACTTTGAAAACATGCAGGATCTCTGCTGTCACTCTAATGAACTTAAGTTGACGTTAGAAGTTGTTTGTGTGCGCGAGAGCTCAACGCAAGAATGAACATGCCCACACGTTTCCTAATGCATCCAGGTCAACAAAGCCTCTCCCTACCTGTCTCAACTATCCCTCCTGTTCTCCAGATGGGCTCGTCGACTGCATGGACCCAGACTGCTGCGCTCAAATCGCCTGTCAGGGTCAGACCTACTGTCGCGGCTCACCTGACCCCGCTGCCGTCGCCGGCCAGGCCCAGAGCTCAGCCACCCTGCCCACATCCAAGGGATTTTACGACCGCGTCAGTTTTTTGATTGGTCCCAGCGGCAGTCATGTGGTACCCTGGGATAACACGTTCAACAGCAGGTAAGAGGCTTAATGACAGACAGCTCTTTAATTATTTGGATCACGCTAGCAGTTCGCTGTCTCATTACCAGTTGGGAGAGACACATGTGTTTGTGCAGCCACTGGAAAACGTCAAAGAATCCCACGTCTCTTTGTCGCTGCATTCACTGTGACAAGTGTGTTTACAGTGGTGTCAGTGCCACAGGCGTTTATTTCTTTTACCAGTCAGGATAAAGAAGCTCAACAGTGAGCACGCACATTTCTAAAAACAGCACTAATGACTTTGAAAACATGAGGATAACAGAAGTTTTTGGTTTTTATATTTAGATTGAATTGCACAACTAAACTGAAGAGTGAATTTTCACCATTAATACATGTCTTTTATCAGAAACTTTTTTTTTAAATCATCAATGGGCTGCTAATCACACAATATATTTATATTTGCTCAAAGGGCTTTTTCTCCAGTATTTTCCAACAGAAAAGATATGAAATGAGTCCATCATAATATGCAAAGACCCAACAAGTCAATGATTTTCAGCACTTAAAGCTGTTTTTGGTATTATATAATACTGCACACATTTCTTGCACCACCACTGGGTCCAAATTTCAGTTTGTCCTGTACTTTGATTTATTCCCAACAGCATCGACTGTACTTTACGTTCATTACCCATTAGCAGATGTTAACATGCTAAATATGCTAAACTAAGATTGTGAACATGGTAAATATTGTGCAGCAGCATGTGAGCTTTGCCTTTGTGAGCATATGCTGATGTTTGCTCAAAGTGCTGCAGTGGCTAAGTACAGCCTCAAAGCTGCTAGCACGGCTGCAGGCTCTTAATCTTGTTTCCATCATCTCCATTTCCCTTTCCATATGCGTCTAGATTGGAGTCTTTTTGTTCATTTCATGAAACCTTTTGCAATGTGACAAATGATTTCCTTTAACTTCCTGCAATAATGGATGTTTTGTTATCATCCAAGGTTAAGACGTTGATTAAAAAAAATATTATATTAAGGAAAAGAGCAGCTTGAATTTAATACCAATGAATAGACCACTGTGCTGCAACAATGTGCAAACTGACAGCTATTTTCCACCGGAGGCTCAGTGCACTTCCACATGTGCTGAGAATCATGAATAGAATTTGTTTTGTGACTGATGGAGAGGAAAAATGATTGCCAAGTGTGTGCAGAAGGCTTTGGGAATATTTCCTCCAATAGTTTAAAGTAATCCTTATGTAAATAGCATGCTTTACTGAAAATATAGAATGAGACTGCGCCCCCCTCAGCTGAGTTGTCAGTAATCCTCATCCTCATTGTTTTCAGCTTACTGTCGATTTTATGTCTGGCAGTGGCATTAGCTCTCTTCCTCAAAATACTCATTTGCCTTTTTTTTTTATCTCCTTATACACGTTAGTTTTATGGTGAGAAACACGGTGCATTTTAGAGTCTCTGCAAACATACCCCCAAATCCTGAAGAAAATTAATTTCTTTTTTTTTTTTTTACTGCATCTATCTTGTAACCACAAACACTGCATATGTGAAATATTTTTTGAAAGAGTCCGATAAGTAAAATTAAGTCGAAGCAAGGTTTGTTTGGAGACCCATACTTTTCAAACAATCAATTGAGGTTATAGGGTGAATAATTTATTGACAGCATTTGCAGACTAGACATTATATAAAAGTCTCTGAAGCACTGGAACAGTGCCAGAACAGCATCAGGACGTCTATCAGCAGCAGTGAATGTTATGCCTAGTCATAGAGTATGTAATGTCTAAAGGTACAGAGATGGGAGACAGTGGTGGACCTCCTGTTTTCTTTTAAATCCATTGTTTAAGCCAAGAGAAAGGGAGCAGATTTCAGTGTGTGTTGAGGTTTCAGAACTCAGCAGCAAACTCTATATAGCACAAAAGAATAAAACATGTGTTGTGAGTGTTTTTGCTCCCACTGGTTCCCCAGTCGTATCACATGTCCACACATAAGTCTCCCATTGGGCTTTCAGATGGTGTTTTTTTCTACAACCACTGTGAGACAATGACAGATAAGAATGCTTGAATTGTATGATTCATTTCTGGGGTTTCAGCAGGTGGCGTCACTCGCGTTTGTTTGGGGGTTCGGCTGCCGCAGCATTCATCTGCCTCTCAAAAGATTAATAGAGACACAGGGAAGAGAGAGTGAACCTTCGCCAGGGCTCTTAAGTGGCCTTGTTCCCCAAGCCGGTAAATAAAGGATGGGAGATGGTTTTTCCAGACATGGAGAGGGAGGAAAATGAGAGAGGATGAAGCTGTTGATCGCCCTCGTCTCTCATATGCATAATGACCCGGAGATAAAGTGGCAAAAAGAGACATTTTGTTGCCCAACCAGTGACAAATGCAGAGGGAACATTGTTAAAATTCTGCTCTGTGGTTCAAAGCATGACAAATGTTGTGCTGTCTCACCTTCTTATCTTCAAAGAAGGATTGTCTTAACAAATTACATCATGCTCGAGAATATTAGAAATATATTGTACAACGGGAGAAGCAGTGTTACCTGAAGGCTCTGCAGTCGTCATGTTGAATAATTGCAGACGATATCTGAGGCTTAAATCATGTATGAACCATCCGTGTCTGTGATTTATGAAGCAAAGATGCAGAAGAAAACACTGTTTTTCAGGTGAAAGCAGGGGAGGTGGAGAGCCTTTTGACCAGAAGCAAATCCATTTACCAGCAGGGAAAATCTGGGTGAGCAATGTGAATGAATAATGCTCTCCAATGACTAACTACCATACAGGTGCCCTTAAGTGAAGCTTTTAACCCTTGCACCTGCTTCAGTGGCACTGCTCTTTGGTCAGCAGTAGATTGGCTGTGTAACGCAGCACCAGGTGCAAATCTATGTAAGAATATTGGTCGATAAGAAGGTTTGTGTTAGAAAAATACGGTGTACATTTATTTTTAAGGAAGAGAGCTTTTTTTTTTTTTTTTTTTTTTTAGCTCCCTAGACTTCAAACCAACAAAAACCTTGACTTTACACTGGAGAGCATTTTGGATTTTTTTTTGCATCCAAATGTTTATTTCTTTTCGCATCTACACTATAATGACTTCACCTTGTTTAACTAGTGTGGTGATTTATTTGCTATTGTAGTGTATGGATTCTTTTTCAAACCTCTTTTCCTTGCTGACAGTTTGCCTCCAGCGTTGCATTTTGTTGCACTGACTTCCTTTTCACATGTCAGACATTGAGCTTTGCAGCTTCTCACATGAAGAGGATTATCTGTAACCAACTTAAGAACCTTGCTCGAACGCAATTCTTGTTGATTTATTATTCTTCCATCACAAGTATTACCATGGATACTTAACTTAAGGGTCAAGTATGACGCTGACAATGCACTGACAAAGCACCTGCAGGAATCATCACGTTGGGATCACACCTTCTTATAAATACAATTCAAGGAAAAGTTCTGTGAGGTCAGAGTAATAGCACTACTCAGAATATTCCACTTATGAATACTGAGTGCATATTGTACCTTTCATTTCCTTATTTATCTTTACTGATTATTTAACTGAATGTTGTTGTCATGATACTTGTTGTGTGTTTTCACTCTCAGCTTTGACGGCCACAGTTTTCTGTGCCGGTCTCACAATTTGAATTTCCCTAAGAGCTGTAAATGGCTTCGTAAGTCACATCGTGTCTCCAACTAATGAGCCTTATTTTTATTAAAAGTATTTTAAGTGTGACAAAAAAATTGCATCAATTTCTGAGTCCTCCTGGAATATAAATGCTGCGACATGATGCTGTTATATCTCTGGATGCCTGGGAAAAAAATGTCCCACTGAATTATGGGCTTTTAGAAGCAAGACACAGAGCCATAGAAGTTCTGTAGAAAGTGGCGTTATGAAAAAATCATGAAATTTTAGTGTCTGGTTGTGTAGCTTGAGCGTTTTTATGGGTTTTTTTAGTCTTGTTTGTTACATATTTAACGTTAGCACTGGAGGAGAGAATGTTTCTCCTTTGTCGTGTTTTATCCTGTATGTCTGTGTCAATGTGTCAATGGATGCCTTAGACTTTTAAACTGCAAACCAAATCCAACCAAGGGTAAAAATTAACCGGAACCTGAACCTGAACCTGAGAGCAACCAGAGTTCATATTGGTCAGTACATCATACCTTCCTACTGGTGCCGCTGGCAAAGGAATGACATTTGTTTGCAGCGTTGATGCCATGGCCGCATGTTAACGCCGGCTAGCATTGTTTGTTTGCTCAGCCCTTTCTGTGTTTGTTTGCCCACACAGCCTGGTGTCGGTAATCCGAGGTCAGGTCCTCACGGGAGATGGGACACCGCTGATTGGAGTCAACGTGTCTTTTCTACACTACCCGGAGTACGGCTACACCATCACACGGCAGGACGGCATGTAAGGGAGTATCTCCATGCACACATCTGAATTTGGCAACACCGATTTAAAACTTCAAATAAACGCGAGCACTCTCTTTTACTTAGGTTGAACCTTTGCCTTTGCAATGATTTATTTGTGGCATGTGCCGCTTTTCCCGGACCAGTATGGGGAAATGCAGGGAAAGTGGTCCGAATTGTCCTGGCAGTTTTCCCCAAAAAAAGCGGTAAAAACAAATTGAAACGGCAGCATTTGTGCCCTAGAACAATTTCTCGGCAGCAATTGTGCCCTAGAACAATTTCTCATGCAAATGTCACAGTGGTGGAGGCCATTTTGAACCAAGCTGTTTAAAATGCATTGAATCAGCAAGGGTAGAATCAATCTGCCTGCGGTGTAGTAAAACATGGGATTACTCCCTGACCTTCTCCTGCTGTTACCACAGACGGCTTCTTAATAATAGGAGTCCGAATACATACAAGACAAACGTATGTCACATATTATGCAGCAAAGGTTCACCTCAGGTTGGAGCTTCATTTTGCAGATGCTCCTCAGAGATAGCAAACGCAGGCCCTCATTCAAATTCAGCAGAGAGAAGCTGTTTATGTGTTGCCAGTTTGGAATGAAGGGCTTATGAGTGGCAGAGAATCATACAGCTGTTGTTACGAGACTGAATCCGTGGGTCCCCAGATAGCTGAGGATTAGCTGATTTCTTCAGATATTCCGCCCTGTAACTCTTCTGACAAGGAGCATGATAAATGGTTGGGGATAATCACACTTGGTTAGCCAACAGATCCGCTCAGTGCTAAGGCGGGGGGGCAGCATCAAAGTCTGGCCTCTTGCAGCTGTGAGCTCCCCACTGCCCAGAGTAGAGAGAGCTTGAGAAGGAAGCTGTCTTAAGTCAGCTGCACAGCTTGGCTGTTGCCGTGTGGGTGTGTGCATGAAAGACGTGCAGAAGCGTTTGAATCCGAGCGTGTGGGTCTCTTTGCATGTGAATGCATGCAATGTCACCACACAGACGCTTTACCCCTGGGTAGTGGAGCCCGCCGAATATATAGAGCAGCACTTCAAAGACTCGCCCTTCATTTCCAAACCAGTAACTTTTCCCTGAGTAATGTCATACTAATTAAAACCAGTTCACCAGAAGAAACTCCCAAGACTCCAGACCAAATTCAACCATGAAGTGTCTTCTTACTCCAGGTTACGCCTGGTTAAACAAGAGTCATAAATTAGATTCAGTGAATGATAATAATATATGGAGACTGTGCAGAGTGAATTCACTTGATAAGGAAAAGTTCTCTCTTTTATTGGATAAGCATCATTGGCTTTATGTTGTATTTCCTTCATTACTTTGCACTTAAAGAGGAATTCCAGCTTATTAGAACTTGAGGCTTATTTACATTGTTCTGGCCATCAGTCTTATCATTAATAACTCTGAGACATGGCTAAAAAAAAAAAAGAGGTCAGGTGAAGCAAGAAACACAAGTAGTGAGAAGACGATAGGATTTAAAAGCGCCACCATCACTTCAGACTTTAAGCTCTATTTTTAGTCTTTATTTGTCTGCAAAAATAAATACATTATGCAAAGAATAGAACTCAATGGATTTGTTTGGAGAAGGAAACCAAGGAGCTCATACAATGTCCTCTTACCATGTTTTACACAGCTTTGCATGTGCGCCATTTAACTGTGTGTGCATGTGTGTGTGCATCATTATCACCTTTATGCCAGACATAAATGTGGGATAATTTAACTCTGGAACAGACTTGAACAGCTGCCCACACTTATTGTTTTTTTCTGACTGATTTATTATTTTTATTTTCATAACAGATCTCGGCGTACTATTCATGAGGCTCCTCGCACATTGTGTATAAGGGACGATCATCTGTTGATGTCTGCTAGAAACCTTATGTACAACATTTTAATATCCTCTGATAATGGCTACAGTGTAAAGCCTCGTGAGGCAGAATTTAACCAAAAGTCAAAGATCCCTTTGGATTTATGAGCATTTAACAATGTGCTATTACTAGTAAAGTTGCTTGCGAGACCAATGAGTATCTAAAATACAGGAAATAAAAAATGGCTTAATACTATAGTGTAGTGATCTGTCCATGCAGCAAGATCACTTCACTTGTCCAGAAATCTTAAAATAAGTTGGTTCCAGTCAAGAAACAAGTTAAGATAAGATGAATAACATTTTAAACAAGATAATTAATCTCATGTTTCCAGATCTAAGATTTTAAATGTTGGCAAGTACAGAACAATTTGCAGTCAACATTTTATTCAGGATTTATTGCTCATCATGTGAACATTTTTTTGTGAGTAGAATTACATCATCTCCAATAGAATAGATGCCCAAAACCATGAAAATAAAACCCAAGATGGAATAAGCTGACACTTTGTGCAGATAGTTCTAAATGCAGTCTGTTTCTTACATTAATACAGTTGATCCATTCATTGACAGTTTTTGGATGATGTTATTTTAAGGTTTGACCTCTTGGCCAACGGAGGTGCTTCTCTGACGCTGACTTATGAACGCGCTCCATTCCCCACCCTGCACCGCACCGTGTGGCTGCCCTGGAACGTGTTCCATGTGATGGACACGGTGGTGATGAAGAGGGAAGAGAATGACATCCCCAGCTGCTACCTTACTGGTCTGATCCGGCCCAACCCCTTCATACTGGCCACGCCCCTCTCCACTCTCTACAAGAGCTCCCCAGAGGACAGTCCCATCATTCCTGAGACCCAGGTCAGATGGGGTTTTTATGGTCAATTCCAAGTTTGAGCTCATATCTGATTGTTTTGAGTGACTTTAATCATTTGACCCATGTCTGATCTCAACATTACAGGCAGCAGCGGTGAAAATACACAAACACAGTAACGATAATGCTGTTATCTCCCCTTTGCCATGGCCTCTCTCGCTCATTTTTAGTCAGATTTGCCTTTCAGTTTGCCTTTGAGCTTTGATTGAATTGAGGTGTCTCCCTAAATACTAAACCATAAATTGCCTCACAGTAATACTGATAAATTCTGAGGACACATCGCATGGAGGTCACATGCCTCAGGACTTGTTTTATATCCAGTTGGCTTAAATCAGAGTTGAAAATCCCTGAATGCAAAACTCTGCAGCTTTTAGCAGAATAGAAACAGCTGTGTGCAAATTTAAATGTGCATAAATAAACTGTTAAAAAAACAGGAGAGAAAGAGAACTTGTTAACATAAGCATAGTGGCTGTCTGATGTGAAGTCAGGACTACTGTAGGACTCCACAATAAAAAGATTAGGGCTGAAATCTCAGTACAGTCGTGTTGTTGAAGTCGAATAATTATATTTTTGCACAGACTCAAATAATGAATAATTCACTGATTGCCTGAGGATCCTGCTCATAACTGTACTTTGTGGTTTGGTTTAAGTAATTTATATAATATTTTGAATATTTTGTCCACTCAACACAAGTTCATAATTTTTAAATTTACTGCATAGAATATAAAATGATGAGCCTTTGTGTCTGTATAAACCTTGTAACTAACGAGATTTCTCTCCTGTGGCTGAATTACTCTAAACTCAACGAGAACACTGAACCCCGGTGTAGGAAGAGCAATATATTATAATATTATATTACATCACATAAATGTTATGTATTACATACTGCAATCGGAGTCTTCATCTATATTAAATACTAGCAAACTCCTGTTGCTCCTGTTACTAAATTATATACTGCACACTGTGTATTTGGCACCATGTCTGACTGATAATTAAAATCGTAGGTTCTTCACGAGCAAGTGGCCATACCAGGAAGTGACCTCAACCTGGTCTACCTTAGCTCCAGGGCAGCTGGCTACAAGCCCATCCTCAAGGTGCTCCTGACCCAGGACCGTCTCCCCTTTGGCCTGATGAAGGTGCACCTGATGGTGGCCGTCATGGGCCGTCAGTTCCAGAAGTCTTTCCCTGCCTTCCCAGACCTCTCGTACACCTTCATCTGGGATAAAACAGACGCCTACAATCAGAAGGTCTTTGGCCTTGCAGAGGCTGTGGGTGAGTACCTGCTGTGAAGCTGCCAACTGAAGATGTTGTGCAAGCATCGGTTCACTTCCACTTATTCGTGCTACCTTCAATGAACCTTGGTTGAACCTTCGAAGATTGATTGATTTGGTGTTATTGTTTTAATTGAGGATTCTTTTGCCTGGGACTGGTTTGAAGATTGAGCAGGTGCTGTGAAATCCTGAAATCTCCCAGTGCTGCATTTTTGAAGGCCGCTGCTCTGCTGCTGACTTTGTTTTTTTATTGGATGATATTTAAGCAGCAGTGCTGTGACTAAAATATTGCAGATGAGGCATTGACCTGAGAAAAAACTCTAGTAATAGTAACAAGAATTAACTGAATACGTCTCTAACATTATGATTTTTATAATAAATAATGTGTCATCTTGAAAATTACTCTATGCTAATGGACATTCATCTTGTTCTTAAAGAACTGCATGCTGTAGTGCCTGCATCATAATATTTTGCGGGAAAAGTTTTCAAAGTCTTATAAAGGCTGGGACATTTTCTTTTATATCTTGTATACCACAGAGAGAAAAAAACCTCATCGCTCTGATGCGGAACAGGATTCACTCAGGTCTAATGGCCGCGACCACATCACAGCGTTTATGGCTTCTACTGTAATGTGCTCCATCTGAGCCTTTATTGTCTAAGTAATTCATGCCACTTTGCACGCTGCGTCGTGCCGCCTTTTATTTGCATTTACACAAGACAAATGAGAGGAGAGTGCATAAAATACAAACTGTACAGGTGAGACGCAGAAACCCCACAGGTCTTCTAAAACCGTCCCAGCTTGAGATTATCACACAGTCGAAGAAAAAGTAGACCGGGGGAAATACAGAAAACAGCCGCAACGTGCACTGAATGTCTTAAAGGCTATAAAGCTCATTGCCGCCAAGAGTGTCAGGTAAGGAGGTTGCTGCCTTGCTCACCGTAGGGATCTCCCATCATTGCTTTCAGTGTCAGTGGGGTACGAATACGAGTCCTGCCTTGATGTGGTGCTCTGGGAGAAGAGGACGGCCGTCTTGCAAGGCTATGAGCTGGATGCCTCCAATATGGGAGGATGGATGTTAGACAAACACCACATATTGGACATTCAGAAGGGTAAGCAATGCTCATTATATTCAGCATGTGTGTAAGTGTGCCCCATGCGGGGCAGAGATAGGTGGTCTTCTAGGGTTACAGGCAGGTGGTCTTTTACCCTGAATCACTGCCATTAATACTTGAATCAAAATGAAATATAGTTCGCCATCCCACCTGCAGAAGTTTTGAAGGGCCAATCATTCACAATAATGACAGAATAAATCAGTGACTAAGGCACCAGGGTGCAGGGCTCGCCACGATTCCACACTACTCACCACTAATTTAAGAAGAAGATGGCCTTTTTGCCGCTCTGGAAGACCCTGGCTTTTGATGAACAGGCGTCATGCTTAATTCTCGCATTAATTCAATCAGCTAAATCATTTTCTCGCTCTGTCATCAATCAGAATCGCTTTAATCACCAAGTATAGTGAAACGACATGAGTTTGTCTTTGTCATGCTGGTGCAGAGACACGAGGAAGAGAAACCTGTGTAAAGAAACTATCAAATGTGCATACAGGGGTGAGTCATTGTTGAGTTACAGTATCAGGATGTTCACACTCTATAGTCTGGAGAATTTTACTGTGCAGGCAGTGTTATGACTGCTGTCTTCAGAGGTAGGCCTCAGGGTAGTGTAAGTTGTCAGTTTTCCACTCCAGGCTGCAATTGTTGTTCCAGTTGTCCAACACAATTTGTGGCCGTCTCAACTTGGATATAGTTAAGGTTACAGTCATGTCCTCCAGCATAGCCCTGACTCTCACACTGTCAGGCGTTTTTTGACTGTGCAGTATATTTAAGTTTCCCTTGTATTGTGGAATTTCTTCAACATTATTATGTTTTATCCGGCACTTATTGTGCATCCATGCTCACTTTCAATGCTATGTTTAGATCGATCAATATGTAGGCAGGTAGATTGAGAGCTGCAAAGGCCGGGTTCTTTTGTTTGAAGCTACCTACAGCGATAGCGGCTCTGATGACAAGGTTATGATTGATTTTTGTATTTCCTTTCCTTTATTCAGGAAGAGAAAACACAAAGCAGCGCAGATGTTGCAAGGGATATAATTTGTAGATGTAGACAAGTTGTTCTAAAGATGTCCTTTCTCACCTCAGCCAGGTATGTTTGTAGTGTGTGGGTCAGTACTGTGTGGGAGCTTTTTTGCAGGCAGGCTTAAAATTAAGTTTGTGGAGGTCATTGTGATGCAGTAAAGATAAAAGAAATTTCATCCCTTTAAGGAAGATGTAGTTTAAATATAGATTTTCATTTAAATGCTCAAGAAAACGCAGTTTTATCATTTCCTGTCTTGCAGTGCAGAATCTCATTTTAAGATGGAATCTTTCTTTATGCACCATCAGGAACAGGCAATTTAACCTGGTATTAACATTCGTACAAAGCATCTAGCATCACCTACTACGCCTTTGCTCTAGCTTTTACTCTTTAGAGTTGTTTTTTTAACACCTACACTCACTGAGAGGTCATAGAGGTTCACCTGACAGGTCGGATTATTACTCTTCTTTCATTTGCTCCCACTACTGTGCATAAATGAGATTGAAAAAAAAGACAATTCCCACAAAGGTAGCTGCTATCATCATTTTTCAGTTGTGACTAAATCACTCTTGCATTTGGATCATATCAAATAAACGGAGCCCAGGAGAGGACATGGATGGAGAAAAAAAAAGTGTGCATGTAATAGTAAAATACACGCGTGTGTCAGTGCTGTTGATCGTGGCTGGCCTGACAGGAGCTTCACTTCAGAAAACAATAATGTCCACGAAAAACCTTCAAGTTCATTTCACAGTAAATGGAAGCAACTTAATGTTTTCTTGATTTTCTCCTTGAATATTTATTTGCAATTAACCAAGTGCTTATCTCTGCGGGAACTGCAGCATTGAATTGCAATTGTGTGTCCCTGTCCTCTCCCGAGCTCCGTACTAATAACTTAAAAACACTTAAAAATGAAATTTCATCTACTTTCTTTTCAAGTGCAATGCCTGATGTTCAGAGTTCCAAAATGACACAACCTATTATTATAAACTGGTATATATTTTTCACCCCAGTATATGAATGAATAGAGGTTTATAAGGCACCACCAGTAGGTCCAGTGAGGTTGAAGAGGTTAATGAGGTTCACTGCTTTAACAGCGCACCATTAAAGGGTTCGTATGAATAATTGTGCGTTAAAATCAATAGCCTTTAAATGTATTCATAGTGCTCATATTGAATATGAATCACTACATGCATCCTCTTAATCTCTACCGGCATGAGAAACACATGATAGAAGATGTGGGCAGCCCCAGCTGACCAATCACAATCCTTGTGGTCTCTATGAGGCGTAACCATGGCCCATATGTGTAGTCACATTTACGAAGAGGTTTGCACGACCTCTGGTGAAGCTTCAGAGCCTCTTTACATGTCCTCTGCAACCACCTGACACAAACTATAAATCTGACTCTAGCCACTGCCACTTTGTCCCGAGCCATCGAGCTTCAAGCAGACCTCAGAGGGTATTTCTGTCGTTTTGCCAACCAGAGGAAAGTCGGTTTTTAGGGAGGAGAGTTTGTGTAACCAGAACTTCACTCAGACTGCTTCTTAGGTTTTTTTGTTTTATAGCATCTCGCATGCACACCTACAATTGGCAGGGTAACACTATTCATCCTACAACACTCAGTCCATGCCATACTTGAATTGTGCATGTATAACGATGTTCTCACATCCTGTAGATTGCACAAACCGTGCTTTGTCAGATACACGTGGAAAACACGTCGCAGAGCAAGTTTCTGCAGCGGATCCTTCCTTTACTTCCCTCAGACCTGCTTATTTGTTGAACATTAAAGAACAGACACAGGGGCTCATCGCTGTGCCAAATCTGTCAAGCCATCCAGAACGTGAAGTTTGCCAAGTGTCTGACAGAACACTGATATACGCCTCTAGTTTGACTGCTGCTGGTGCATTGCGTTTCATCCCACCTGTCTCAAAGTATAGCACACCCATCTCCAAAGCTTTCACTGTGGCGGCATCACAGTTGGAGCTGGAGTCGTGGGGTGCGTTTGTGATCAATAGATGCATCGTATATATTATGCTAATGTACACTGCATGCTTTATTAGACTTTGCCGTGCGCCATGTTTTGATTTATCTGAAAATGGAATGTTACTGTGAATGAAAAATCATCGTGTGCGTGGTTGTACTTGGAAACGGTGATGACAGATTTAAACAACAACCAGATGGTGTGGAGCTTTTCTTATATGCTGCAGTCTCCTCTAAGGCTTTTTAACACTTTTCACCTGTCCAATTTACAGCACTGCCCCAGGAATAAAAAAAAAACTAAATTAAAAAGGTTCAAAAATAGTTTAACAAACTTGTGTGACTTTGTCTAATTCAGTCAGTTTGACAAGAGTTTCATGTCATGAAATTAATTTATTAGCAACTTCAACATACTGCTTTACATACAGAACTGTGTGCATATTTTCATGAGCATGTCTATAATCCTGTCTGTCTTTGCCCTTACATGTGCATAGTTTGACCACAGGGTTTGTGAGAAGTCATCTAGTTTTATTCCCTTGCATTTTCTCAATCCAAACTGAATTATTCAGTCTTGCATTCAACCGCTTTTTGACATTTGAGATTTATGGCCCATGTGGGTTTTTGGGAATGGAATGCAGTTCGATATCCTCCGTCTGCATGAAGATGAATCCAAATACCGCTGTTTGCCTTTGCTGCTGTTCCAGTATTGATTCTTTAATGCCGTAAACCCTGACTAATGTCTTCGCCCAACATGTTAGCGAGCGACAGCCCTCTGCATCTGCACAGCGGATTAGCTCCAGATATTTGCTATCGCTCTGTGTTGTGACTCCTGCTTCATTTTTGCACCACTTGGAACGTCTGAGAACTTTTCCTCTCATCGCCTGTGGCCAAAAAAAACAAACTACTGAGCAAAAGCAGTGCTCTCACTGTCTGCCTCCACTCCAGAGCCTGTCAAGCTAGATAGCGCAAATTGCTACTGTCTGTGCTTTAGTTGTGTCCTCCTGCCCCTTCTTTCTTCATTACAAGTGGATATGCCTTCTACTCAGTCCGCGGCTTGTCTCTATCTAGGGTAACAGTGTGGATTCTTCAGCCGAGTTCAGCAGCTCAGTATCTTGGAGTGTACTTGCTCTACAGCTCGAGCACATGCTGCATTTGAATCACTGAGAGTTTTCCTGCCCACTTTTAGCCTCTATCATGGAGGATCACTGGGAGCCTGGGTGGCATCTTAGAGGATGACACAGTGCAGAGGAGAACAAAGAAGGACAGCGTGCAATTAAAACACTCTCCCACCCCACCAGTCTATGCGCTCTCTCTGTGTCACCAAGGTGACATTGCTCAGGGCGCTTCTGATTTTTTTATCAAGTATGGAGGATCGGCCTTGCATTTCTACCATTAATCATTTTGGGAGCTGTGATTTTGGCATTAAAGAGTTTTATTTCTTCCTAGTGCATGTTTCAAATTAGGCTTTATCAAACAAAGGATTATCCTCTTCAATGATTCTAACAGGAATCAATTGAATTGCATATTCAGAGGAGGTAGAAGGGTGGCCGTATCGTTTAGGACAGTGGAAAAAAAGGAGTCATCAATTTTATACACAGGAGCAGAACAACAATAATTTCCTCTCCTTGTATGAAAAGGTCTGTCATAACATCTTTATATATTTTCTGTGATGTTTTATCCACTCTCACATTCATTGTTCTCATCTTTTCCTTGTCATTTGGCAGATTCCATTTTATTTTCGGAATCTTACTGCGCCTGAGTGTTTTAATAATCTGCTAAAAGCTGTGCGATGGCAGCTACATTATGGGCTTGCTAGATGAAGCAACAGTAAAGTGCTCTTGGAGCGAGAGAGACAACATATTCTTAGACTCTCTAAAAAGCCTTCTGTCACCAAGCAAAGCCAAAGAGGGATTTTCATCTTCCACCAACTTCTACCCAAAACTCTGGCACGCCTCCACACACTCGCTAATGGTTGATCCATTCTGCAGCCATAGATACACTTCGACTTGAAATCTCCTCTGCAAAATCTGTTATGGGAATACTTGTTTCAGTCTGTGCAAAAAAATAAAATTGTGTGAACTGCATTCCCTCTTGTTTCACACAATGCTTACTGTATCTTATTTTTCAGAAAGTTGCTCGCACTTTTAGCGATTTCACCCAAACTCTGCTTCAAAATCATTACGGGACGAAATTAAAATATTTTTAAAAAATAGGATGTATTGAATCGCTCCAGAGTCATTTTAATGCACATGCTGTAGGAGTCCCCCTGCTCTGCCTGGGGTACTGGATAGTTGGAGACCAAATTCCCATCAGTGCAGCTCTCTAGCTGAGACGTCCTGAGCTTGATCCTTGCAACAATCATCAGCGGTAATGTGTCATGACCAAGTATCCTCGAGGGAAGAAAACTGAACCTTAATCTGCTCACTCACTTTTAAGTTGAGTCACATAAGACCAGTAGAAGTTGTGTGTATGAGAAAATGATAGACTATAGTGGCCATACAGCACTAAGTGTGGAGGTGGGGGTAGTTAATGGGTAAATAATGTATTCGTTATGCGTTATCATGTCTTTTAGCTAAGGTGAGAGTTGTGTGTCCACTAAACTATGATGGAAATCTAAGTAAATAGGATCACAGCGGCGTGCCAAAATGACCTCAACACAGTATGCGTTTTTCTTTCTTTTTGTTTAAGATGAACGTCTGTCAAACTGTTACAGACTCATGTCCTGCACGCTGCATTAGGCTCCTGGCCACAAACATCTTAGTCTTTTCCAAGAAAGTTACAAAAACAGGCATTAAGATTCTAGTCAAATATACCTTATTTGTCATTTGTATGTTCCTGGATGCAGCGTCAACCTTTCGGCCCAGAGTTTTCATCACGCCGTGTTTCGTTCAGTGAGCAAATGCATGGATCGCAGCTCAATTAAAAGTCCCAAGGTCACACGTGTGATGGCGTCACGCATAAAGCCATCCCCCGGACCTATTTGTCTTTGTTAGACGCTCATGTATAATTCTCCTGGATACAAAAGACGAATTGGTCAGATCGTCCCGTCGGAGTCTCTCTGGACTGTGCATTCATTTGAATTTGCCCTTCAATCAATTAAATCAATAAAAGGAACTAATCAGACGAGGGACAAGCGGCATGTCCGAACGCTCGATTTCACATACATCAAGGATTACGATTGCCAACGGGATAAGGCTGTGGGAGAACATCATTCTGTGGCCATTCAGCGGTGCCATAGATCCACTAATTAGGACAGAGGCGGTGTGGATTCAAACAAGTTGCCTGATGTGAATAATTAAGGGCTTCAAGCATGAACTTCTTCCCTTTGATGTGATTTTTCCCCTTTGAAGAGACTCCGACTATATCAGTACCTGCCCCCCTCACCTAAAAAGACACATATCTGACTCTTGTTTAATTATTAACGTGTAATGACTCGGTCCTCATTGAAAATGTACAGCTGAAAGCAAAATTCTTCAGGCCCCACTGTAAAGTTTATTGGTAAAACTGTTTATCTGCTGTTTGCAATAACCAAACCACACAAGAACAGTTGCTCAGTGCAACAGATTTTATTTTTTTCCACATCAACACAAAGTGCTACTTTTAATGATTGCTGCAGTCTCAAAATTATTCAGCCTCCAGAATGGCAGCCCTCATAAGAGCACATATTTGCAAATCGGATGTTGTTAAAACACTGTGCCAACCTTCATTGACTTACTTTTGCAGTAGAATCCCAGTTTTTTTTTTTTTTGTTGTTGAGGCCTAAATTTACACAGGGCTCCATTCCCAAACTCTAATATGTAAACCACCGCTGACCCAAAAGCACAAGAACAGTCTGCTCCAAACCATCTAGATAAGGCACAGAAGGTTTGGGATGCTGTTCTGTGGAGTGATGAAATGAAACCGTAACTTTTCTGGCCTATGGATCAGCTGTATGTCTGGAGGAGAAAGAATGAAGCATATGCTGAAAGAACATCCTAGCTACAGTGAAGCATGGCGTTGGCTCAGTGGTGCCACTAGAAACCTGTTGCTAATAGATTGTAAGATGGATTCCGTCAAGTATCAGGAAATCCCCGTCTTGTCATCTGTGAGGAAGGTCAAGCTCAGGCGTCATTGGACATTCCATAAAGATAATTATCCTAAGCAGACCTCAAGGTCCACCAGAGCTTGGTTTCAGAAGTCCTGGATCATTCTATAGTGGCCATCGCAGTCGCTTGACTTAAATCCCATAGATATTCTCTGGTGGGTTTGAAGAAGGTGATTGCAGAAGGGTGATTGCAGAAGGTAAACTCAGGGATGTTCCAGAACTGGAGGCCTTTGCCCATGAGGAATGGGCTAAGATTCCTCAGGAACGCTGCCAGTAGCTGGTGGTTTGCCGCAGGACATAAGCAAAGCAAGGCGAGTTTATTTATATAGCACCATTCAGACGCAAAGCAATTCAAAGTGCTTTACAGAGGCCTAGAATGAATTAAAAATGAGGCATTAAGAACATTAAAAAGAAATAATGCACTAAGAGCATGACACGCCATTAAAAACAAGACATTAAAATGTAGTACAATTGCAAATAAAAGACAATTACAACAAAATCTAAAGAAGCAAATAAGTAGATATTAAATTAAGAGGCACAAATGAAAGTAGATAAGAAGAATTTAGAATTTATGGGAAAGCTGCAGTAAAAAATATTTTTTTAGGCCTGATTTAAATGAGCTGGCAGTTGGAGCAGATCTCAGGTACTCGGGGAGCTTCTTCCACAGTTGAGGAAGTCTTGGAAACTAAAAGCTGCTTCAGCCTGCTTGGTTCTGATTCAGGGAACACTAAGTAAACCCCGTCCCAGAGGACCTGAGGGGTCTGGATGCCTCATAACGTACATCAGATATGCATTTTGGCCCAGGGCTTTTTAGTTCTTTATAGACCTGTAGTATGATTTTAAAATCTATCCTTTGACACGCAGGAAGCCAGTGTAGTGATCTGAGGATCGGTGTAATGTGCTCTATTTTATTGGACTTAATGAGGAATCTGGCAGCAGCAGTCTGGATGAGCTACAACTAAACGCATGAGCTAATTTTCTGTGTCTTGTTGAGACAGAAATCCTTTAATTCCTGCTATATTTTAAGTGGTAATTGGCTGATTTATTAATTGTAGCAAAAAGGGTGAATAATTGAATAATTTTGTGATTGCATTTGTCAGAATAAGTTTGCTTTATAAAAAACAGCTGATAAATAGTATATTTTGTCAGTAAAACCTAATATACAAGGGGGTTTGAATAATTTTGCCTCCAACTCTATGCACTGTAATTAGGGGAAGGCACACTGCACTGTATTTATGTTCACCGTCTCTCTGTGAGAAATGCTAGTTTTTTAGCATTTATGCAAAAACATGTTTGTTGTTTACGTTATCACATTTACATAATCACTTTCTGGCTGCAGAGACGTTTTTTCTCACACTGTTGGATTGTTTCCCAGGCATTCTTTACAAGGGCAGCGGGGAGAACCAGTTCATTTCCCTCCAACCCCCTGTGATCTCCACCGTCATGGGCAACGGACGGCGAAGAAGCATCTCGTGCCCCAGCTGTAACGGGCAGGCCCAAGGTAACAAGCTGCTGGCGCCGGTGGCTCTGGCATGGGGCATCGATGGAAGTTTGTACGTCGGAGATTTCAACTACATCAGACGCATCTACCCATCTGGCAATGTCACAAGTATCATGGAGCTCAGGTAAGACCGAGGCCTGGTCGCTGGGATTGTTAGGAGCCTGTTCAGCGACTTGATTTTAACATATAGGACGGTTATTGTACAACCTGTTGAATCTTTCATCGGCTGGTAGAACTTTCGAGGTTTAAATGCTAACATTTGAAGTTGTATGAAGTCACAATTATATTTATTGGATTGTTTTATTCCAGATGAAGTTCAACAAGGAGAAATTAACACAGCTTTAAAATGTTAAAATATAGCAAATATGACTTTTTGAATTTGGAGAGGGACACTAAAACGTCCTGGTGGACAGACAGTCACATGTCTTCCCCCCCTACCCAGGGAATTTAAAAATCCTTTTCCAATCCATCTTCATAATTAGGGAATGCATCCTGTCTTCAGCATGTAATTGGGATGATTTACCCCCTCATGCCAAATTGGCTTCTCTCAGCAATGACTCTGATGTGGCCAATTGGCTTATTTCAGAGTGGCAGATGTTGATTAAATGTACATTGGGCCTTCATCCTTCATACAAGACAAACACGTGAAATCTGTCTTGAAATGATGCAGGTCACCATAATTTGTAAATTACTGTTACTGTTGACCAGAACTCTATAGGAACTGAGTGAAAAACAATCCTCTCGACTTCGGGAACCTTCGGATTAACCCGTGCAGGGATCGGCCACTGCTTGTCTCATGTGGGCAAGCATCTCACAGTATGAATGGGAGGAAAGCAGGGGCGCTGCTGCAAAAGAGCTTGCATTCTCAGCAAACCTTTCCCAGATAAATAATGGTTTAAGAAATGTTTCATGTCTCCAAGCAACTATTTTACTCTGTTTACAAGGAGAATAACATAAAACACGACTAGGAAAACATGTATTAGCCAAATTGAATTCAGTCCGACATAAAAGACACAGGAGACAGTTAGTTTTCATCAGATAGCATTTCAGAGCAGATTTAAAACAGTAGGTTTTTTTTCTGCAATTCAAAATACTTAATTATTTAACAACATATTCCAAACATTTAAAGACCAATGGTTCTGAGAGAGTCTGGATGCCTCATGTGGGATTCCCTAAACCTCTCTCAGCTGCTGTTAGTGTAAAATCTGCATTTAGATTCTGGCTTCAGGGGCCAATGTAACAAGTGACAGAATCAATATTTCAGTGTAAGTGGTCAAATTGAGAAAAAATAATAGTAGTGCAGGATGAGACATTTACAAACATAGAAGTGTATATTTTCCTCTCTGTGGATTTGACACTCGCTACCCGCTTCTTCACTTTCGGCCAAACGGATCTTCATTACCTGCGACTCTTCTCCGGTGTCTGTGTTGATTCTTTAAGGGGATACTTTGACTCTCTCACTTCCTGCTGCTCATTTCTTCCTCACTAGATACTGCAAGGGAAAATGGCTGTGAATGTTTTGCTAAATTTTCAAGTCCTTGTTAGCACTCTATCCTCATGGTTTCAATGAGGAATAAGAAGGCTTTTATGTGAGTAATTCCTATGAAAGGGAAACTGTCTAATAACCACAGTGAAAATGAGAAGTAAACGTAGCCTTTAAGGATTTACAAATGTCTTTGTCTTTATTCTTTTCCCCTCTTTTCCTGCTGGCTCTGTACCCTGCCATAGAAATAAAGACTTTAGACACAGGTAGGTGTATATTAGTCGTGCACGTTGCCTTAATATTCCTTGTGCATCAACATCTGTATCATCCTCTTTATAAGTTTATGGATAACTCTTTCTTTTACGGTCGCCTGGAGCACCACTGATTATAATGTGTAATTATAACAAAGCATTTGTTGCTTGATTACATCTACACAGCAATCTGTTGGAATTTGTGCAATGTGACTATTGACAAAATGGCTACAACATTCACTAAAACACTTTGGACATTCTGAGTATTTCTAAGTAGTAGTAAATATATAAAGAGAAGTCATGTAAATATATATATATATATATATATATATACTCAACACCTACAGCATGTACCTTGTGTAATGCAATCCAGCCTAATGGTGCTGCAATAAGCAGTGCCATTGTGAAGCTTATAATTACATTTATAGTGATGGTGTTTGGCAGATGCTCTTATCCTCAGGGGCTTACACAGCTGCTTTGTATTCATGATTAAGACAACAGCACCAGATCAACTGGAGATGCACATTGGTCGCAATTGGGTTGTCTCAGTGATTAACTGGACCATGAGCACCAGAGGTGTTTCGCAGATTAAACTGGGGTAACTTTGTTACAACGGTTGTCAACATGGTTTGTGTGACGACAGGACTTTGTGATATGGATATGTGACTTTTGGATGAATTTAAAATCGGATTTTCCTGAGTCCTCTGCTGAAAGATGCAGCAGTTTCCTCCTTCATTGTTTTGCCACAGGACGCTATTGTGTCCCATCTAATTCTAGCCGCTCAGAGCAGATGCAGTACCGTTTTGATCGACGCCTATATCTGAGTTTTTTTTCTTGTGACCGCCAGAGAAGATGAATAAAGCTTTCCAGGTGACATGATAGGAGTCAGCATGATAAAATTTGTTGTTTTGATTTCCCCCCATAGGTCTGTGTAGCTCTTATGATGTAGGATAGATTAGCCTAACTGTTCAGGTTACTGTCAGTCCACGTGAACACAACTGAGCTCATATCTCTTGGCCATCGTGTTTCCACATAATGAACTGTGAGCAAGGCCTCAAAAAAGCTTGATATACCAAAGCTGTGAGAAAGTTGTAGATATCATTGAAACAGCGTTGTGGTTGTTTTTGACAATTGCCAACAGGTGTGGTTCCCATGGGGTAAAAATTCCATTGGGGATAGATACTAGAGGAAGCTTGTGAAGGGAGTGTCGACCCTGAGAGAGACGTGAAAGCTTGAGCAGGTTACTGAATTCTGGATCATTTGGAGGCTTCTGATTGCCTTAAAGCAACCGGAGCATTATGATCAGGGGATGATGAGCACCTGCTAGCACCTGGGCCACAACTTGGGACAGGTATGATGGAACTGATCAGAAGTATTTGAGGATACACGAGACTTGGAGAAGCCACAGCCGACACCTGATCACACCGTATCTGGGGTCTCATTTATAACCACTGCGTATGCATGTAAAAAGGCCTGAAACAGTGTGAGCCATAAAAATAAACCTGACAGGAAAATGCGCACACCTGTACACAAACCCTGAATCACGTGTGACACGTTTGCGACAGGGGGAATTGGTGATGCAGAAGGCGAGGTGGCAAATTGAAACCAGATTGTATAACGATTCCTCTCACACATTTAATTCCGCTTAATATTAAATGTTGATTATAGATCCATGTCATCATAAACATTCAAACCACGAATGTTACTTGTGTTTGAGCTTGTAGTGAGCCGTAACTTTTCCATAAGCACGTTTCAATTTGTAAAGATATCAGCCAAATCAATTAAAGACTGCTTGACATTTCATCGGCGCCGTCCCATCATCACATTCCTCGCCACCAGACCACAGAGCAGCTCTGGCACAGTCATGACACCACGTATCTTCATTATGAGTTTGAATCATAATGCAGGTCAAGCTCACCACAATAAAGCTTAAAGAAATGAATTACGTTCATGATCAAACTTCTGATTTGTCGCAGTCATTTTTGGCGAGATACGAAGTGGTCTGATTGCTGCAGACATGTACTGTGGTGTCACTTTAGCATAATTCGGCAGCAGGGATTTATAGACTTGCGCTGCTAGAGGACTTTGTGACTGGAATAATTAACAATAAGTGCTTTCTAAACGCCTCAATTTCTGCATCAGAACTTTTTTGCAAATCAGTTGTTTCTAGGATTCACTATAAAGAACCACTGATCAGTAGGCTCAGTTCTATGGATTAACATTAATTAGATGCATTGGCCATTACTGGTAGAATTTGGATGTGTGGAGGATGGGGTATGACTCCATGTGTGCACATTTCCAGGTGAACTGTCATTTATAAAGGGAACATTGCCTGCAGTTGTTCGTGCACACAGTTTTATAGATGTGATTTTTTTTTCAGCTTGTGTGCACACATACACTCACACACTGCTTCTTTTTTTTAATATATGAGACCCCTGGTCTGGTGCTGATATATCATTTTTATGGCTGTTAATTTGACGTGATATTTTGTGGTGGACAAAACATTAGACACAAGACCGCCTAATACATCTTTAAAAGATTCACCATAATACCAGAAGCTTCACAAATGTATTATCTGTTGCAGGGCTGTTAAATTGGACCGCATAATATCACACAGGTGTTCAGTCATTTATTATGTCCACCCCCTGAAGATCGACTGTAAAAGAAAGGGTTACTAATGTACGTCTTACTGGATTCTTTATAGGCACTTGATAGCAGGAAACTATTTTTGAGCATTTGCTTTGACTCATAACGACTGTCAGGTTTTATGACTCCATCTTCATCATTTTACAAAGATATTTCATTGCCACATTCATTTTGCAGTCACATTATCCCACTTCTAAAGCCAACTACTATTGACTGGCATACCATTAAGCTGGAGTACAACCAGAAAAGCCTTGTTTATGACCTCACAGTAAAGCAAGATATTTTTCATATTAACTTCCCCTGTTTTTAGCTCTCTAATGACACTTAAGCACCAGCAATTTATTAATTCTTCCTGAATAGAAAATCTGCTAAAAAAAAAAAAGGCACTATCATAGAAAATGATAAATTAATTTCTAAATCTGTTATCTAAGTAACAGTAAGTGATGTGTTGTAAAATATGTATTAATCCTTGACACATTTGCTCTCTGACGGGGTTAGATCCTTTATGAGTGCAAAATAAGCACAATCACATTCAATAGCAATAGATGTTGCATTTTGTTGACATAAGCCAGTCATTTCCAAAGGCTTTTCTCCACAGGGGAGACAAAAAAAAAAGACATCATCTGGATCCGGCTTTGTAAACTGAAAACCCACTGCAGTGGAATCAATTCTGTTTGACTTCCATCTTTTCATCCTTCTCTGTCTCACTTTCTTTCATTTTCCATTCACAAAGGCTCTACCCTTTTTTTCTGCTGTGGGGAATCTTCACGGTTCTTCCATCATTTTAATAGAATTTATTTATTTCTTCAGTTCATTATTCACATAAATGGCAATGCTGCCACTAATTTTGTATTGATAAGGTTTTTGTTACAAACTGTAGAAAAAAACCCAGCTCAGAATATAACCTGATGGAACAATGAAAATAACCCATGATTTCTTTTAATGTAATAAAAAAAAATCATCTGAATCCAATCAATCATTACGCACTACTATATGTGAAGGATGCAGGATCATTTAAATAATACACCTTGATAGATCCATTGCAATGAGCTGAGAATATTTTCTGAACTGTCTTCTAGATAGAAGACAGTTCAGAAAATATTCTCAGCTCATTGCACAACAAAGAAATATAATACCTTCTGAGGAAACACCACCTCTGGGGAGCTATAATGTAATCAACTCTCTATAATAGTTTTGACTCAAGATGTTTTAATCAGAGGGAAAATCAGGCAAAATTTAATCAGCGCACAGTAGAGGTTTATAGTCCACAGGTATTTCACAGATTATTACATTACATCACTATTTAGGGCTAAATTAACACCATTTGAAGACTATTTGGCTACATTGTAAGTGCATTTTAAAGATTTAAAGTGCAAACTGAGGGAGACATTATATGATATATAACCGAGCTACTGTCTTGAATGCAGTAACAACCCAGCACACCGGTATTATCTGGCAACCGATCCGGTAACTGGCCAGCTGTACGTGTCAGACACAAACTCCCGGAGGATCTACCGACCAAAAACCTTAACCGGGATGAAGGATCTGCAGTCGAACACAGAGGTGGTGGCAGGAACTGGGGAGCACTGTCTGCCCTTTGATGAGAACCACTGCGGCGATGGAGGGAAAGCTCCAGAGGCCTCTCTCACTGGGCCTAAAGGTATGGTTTCAAACTAATCGAGATGTTGCTCTGAAATGGAGGGGCGGGACACACTGATGGGTTTCTCAGTCAGGAGTGGCAACTGCTAAATTAAAATTTATGTGTGCCATTGGGATCTGTGCCAAGTCCAGCCTGACTGATTTAAATGGGTCAATTTTACTTGTGGTTTGTGTTTTGAAGTAGACATGTATATCATTTATTTTTTATTCCTGTAAATATCCTTTAAAATACATCCGTGAGGAGCTGTTACATAAAGATTTTTTTTTTTTTCTCACAGCTATTGTAACAACCAGTGGTGTAACGGACCACGGTTGATCCGTTTTGGATCCCCCGGAGATCCGGCCGCATGTGATCCACGGATCACTTGCAAAGTTAAACTATAAAGATGTGAAAGCAGTTTTACGGCTGCTTTTTCTTGATCCGAAAATCGATCCGCTCCTGGACTCAAAAACTGTGATCCGATCCAAGCCGTGAGTTTGGTGATCCGTTGCCCTTCTAGCAACAACTATCCACAAGTTAATACCTGCTATGCGCAACCAGTTGTCAAATCCCACATGGCCATTTGTCCTTAGATTGCACACATTTTCTCATAAATTATTGTGGATGAAAAGGCTAAGATGAATTGTTTTGTGCTAGTTGTTGCCCGCTCTGAATGCCAACTGCAATAACACATCTTCAGCTGGGTCATATAGGCTTGAGCGAAAGAAATACAGTGTATGAGGGAGCGACTCTAATGATGGAGTGGGTGGAAGCCGAGACCAGAGAATAAACAGCAGATGGCTTCTTTTTTTTCTTCTTTTTTTTTTCCTCCCTTCAGACATTTGGTGAACTCTGCTCAAATGTGACACTTTCCATCAGTCTGAGAATCTCAGACTGTCAGATAGCCAGCTCCCAAGCATTCACTGTGGGCTCCCTCCGCTCGTCAATGTTTTAGCAGACAGCAATCTTGCGAAGACCTTACTATGGGTCAAACAAAACCACTCTCCTTCCATAGAGGCCTTTAAAAACTTAAGTGAAAAAGAAATTATACTCTGGAGGTTCGACTTCAGTTAAAGGTTAGTCAAAACACTTTAAATCCTTCAAGAACCATCCTCCACTGTACACACATGTTCCTGAGATCAGCGGGGTTTAGTCTTTTGAATTTAAGCCAGAACCGCAGGCGTGTTAAAGCCAATGTGGACAATAAAAATAGTCTCCACGCATGTGAGGTATGATTGAATTCCCATAGGTGCTGGTCTCTATTAAACGGCACAGGGAGACAGAGCAGTCTGGGTTGTATAGTGGGCTGGTGTGGTCCTATAATGTATTTTCCCAGTTTGGGACAAATGGTTATTATGACTTCACACTACCTCATCTGTAACTTGCAACTCTGAGCTGACACTCAATCATTGAGACAATTTAGTCCACATTTGTCACCGTGGCAACCGCCTCCCTTTCACCTCTTATGTCTAAAATTGGCTGAAGCTGTCATTTCCACACCCTCCCCTCATTCATTCCTCAAATGGTGTGCTGATTGTCGATGACTGCAGATCAAAAAAATCTCCCAAACTCAACCGTCATTGACACCCCAACCTCCTCAGGTGTGTAAGGAGGTAACAAGGAGCAGCAAGGGCATATACCGTATACCTTATGAATACAGCCTTTCCCACTTCTGCCTTACAAATAATTTAATACCAGAAAAGCAGCCCATGAATTATTGACAGCTGTGCTTTTTGCAGTGACCTGAATAATGGGAAGGCAAGCTTGACACATGTATCCACCGTGTTCTGTCCACTGAGTCATGCAAGCAGAGATGCCTCATATCTACCATGTTTTCCTGTTATCACAAGTTGTTGTTTTTTTCCCCCCATTTCTCCCCCTACATGATGTCAAAAGGCATTGCCGTGGACAAGAGTGGCCTGATTTATTTCGTTGACGGCACCACGATCAGGAAGGTGGACCAAAACGGCATCATCTCCACTTTCCTCGGCTCCAACGACCTGACATCTGCTCGCCCTCTGACATGTGACAACAGCATGGATATCAATCAGGTGATCTACACCCACACACACGCTCGAGCAGAGCATGTCACAGCACCGCCCCAGGTCCCCACCCCTCCAGCCCTGTTTCATTTTGCTCACCCATGACTCATGATTGACATGCATTGTTATATAACTGTATATGTTTTTACATTATGCAGTTTGACTCATCTATTTTCATGAGCGATGCAATGATCTTTTGGGCGGTTTTCCAGTGAACTGGGTAAAAGATCTTTTTTTGCATGCTGCTTCCTCTGTCTGGAACCTTCATTTAAATTTAAAATGGGAAAAAAATGGTTTCTCTCTTGGAATGAGAGTCATTGCTGCAGAAACTCTTCCTTCTGGCTGCTTTTCGGGAGAATATTGGAATTACAATGTCTTAGTACAATTCATCTCTTGTTTGATAGCATTAGATCATTCCCCATTATTCATTTAGATGGTTTTGGGTTGCCCTGTGGATGCTTTTAAATTGGCTTTTCAATTTGATTCCTCAAATTATTCTTATAATTTAATTTATGGTTTTGCAATCCCATTTTTTTTAAAAGACGATCTTGCTAATTATAATCTTTTATTTGCTGTATGATGTTCTCACTTTAACAGAATACTTTTCAAATAAGATCATTTTAATCTCAATGAGGATCTCCTGGTTAAATGAATGTTAAATATAGAATAGACATTCACCTTACAGATATGATACAGAAACATATGGTGACATTAGTGAAATAAGTCCCAAGTCCTAGAACACCAACATTATGAAGAGCTTGGCGAAGAAACTGCAAAGATTAAGAGCTTTTTTTTCTCAGCTTGACAAGAGCAGAACAATTTCTCTGAAGTACAGGAGGAAAATATGAGCCAGGAGGAAGATGTGATTTAAGCAGGAAGAGGAGACATGATGTGTTTATTGAGGAGATGAGTTTTCAGGTCGCGGCAGATGATATGGAGCGAAGAGTAATTACTGAGTTAGGGGGCTTGTTTTGATGTGGCTGGAGCTGAATTAGGGTTTAATGTTCCACTAGAAATACGCAGGACTTAGGAAACTTGCGCCATACATGATAATGACACAGGACTGGGTTTGCTGCACATTTAACACCTACCTGTGTGTGAGCTAATATAAAACCATAAATCCCTACAAATTACGTGACAGCCCTCTAAAGGGGATGTGTTGCTTCCTGTGTTCAAACATTACCATCCCTCCTCATTTCACTCCTTCAGAGTTTTGTAGATGAGACTTAAGTTGAATTAGAAGTAGAATTAAAACCCCCAAAAAAAGGCTTTTATCATTTATGGATTGATGCATTCACAGCATCTAAATCCTGTTTCTGCAGAAAGTGGATCCTAAAGTGTATTGGCTGTCAAGGCTGAAATTGTGGTTTTGTTTTTTAACTAAGCAATTTACATTTTAATTAGATTTCTGATGTAGTGCAGATGAGCATACAAAACGAGAGCACAAGACTGCAAACAAAACACTTCAAAAGTAGATCGAACGGCAACGGTCAAAACCAAATAACCCTGAAAGCCAATATGACCAATATTCTTGTGGCCTATTGAGAGGCTTTATAACATAAATGCAGAAATAAGAGCTAGGGAGCAAATTAAAAGGTATTCTGGCTGCTCCGGAGGTTTTTTAATGTAAACACAAGTGAATGCAACCTATGTGTGTGTGTGTGGGTGGTTAACATGAAAGGGGAAGAAAATAAGCAAACACACAGTCGAAGGATCGGGCTTGTCATTTATTGCTAATTAACCAAGTCATTTGGTTTGAGCCAATGAAGACATGTTTTCGGATAGATGGAAAAATCCTCAGGCATGTCAGCTAGAGACTCGGCTCAGTGCTGTTTAAGCAACCGCAGTCAAAAAGCAATGTTTTTTATCAGTAATTACCCTGTGGAAAAGTTATGGATTTGACAGCAAGGCCAGTCATTTGTGTTGTTACAAGAAGCTTTTTACTAAGACACATTTCAGACAAGCAGACTGTAATGGTTGGACATGGTTAAAGCCTTGAATTTGCAATATCTTCTTATTTTTCCAAGATGTGTAAATATTGCTATCTTTTTTTTTTCTGTGACAATTTATTTATTACTTAATTTGAGGTGCTTAATATGTCAGCAGGTTGTTGCTGCAACCTGCTGACATATTAATACTAGAGCCACACAAGGGATGACAATTCAATAGTAGTATAATACAATTACAATCATATAATACAGATAAAAGTAATCCTAAGTGAGGGAATTGTCTGTCCGAGGCTAGTGGAAAAGGTTTTAAGAGAAGGACCCTCCTGTTATTAAGTTATTCTGGATATTTATTATAGTTGTTTTTTTGCTGGTTTTAGACAATCTGACCAACGTGCTTTACTCTTCATGAGCCCATGAACTGTGCTTATGCTGCATTGCTGCAAAATTGATATTTAATGAAATCTATTATGGCTCATGATTACTTCGAGTAAGCAGCTGCTACCTTTTATTTCAAATGTGGAATAATGTGGATCTTGTGGGAGACAATAATCTAATAATATCCTGTATTTCAGGTGATTCTGGAGTGGCCCACTGACCTAGCAGTTAGCCCCATGGACAACTCCCTGTACGTCCTAGACAACAACATTTTGCTGCGCATCACAGAGAACGGTCAAGTGAGCATTGCAGCTGGCCGACCTATCCACTGCCCATTAGCTGGACTGGTTCGTGGCGTGGCCGGTGGACAAAGGGCACAGTTAACCCCTCTAGAATCTACTGTTTCCATTACTGTATCCTACCATGGGGTTATCTATATAGCAGAGACGGATGAGAGAAAGATGAGCAGGATTCGAAAGGTTTCTGCGGATGGGGAGATAACTCATTTGGCCGGGGCTCCCTCCGACTGCGACTGCAAGAATGATGCCAACTGCGACTGTTATCAGACAGGGGACGGCTATGCCAAAGACGCGCGGCTCAACGCTCCATCATCTTTAGTGGCAGCCCCAGACGGAACGCTCTATGTGGCAGACCTGGGCAACATCCGCATCCGGGCAATATCTAGAAACGGGCCGACTTTGACTTCCAGTGCCGGCACATACGAGGTGGCTTCTCCCGATGCCCAGGAGCTGTATATGTTTGACAGAAACGGCACCCATCAACACACCGCCAGCCTCCTCACCGGTGACTTGAAATACACTTTCAGCTACAGCACAGAGAACGACATCACAGCTGTTACTGACAGCAGCGGCAACACTCTAAGAATCCGGAGAGATCCCAACCGCACTCCAGTACGTATTGTTGCACCTGATAACCAGGTGATCTGGCTGACCATGAGCACCAACGGTGGACTGAAAACACTTACTGCACAAGGCCAGGAGCTAGTGCTTCTTACTTACCATGGTAACAATGGCCTGCTGGCTACAAAGACATCAGAGATTGGATGGACAACCTTCTACGAGTAAGTAAAAAGGAGATGAGCAAATTCATTCTGTGCAAGTACATCCCTGCCAAAGTCAGACTAATTTAGGTTTGCAATTCATTTAGTCCTCCTGCATGTGGAACCTGGTCAGGGCACGAATTATAACAAATCTAATTTGTACATAATGATACAAAACATGCAAACAAATGCAGCTTTATTCTGGTAAATAATGTTACCTTTGGGAGTAAAAAAAAAAAGAGAAATCCCTTCCTGCTTCTCATGGATCCGGTGGTACAGTAGTACTAACAGCTTTGCAGTCGAAGGACAACACAGATACTCATGTTTTCTTTTTTTCCAGTTCTAAACTAAACCTCAAACCACGAGGAACAAAGACAAGAATGGTTGTTACATGTGTAACCCTTTTCATGTTCTTTACTCTATTAGAGGTACAGTAACTGTACTTACCTACAAACTGCTTTAGGGGACACATTTAATTGAAACCTAATTATAAAATTTGCCTCAGATCTGTAAAACAGCCTAGTTTGACTACTATAATAACTCAATATCCTTAGAGCATGCTACTTTTTCTTATTATTTCTTTTTACTTGACTAAAACAAGTAGAAGAGCAACAGAAGTGTTGGTTATGATGGCATATTGTGATGACATGCGTGACCAAACCGTGATTATATTTGGTTTTAAACGGCCACCATAGCAACACGTCATTTTTGTGCTTGGCTTCTCAGTGATTTAAGTTTCCTCCCATGTATAATTCACTGTCATGTAACATTATGTCATCATGTCATAAAAACAAAGCATTCAGTTGAGATTGTAATGACACATCAATCATCTAAATAGTAATTAATCCATTCATAAAACGTTAAAACGAATAGCTGATGAGATGTGGCATTCTCCCTGATGAAATATTTGGATTGTGCCTTGGGTTGATACAGATGCCCTGTCATTTATGAAACTAAAGCTGATAATTGAGTATTACATATCCGTGGTTTGTCATTTGATGTTCTTTCTGTCACACAGCTATGACAGTGAAGGACGGCTAATGAACGTGACGTTCCCTACCGGAATGGTGAATAACTTGTACACAGACATATACAGCACTTTGACCGTGGACATCGAAAGCTCCATGACGGAGGAGGAAATCAGCATCACCACGAATACCTCAACCATCCGTGCCTTCTACACTCTGGCCCAGGGTAAGGCTGCAACACTCATCTTCCCAGCTCAGGCAGCTATTTTGTAAGCCATGATTTGTCATTGTTTCTGGGGTCGCCGAGGCTGTGTTGAGTAAGCTTAAGTCATGTATCATTACAGCTCAGAGGGTCTGACAGACGACAGTGTAAATGATTGCTCTGTCAGTGTGTAGAGTTGGGTGTGTCAGGGAGACGCATCAACTCTGTATCTAAATGGTTTCTACTCTCCTCCGGAGCTAGGTGGTCCGGTTATTTCAGCCCATCATTCATTCTTTATGTGTGAAACTTGTCTAGTTTGAAATACTAAGAACTTAAAGCATAAATAAGTTGAAGCAATATGATAATAACATTAATTCTGGTGTTTACCTATCCCTCTATTCTAAGTTGTTGCTATTATTTTTATGTTATGTTATTATATTTCCTCCTACCATGAAATCTGCCTTCCAGTGCATGCATGAAAAATCACCAAACTTTGCACATCGGTCCAGTCCTATGCCAAACTAATTAAGCTGAATTTCTGGACGAATAGTCCTGATGGTGGCGCTACAGCAACCGTCTAAAGTTTCAAAGAGCGTGCCACAACTTTGCAACTTTCACCAGTTTGTCGGCCAAATGTGCAAAAAAAAAAAAAAAATATTCACATGAAGTTCATCAGATTTTTTTTTTTTTTCACTGTAAGACTAATTAAATGTCCTGCTCCATTTCCTTGCTCAATTGACACCACTGCATCTTCAGACTGGTGACAAACCCTGTAAACAGATCCCCCAAATAAATCTCCAGTGTTCAGAATTTTTATTTTTTTTATTTTATCCTCATGTAATCAAGGGAAACATCTTTAAACATCAGTTTTTCCACTTATGGAGCAATCAATCTTTGTAAGAATAAATTACAGACATATCTATGTCGTCTAGATGAATTAAAAAACTTTTCAGAATTTTGTCTTGATAACTGATTTGAATAGGTTGAAATCTGCATTTACATGCCACTCTTGTGATTGCCAAAGTTCTAGTCTGAGGCCATCTTGTCAGCTGGCAGGTAGCTCACCAACATCCTCACTCGCCCTTAGTGTCTAAGCTTGTGAGTTTGAGCCCGGAGTGATGCGGAGAGAAAGTTGTATACCTTATTAGACATTCTAGGGAGCCCCCTACCCTGCATGCTTCAGATGTTTCCCTGCTCCAACATACCTGATTTTAATGATCAGCTTGTTATCAGGCTCTGCAGAAACACCACATTCATTTGAATCAGGGATGTATAAATCATAATTTGGTCACATTAGTTTGCATTGCTTCAGGCTGTTTGTTTATGCTTTTCAGATTGGGCCTGATCATAGCTGCTCGCCGCTTTAATTAACTTTGTGTTTACCATTAACAGACCAATGTAGAAGTAGCTATCAAGTTGGCTTTGACAACTCGCTGAGGATTACCTATGCCAACGGGATGGACACCCACTACCAAACAGAGCCCCACATCCTGGCAGGTGCTGCCAATCCAACTGTGGCCAGACGCAACATGAGCTTGCCAGGGGAGAGCGGGCAAAACTTGGTGGAGTGGCGCTTCCGCAAAGAACAAAACAGAGGGAAAGTTATAGTGTTTGGACGCAAGCTTAGGGTATGTTGGATTTGTTTTTCCTTTGTTCTGGCACACATAAATGATCACTGTACTATGCATACAAAACTCAGTCTTTCATGTGACCTTGCTTACCCCAGCAGTCGACTACAGCAGTGACATCATTAGGGACGGGTCCAACTGAACAAGGTTAAATGCAAAAATCAGATTTGTGCATCAAAATTTCATTCCTGATGTAGAGGGTTATCATTATTCTAGTACTGTATAGAAGTTCACCTCTTTTTGTTCCTCCTGAGAATGTCTCTTAGATTTATGATTGACAGTACTTCATGAACTTAACTTGGGTTGTTACTTCTGCCTCTGAGTAATTTTCTTCTCCACTAAATTTAGGAGGTTGTGATTTAAGTGCCCCTGAACAATCGCCAGAGTGTCTCTCCGTTTAATGAGCCTTGTGAAGGGGGGGTGTTAATCTCTGTGACAACTGTAGTGAAAATCATCGTGAATACTCTTAAAAGCACTATCCAGATAGAGAACACTGATTTAAAAAAAATAAGAATTTCTTCTTCATATTGCACTATTGTGTAATAGTCGTAAATTTGTTTTCCCATTTCTTTTTTAATGTTATGTTTCTTATTACTAGTATTAACAGCAGCAGAAGTTGTCCTTTTGGGCTAAAATGTTCTTAAATCTTTCCCACAGGTGAATGGACGGAACATTCTTTCCGTTGATTATGATCGCACTCTGAGGACAGAGAAAATTTATGATGATCACCGGAAATTCCTGTTAAAGATTATATATGACACAGCAGGCCATCCGGTGCTCTGGGTGCCCAGCAGTAAGCTGCTGCCAGTTAATGTGAGCCGCACCAGCAGTGGGCAAATCAGTGCCCTGCAGAGAGGTCCCACCACTGAGAGACTTGAGTATGATAGCCAAGGCCGCCTGGTTTCCAGGGTGTTTGCTGATGGGAAGATATGGAGTTACACCTACCTGGAGCAGGTGAGAAAACAGCAGAAGAAGAAATATGTAGGATATACTGTGTAGCAGACGAGCCATGTGGTTGAAGTCACCCTGAAGTGGCTTATGTTGCAATTATCACCAGCTCTATGTGCACAAGTCTAACAGAGGCACTCAGGACACACACTAATCATTTTATGTGCAATAGAACAGTATATTATTGCAATCACTATGTGTTAATCCTGAAGGCTAACTATACTACAATAATGTCCCAAACAATTAGAGACATTGTGTAAAACATAAATAAAAACAGAATTCATTCTTTTTTTAAAGGAAATGTGTTCCTGAGCCCATGAAGTAACATCCCTTATACAGTCATGCATATCACAAAATGCTGAACCTCGTCCCATCCTTGCTTGTGGAAGACTGAGCCTTTTGAGAATGGCTCTTTAATACCCAATAATGAGAGTATCATCTGTTACCTGTTAACCTGTGAAATGTCTCAAACACGTTTTATTATGAACATTTGAACAAATAGTCTTGTGCTTTTGCTTTGTCCTAACTTGTTTAACACGTCTCCAGCATCAAATTCAGAATGACCATATATTTATAAAAAAATCAATGAAGAGTGGTAAGGCAAAACATTTAGTATTATTTAGTAACATAGTGGTTTTGTACTGTATTTTCCAGTTTATGTCAAAAGGACTTAGCAAATTATGACGTTCTGTTTTGTTTTTACACCGTGTCCTTTTGGAATCGATTTTGTGGTTTTGTATCATGTGTCCTGTCTGTTCAATACTTGTGTGTTTAAATTGGAACTTGCCAAAGGCATGAAGAAGAAAATTAGTAAAAATCCGTCAAATACTGACATTTTTGTTTATATTGTCAATTGTCCCTAAAAATAACTAAAAAGCTAAAACATACAAAGACTAGACAGCCAACATTTAATGACTATTTTCATCATGATTTTAGTCTTGGGGCCAGAGAGGCGGCTATGATTGTATGAACAAGACAAGTCTTTTTGATGTTTGCATTCAGCTGTCATGTCATGTCAAACAGCGAATCATCAGTCCTCTGCTATATCACTCAACATCTTCACAAAAATATCCTTTAGTTGTTTTGTCCAATGAACTGGTATATTTTAACTGAATGCTCAGCTACAAAAAAAACCCATAAGATTTACTCATCCACTCCTTGTTGCATCCTTTCATTGCACGACCCTAAGAGGCCACAACACTCTGACTTAGGAACACACAGAGCTCAGGGAGCACAGGAAACCTCTCTGTAGCAACAGATGACTGGGCATGGCATTTTAACAGAGAGGGTGGCAAACCTTTGGAAGACAGGCCACGGTCAGAACAGCACATAGTGTAAATTACTTCACCTAGCTTCTATAGGTGATAGGATTTACAAGTAAAGATGACATATGTCAGATACTTTATGTTAACAACTTAGTGTTAAGTGACAGTTAATGCTACCTAGTGTTTTTTTTTATTTTGTTTTTTTTATACTGTGTTTCATGCAACTCAGAAAACACTTGCTCTTTTGCTGTTTTTCTTCTAGTCCATGGTTCTCCTGCTCCACAGTCAAAGGCAGTACATATTTGATTTTGACTTCCTGGACCGTCTTTCTGCTGTCACAATGCCAAGTGTAGCCCGCTACACCATGCAGACCATCCGTTCGGTTGGCTACTACAGGAACCTTTATCACCCCCCGGAGAGCAATGCCTCAGTGGCGGTGGACTACAGCGAAGATGGCCTCCTACTGAGAGTGGCTCACCTCGGCACAGGACGTAGGGTCCTGTACAGGTACCGCAGACAGAACAAACTGTCAGAGATCCTGTATGATAGCACGAGGGTGAGCTTCACCTACGACGAGACGGCAGGTGTGCTGAAGACCGTCAATCTGCAAAATGAAGGTTTCATCTGCTCTATCCGTTATCGCCAAGTCGGTCCCCTGGTCGACCGGCAGATTTTCCGCTTCAGTGAGGATGGCATGGTCAATGCACGCTTCGATTACACCTATGACAGCAGCCTGCGTGTCACCAGTGTGCAAGGCGTCATCAACGAGACACCACTACCCATCGATCTATACCAGTTTGATGACATCTCAGGGAAGGTTGAACAGTTTGGGAAGTTTGGGGTCATCTATTATGATATAAATCAGATCATATCCACTGCAGTCATGACCTACACCAAGCACTTTGATGCACATGGACGTATCAAGGAGATCCAGTATGAGATATTCCGCTCACTAATGTACTGGATCACTTTCCAGTATGACGATGTGGGCCGAGTCATCAAGCGAGAGATAAAGATTGGCCCTTTTGCAAATACTACAAAGTACAGCTATGAGTATGATGTGGATGGCCAGCTCCAGACTGTATACCTGAATGAAAAGGTGATGTGGCGTTATACATATGACCTTAATGGAAATCTGCACCTGCTAAATGCAGGAAATAGTGCCAGACTTCTTCCTCTGCGGTATGACTTGAGAGACCGCATCACCCGCCTTGGAGATATCCAATACAGAATGGATGAAGATGGTTTCCTTCGTCAGAGGGGAGCAGAAATCTTTGAGTACAACTCCAAAGGACTCCTGGTGCGGGTCTACAGCAAAAGCAGCGGCTGGACGATTCAGTATCGCTATGATGGACTTGGACGCAGAGTGTCCACCAAGACGAGTTTGGGCCAACACCTGCAATATTTCTACGCAGACCTGAGCTACCCGGCCAGGATCACACATGTATACAACCACTCCAGCTCCGAAATCACCTCTCTTTACTATGACCTTCAAGGACACCTGTTTGCGATGGAGATCAGTAGTGGGGAGGAGTTCTACATCGCCTGTGATAACACCGGTACACCTCTGGCTGTCTTCACCAGCAACGGCCTCCTGGTCAAACAGCTGCAGTACACAGCATACGGTGAGGTGTACTTTGATTCAAACCCAGACTTCCAGCTTGTGCTCGGGTTTCACGGAGGACTCTATGATCCCCTGACCAAATTGCTGCACTTCGGCGAGCAAGATTATGACATAATGTCTGGACGATGGACTGTTCCAGATGTCTCTACGTGGAAAAGAGTGGGCAAAGAGCCAGCTCCTTTTAATTTGTACATGTTCAGAAATAACAACCCCATCAGCAAAGTCCATGAAGTGAGAGAATATGTTGCAGGTAAGAGATTCCACAGTTGAAACTTCTGCTACAGATATTTCTACAGAAAACTGTCTCCATGAATCATTTAAATTTTCAGAAAATAGTGAAAATGTTGATAAAAATGTACATATTCAATATTTATCCCTTTCTGATTGTATATATTTAATGTATACATGCACATACAATGCTCGGTGTTCACAGTGAAGGAAACTGTTAAGACCTCCATTTTTTTGTCTTAGCATACAGTATAAACATTCTAAGAAATAATTATGGTATGTTACAATGGCATTGGTGTTGTAACTTTTAAATTTTGTTTCATTTATTTTTCTTGCACAGATGTGAACAGCTGGCTTGTAACCTTTGGCTTTCATCTTCATAACACCATTCCTGGGTTTCCAGTCCCGAAGTTTGATTTAAGCATGCCATCCTATGAACTGAGGAAGAGTCAGCGCTGGGATGATCTGCCGGTGGGTAAAATAAATCTGTCATGCATATTGAACACAAAAAAACAAACTATTATACTATTATTTTTTTGTATTATAAAAACAAAAGACATTCTTATTTTCAATTGTTTTTCTCTTAGATCAGTAGCTGCCATCTCTTCATTGGATTGCTGTGTATTTTTCAGATTTAATTGGGCATTACTTGCATAATAATATGCCTAATAAAGACTACTTGCACTTTGCTCTGTCAAGCTTAGTTACCAGCTGAACACAGTTTAATACTGTCCAACTTTTTGTGTAATATTATGGTGTTGCTACTACTAATCTTTTGTAGGTATTTATTTTTCCTATTCGAAGGCAGAAAAAAACAAAACACAAAAAATATTGTAAAATTGTCAAGAGGGATTTATCTACTTTTGGCTTAAGATCACATCTTGAAAACACCATTATCTTAGATGGGGATGAGAAACTCTCTGAAGCAGTGCAGTGGCTCGTTCTAAAAAGCCTGGAGAGTCAGGTTCTGCCATGTTCAGTAGTTAACGTTTCACTGCATTTTTCCTACAGTCTATCTCTGGGGTCCAGCAGGAAGTAACCAGACAGGCGCATTCCCTCTTGTCATTCGAGAGGCTGCCAGAGGTCCATCTCAGTCGAGGTCGCAGAGGTGAAAAGTCTTGGCTGTGGTTCTCGGCAGCAGTGTCTCTCATCGGAAGAGCTGTTATGTTTGCTATCTACAAGGGCAGTGTTCACACTCACACACTGAACGTAGCCAATGAGGACTGCATCAAGGTTGCAACAATCCTCAACAATGCTTTCTATTTGGAAGACCTTCATTTCACCATTGAAGGGTGGGACACGCACTACTTTGTCAAGCCAGGCCTTCCAGATGCCGACCTTGCTGCATTGCACCTCACTAGTGGACACAAGACTCTGGAGAATGGTGTCAATGTGACTGTTTCCCAGTCCACAACAGTCATGGATAGTCGGACTCGGCGTTTTGCAGATGTAGAGGTTCGTGCTGGTGCTCTCGCTCTTCACATCCGCTATGGATCCACGGTGGACGAGGAGAAGACGCGGGTTGTAGAACTCGCTCGTCAGCGTGCCCTTGCAGGAGCATGGGCAAGAGAACAGCAGCGAGTGCGAGATGGTGAGGAAGGGGTCCGCCCCTGGACAGAGGGGGAAAAGAGACAGCTTCTAAGTAGTGGAAAAGTTCTTGGGTATGACGGGTACTATGTGCTCTCCATTGAGCAGTACCCGGAATTAGCAGACAGCTCTAATAACATCCACTTTCTTCGGCAAAGTGAAATTGGGAAAAGGTAACAATATTAGGTGCATTTTCTGCCAAAGAGACTTAATTTTGGTAGAGACACACAAGCTGACACAATGAACAGCAACTGCAAGTAAAGATTGCTGTTGTGTACCCTGACTGTCAATGTGTTTTTGTAAAAAAAGGGAAAAAAGAAAACAAAATAAAATCCAAGGGGTCAAAAGCAATGCTGTGCATTGTGACCTAGGGACTACAGAGTAAATGTATAACTACACCAAGCCTTAACATGGCAATTACAGGTCAGTTCTTCTGTTGCACAAGCCTTTTGGACACTGGACTCTGAAGCAGAGGAATAGAACAGTCAGCTAATTAAGGTGTTTTTTTGTTTTGTCTCATTTTCATCAAGCGATGTCTGGCTCAACAAAAAATATAAGAGCAAAGGAAATGTTTACATTATGCATATCTGCACTTCTTCAGAAGTGTAAGGCTCGAGAGATCACACTCCTAGAGCAAGCAGTGTCGTTGAGTTTGTTTTCAAAATCAGACTTCTGATGTTAGATATCTTCACCAGTCAACCACCATGTATACCAGATTTAGCACTGTAAACATCAAAATGTCTTATCCTCTTTGAGATGTTTTTAAACAGAAAAAAAGAATCAGTTTCCATGTTTAAATACCCAATATTCATTGTGAAAAAAGGACAATAAAGGTGAGAAGAACTCCGTTGCGGAGCGGACACAGCTGTGTCTTAGATAGCACTGGGACACCATGTTTTGTAAATTATGCAAGAGTTTTATGTTTCTTTTAAAAAAAAAAAAAAAAAAAAAAATCCTGACGACCAGTAAATGTCTGTATTTGTCATTAACAGTAATTTATGTTGTGTTTAGACATGACGAATAAAGTCCAGCTGAGTTTGATTTTTTCTTTCCTTTTGTTTTTCAGACACGCATATTTTATTAAGTTACATTCCTCCTAATATGGCTAATGTGGGGCTTCTTCAAAATGCTCTGTTGAAGTAATTAACAGAAACCTGTGCATGTAGTGACAAGTATTTACAAGTGGTGATGTATCTATAACATGCAGTCAGCTATTATTTCCACTAAATTTAGTGTTTGTTGGGCATAATGCCTTTTGACCTGGCTTTCTGTTCAATGAATATTTCATCGACACAAATATTTCATGAACCCATCTCACATAAACAAGGTTACAGTGGATCCAAATATAGATCACATCCATGTTCTCGGTAGCTATATTTTTTGAATGTTCAATGCACTCATGGATTAAAATGATATTGGGGTTATATTTGGTGTCTTGCTTTTTTTTTCTTCTTTTTTTTACAAAGATGTGCATTTTGTTATCATTTTAAACTAACTGCTCAGTTTTCAAATGAATGTGAGAAGATGAAGAAAATGTATTTGTTGGTGGGTTACTTTGATGTTAATTTGTTTAATTTGCTCAAGTCATTCCAAATTTTTATGTATGCAAGCCCTCATTATTAAAAAAAATATGTAAATTAAGTGGATCAATGATCAAAAACATTTTATGTGTAACGTGTATTGTAGACTGTTTCCCAAATGCAATCTACTCAGTCAGCATTACAATCAATCAATTTTAGGTTTGAACATTTGATGGCTCACTTTTTAAAATGATATTGTCTTCATCATTTTCCACACGCACAATCAGCATTATTAATCAAAGCACAGAGGAGTTTGTGAAAACAGTGCCTTCATACCAAAGTGATTTCTTTTTAAGAGTGAACTTCAAACAGCATCTAAAACCAAATGGGAGCAGAATTCTCCTCGCTCAAACGTTTAATGTTGTTTTTGACCTGTTGTTGCTCAAACATCTCAAAGCTTCTTTAAATGGTTTCAGATATTTAAAAAATGTACGACATATAGACCACAACAAAGCTACAGTCTGAAATGTCTGCCTTCAAAGTTCTCATCAGAATCCCTTCAGACCTATAATGAAATATCTTATTAATTTCCCCTGTGAGCTATTGTTTATTGTTCAATCAAACTGACATTTTAGTGAACTCACCCGTTGTTTTGATATATCCATACAAAGACTTTCAAACCCCACCAAAATCCTACTGGAAAATCTTCAAAAACACTCAGTTTATTGAAAATAAGATATTTAAATTTTTGCTTTTCTCAAAAAAGTCCTCTGATGCGCCCTAGTGGTACAAAGAGCATAGTTCATAAAGTCATCCTATACTGACTGTTGATCTACATATAGTATAGCAGCACGCATAAAACAGCAGCCGTCACTACTTAAATGGAGGTCAGAAATATATTTCAACTTCAAATAATTCAGTCAAATTCAAGTGAGTCGTGTGCCAGGTCTTTGGTGGAAAAAATAACAAAAATCACACTGGGATACTCCAGGTTAATTCAAAGAGACATCAAATGGAATAGATAAACCGGTAATATTCAAATGTTCGGCAGCAGAGCTGAAGTATCACACTGTGACCGCAGTCGGCACAGCCAAAGCAACAGGGCGGCATACCGCTAGGCAACATAACTAGACCTACTTCAAAGGCTTCTATAAAAGAGATGGCACATCTTCGCTGGAACATCAAACACCCAACAACATCGTGCAATAACTGCATCAGAGAAATGGAAAACGTGAGGAGTAATTCATAATTAAATGGAGCCTCATTTAACGCACGTAACAAAAAGATAGCCACGTATGATTACAATGTCAAACATGAAGTGATTCTGCAATCCATCTCTGAGGCACAATTAAGCATTACATCACTGACGAGGAAGTTGTGCATCATAAGTTAGTTTTGAGTTTGTTGTAATCCAGCTTTTTATAAAAGCTGCTCCACTTACTGTATATTCATTTAAGAACATACTGTGTCGTATGGAAAGATATATGTAATATACGGTGAGTTTGAATTTACAGGACTAATAGAACAACAGTGAGTACAGAGGAGAGAGGCAGGTTATATTAGAAATGTGTGATCACAAGCATCAACTGAGCCATTTAGATAACTGGGAAAACACGGAAGAGCCAACAGTTTGAGCACTCCAATGAGCATCCAGTAAATGTCAAGGGGTAGATGATTGCTGCTTCAAGGGCATCACACATTGCAAATCAAAAAAATGACATTAAGTCCACTGATGGGTTTATTTGGTGAAACGCATCTTGGTGTCGATTTCCCTCCATGATTTTTGTCAGACATACTTTTTCTGGCAACCAGTCTCAATAGAATTCACATCCACACAAGGAGCTAATATTCATTATTGGTATGACACCTTCACCTGACAACTGGTGGAGTTTCTCTTCAATACAAAATCAACAGGACCCGTAGAGGTAGATTAAATTTCAAGTATGTGTATGTTTCAATCAGGAGAGACTAGTGGTCAAAGTAAATAAGAATGTTTATTACATCAAATGATATGTGATAATTGGTATGATTGAGATATGTATGAGATTGAGATCGAAGGGCATCTGTTCTGAGCAAAGGCAAGATATATATCCCCCCTTGGAGTCCAGATACCGGTGGTGGTGGCTGATGATGAACGATGAAGTTGGTGAATCTCTGAAGGGCGCCCAAGAAAGCAGCATGAAAGACCTAGAGGAACAGAGAGAGTCATGTTTAAAAAGACAGCAGCAACATGATAGGCTAACAAAGAAGGTGTGTCACTGTGCTATTGGATAGATGTGACTGACTGATGAGAACAGCTGATAACAACTGGCTGTGATGGAGGTTTGAATGACCGAACAGCATGAGAAATAAAGTATAGCCTGAGTGGGCAAAGGTTTAGTCTTCCTGAGTGAATGTACACTACAACTTCATGTTCCTGTAGTCTTTCAAAACACAAACAGTATGAATCCAACTGGGACAGAGTTCATGAATATCGAGTACTTTTGTTCTTCTAAGGTTAAATCAGACGAAGTGTGATTGTGCTGAGGATTAATGGTGAGAGATCGTTTTATATTCACACCTGAGAAACACATAAAATGCCACAAGAAGTGCTTCCAACATTAAACCATTACAGAGTGAAAACAACCTTGCCTTAATCTTGACACCAAATTATGCACCAGTGAAACTGTGAGAGGTATTCTTTTATCATTGCCTGAAGAGTGCACCTTTTTAAGGCCATTGAGGAGCGGCTGAATGGAAGGACTCCTAAGAAGGCTCTAGGATGCTGGATCTTGGCAGAAAATGTGACATTGAATCCCTGCTAACATGGCTTTGATATATTGTTTTTGAAGATGGCGGGATGGCAATCTTAATTATTATTTAAGCTCTTCAAATACAAAAAGTCTCAGTGGAGTTGAAGTCAGAGGTAGCAGGTAGATTGCAGGGATGCCACTCGACAAACAAACCCAAAGGCACGGCAGCAAAGTTGCAGGACAAGGGGCGTTACAGAGGGAAACAGATTTTATCTTTGAGTGGGAGTTTTACATTGCAGTACCATATTCCGTTAATCACTAACTCACTAACCTTTGAGATAATGCAATATGTCACATGCATCCTCTCAATGCAATGGGCAGGTCTGTTAATTCTTATAATAATAATGATTCATCCCAGGTTAGTAGGAGAAAAGAACAGAATGTCCACTTCTTCTCTTTAATTCAAAGTGTTCTGAACTTGAAGTTATATTAGTTGTCAAAAGTTAAACTTGCAGGAATTCATTGTGTTGACTTTTTGACAAATTTGTGTATGTTCATGAACCTGGGTTTTTAAGTTATCAGTTGAAAAGAAGATGGAGCAAAAGATCTTGGGGGCTTAAGAAGAAATCGGTGCCACAGATTTAGTCTTTTTCAAAACATGTCAGGTTGATATGCAAGTCTTTGATGATGTTAAAAAGGAGGTGTGTTTCTCCTTCTGACCAGAAATGTGGGCGTTTTCTTTTCCCATGCGTCACCACCGGAGACGACCTTTGTCTCTAATCTGAAACAAGGTGCTGTGTGTTGAAACCTACAGTAAAAACCCCAACAGAAACATATGTTCTGAATGTGCTGCTGCATACATGTCCAAAGAATCCTCCTAAAATCTGCAAAGGTAGTCTTCAAGTTGAGTTAACTCACATTTCAAGGCAGCAGGGGAACTTGCATTTGTGTTTTTGCGTTTTTGTCTTTTCGCCTATAGAGCCTTACATTACTGGGTTTGGCATGTAACCATGTCCCAAATCAGAAATAGCTGCTTGTTATTAAGATAAGATAAGATATCCCTTTATTAGTCCCACAGTGGGGAAATTTACAATTTACAATTATTCCTCTGATCTTCTGAGAACAGGACCGTACTTGAGCGGTCTCCAAATAATGTGGGTGAAAATCAAGTGCACTAATGATCTTGATGCGATTTAGAGGGAGTGGATTCTGAGTCTTAGACTGATCAAACTGTGTTAACCGTCATTCAGACAGAATTTGCTTATTTGTTTATTATATTGACAGTGTTGTGGTTCGGGTGGTACTGCTCAATCAATTTAGTTGATTGTGAAAGAAGTGTTTCTCCACAAACTGGCATAACACAGGCCTGAAATGAATGTTCTTTCAGCTCTGAACAAGCTTTTGATGATCATAATCTCTCACCTCTAAAGGTATCTGATTTGCCAAGTTCCCGGGAACAAACAACATATATGCCCATGCACACTCAATGGCCTTGGAATCAGATGTTAACGGATGGTCTGTAAAATATTAACCAAATTGCATTTTATTTACAGAGAGTCCAATGACCCCCAGAGTGACATTGGTGTTACCCGGAATAGTCTGGAAGACCGTGTTATTGTTATTGTGAATCAGTGTTTATGCTTTTGTGAAGGGTAAAGAACTGAGAGTTCTTTGTCCATTTAACTGACAATTGTTTGAGTACCTTACAGTATGATTCAAGGATGTCCTTTTGCCATTAATCAAACATAAACCAAACCTCTGGTGGTTGAAAACGAAACTTTCATGGCAAATTAAAAAGAGAGAGCGCTTGTCAGGTTTGCACTGATTACTGTTTAAGAATCCAACTCATCTCAGTCACAGGCTTACAAGGTACAAGTTTACTATTTCTAAAGGGACAATACATACAGATATAAAAAAGTCAAGATACCCTATAACAGACAGCAATGCCCACAAATATGTTTCCTGAATTCTCTCTTTGTTCTATTATAATAAATGTCTGAGGCAATAATTACACAATTAAAATCTTTTTATGTTGAATAAATTTGATATTCCTGTTGATGTGATTATTTGTATAAGAGTCATATTTGGGGTTTTTTCATTTTATTATTTGAAAAGGGTCCCCTGATTGTACTTATTAGAAGGTCAAACAAAGTCCAGAAAATGGCTTATCTGATCGATAGCTTGCAAACAGAGGCGGGTCGAATGGTGATTATATTCTCATGAGTGATTGGATGAGGTGAATCCTTAAATGTCGGGATTGCTTTAATGACAGTGTGAGTAAATATTCCTGGAGGAAGAAGAATACATCTTTTCTACAACTGATTTGGACAAGACATGAGCGGATGTCCGTACTTTGAGAAGAGGCATTTGTACGTTTGAATTATCCTTGCACCTAAAATAGGGCTGGCTTTCAACACTTTTTTTCTACAAATTTGTATTTAATATAATTTCAAATTCAATTATATGGACTCCTGAGACAATTCATTACTAATTCTGACAAAGGGGAAAACACCAAGTAAAAAAAAAGGCCTTCTCTCTTCACACTGCAGGTTATTCAAAAACAAGCCTACGACAGAAGATGAGGACGCCTCTCAGGCAGGGGTTAACAAGGCCAGTAAAGGAGGAATCATGTATGGAGAGTACCTGCAGGTAGAAAACATCACTTAAAACATGCATCAGTCTTGTTTGTTTTTTTGTTGTTGTTTTTTTTTCAAATTAAAGTACAGGAATTTTGATTTGCTTTCAAATTTGTGGGAATTGCTTCATTTCTATCTCTTAGCTTGACAAAATAGTGACAGCCCAGGTGTTGCAGAGTGAAGTAAAGGGGAATAAGATCCACGATGAGCACCTCTTCATCGTCACTCATCAAGGTAAAACTATTTTAGTTACGCTACATGCTGAAAACGAATGTTTTTGTCATAAATTTAAAGCAAATTTTGAGTACTTTTTTTAATTTAACATGTATAAGGCTGGAGTAACTTGTTAAAATAGGCCTTTTTTTACAATGTAATTAATCCTGAATTAATTGTTTGCCTTGTAATATTGTACTAAAAGTAAAACTATTTGTGTATTATTTCAGTCTATGAACTTTGGTTCAAACAGATTTTGTTTGAACTCGACTCAGTGAGAGAGATCTTCATCAGTGGACACGTAAGTCTCATATCTGGCAGAATCTTATAATGGTTTTATGATTATGTTCTTTTTTGGGCTGTTGATAAGCTTTTTGTACCACAACCAAATTCAGATCTTTTAGATGTGAACTGTTATATCAGATCACAAAGTATAAAAAAAAATAAACAGTACAAAATCTTCATGGAGGAGAACAGTATAATACTCAGATCTCATAGTAGCAAGTAAAAAGTAATCTACAAAGTAGTCTTATTGCATAGGAATCACTTCTCAAATTGGCTGATGTCCTAAATCTGGAATAACTACACATTCAGTTGATGTAATAATAATGCTAAAACTCTGCTCATTTCAGTATTTTGTGTTTTCCTGTGTTGCAAAATGTAGTTAAAGCTTTACTAAGATCAGTAATTATATGCTTAAATATTTTTACTATTTCTCCAGGTCAGAGACGAACGCAATATGCTCAAAGTCAACACTCGCATCCACAGGATCACAACGATCTTCAGACTGTTGGTCGACCAGTTTTCAGTTTTGGAAACAATGACAGCCTTGGACTTTTATGACTTCAGGTAACATCATAAATCAATTCACGTTCCCTTTAGTTTAGCACAAAACAGTCTACAAGATGCACTGCTCTGTCATAACGCAGTCTGTGTTGTGTACACGTCATATGCTTACTGTTCTGTGTTTGCCTGTAGGGATTATCTGGCCCCAGCCTCTGGATTCCAGAGTCTCCAGTTTCGGATCCTGGAGAACAAAATCGGGGTCCTAGACAACCTGAGGGTTCCATACAACAAACAGCATTACAAGGACAATTTCAAGGGTCACGACGGTGAGATGCTGCTTGCCACTGAACGCGAGCCAACACTCTTAAAACTAGTTGAGGTACGTCTTATAGCCCCCCAAACACCTGCACCTGGCCAGTGATTTTAAAATTTAATCCGAATCAATTAAAGTCATTTTTATTCTACTGTATTTTTTCAACATTCTTTTCGCTGCATCTTGCTCTGTATAAGCCCGTCTGTGACTGAACAGGGTATAAATGTGATTAAAACCTCAGGCTGTTCTTCTCAGGAATGGCTGGAGAGAACTCCTGGCTTGGAGGTGGATGGATTCAATTTCTGGGAAAGGCTGGGAATCAATATATTTGATGGGCTGAATCGGGAGAAGGAGAAAATTGAGGTAAGAGATGACTTCAGCTGTCAGAGCAAACTTTCTTTGCTCCCGCTGGAGTGCGCAGATGATTGACAGACACTGTATTTTTATTTGTGTGTGGGGGTTTATTTGTCTTGTTTTTTTGTTTTGTTTTTTCCCTAAAAGAAAATCGAGGACTCTGAGGAGAAGGAGGAACTGATGGCTGAGCTGGTCAAACAGAGAGAGCTGTTCACTTCTCTGTTTGACGAAAGGCGTCATGAGCATCTCCTTAGCAAAGGTGAGAGCTTCTAGAAAAAACTGACAAATTAATCAAGCATCATTATCCAGTTTGTTCGGGCCTCACATAAAATCTAAATTCGGCTCAAGTCTTTGCTTTGTATTACTTTATGAATTTTAGCATATTAAAAGGACATGAATAAAGGTGGTGAATTTAACTTTAAACTAGTATACTTTCAATTTTTGCTCTTCAGGTGACAGGCGGCTCTCTTTCAAGGCTCTCCAAGGAGCCCTGATGATCTACTTCTACAGGTTTGTGGTTTCTACCTTGAGTTGTCCTGTGAAACTATGCTGGCACAGTGTGCCTCTAGGTTATGTTTGCTACAGATTCATATAGTTTAACAGTTTTACACATGAGAGCTGCACAGTATAAACACACACACACTTCTACTGTTGAGCCAGCTGGGGTTTTAAAATCGTACTTGAGCAGCTCAGTGTCCTTGTATATCTTCAAATACTAAACTCTTTTTTTTTTATAACCCTTTTAGGGAAGAGCCGAGGTTCCAGGTGCCTTTCCAGCTGCTCACATTCCTCATGGACATTGACACTCTCATGTCAAAATGGAGATGTAAGTATTGAATCACCCCTGCCGGTTGCAGCACATGACAGAAAAATCAAGAGGGGAAAAAAAAAATACATTTCTACCAGAAACCACTGATTTCAAATGTTGCCCAAGGGCTGAGCTGGACTAACGGGAATTTACAGTTTCACTTAGTTCAGGACCTCAGAGGCAGAAAAATATAATATCCTCTACATTATTCCTGAATATGAATTAATTTTTTTCGTCATTTATATCTCACTTATTTCTGAACAGCTCAAATACACAGAGCCAAAATGTGTTCATATTACCGAGGTCGTTTCTTTTTCTTCAGATAATCATGTATGCATGGTGCATCGCATGATTGGCAACAAAGCCGGAACAGGGGGCTCATCTGGCTACCAGTACTTGAGATCTACTGTCAGGTATTGTATGCAATGAACTCTAATCAAATAATTAAAAACGTAATACTGCGAGCACTTCAGAGTTAATTTGGGTAAGCACAGGACACTGCTACTCTGTGCTTCTCTAAATTAACCTGTCATATGCTCACTTCTTCCTGACATTCACAAACTATACTTTAATTTCAAAGGACAAACAGTTCTTCATTCGCTATCCATTTTAATTTTAGCATCCGTTTAACAATTAACAAATCATTTTCTTTACCTTCAGCGACCGCTACAAAGTGTTTGTGGATCTGTTCAACTTGGCAACATACCTCGTGCCTCGCCACTGGGTGCCCAAGCTAAATCCCAACGTTCACACGTTCATCTATACGGCTGAATGCTGCGACAGCTCCTACTGCAGCAGCGAAGACTCAGACTAAGGGGCAACTCAGTCCTCTATTCTGGCATCCTTTCTTTCAATAACTTACCATGCAACGGAAGATCCCTCGCCGAGCTTTAAACCTTCAGCGACAGGTGTGTCAGTGGATAGCTGGGCATCAAAAGATCTCTCTAAAAGCATGAAATATGTCCTTTAATTATGTCTCAAAGAACAGGTCGGCAAATGATGAGGCTGCACAAAGTTGTGACGCAGTGTGACTTAATAAACCTAACGGCTAAATTAGACTATTTTACTCTAATCTGATGTCCACTGGTCACAAACTAAAGCAGATGGCTCCTTAATAAGACTTGGATGTTTTTTTTTATATTATGCAAAGGCACTGACCAGAGGGCAGATCAGTGAGAGCACTGATCAAATGGTGGTGATGCTGAAATTTTTTTTTTATACAAAAAACAATATCTTTCATGTCAGCAAGGGGAAGGTGTCAGAGTGGGAACCATCTAAGATTACTGGGAGGTGTTTTAGATGTGAGGAGTACATAAAATGACAAACCGCTGTGTGAACAATCAATGTCAACATCTAAAATAGAACAACCCTACGAGGCAAACTACATTGTAGTCATAATATTTGTACATAATGTGAATAATGTAGTTATGTAGTAATGTTTGTATAATATGCTGTAAAATTAATTTTATTTATTACACAGTAATTAATGTGATTTCTGCATAGATACATATAGTAGGCATCTATCTTAAATGTATATATAACAAGGTACTTTTTTTGTACAGTGCATATATTCTTATCATTACAGTCTTGCTGTGTTGTGTGTGTTGATTGCTCAAGTAGGATCTGACATTCATCAGCATATAAAGTGATTTATTTTGTTTAAGTGATGAAACATTGTGACATTTCAATAAAAAAATATTTAAAGTGACACTTTAGGGCAAACAGATGATTTCAAGTTTGGCAACGGTGAACAGACACACAGTCACTCACACAAATACAATGACAGGGAAAAAAACACACAAATCCTTGTCAAAGAAAAGCTGCAGTGACAGAATCTGCAATACCTGGGAAGAGAAAAAAAAAAAAGAGGAAGTTTTATTCATCCTTGAGGTGACAGTGGGTACAGCCACATAGAGACACCAAACTACAAGGAGATATGAACAGGAAGTCACAAGGGACAACAATCATACTTACCACAAACGTTGGCACCAATTTTGATATAAACATAACCCTCGTTCCCCCATGTGGTTCCCCAGGAGTTCTGTACAATCCAGTATGGAATACTGCCTAAAACAGAGAACATGCATTTCAAGGTTTCAGGATGAAGGAGCACCAGGGTTGTGTGTGTGTGTGTGTGTGTGTGTGTGTGTGTGTGTGTGTGTGTGTGTGTGTGTGTGTGTGTTTGTGTCTGTGCACACGCATGCAGCTACAACCACTTAAGTCTTTTACATAATCCTTGTGTAATACTCAAAAAAAACTCAATAATTAATGTTAAGAACAATAAAATAATGTGTGTGAACTATGTCAGAAAAAAATAAACAGTGACGTAGTTGTGATAACATCCTGACAATATAACTGCTGTTAAAAATAAAACCTTTTATTCCCAAATTCAACCTTTAAAAAACAGCTTCTCAAACTATATCAATAATAATCTTAATGGGTTGTAATGGGTTGAAAAACCCCAGCTTTCACTCTCATGCCGGCGTAGTGACATTTCATACCAGCAGTGTTGTATCCAACAATCAGGACAGCGTGGTTGGCGCAATGGCTGGAGCAGTGGTGCTGGATGATACCACCCTGGTAATCCTGCCAGCTGATAGCATCCACGATGGCAGTCAAGGGACCATGCTCAAACAGCTGACCCATCATGGCCTCCTCTTGACCACTGATAAGAAAACCTGAAAATGTTTATCTTGGGGCAGCAAGACTAGCCTTGTGATTAAACTGTTTTCTGTGGTATTATTATGACAACTGTACCATTAAGTCACAGGGTTATGAAATGTATTAGGATACACACAGTACGGAGGTTACACTTTTCACCCCACTCACCTCCTTATCGGACTAATGCAATCAGTAAAGTCATTTCTGGTCAATTATTGCACCTTTCATCATTCCCTCTGCTGCACATATACAGTAGGACTCTGCAGCCTCATCTTGTCCTTTCACCAGATGCACACGGGATAGCTGTGATGCCAGGCTCATGACATATTGTCCATGGAGTGTGGAGTCTGTGCCAAAACTTAACAACAGTACATTGAATAAAGCCATTGTTCATCCCGTGCATGCTGAGGTGGGGCCTTGTTTTGCTGAAACTTTACGATATTGTTTTTTTTTTTTATGCTGTGCTGCAGTAAAGATATGGCTTATGGGCCCATTAAGCACAAGGTTGTCATCCCCATGGACCATGCATGAGAAGTGCAGAAGTGGCCATTGTCAGCAGCTTGATGTGCCCAATGATCAAGCACTCTGACTGAAGGCTACATGTTTACACTGGATAAGGGGATGTTTTTTTTTATAGTAATATAAAACTGACATTTTCCAAGTTTGAACTAGAAACTTTGAATCCAAGGACACAGATGCCCCCATAACCGGAAAAACTCAATTTGTGGTGATGTGAATGGACCATACATATGTAAATCAGGGGTATACTATAGTTCAAATGAAATAAAGACCCTTAGCCTAGCTACGTGTTGACAGATCAAACATTGCCTGTCATTGCGCAGGGCCAATCCCCTTTGCCTCTCCTCTGTCCTTTGGGAAAACAACATTATTATTCTGTGTGATTCATTGGTCATAGTTTAAAATGTGACTTTTACCTGAAGTCATGTGCAGTAAAATTATTCAAAGTAACACCGCCATGTGACTGAGGGAAAAAATGGCAGATCCCTGTCTTGGCCTTGTAGGGATACTCCGCCTGAGGCACCAGCTTCACTCTGGTCTAAAAAGAAAATCTCAATGAGGGTTTTATCTGAAAATAAAGGATCCATTCATCTTCTTTATGAAATGTTTGACTATAGACAACAATCATACTTTTCTACTATACACTACTTATTTCTAATTAAAATACATGCCAGTATTGCCTCATTTAAAAAAAGGCAAGAATTTAAGACGTCATGCATGTAATGAATCACACCATAAGTCTCCTCTTTCATTAAGTCAGAAGAGCAAAGAAATATTTACAATGTTTGTTAAGTACAAGAGGCTACTGTAGGGTTTATTCTACCTTTGTAATACTATAAACCATTTTGGAAGCTTCTAGTAAAACCCAATAATTATTTTTAAAAATATTAACACACTTGCTTTAACCAAGTCAGAGCCTGGACTGGAGAGCCTCCGTTGCAGCCTTTATTTTGGAAAGAACAGTCCAGAACCTGCTGCACACTGAGTTGCACCAGCTGCGAGCCATCGATGGCATGAACGGACTGTATGGCACCGACCACACTAAATGCCCAACAGCTGCCACACTGCAAAGGTGAAATTAGCAATCGTGAAATTAGCAATCATGAAAAACAAAACTACAAAAATAAGAGATTGGGAGAAAAAATTCACATTCATATCTAGAGATACCCAGAAGGAAAAAAAAAAGAAAAAGTTTTGCTTATTTATAAAGAACACTGAGAAGAATAAAAGCTTTATATCTGTTGAATGATGCCTTCTGCCATTTCTGATATCTAAATCATTGATGTAATTCATTAGATACAAGTTCAAGTTGAATGGTGGGCACCGCATTCACTATGATCGACTAATTATTGGATGGTAATTGCCATTTTGGAATCAAAGGATCTTTTTTTTTAAATGTTTGTGCCCAAGGACACAGACTTAAAAAACTCCATTTGTGCTTACTTTAAAAAAAAGTACTTACAGTACTTTAAAAACTCCATTTGTGCTGATGTGAATAGACCATACTCCATCATGGATGAATGAGAGCAAATGAATGGCATGAAAATCATCCATGTTCAAATGTGGCTAAAAACTGCCACATTTTACAAGGGCATAAAAAAAACTAAAATAGTTCAGGAACCGGCAGTGAGTGAGGATTTTGCTCAGGTTTCATGAAGTGAAATGATTTGACCATTCAGACTGAACTGTGACAAATTGCTCTCTGCTGCCATCTACTGACTGAAACACCTCAGGTATTTTTTTTTCTCAATTCAAGCTTTCCAAAAACACAACATGACGAAACACAACACAACATATCGTGATAAATTATTGATTACTTTGAGCCTGAAGACAAAAATCAAACCAAACCCAACAAAAATCTTAAAAAGAATTTTCTCTTTCAGTTACTGCATTAGGCATTAAGGCTCAGGATCATTTGTAATAATTTGATATCTTGCACTTCATATCTGATATAGATTACACTGCTTTCCTGAGACAGGCCATTTTGAGAGACCAAGTATTTCATTATGTAAGAGTGTTGTTTTTTTTCTTCTTTCAGCGTCACATCTGCACAGGCAGTCTCTTTTTCCTGACTGCGTCGGTACGCTTGCTCAGCATAAGTTCCTACTAATTTAATAAGAACCTGAGTGCTCTGTGTAAAAAAATCCAATATCTTGTTGCTCACTACGGTTCCACATCTTAAAATCAATACAGAAACCAAAATCAGTCATTATTGCTTGGACGGGAGATAAGTACAGAAAATATTACCAAACATCTGCTCTCTCTTTTGAAGCGATGAAATGTGTTTGTGTCATAAAAGTGGGATCAAGAGAAGAGAAAACTGGATCAAGAAGAATTTATGAGATGTGTGAGTGGCTGGAGATTGTATGTATCTTTGTGCATGGTGCTGCATTTTATTTTCTGCTCTATCCATCCATCTATGTGTTGTGGACGCAGAGCAAGAGATAACGAAATCTGGGTAGAAAAACTGCAACATAGCAGATTGGTAGGTGAGTGTTTTATTGTACAGACTCTCCCTGGAGTGGTAAGCCGTACCTGAACTCTATAGAGTGAAATACATTTTATAGTGTTGGCTTTAGCCTGTATGGGCTATGTCTCCTGCAAGACAGCAGCTTTACAGTGAAAATATCATCCCCAACGGCAAATTGACTAACTAAAGACATGAGGGACAAAAGGAGCAGACAGTGAAGCTTCAGAGAGGACAAGCAACAGCTCCATCTCACTAACCATCCCCCGTCTGTGGTCCCCAGACTCTTCCCTCTCAGCAAAAGGCACATGTAATAGATTGGTTTATCATTTTTCCATCTGCTTTTCCACGACTGTTATCAAAGGCCCCCTTCACTCAGAAATGGGATTTGTTTACCGGTGCTTCCCTTGGATGTTTTACCTTCGCTGTGCAGAAGGATGTACTGTATTTGTGGAGATCTACTCGATTGGGCTGTTTTCAAATTTATCTGCTCAAAGGGGAAAGAGTCCCTGGGTTCACCTTGTATCTGATTGCGATGTTGCACATCCAATCATGATTTCGTTATATCACAACAAGTTACCAATCACACTGTGCAACGTGAGTGGACTTTTTTTTTTTTAGTGAAGAGGGACACATTATGTATCTAGTCATCAAACTTCTCGAATGAACAATATTTGAATATTCATTTATTCTGGATTTTTCTAATGAGAGGACGGAGTAGGTGTTTTTCTGGAGGCGCACTGCACCCTCTTACTTTCAAGCATGCATATTTAGCCTTGAATGCCATATATTATGCATACATGGTCTTTTTTCTGTTAAAAGAAAACAACAAAAAAACAACATTGGTTCAAGGTGGCATCTTTGTTTACATGCCACATGTTCTTGTGAGATGTCATTAAGTTTATGTCAAGGATCAGCTGACTTAGAACGAGATTCTTGCATTTTTGTGACCTTTCACCCGCAACACAAAGCCGAAGAAAGCCAAGGACGGTCTGGGGCAGAACATTACGTTTCTCTACCATCACAGAGCAGATGGATATTGAATTGAAAGTGAGATCAGGACCATCGAAGGATTGATGGAGCAGGAGTACAAGAAGAAAAAATAATTTCTCCCTCTGGTAGCCTCAGAATGCTTTTTAAAAAAAAATAATTTACTATGAAAAACATAGAAATTAATATTTTTGAATGTCACCCTATTGTGTCTGTTCCTACAGTAGATTCTTACCCATACAGGATATTTACCTTCTATCTCTGTAAAACTTACTGCTTGCTGGTTCTGAACTGGTGCCACCACTGCTTGGTCCCTCCAGTCAAATTTGGCAGGGAGCCCCTCTGACTTCAGTTCGGTGAAGAGAGGTGCTCTGTCAGCGCTTGCTTGCAGGTACAGATCTTTGGATAACAGAGATGGTTTTGACAAATTCAGAACAGATTCAAGTCATCCGAGGTTAAGATGTTCAATACAATGAAAACAAACCACTGGCGAAGTACAGGACACCTAAAAACTTACAATATGCAACAAAACGTTGGTATACCTCTGAATTCCTTCTGTGAGAGGTCAGAGAACTGGTTGATGCCATACCTGGCAGACTGTGGTGCTGAGGAAAAGGAATTCAGGTATGCATGCCGATTTGTAGCATTCTGCAAAAAAAAACACACACATGGCAAAGAAAATTTTGACAAATGAATTGTCCACAGGTGACAGTAAATGCATAATGGGAAATATTAATGCCAAAGTAGGACAAGCATAGAAGAGGAATAAAGGCAGTGAAGAGAAAATTACCTTACAGTCACAGTATTATTACATTAAGGTATAATTTTACTTAGTGTTGTATTTGTATTCACATTTTTTTATCAAGCGTAACTACACTATTTACATGAGTGGGCGTCTTACGCGGTGGCGTCCGCAGATAATTGCATAGATGTGCGCGTAAAAAGTTCAACAATTGACCGTCAACAGGTTTTGCAGCTCAATATCTCCATGTCTCTTATCTCGTACCTGAAAACAGAGACGACGACGTTTGAATTCGTCGCTGTTGGCTTCATAGGTGCGGTAAAACAGCTCTCTGAACGACTCGAAATCAACTGCAGAGCCATTTAACTTATCCTGGGTCACATTTTGGCAACACAATGGAGAAACGAGTGCAGAAACAGTCGTTAGAGCAAATAAATACGAATGGTCGAGCCTCATTACACAAGAAATTGTCGCTTAAAATTAAATAATTCGAAAGTGGACTTGGGGCAAGTGTTGTTGAGCCAAGGTGAGGAAATTGTCTACTGCGCATGCGCTGCGATCAAGAGGCGTTTCCTTGGAAAGTGAAAGTAAAAATCATTCACGAGTGTTTTTTTGAAGAAGTCGTATAGTAGTATTTTCAGTGGTTTTAAAATATGAATACATAAATAAATTAAACATACTTTAAAAATATCCATACTAAAAATGTTCAAATTAAAAATTATTATGAAAGATTCATAGGAGACTAAAATGAATTCCAAAACCTGCCGACAATATTATGCCGAAAGTCGGTCGACATAGGAATTTGTGTCTGAGAACCACATTTTTTACCAACTTTCATAAACATTACATGAATTGTATGAATATAAATTCTAATTGTAATTTTACTTTTTTAAATACAGGGAAACTTTTAAAAATATTTCTTAATCTCATTTAATCCATAAATACTATCATGACTGCAAATTTATAAAAAAAAAAAAAAAAACTAACTAACTAACTAAATAAATGACTGGACAACACTCAGAGATCAAAAACCTCCACCAAGGCATCTCAGTTTTGATTACCACCAAAACCTAATGGAATGATCCTTGGGCAATGCCCTACCTCTTCAGAAAAATTCCATCAAAATCCATTCCTAACTCTTAGAGAAATCCTGTTAACAGACAGACAAACATCAGCAAAAACATAATCTCCTTGGTGGAAGTAAATATGTTTCAATCACACGAAAATATTTTTTTAATCTCAGAATGAAATAGGTATTATAATGCATTCACATGTCACATTTGAGACTGGAACATGTACCACAGTATATAAAATCTACCACTGTATATCAATTTATATAACTTCTGAAAACACACCCACACACATACTAAAATAGTTGCTCTAAGGCACAGTAGCAGCTGCAGAGCATTTTTTCCAGGCTGTGCTTTGTCAGGATCAGCCAACCAGTCAGTACACTGGGAGAAAAGTAGGCTACTCTTGTGCTTTTTGGAGTGGCATCTGATACTCCCTTCATCATAACCATAGTCCTTCTGTAACGTGCCGGAGGAAATGTCAGACCCAACAGGGCAACTCACCAACAAGCCCTTTGCGGCCCAGTTGTCCAATGTTTACTTCAGCATCTTGGCACTGTTCTGCTTTAAGCTCTTTGTTAAGATTTCCCTCAACTTGCTGGCATACTTCTACATTGTCCGTGGGAACCGTAAAGAGGCAGCCAGGATATCAGCAGAGTTCTATGACTATGGTCAACAACACAGTAAGTAACTCTGACAAAAACATAAAACACCTTAAAGAGTTGTTTTATTTATTTAAGGTGGCGTCTTTATTCCACACCCTGCATCATTTAAAACATAAATATCTATGTGATTAAGGTAAATTTAATATGCAGTCACAATAAAACTGTTTATACCCCTGTGCAACACCTCAGGTGTATAAGGTCATGGGTAGAAAATGCTAATATTCTTTATGCTAGAATCGTGTTTACATATTCCTCACTGACAGACAACCACACACATACTCACAATTTCCATGTTTACAAATGAGCTATAAATACTGCATTGATAATCCAAAGAATATTTCCATTGACTGTATTCACCTCAATATGTACTGTAGATATAAATGATGCTACTATTCTTTCATTAGCTTAATAGCTCATTTTGAATCCTGAACCGTACATTCAATATTAAATGAAGACACTGCACTGGCAGCTCTTTTTCTTGAACATATTAATAGAACACAGTCATGATACCTCCTCCCCACCCCTCCCCCTGTACCTCACCCCCATCATGCCCTAGTTTCCATTCCCAGCTATGCAGTGTGCACCCTCTCATGCTCAGACAGCAACCAAAACAACACAGGCTCATTCTGGGGGAAGAGAGACACGGCAACAAAATAATCTGCATCTATCTTTCAAGCGGATGTTATATTTAAAGTGGACCCACTCCATGGAATACTAATTAGCCAAGCTTACGGTATTAGTCACAGTCTCGTAGATATGGTCTTACTTGTTCTAAGAAATCTGTTTGATGTCTGCAGCTGGGTCTTTTATATCTGTATTTCAAATTCAAGAAAAAAAAGCTGCATGAATAAATGAGCATGAATCTCATTAAAAACATTAGATCAATTATTATCTACAAATTCTGATCAAAATGGAGAAAGGTGAGAATGATGATGACAACGTGTGGAATGCTTCGGCTGTTATTCTGGATATTGACTCAGGTGTGCTAAATGAGATTTTTTTCTTTTTTTGTCAAAATTACATCCAACAGCCAAATCAAATCTCTTCAGTACATATTAATTCGTCTTTTGAATAGAGTGTGAATGTACTGAGTTTACTGCGTGAGGACTTTTCAAGCATTGTCATGCATATAATATGCTGACCATGCATTAATTGCGGAAATACGACTTTGATAAGTAAATCAATTTATAAATGTATAGTTGGGATTAAATTAAGCAGCTGTAATTAGAGGATAAATTAATTATAAAATCCTAAAACTTGATGAATAAACAATTTTAAAAAATAACATTGGTTTAAACAAACAAAATAATCTTATGATGATGAAATCAAACTTGTTTTCAAAGGTAAGTTATTGCTCAGTTTATATTTATATATATATAGATATATACACACACACATAAGATATAATAATTGTACATGAAATGTACTGGATTTACAAGGATTTGAAGCTTTGGTGTTGCAATTATTGCAAATTGCTGTGGAAAAGAGCAAACACTGAATTCTTATTCTCGCTGCAGGATCCTGGGCAGACCGCTCACCCCTCCATGATGCTGCGAGTCAGGGTCGCCTTCTGGCTCTGAGGACTCTCATTTTACAGGTGAAGAGAACACAATCCCCTGGGAGAGTCATGTGTATCCCCTCATCTGTACACATAAGGCTGTGTTTACTGTCCCTCGGGCAATTTTTATCAGTGCCTCTGTAGACTTCTGGTTCTGATGTTGAAGAAAAAAAAGGTTTTGGATGAAAGTGAGGAATCAATAGGATTATCTGGGATAACCGGTAATTATCTAATTTGTCCATCTGTACCTCCTTTAGTTCTCAAAACTAACATTTGGCATTTGAACGGTCAGGTCAAGACTTCAATCATTTTTGAGAATACGTCTCTCTTTTGGGAATAATATTCTACAGCCACACCAACATGACATTATGTGATCAGACTAATAATGAAAGACTATTATTTAGTGGGTGTATCCCATCGACGATAAAGTTCTAGAGGATGGTTGCCTATAATTCTGCTGTTGCAAAGGTTGTAAGTTACAATAGATAAGATGGTAGGCTAAATGTCTGCAACGAGAAATGAAACACTCCACATTAGGCTATTAACAATAAATCTTGTCAGGTGAAAAGCTGACGTGTTTGTGTCCTTGCTGCCATAGAGCACAGAACAACCACAAAACACAGCATCTGAGTGGGGCTGACAGAATTTATGATCAATACTAATACTAAATACATATTAATAATTAATAGGAGAATTGCCTCTCCCTCTTGTATTTTCAGCTGCTCACAGATTGATGAGGATACCAATTCAAATATGAAGGCAACAATCCCTCGTTCTTAACATGAACAAGCTCATGACAAAGCAGTGAAGTCATTGCAGTATTTTACATGGTGATTTATGAGCTCATTTCCAGACCTCTGTTAATTCTATGTGTTAATTAGCAAATAACAAATGTGACCGTACTGTAGTTTGTCAAATATAAACAACTGTAACTGAGAAGTATGGGACTGATAAGCTTTATTGATGATCTTGCAATTCCTAGGTTTCACCATTAGAGGTGGACAAAGGTCACACATTGGTAAAATCCTTAAACCAATCCTGAGAACTTATTTCCCAACATATTTAATGTCTGTGGCTGTTTGCAGGGTCACAGTGTGAATGTTTTGACCATAGACCATGTGACACCCCTTCATGAAGCCTGTGTTGGAGACCATGTGGCTTGTGCCAGAGCTCTCATTGATGCAGGAGCAAATGTAAGTCATGCATTAGCCTTTAATGTTGCTATGCCGCACTGGTCAAATGTCATTTCACCAGCACAGGAAATCTGGGTTGTGGTAACAAATGAGCAATGCACTGCTCTCCTTATATAGTCACTGTAGAGCTATTAATTTGTTCCCCATTCAACTGTTCCCCCAGGCTGTTCCTATTTGTCAACTTGCATTGTTATACAAGGCCTAAAAATAACAATTTAAAAAATGTGGTTACAGGTGAACGCTTCTACAATTGATGGAGTCACTCCTCTGTTCAACGCCTGCACAGTAGGCAGTGTGGCATGCACTGAAATTCTTTTGGAAAATGGTGCAAATCCCCAGAGCCTTATTTACCATCCTTCACCGATGCATGAAGCTACAAGCAAAGGTATATTATGACATATAGTCTGATAAAATGCATCAATATATCAGGCAGTTTTCTGTTGTTTTAAGGATATTGTAAATCAAAACTAAGAAAATTAAATTCAGGTTCGGGGCAATTCACTAATGTAACTAATAATACCAGTTTTATCTGTTTTCTGCTGACACTCAGTATCTTGACATTACAACATTACTACTCTATATCTGTTATTTAAAATAAGATGAACTTATACATCATTCAACATAATTACAGCATACACAAGCTGTAAGATCGTGTCCTTTGCTGTGCTATAAAGCCCTTTCCTGCCAAACACGCACCGTAAAAAAAACAACTTTAAAAATAAATGCTAACATGACCCAAGCAGACAGCTTGGAAAAATGTCTCTCATTGTCACTTACTGATTACTATCTTCATGCTCCATTACTTCCAGGTCATTACGGTTGTGTGGAGGCTCTGGTGACTTGGGGGGCAGATGTGGACATGGACATTCCTCACCTGGGCACAGCGCTCTACACAGCCTGCGTCTGTCAGGAGCTGGAGTGTGCCAGGAAACTCCTGAGGGAAGGTCGGCTGGTAGCAGTGGATCTTTACACCTTCGTACAGACAGGCACACGTCCTATATGAACAGATGCACACGCATACACGAGCACGTTTATACACAGACACGGAAATCAATGCACGATCACCATCACTATCTGAATGCATGGTGGGTTTTAGAAACATCTGAAAGGCTCTGAAACAAAAACTCAAAAACAATCAGGAGTAAAATTATTTGATTTGCTCAGATCTTTAACAACATTAGTTTGACTTTACATGGTGTATCTTTCAGTATTCCAGATGAAGTAATTAGAGATGACATGACAGGCATAGCAGCAATAAAACATCTGTAGCGCTTGCCAATTATATAAATCATCTATGCAGTTTTTTTCAGAAATGCTAAGAAAAGTATAATTTGAGGATGGAGCAGCGCAGCAGTCACATGTAGCCCACAGATGGCTGATCATATTTTTTAAAGCTATTTAAAGCTCACATTGCACATTGCCCTCTTGATTGAAAGTTTTTTTTAAAAATCACATAATTTCTCTTAGGGCTGTTAAAAGACATTTCTTGGAAATGCAGAAAATTGGTAGGTAGACAAGGGCAGCTGAGGTGAGCCAAGTACTTAAAATGTACGCTGAATACGAAAATGTAACTCCTGGAGAGCAATGAACAAGATGTATTGGTTATCTTAACAGAGAGAGTGTCTGACATTGAAGTTTTTCCAACCGGACAGTGTCTTGAATTTTTCGTCCTATATCCTATATGCAGGAGCAAATGTGCAGAAAGGCAAATCTCTGGATTCACCCTTACACGCTGCTGCAGGAAAGGACTGCACGGCTGTAGTGAAGCTGCTGCTGGACTTTGGTGCAGATATTAATGCCAGGAACACAGAGTTTCAGAGGCCAGTAGACGTAGCTCCACCCAGCAGTCTAACTGAGGGCTTCCTACTGTTCTATGAAGGTACAAGGACAATCTAAACTTGTATTTGCATGCACCTACAGATATAAACAATGTCTTTTATCCATGCATGTAGGATGACCGTTCCAAAAATGCTATCCTGCCTAATGGACTTTTGTGGAAATAGTTTCCTGGAACCAGTGTACATAATGTTCATTGTCGTCTTTTCACAGCGACACCACGACTGCTGAGCCAGCTGTGTCGTCAGTGCATAAGGACCTGTGTCGGTCGCGACAGACTCCACCTTCTATCCCAGCTTCCCCTGCCCTACAGGCTCAGGAACTTCCTGCAGTACCAATGACAGGAAGGCAAATCAAACTATCTGCCTAAATGGGACTTGACACAAAGACCACATTGAATGCATTAACTCATCCTACCTTTAATTTAGGTTTAGTCTTCCCTGTACAAATTGTGGTTTAGATATATTATTCATAAAACATTATATGCATTTCAGGTTTGCTGTATTTAAAAGATGCCTTAATAGTTGCAATAACTACAAGAGAGTGGTGCACTTTGAAATCTTTACATAGGATTAAAATGTTATTCATGCAGTATTTATAGTTTTTCATTTGTTATATGTAATGCAGTGCATACTACTAGATGATTAAACTGTTTTGAAAACTGGGGCATTCCAAAATATGTTGTCTTTACACACATCCAGGCGGTGCTGGAAATTAATGATAGTTGCCTTCGATATGCAGTAGGAGAGTTCTTTTAAAAATACATGGGAAATGTACGCTTGGATTACTAAGTGCTGACAAATGGCAAAGGCTGGCCTCCTTGAAAATGGAAAATATGAGTTAGTGGAGCAGCAAGCGTTAGTTTCAAATGCTGGGACAATACCTAATACCAGAATTAAATAAAGCTCCTTGTGAAGAAAATACCTGAATAATGTAACCATGAAATAGCATTTCATGGAATTGGGCTGAGTTTTAAACTCTTACATGTCTGTATTGAAGAAGAAAAAAGTCTCTATTTAATAACGTAGGACGGTAAAATGAATTTACTGGAATTCCTTGTAAAAATCTGTATGAATGTAACGTCCTCTGGGGGCAGTAAGGCGTCATGGTACCATGGTACCATGGAAACGTAAACAAAAGGTCCAGTTCATTAAATCAGATTTTAACCTGCTTTGTTTTTTTGTTTTTTTTTGGGGGGGGGGGGTTAATATGATTTGTCGGATTTACCTGTTATATCGTTAACTATTAAACCGTTTTATTGTAGATTACAGAGCAGCATGTCTCATGAACGGCCTCCCAGAAGGACAGGGCTGCCAAGAGACGTCGTGAAATGGCTTCAAACCCTCGATTTGTCATTTCACCCGAAGAATGTACGCAGGTAGGTTAAAGAAGATAAGATCATTTACAGTACACGCTTCCTACTGTAGTTTTAAACCTGGAGAAAAGCAAGTTAATAACGTTAACTAGTGCAGCATATGCCCACAGATATTAAACTCTCCTCGTCGGTTATATATATATATATATATGGCTAACGCTAGCTATTTATTGTGTGCAGAGTTTAACCTAGAAAGTATTCTAATAGTTGTCTAACCTTTTCGGCAATTTCCGTCACCATTCGGGTCCCTGAAAGAAGACATGGTCGCGCTCCGGAGTGTGCGCAATACGTGCCCGTGCTTTTCATTTAATGTTGACGTGAGGAGGTCATGAATTGTATCATTGCACACAGAGCATATCACACACTGTAGTGATGTCACTACGGTGACGTCACTTCTGCACTCGGATCTGCCTCGTGCTACCACTTAATTCATTGACCCCTGGAAGCCCGCTCCAAGCATTTGGAATCATGTGTTTATTATCAGTAGTTTATGAGTTATCAGTAAAAAATATGATTTTCTATAATGGTGGATACAGATCAATTTTTCATATAGATGTAGCTTATTTTTCACAGATGCATGAAATCCATTTGAATGACTCTGAATTAGCTCACCCTCTCTGTTACTGTACTGTGACCCAATACATATTGCTCCCCCTCCAATATTTTAATCACCCAGATCTGGACATGATGGAATATCATGCATTTGATTGGCCTGTTATTATTTTTCATGGTATTGGTAAAAAAAAAAAGAAGAAAAAGAAAGGAAAAAGTATTTAAAGACCTTAACACACAATGTTGAAGAAACCAGAATCTGTATCCGCTTCAAAATTTAATCAGCTCTTCCTTGGCCCTAGATCCAAGCTTATATGCAAAACAAACATAGATAAATGCATAGCATCCCAACTCTTAATAATGATTAGGTAATACAAAATCTGTAGACAAAATTCAGCCAAATTTGACTCACTTTTTCCTAGAGGTGCAAATCTAGCTTGCCCTGTTTTGATTCCAGAACCTCCAAATGTCCTTACCGTGAGTCTGTTTTATATCACTACTATCAACAACCTTCATTGAACTACTTTTTGACTTGCATTTCCTCACTTCTTAACAAAGTGTGAGTCTGCCATGTAATAAATTAATAACTTCATATAACCTGGAAAAGGCCTCAATTAAATTAAAGTCTATTTAACAGGAGTGTCCAGCAGTAGGTCGCAACAAATACAGACTTACAGTGAAAGATTGTAGATAAAATATCAATAGAATAATCAAGAATCATAAATAATTAATAACATCATTAGTTTTGCTGACAAAATGGTAAATTGTTCAAACTGGATTCCACTGGTAAAATAAATATACTGTTCTCCTTACTTTTTATTTACAGAGATTTTTCCAATGGTTACCTTGTAGCAGAGATAATTTCCCGTTATCTTCCCCGAGACTTTCCCATCCATTCATTTGTCAAAGACACATCACTTTGTGGCAAACAGAGGAACTGGAGCCAAATAGAGAAGGTAAGAAGAAAAAAATGTACAAAATGACAAATGTCTCTTTGTTCAGATCAGTGAATTTAATACCCTTGACAGAAGTAGAATAATGTTACTGTCTGTGTCCAACCCAAAGGTGATATCGCCCAACCTTCAAGCACACTGTACACTGTAGTCTCATTCGGATATTTTCTTGACCTTTCCTCACCCCCTTTATATAGGCTATTTGAGGAATCTGAGACAGAAAGCTCTTTTTTTGGAGTCCGATATCTAACTACAGTTTTTCATTGTTCCAGTTTTTGCAGAAGAATAATCTGCAACTGACGAAAACTTTCATCGATGGAACCATTCACTGTAAATCGGGTGCAGCTGAGCTGTTGGTGCAGGAGGTTTATACTATTTTAACCAAGAGGAGGTAAGGGTCGGGAGCAGGGCTGTGAACTCACACAATTTTAGGAAAAATTAAAAAATTCATCAGCTATTTTTTTATCTAGGCAGACAGAAGGTTTATATCCTATCTTACCCTAAAGTTATAATAAGTAATGCTTCTATTTTGTTTCGTACTTCTTTTGTCACAATTTAATTTCATATTGACTTATCAAATAAATGTAGTGGAGTAAAAAGTAAGCAGAATATTTGGCTAAATTGTACTTCTTGTGAAAAAAGATTAGGATACTATTGGGATTGACCAATATGGGTTTTCAGAGCTGATACCAATTTATTATTGTTTATTAGTAATCAAGGATACTGATATTTGGAACTGACATTTTGAGTGAAAATGAAAATCTCATAATTCCATCACTGGTTAGTCTAAATTTTAAATCACCTTTCTCAGCATCAGAGATGCTCAGGGTCCCAAGTCTGACATCACCGACCAGGAGCTTCTGCCCGCACTGGCCCCCTCCGCTGGCTCCATCAGGAACAACCAGAGGATAACAGAGATCACGGCTGAGCCAGACATCAGCACAAACCAGACGAAGGGAGAAGCCGTCCTCCAAGGGCATTTGGAGCACCAGACTGCAGAGAGGGTTCTCCACCCTGGTGAGTCATATTGAGCTCTCTATTTCTTCCATCTTTGGTCTGAATTATGTCAGATAACATCACTACATCACACATCAATAACAAAAACCAAGTGTTTCATTATGACAACGGTGCAAGAATTGCAAACACAAGGCACATGAACTGACAGAGTGTTGGGATACTAAATTTAGAATACGAGGTTAGTATTTTGTAAGTCTCATTTGTGTAATGTGACAGAATTATTTTGTTTAGAGACAGGATGTTTTAAAGTTAAGGCTAATCTGGACCAGCTGGCAGCCAAAACATCTTGGGGCATCCAGAAGTGATGATGACACCTCTTCCTCTGGAGACAATGCATCAAGTGTTGAAGTATTGTCAAGTGTTACATTGTTGTTAATGTGTGTTTTTTTTACTACATTTTGCTCAGGGGGAGGAAGGGGGCATATAAAAAGATACATTTCACTCCTCAGGGGTATTTGTGTCTGTGTGTGTCATCTGAAGGCTGCATTAAGAGCACAGTGACAAATAGTCGTTTGTCAATATTAAATCATGATGTAAATAAAAATGACTGTATTTCATTACTTCTTCAATGTGCGCCAGACATATTTAATGCATTGATGTAAATGTAATTGCGGCTGCTCTTAATCTATTTTCCATCTCCCCCTTTACCAGAGTTATGCTCTTCCTCAACACCGAGTGGAACTGCTGTTTCCTTCAAGGAGATAAAAGTACGGCAGCCTGTCAGACGCTCCCAGGTTAAATATTAAAGTAACTGGATGGATGGGTGGGATGATCTCAACGTATTGGTGTGTGTGTGTGTGTGTGTGTGTGTGTGTGTGTGTGTGTGTGTGTGTGTGTCACTTGATGTATGGTATGTTTTTCAAAATTACTCAGAGCATAGCCCATATTATTTGAACTATTAAGCCATGCAAATATTTACCGGAGTGTAATTTATTTTGAAAGACAGCTGATGTGATTTATGGCTCAGGTAATGCTGCTGTGACTCCACCGTCATATTTGGGCTATATATATTTATACCAGTAGGTGGCAGCATTGAATTGTAAAAAGAGGAAAATAAATGAGTAAATGCAGAAATAAAGGCTGACCTTATTTCTCTTTTTTTGTTTGTGTTGTTCACTGTGCTAAGTACTCAACTGTTTTTTTTTGGTGTACCACAAATATGCATCCTCTCTCTCTCTTCGCATCATCGAGGCGACAGACAGATCTATTTTTTCTCAACTTGCATTCTAATAAGTTATGATCACATACATTCCATTTATTTCCAATCCACTGTTGCAGGCAGCCCCTTAAATAACGAAGCCTGGTTACAGATTTACTAATTGGCCTGCTGGTATGGAAGAATAAGCATGTAGTCAGATGGCAACTTTTTTCTGTCATGTTCTCATTTAATCATGAATTTTTCAAATTTTATAGCGAGTGGTTGGTATAAATGTCAGAATTTATAAGGACAGAAATTAGGGATATTGTAACTTGACTCATTGCCTTGACTTTAAAAGCTGTTGATGATCAGTGCGCTAAGATATTTGGCTGTTTTTCTGTGAATAGGTCAAGAAAATGATGATAACATGAACTGAATGTGCTGAAACATCTTCATGTGCCATCTAGAGCAAAATACAGATACAAACAATTGTAATTATAGGCCAAAATAAATCCCACACCTGTGACAATGATTGTGCAGCTGCGTCCCTGACCACACCGGGTATGAGGGACTCTAAAACAAGAGGAGAGAAATGTGTTCTTACTTGATTTCTGAGCATCTTGAAAGCCCAATGACAATGCAGGTTAAAATACTCAGTCCTCTATTTCAGCAAGAGAGCAACAACAACACAACTTAGTGCTGTAAATGACTGCAGACATTTCCATCCTGACAAACACATTTATGTTGTTTTTAATCCTTCAGACATTGTGGGCCAGTTAGAGGCAGTATTCTGCTCATTATCTGAAGCTTGCTGATTCTTTTTATGGGTGTTACAACAGCTTCTTACAGCTTTTTACAGCTCTGAAGATGATACATCCCCCAACTCCCACAAAACAATAATAATAAAAAATGTATCTGTGTCTGACTTATCCTCCATTCCTTTATTGAGAACAGTGTATATTGTTTTGGATATATGCTATGGAGAAGATGATGAGTCATGAAAAACTAAAATGTGTAGAAAAATCTAAATATTAAAAGGCACAACTTCTTGTCAAGGCTAATTTATGTGTAAAAGTTGATTGTGCTCAGTTTGCTGATGCTAGAATGGATAGTTCTCCAGACATGCTGCGGACAAGATGACCACCCTTCTTCACCTTAAGAATCATATTTCCAAAAAAATTGAAAATATCAAAAGTCACAACTTTGTATGGTTAATATATTTGCAACATTTGATGAAGTTAGTATGTACAGTTTTTGAAATATGCTTCGTATAAAAAAAATGATTACAAACAGACGGACACACTGATTGACTACATCCCTATACGTCATTTTAAGTCGGGGGAATAACTAACTGTCAGGCTGAAGTTGAAATTTATTGCATTGCTTTATACTCTTTGTGTTCCCTCAAAAGGCAAAGAAATGTACAAAAGTGGATAAACACACACAAACATACAGTTTACTGTATCAATTTACTATAGAACAACTGCAGTTTTCTTCTTGATTTGTACTGTAATCAGTCAGCATTTACAGAGTTGTCTGATGGTAGAATATTAGATTTTGTCTGCTTTTTGCATCATGGTTACCGCTGGAATTAAACTTAACATTGCATACACATCTGCAATTAAATACGTATAAACCAAATGTACAATATGCTTTTAAGTAAATAACACTATGGACTTCATCGACTCGTCCTGTTAGGCATCAAATCTAGTCCACGCTGAATTTCTGATAATCCACAATAGTAATCCCATGATATGTAGCAGATCAACACAAATCAATAAGGCTTTGCAAACAAATGATTGTATCCTGTGCTTTGTGTGATCAGTTTTGCATACTCAGGGGAGAATTATTTATTGGTCTGGTGCTAGAGCCGTTCAGAGTGATTCAGATCTCAAAGGACTGGTGGATGTTCAGTGTACGATGCAATTGAGCTGTGAAGCCGTGAAAAACAGATGACAGGATGATAAGTGTTTCTGGCTGACTGCCTGGCTTCTCACGAGCCTGGGCTTTTAACGGCCATCGGACAATGCTGTATTGATATGATCTCCACAGCCTCCATTAACCACCAATACTATAGCCACAGATGATCATGAGATTCACTGCTACTGTATGGCAGTGACACACTAGGATACGACTTTTAAACAGTACTTTAAAAGGAAATGCAGCTTTATAGAGAGCAGCATTTCAGTCAGCTGCAAAATCAAACAATTACAAAACAGCGCATGCTAAACTGCAAACTGAAGGTTGAAACCTAACCTTTTTAAAAAAAAATCAATCTATCAGCCTTTCCTTTGGAGTAGGTGTGGATATCGTGACATTTGACCAGCCTATAATATATCTCTTGGTCTCCTTGACAGCGGCCCATCTTTTTACCACGGTAGTCGATGACTGGTAAAGCCTCTTTCCCTGCTTCCCTCAGTGGAGTTGTAGACCTGACCTCCTTAATCTTTCACTGTCTTTTGATTTTCCTCAGCTTGACTAGGCGTGAACACACATCAGCACTTAAGACGACTTGCACGGTCGCCTGTTGATTTCTGCAGGCGCTGCAACAGAATTTTGATTTTCAGTGTTGAGCCTCATATTCGGCTGCGCTGAGTTTTACTAAAAATAAAGACTGAGAGCTTCTAATACGGTCAGCTGCAGGAGATACCATACAAATACAATATAAAAAAATACCGTACAATACAGAATGCCAGAGTTGTGATATGTTGTTTTTATAACGCACAATAGTTTACACTGTAAACACTAATAATGATCAGTGAGATTGGATGCTTTACATAAAAGGCACTTGCCATGGTTAAAGGATGATGTTTGTATTTAGTCTACATCCATATGCTTCGTACTGAACAAAATCTAGGGCCTGGTTGCTATGGCAACTTGCAAGCCCATACTGGAGAGCGACCAGGAGACATTAATAAGCTTACCGTGAGCTTCTTTGACTCCTTCTGTTGGTCATGAGCGCAGGCGGTGGCTGTAGGATTTCAACCTGCACATGCATACAGGCATGCATAGAAAATATATGTAAGCACACTCATACTAGATGATAAATATGCATTTGCATCATGCATAAAAGACACAAATGGCATTTGTGATGATAATTGGAGATGTCAGGCAACTGATGTTAGAAGCTGAGGATGCCTAAAATGCCCTAAGAAAGTGTTTCACCATCTGCTGATTTTTCCTATCGGCATTATGGTACCCACAGTGTGAAGGAAGCTCAAGTGGCGAAGGCAATAGGGGGAGGGGGGTCAGCACCTTGTTGGAAGCACAGACAGGAACACGACTCGCTGGGGATGAGGGTGCGGCAGGGATCGTAAGTCTTTGTAAGATAAGGATTCCCCAAGAATAAAAGCCCTCCCCCATTCCCCACAGCAAATGTCCCAACCCTTTTAACAAAGCCACGGTAAGCTACTGTGTGGTCACGTTCTCCAGGCCAAGGGTGGGGCCCTTTGTGTGTCTGTGTTAGTATGCACACAAATGTGTGGAAAATCATGTGCATGTCAGATTCTAATATTTACGTGTAATTATTCAGAAGCCACTAATGAAGTGCTTTGATAATATTTACATATTTTTAATTTAGTTGCGATGCAAGCTGCTGGCCTCTGTTGTTCTCAATTTTCAAAACCCCAGGAGACGAAGCTAATTAAGTGCACGAGTATTTTATATGTTAGCTGCAAACAACACCACATAAACATACTGTGTATTAAGATATTATTCATTAGGATGGAACACGATTCAACTTTAAATGAGATGCTTTATTTAATTTCTTCTATTTACAGATTTAAAAGTCACATGCATCACAGAGCAACAATCAGTGAATGATTCAATGTTTAGTTTAAAATAGGAATTTAGGATAGAAATGTTCGATGAAATAAACTTAAAAAAGGCACCAACAGAAAACATAATAATTCATTCATAATTAATGATATCTAGCAAGGGTAAAATTAAAACAATAAAACAAGCGATTCAGTGAGCCATACGCATCTCTGAAACCTGACATTATCAGGTTACTCAGCTTAAATACCTCTGTACAGTGAAAGTAAGTGACCATAATGCCCTTTACATGCACCACTCCCCCGTCAAGGATGAGCAAACATTAGACTCACAATAAAAAGGGTAATGGCAACACACAGTTATGTTACAGTACAAATACAACATGAAACAAAAGCCATATTACTTTATTGGGAAATGTAGTCTTTTCAGTATTCACAATGTGCATCCTTTCAATGACACAGTATATACTGTGAAGTAATTTCATTGGTCATATCTCATCAACACCCCATAATATGATGACCCACTAAATAACAGAATGAAATGTATAGCCTATATAAAGAATGATATTTATATTAAATCAGCCTTGTGTGCTGATTTGTGTGCATTTTAAGTATTTTTCAAGACAAACTTTCCAGAAATTATTTTCGGTATAATTTGTTTCATGGGAGGAGTCAATGATATTTCAATTATGAATGTGAACCGTCAAGATAATAAAATCTGATCTGAGCATAACAAACTGAATTTAAGAGTAAGGCTTGTCAAGTGAATGTAGCCCTACTGACCACAGGAGGTTAGACTGTTTGGTTAGACAATATGCTACAGAAGGCTAATTGAATTATTTACTAAGATGTTGAATAAAGCTATTTTACATCAATAAAACATTACATTTTAACATCAATAAATCATTACATTTATATTGAAACATTAGCATAATTACCATTAAAAAAGGCAGTAATCAAGATTATAGTGTGAGTCTTCTAGATGGTTTACAAATTGAGTTTGTGAGTTCCTTTAATTACGGTGGATCTAGTGTACAAGGTTAAGGCTCAAAGATAACTGTCAACATGTTTATGCATCAGTGAAGCTGCAGGTTGTCACCATCGATTATTTATTTACAATTAGGCTGGTTCTGAGGATTCAAACAATCACCCTAAAAACTTCTAATGTGCTCAATCAGAAACTGGTCTTTCCTGTATTCCAATCGTTTAAGTCAATGTGTTAAAATATTGTCAGCAGAATTCTTTACTTGCTCCCTCCTTGACTTCTCTTCAGTTCTCTGCTACAACAGAAGCTCAAATGCGCCACAGGGATCATTAAAGTTTCATCTAATCCACCTGTGAACCCATCGGTCCATACTTGAAGTTAAGATTTTATTTATATTGAACATTTTATCCCACAGCAGTTTGTCCATATAATATCTGTGGTCAGTGTAACCACCTATAGATTTAAATTCTGATTTATGCATATGACACTCTACGAGCAATATAAAGAGAGAGGGCAGGGATTAGTCGGTGTCAGATCCACGATCCAGGATGAATCAAGGAGCACCATGAATACATCACCAAGATGTCCCCCAGGATGAACTGCTAAGAGAGTGCCTCAGGCAGCAGGAGACAGAGGATGATGAGGAAGAAGAGGATGTATAGTGGATTACCAAGCCCTTCATATACGTATATAGATATCGGGAATGGCTGACAAGATATTGTACCAGTGGCTGGAAACGGCTGGTATGAAGGACAGCACAGAGGCTCTGATTATGGCAATACAGGAACAGGCCCTAAGCACCAGATCCATAGAGGCAAGGGTCTACCACAGCAAACAGGACCCAAGGTGCAGGCTCTGCAAAGAAGCCCCCTGAGTATGGATTAGAAGTCCCCAAGTCGTGATGGGAAGCACCACCGAAAGTGGTTCAGAGCCAAGATCCTGTTGGACTTCATGTTCCAGACTGACTAGCAGCTGCTAGCTAACCAACCAGACATGGTGGTGGACAAGAAGCAGAAGATGACAGTTGCGATAGATGTGGCAATCTCATCTGTCAGCAACATCAGACTGAGAAGTACCAGAGGCTGAAGGAACAGCTGGAACAGATGTGGAAGGTGAAAGCCAAATTGGTCTCAGTGGTGATAAGAGCATTAGGAGCTGTGACCCCCAACTGGAAGAGTGACTCCAGCAGATTCCAGGTATTTTTTTTTTTTACAATATGCATCCTTATATGGTGAATTTGGAGAAGTAGTAATCCACTGGCTGTCCAGAGAGTTTCATTAGACCTCTCAAAACCGTGAGAAGACCACATCATCCTTGACTTTACACGTAAAATCAGCAAATGTGGGCAACACTTATGCAGCGTCTCCCTCCAATCCAATGACACCTCCTTGGTGATGTATAATTGAATCTGTATGACTAATAAGATTAGGAGAATCCTATTTCAAAATCAGATGTCCCCCCCTCCCTCATTTAAGGAGAGGCTGAGTTAATGCAGCAGTCACTGCCATGGGGGGGGGGGGGGGGGGGGGGGGAGCGAGACAGGCTTAACCATTCTGTCTGAGAGCCAGGGGTGTTTAGGGTGGGACGGACAAGTAATGGTCTTCATGGTCTTGCACTCCTCTTGTTAACATCCGTCTAAACATGACACAGTAAGAAGATCAGATTTAGTCTCTCTTCCAATGACATATTCAGTGTGTTGTTGGAAAAGTGTGTAACATTCCACATTTTTCACACAACTACCACTTCAACTGTATACCCCCCATCCCTCGACACACATGTGCTTTCCTGCTAAACATAGAGACCACCCTCTGCCCCCCCCCCTCCTCCCCAACACACACACACACACACACACACCCCACCTCCTCCTCCTCCACTGAGGACCAAGGAGGTTTTAAGCACTTGCCACAGCAGCTCACAATGGACAGCACCACAAAGACACAGTGATCCCTCGCATTGCCCAGACGCTTGACAGAAACCACTGCTGACAGGCAATCTCAGCCTTCAGTAGGGACCTCTAGAGAAAGTGGGAAAGAGACAGAGACAGAGCGAAAGACAACGGCTTTGTGGACTACCCCTTAAAAAATAAAATTAGGGTTTAATTTGCCATCCAAACCTTTTTTTCCCCACATTTATCTTGTTGCTCTAAAACAGAATCAGAACAATGGAAGAGGACATGGATGAGGGGCAGACCCAGAAAGGTACGGAAGTATTTCTTTGTATGTTTGGCTAGATTTGCTTAAGTAAATCTGACATGGGTGTTTTGTCAGTGTGTCAGCGGTGCCTCTACAGAGACAATTGCACAAATGTTAGCCTTTCCCTTTCTGCATAGGAGAGCAGCTGTTTGTGGTAATTTCTTTGTCCATTGAGTGTCAGCAATCCACTGAGGAGTGCACATCTATATGTGCAGTTTGGATAGTGAGAGGGGTGTGAACTGCCTTAGCGAGGGAAGGACCGTCTTTGTTTGCTGGCTAAGGCTTTTCATGCTTGTCGTGATGACTGAGAGGGGAACATAAAGTGTGAAGAAGCAAACCAGGCTTCTACACACATTAATCCAGCAGCTTTATGTGCTTTGTGTCCAGGTACCAGACGTGGTGTATCTTGCAGCAATCCTTTGCAACGTTCAATGCAGGAGCAAGTGTTTCTTTCGTCCACTTAAGAAAGGCAGTGTTTGCTTTGTTCAAAGTGGAATTGCTATTTATACTTCATGCAAACCCCCCACTACCACCACCTTTTCTCTGCATGAATGATTCAGTGTATGGTTGGAAGCCACAAAAGCAAGAGCGTGAGAGTGTATTTTTGTTTACTCGTCGACTGCAACATGTCAAATCAAGATTTTCCTCCTAAAGCGGTTCTGAAATGATGCATGAGCAGAGATGGAAAGGATGCTGTTGTCATTTGTTGCAGAATCCACCTTTCTCTCTGCATCCCTTGTCTCACCCCCTCTCAGCTTTACTCCATATGATTTTGTTTCTCCTCCATGCCTCCCCTTCCCTGCAGCCTAGCACTCCTTACATGCACACACATGAGCTGAAACAGTTGCCATGGCACTGGTTAAGTGTAGTCGTTCTCTATTCTCTCTGCACCCACTCCTGCTGATGACATTTCAGGAACACAGAAATAGTTCACCATGTCTGAGAGTGTGGGAAGGAAAGACACAGATAGATATACAGACAGTCAGATTTACAGAAATTGAGTAGAAGAAGACACTGATTGACAGATTGTAAGAGAGAGTGAGAGATTTGGAAGAATATAGAAAGTGTAATCTGCTTGATTTTGTATTTTGTTTCCTGTTGATTAAACTGGTTGATAGAATTGTTGCAAGATCATTGTTGAGGATGCAGTACCCATGACAGTTTGTAATGTTGGGTATGTACGCCACCAGCCTTACAGATTTTGATCCAACTCTTCTTGGTCGCCATTGCTAGGTGTGTACTCAGGCGTTCATGTTCAGAAAGCTGTCAGCCTTGGCCACTAACACAAACGCTCATCCAACTGAAAGATGCAGCCATGCACTGCTGTGCATGCTTTTCTGTGTACCATTAATTTGGGGCAAGCTTATGTGAAAAGATGATAATTACTCAGTGTGCGACAGTAACGTATATCACAAGCTTTGATAGCAAAAACAAAGCTAACCTGCAAACCTTTTCTTCAGAATATCTACATAATTGTAAACTGTGAGGCTCCAGATTTGTTCTGTTTGCAGTCAGACTTCATTTACACAAGCTGTTCTTTTTTTTCTTTTGCCGATGACGTAATTGTTTATCTGTCACGGTTAGAAAAGATGGCTTAGAGTTTAAAACTCAAGCATGCAAAAAAGATGAAGGATGAAATGTAAAATCAGTTCAGGGGGGGATAAATAAGAACAAATGTCCACATATCCTATATATGGTGTATCAGGATGAGATTTTTAAATTTTCAAACATTTGTATAATAACGTGTATTTGTGAGCCTTTAGAATTGATTGAGAAACTTTTTTTCTGTCTGACCAAGTGTATTATTGTGAAGTTGGAGTTGAACCTTTGATTTAAGCAAGAGTTAAGCAAGTCTTGATATCCTTTGTGATTTATTGCTCCTACAGTTTTGGGATTGTACTTTATCCATGCACCATTGTCATGCGTATGGACAGTTATACACATGTATTTGATGTTATTCCACCATAATGAAAAACAATGAGTCAACAACTTGCATTAGTTACATTGAAGAGAAGACAACTCACATCAAAACAATGTAGAAGGATAACTAGGCTACAATAAGATCATGGCACAACATTTTCAGGAGATTGGCTGTTCAAATTGACAATGTGAGATAGTTTATTAGAGCTAGGTAGCAGGCTCACTGGTCATGTAACCATGTGGATCTTTTATTAAATGTCTGACTTGAAAAATGTCAGCTCCATGACTGGTTATTGAGGATGAATGATGAGATAACAAACGACTGCTCTGGTGAAACATGCTTAGCAGTGAAGCCACACTGTCAGATTTCATTCCACATCACTTTGATCTAATGCCTGTAATTCTGTAAAATATCTGTAATCGTTTGTAGGAATCACTGCACATTTTCAGGAAAGGTTAAACCAGAGACTTCAGCTCTACAATTGGGCATAATAAATAAATGAAGAGAATTACAGACATATTAAGTTGTTGTATGTTAGTTCAAAGCAACCATTAGTCCATCACAGATCAGATCAGAGACTAGACAGAAACACTAACATTGCTCACAGCTAAATTTCTCTACATCACGAGCAATACAATAATATTTCTATCCAGCCATGACCATTTTAAAAGCTTGTGAATGTCACACACATTTTTCATCTTTGAGAGGCTCACTGTGTTGAGATTTATTGGGGCTTTTATTGCCCACTTGGATCTATATTTATCATCTCTTAGAAAATGTGTGCCAATTCAATAGAATTGTGTTTCTGAAAATGCAATACACTTGACCCAAATCAACTGCAAACTAGAAGAGAGATGGAGGTGTCTAAAGCCCTTCTGTCTTCCTCTTCTGAAACTGCAAATCTCAGATTATGAGTCAGATGCACCAGGTGGGCTCCGTTCACTTCAGCTGCTGGCCAAACGTAGCAGAACACTGTACGTCCCACAGCAGGCATCAGCAATAGGGGGCTTAGCAACGCCCCACAATTGCAAAAGCAGGTTTCATTAATGTAAACAGAGAGAAGAAATTGTTAAATTTTGCAGAGAACTTATGCATTTCATGTATTGCTTTGATTTGCAATACTTTTAATACTCATCTTTAGACTAGAAAAGCTGACGACACACCTTTCAGCATTTCCTGTGCCAAGAACCCACTCTGCAAGGCATCACTTGTCCTTCTGTTTGATCAGGTAGATCAGGCTTCTAACTTGGCAAGCCTTTACATGATGAGAAGTTCATCGCTATTTTTGTCAAGCATCAAATGACGCACAATATGACTTAAGTTGTTTTAGTTGGAGCTGCCTTGATTTAGTTGATAAATTGATCAAATTAGTTAGCAAGTATTTGGATAATCAATATTAGCTTCTTAGATGAGAGGATTTGCTGCTTTTCTTTGTCGATTGTGATGACACATAAAGAGTCGTTGTTTTTTTTTAGTGTTGGTTGGACACAAGAAGCAACTTGATGTCATCGGTTTCGGCTCTGGGAAATAGAAATGACAATTCTTTCCAAATGTTTTGACATTTTTGTAGACTAAATAATTCATTGTGAAAATAATAAGCTAAGGAAAATGGATCAATAATGACAATGATCATTAGTGGCTTCCCTAGTTTGAGTTTTGCTGTTTTTATAATGGTTTGCTTTCTAAATGTTACATTTGCATCAAGGTTAAGACATGGTGAATTGATTAAAAGCTGCATTAAATAGATGTAGGTGCTGTAGATAGACTAATGGTTTGGCTGTATACTGGAAAACAGTTGACTCTTGAACATGGTACATTTAAAGAATATCTCATCGATTTTTTTAAAGATATTATTAATTTGTATTGCATCTGTGCATCATTTCCAAGCAGTGCCATGTCCAAGAGCTTCCTCGACATTCATCCGGAGTGGATATCTTGACTTAAAGAGCTGCTAACCCTGAAAAAAAATTTAATTGATATGCTTTTCAATTGGGAGATTGTCTCTCATAATGGCCTGGATGCATTTTCCAAAGCGATACCACTTCTGACATAATAGCTTCAGCTCTCAGTACAGTATCAATGCTCAGTGGGCTCTAGTCATGCTACAGTAAATAACCCTTCACTTTCTCCTGTCTCTCCCTCTCTCGCTCATTGTTCTGAATCCTAAGCTGCCCTGGCCCAGAAGAAGACGAGGGAGTTCCACCAATTGTTCCTCTGAACTTTGCTGGGGCTATTAGTGGAGAACTTGATGGGGGTTTCTTATTGTTTTCATAGCTTTTTAGATGCAGGATAACAGATGTTCAAAACATAATGATGCAATATGTGAACATTCCAGAAGAGCCTTATCCTAAAATCATTATCCGCTAGTGCAGCTGTTCAAAATACTGTAATGGGTTTTGCATATATTAATACTAGAACTACAATGTGCACTATTGAGTTTCATTATTGGTTAAACAAATAAAAGGTTTTCTTGTTGTTTGGGCTCATTTCAAAAGATAAAAAAAATTTAGTTAAAGCATCTTTCATATTTCAATCAAGATGGAATATTCAGATTCGGAGGAGAACGTATCTGGAAACCATAAGAGTGGAATAAAACTGAGTATTACTGTCACATTCAACCATTCAACCATATACTGAGGACAGGTTATTATGCTCTTCTGTTCAGGAGCTGTGACTGAAATCCCGGCACCAAGTTTTTGATATTTGCCCCTCAGTTCCTAGAGTGAACTTAGCACAGACGAAAGACACATCCCTGCTCGGTAGTCGCAGTCGTGATCATTCTCTTCCATCTCGAAGCGAAAAAGAAAGAGAGGAAATCGGTGGATGAGCTTTCGGACCTGGCCTGTAACGTCCTTTTCGCCCAGAGGGGTTATCTGTGTAATGTGTCTCATACACCATTGTCCCACTGAATTTGTTGACATACAGAAAGTGGGTCACGGCTCTGAAGTACCCAGTCTATTCTCAGATTTTGCGCTGCGGTTGACATGGCAACCATACTGGTTGATTAAACATGCGCAGAGGAGATGAGGGCGTGCAGGAGCTGAAAAAAACCTGCTCGCTTCGGGGGAGGGGGGGAGCTGCACATTAAATATAGGAAAGCAACAAGACCATACGCCCATTACTCTCAGACTGCAACAGACACACCATCCCCCCACTGAGGTCTCTCTATCTCTCTAGGACCAGGCTCACTGCCACCCCACCCCCATACAAAACTCCTCTGGTAACAAGGAACTAATAACTATTAGCTGCATGCACAAAAATGGAGTGTGAATTGGATGTCTTGCAGTGTAAGTGGAGTCAGCATGCAGCAAATGTAAAATTAGATTATTATTCTTTCCACTGTCACCCTCTTTATTTAATTTCCTTGATTTCCTCTAACACAGCATCTTATTAATTTTCTCTGCAGATATAAAGCTGCTCCAAAGACAAAGCCTTACATTTCTTTCTGACTCAAAAAAAAGCCATTTTAATTAGTGATGTACCAACAAAGACATGCAATCATTACAGGCCAACATAATCTTTAAAAAGCAATTATTTGAAATTAGCCCAATGTTTCTTTGATGATGAATATTTTGCTGAATGAGAAACAACCACTTTTCATATTATTGAGAAATGAATGTTTGTCTTATTAGCAAATAATGTCTTAAGGATAAAACAGTCAAATTAGAAAAATGGTTGGGAGATGAAGGAAAGTATCAGATGTCTTCTGGTTTTTATCAGAACTGGGATGGAACTGGGAAAAAAGGTGACGATTTGGAGAAAAAAGCCAAACTTCCCTTTGCCATTGGATTGGCTGGAGCGCCGCCACCCCCATCCCTTCAATGGAAAGTTTTTGGATCTACACATTTCAAAAGAAAAAATAGGAGTTTGCAGCTTTTTGATGTCAGTATATTCCTAATATTAAAAAGTGCAAACATCTTTTCAATGCATTGTAGGAGGGCAGGTTTATATAGCCAGTATTATACTAGCATAAATATTTTCTGTTTCTGTCTTTATTTCTGTCTTTCTCATTCACTTTATGTTTGTTTTGACTCAAATGAAGGATGAACTCAAAAAAATGATTTAAGTAATGTTGCCATTTTGTGCATCTCAAATGTTGCAACAAAGTAATCAAAGTTGTAAGTTTAGAGTGGAATTTATTGATACTGACATATTCAATTGATGAATTCTACAGCCATGAAACACATGGCCTGCATGCATATGTCTCAAAATATAGAATTAGTCTCCACCACTGATCATGAAACTAAATAAACAAAAAGCTAAATTCAAGAAGTGCAATTATACATTTTTTTTAAGCAATTATTAAGGTTATATGCAGAATTAGGCCTTCAGCTTGATAGCAGGGTCAGTGAGTGCAATCAAATATAATATTTGACTTAGATTTTTTTGTGGTTCTTCAAATGTTTAAAGATCCAGGAGTCAAATATTTGTTATTTCACTCTAAGCGTACTAAGCGTATCGAGCTTCAGTCACTAAGCACCAGACAAGACCTGCTGAGAGCTGGCAAAAAAATAGGAAAAATATAAATCTAAGCATAAGGTCACTGAACTGAAGTAAAGAGATGAAAACATACTGCAACTGAATATGAACCGAAAATATCCAAGCCATTAGTGCCTTAAGAATAAAGTAGCCCTTCACTCTGCCTCTCGGATGTTAGTCATGTTTGTTTGAAGGACATCATTTAGCTCTGAGTATGATTTAAGGATAACCTCATCCCTCATGTGAATGCTGACTGGGTGAGTGTTTGTGTCCTTTTGCCTGTCGGATATGACACCGACAGATGGAGGAGAAGTAGGAGGTGGGAGGGGCCTTGGGAGGGGGTCATCCTTTCTCTTTGTGTTAGGGAGACGCCTTCTGTTGATTGGACCGTAGTGTTTGGGGTCATGTGGGCTTTTATTTTTAAACAGAGGCTTTTTGTGTGGAGGACAAAATATCTTTAAAAAAAACCACCATCTCCTGAAAACCTGTATCTTTATTTAAATTTTCAATAGATTAATCCTCATTTGGTCGGACTTAAAATTTCAAAAAAAGAATGTCTTCAGTTGTTCTGTCACTCTTAGTGTAACATAGGGAACTAAAGGCATTTCAATTTGAATGTTACTTCAAAATAATCCTAACCTCATAAACCCCGCCATAACTACAACTTAAAATATCAAAAATTGCCACATAATGCCCCCTGCTTGACAAATGCCAAGTAAAGACCATAAAGAATATTCTTATCATTGCTTCTACCGGTCGATTTAAATCAGTTTAGCCTGTCAAGTAAGCACAACATCTCAACTTGACTTGCTGTCAGTCTGTACTTAAAAAAAAACGCTGCACCTGTGAGCAAGAGCAATTCAAACACTTAGGACTCCTCATCAAGCAAGGGATCTTTTATTTTCATTGCAGGTAATGTTGGGCTAAGCAGCAAGCATGAATAATGAATGCAAGAGACTTGTGCTCTGCTACACTGTGCTGCGTCTAAATTATGGATCAAGCATCCAGCATCGCTCCGAGACTGTTCGCACCATTGACTCGCCATTTTTCACCAGCTCCATCTGCAGTCACTTCAGATCAACAGAGAGTTTAAGACAGAAAAGAAAGGAGAGGATGGGCCGGTATGAGAGGAGGTTTTGTTTGATGCAGTGAGGACAGAGCTGGAGAAATAAATTAGAGTCAATCAGACACCGCATTAGTCATAGAACAATCACAGCTTCTGAAGTTTGAATGTTTCCCTTGGAAAACAGAGAAAATCATACACTGACATTAACATCCACTCTAAAGTCATTCATCTATTCAGCAGTCATTTTAACCTGTATCTGAAATTCAGCTTCAAAATTCTTTTGATGATACACCGACTTGTAAAAGGAAGAATTCCCAGTCTTTCCCAGTCTGTGCCCCAAATGTCTATTCTTGCATGATGTAGCAATGTGACTCACTAAATCACACACCAAACATGTCGGTGAAGCTGGATCATACTAATTGGAGAAATAATATTGTGGTTTTCCCCGTGATGGATCTGTAAACTGGGAGTTCAGAGCACTGAGGGACTGTTGGTAGCACCAGAACTTTGAACTGCAGCTAGGAGGGATTTCCAGGTTCTGAGTAGGGAATGCTGGAGGGGAGTGTTGCTGGAACAGGCGCTAGAACAAGAGCTGGGCTACAGGGCAACAGAACAACACTTAAAAACCCTTATGGACCAATGCAATTTGGCTTGTACTTAGGCAGTAACCATAATAACACAATAAAATGTCATTCAAATGTATCAGAACAATATTTATACAATTGTTTGTTGCTGAAATATACTTTTTCAAATACATCCACAATCAAGACAAACTTTTCCTCTCAAACTGAGTGCATATTGGGAAAGAAGCCAAAAAAACTGCAACAGAGACTCTTGATTTTTTTTTTTCAAGCAACTTCATAAAATCAGCTCAAAGAGGTGGATAGTATAGGTGGACGTGGCAACTCTGGTGGAGACGAAGATGCTGAACTAGAGTAAATCTGTGGTTTCCAGTCATTGGTGAGAGCTTTTCAAAATAAAAGTCTGAAAGACAGATTCTGGACTAGCAATATTAGCTGGCTTGCTGTGTTTGGTGGTGTTGCACTTTTGTCATGTTTTTATTGTGATAAACAAATGCACATGTACAGCTGTCCATATTGTGACAGTGATGTATAAGTGAGGAGCAATGCAAAAATTCAGGGGAAAAAATAGCAATGCTCTCATAATGTTGTATTAAAAACCAAGAAAGTTAATAAGCATCACTTTTATAACATGCGCTCACTAATGAACCAGTCTTAGCCTTTGGCTTCATCTTCAACTGTTTCCATGGGAACAACACTTTCAGTCAAGTCACGTAGACAGCATTATTTTTGTCGTAGATGACAAACTACTTTCATGCCAGGTGCGTTATAAGCAGTCATGACACTTGACCTATTGATCTGATTGTTGCTGCTGTACATCAGGGAAAAGTCAAATGCATTTAAAATGAACAAAAGCAAGCTTCTGGTTCAAGCTGGTTTAATCTGTGTGCAGAATTGTAAACAATACAGAGGCAATAAAACCTTGGAGGACTTGAAGACGTGACATAAATAATTTATGTCACTGCTCATCCTCCTTCATGTTAAGCACAGGCACCAAACATCTACAGCGAAAGAATTTCCCCCCCTTGTCTCAAAGGTGCATTAAAAAAAATAAAACTCCATGACTAAAACGGTTTTCTCCCCATGTAAGTAATAACTGCTCCCGGTCCAGGTAATTTCTGTAAGAAGTTCTTTCACTCAAGCCTACAGTACCAAACGTCATTGAACACCTGAGGATAAATCATGTTCTTTGCTAAAGTTGTCATGTGTTCCAACAGGGTAAATTAGGGCAAACATAAAAATGCCAATTTATAACAAGTATTTAATTTTCTAGTCACTTGTCTGGTTTGCTGCATATTTAATGATATAGTTTGAGCTATCACTCTGGCTTTAATAGGCCCACTTGAGCATGGAGGGTAACTGTGACTGTGACTACTATCTCTATCTGGTCAGAAAACACCAATGCATCAATAAATCCTGTCATTGCCTGCTCCCTAAAATGATAACTCAAGATAATGAGTAGTTTCTGGATTAGACATGTTGAAAAATTTGCTATTGGTGCGTTTCTGGCAACTGTTGTTTAATGAGAAAGTATAGATTTTCCTACTCCATGCCAAATTTAGTCAATCTGATACAGAGTGCAAGAGATTTCTAGTAATAATAATAACAGCAGCAACAAACTGTTCTCAAATTCAACCATCATTTCCAGTCCCACCAACTGGAGCTTCAACAGACACCTGCAGGAAATATTGCATTTTCATCCACTAGAGCCCCAAGACCCCCAAAATAACAGTGCCAGAGACTCGCGACCCCGACTATCCCTGGAGGTGGTTGAAGTATATAAACATTAAGCGCACATGTACTAATAGGCTTGTCCAAAACACACAACATATATTTGTATTTGCATGCACTATCTTTTGTAACAATTATGGCTAAACTAGACTATCTCTAATCATTTTGACATTTTATTCGATTTCTGGAAACACCAAATCATTGCTGTCTTGCGACCCCGCCCACTTTGGGACCCCCTGCACTGGAGTTCACTCAGTGGAGTGCAGGTCTTTAGCATGTCTGGGAACATGTGTGGCGCAGGCTTTGTGTCCAGTGTACAGGTATGACAGAGTGGAATGACTGGGAGACAATATGCAAGTCCAAGAAGATTTCAAAGTGAAAATGCAATCAAAAGTTTCCACCAATACTAATGTGTCCGCAAAGAACTATGGTCTTAGCGGAAACAATATTCCAAACTGAAGCAGTTATTGATCACTTAAGACTAGAAAGGAGTCAGCAGTCAATGGGTTTATAAGACAGAGCAGTCTTTTTCAACAATTATGAATCGTGACAACCACAAGAGGTCCATGAGCATACAGCCATATACTGTATGTGTATAAGAAATATATTAGGCTGAGGGGTCCTGTAGTATGCAAGATTATCTGTGGACAGATACATAGACAGACAACCAAATGCATGATCCCCTCCAGGCTTACACCCAGCAGAGATAACACAATCAGAAACATTCCGAACACACTGATGAATAAATGAATAATTTATATAAATCAACTGTTGATTAAAAGCAACAAATTCCCACTGCTTCTATGTGAGGTGTCCAAAAGTATTCCACTGACAACTGTGCCTGTGAGAGAAGTCAAGACGTTAGAATAAATACTAAAATAACAGTGCAATGAATTGTTTGACACAAATTATTTTAAACAAGGTTTGATGTTTTCCCTTCAAAGATATGACTAAACTATCAATTGGACTTGGAAAATGGAAGTCGTTCCATGAGTCGTCGGGAGTCGTTGCTGTTTAAGCCTACAACAGATTGACAGACTCGCATGAATCAAGGTGTGAATTGGTATGAAGCTGCATGTGTGGTTGTCAGATGCCACTGTCAGCACCTGATAGTCTAAATGGCACCAAAGGCATGTTGTCTCCTAAATTTGTTATCTCCCCCTGGGGTGGGGGAAGTGGGTGAGTTGGAGAAATACCACAGCAGTGATGATACAGGAATGTTGTACACAGTTAGAAAGCGTAGCAACCCTGTTCCTTTAGATGAAAACCTACAGGAAACCAACCTATCCAAGATGCACAGTTTGAACAATTGAGCCCAGGAACACAAACACAATCAGAGGCTAAAGACAGCGACATGTCCAACAGATGCTGATAACCTCACCCACGATTATTTCAACTGAGCTATTTGCACTTCTAAAATCTGTGGCTGACCTGGGTGCATTTGAATTGGTGAAGTGTGAAAATCTGTGAAAATAATCTTTCCTGGACACAAGAGGTTAAAAATAAAGCAGGAGGGCAGAATAGACATTCTACAGCCCTGCCCTGGATTACATCACCGAGGATGCAGATAATCAAGGCGAGCCTGTGTGAGGGTCGAGCTGCACCAAGCGTCTGAGCACTCGGCACAGCCCACCAGGCAGACCAGCTACTTGGTATTCCACTCAGCTCTGGAGTGTTGAGGAGGAGGAGGAGGAGGAGGAGGAGGAGGAGAGAGGGGGGGTATTTGCTGTGGTTCCTGCTTTGTAACACAGGAGAAGACAGTGAGATAATCACAAAAAAGAGACGGTGCTAGAAACATCCTTGATGAAAGATCCTGAAGTCTTTTATCATCTCCAAAACTCACAATGAAATCTGACTGTTCCGTCGTAGAGTCAAGGACGGAGTGGGAACGCAGATGGATTCAACCACTGTCCCACGATAGTGATGCAACCGATCAAGAGAGATTTTTCATTCCTATAAACAAAGCATTACATTTGCACATTTCATATGCATGTATTGAGTTGGACTTCAGATGGTTATGCACATATGGGAAGCCGTGCTCCATTGAAATAAAGGTTAAAAATTGATTTTCTGTATGGTTAATATACTGCAATGGCCTGCAAGACCCTATAAAGTCTGATTTGGTTCTGTGCTTCCAAAGGAAATAAACTCCAATTGTTGTTGTTACTGAGAAAAGACTGACTCAGTACCCCCAAACACACCCACACACTAACACAACAGGGAGCCTCATAAATCTAAGCAGCTCATACACACACACTCGTGTGTTTACAGACTCAGCTTCTCTGAGAGCAATCTGTGCTACAGGAGATTGAAGCTGAGCGGTGATTAGTCACCTTGAGGGCCACTGGGAAAGGAAGCCGGGCTCAGAGGAACGGGGGTTAGAGGTCAGGATCACTACCTAAAGCCCTGCCTGATGTTCTAGCATCTTCTGTAGGGCTGTGAGGCTGACAGAAAATGTGAGGGCAGATCACTGCATTGATAAAAAAAAATGAAGTGGACATTAGATATCTGAATCCATTTTGTGGCTTTAAATGCTCCGACACTTGCGTAAAGAAATCAGAGGAGTACTGTAGTGCAGCTCTAGCTTTGCACCGCGTATGCATGGCTGCCTCCCAACTGTAGTTTGAGTGTTTGTAATACTCCAAAAATAAATGGCACTTCAGTGTATGACATGCAAACGCATTAGCCCATTAGTTTTGTTGAATTATTTGTTGAGTTAAATTGTCTGTGTCCGTGTCCTTGTTGAGTAATAAGTGACTTTTCTGATCTTTGTGTGTCTTTAGGATGCCTCGAGTGCTGCATCAAATGCCTGGGTGGGATTCCATACCCGTCTCTTGTAGCCACCATCCTGCTGTATGCGGGCGTGGCTCTGTTCTGCGGTTGCGGACACGAGGCCCTGTCCGGCACCGTCACCATCCTCCAGAACTACTTCGAGGTGGTGCGGAGCCCTGTGGATGCTCTGGATGTCTTTACCATGTGAGTAGGAAAGACTCACACTGTATTATATGGTCACTTAAGCCACATTTCCACTGCATAGCACCAGCTTGACTGGACTCGGCTTGGTATTGGGTGCTTTTCTGCAGATCGTTTTTCCATTACAGGATCACGGGGTATTCCGTGTGTGCTGGGCATTGACCAATCAGTAGTCTGTAATGTTTCACGTGAACTTTTAGTACCTTCTCAGCTCGCTTGGCACCGCAACGCAGGTAGTAATGAAAAAGTAGAACCAGGTGCCAACTACTTTTTACAAAATGGAAAACCAAAAAAGACGAGTAGAGTTGTGCAGAGTAGAGCCGGTATTACAGTGGAAATGGGTTCTAGTTGTTGAAGAAATATTTTTAACTCTAAATAATTGGCTATTTGGTAATTTGATTTTTTAATTTAGAACAATATGACGTGGTTTATTGATGTTATTTGAGGAAAAGGAGGAAATGACATTACTTGATGAACAAATTTCCTGTAGAATTTGAGTACAAAGTTGTGTTGGGGATGTTTTCAGTGATTCTCTATTCATCCCACAGGATTGACATTATTAAGTATGTGATCTATGGCATTGCCTCGGCTTTCTTCGTGTATGGCATCCTGCTGATGGTGGAGGGCTTCTTCACCAGTGGAGCCATCAAAGACCTGTACGGAGACTTCAAGATCACCACCTGCGGACGCTGCGTCAGCGCTTGGGTAGGATTAACATTTTCTTAGGTGTTGTCAAATTTAATTTAGATTTAAATTGCATTAATACCTACCTAAATATGAACTGCGTTCCTCTGTTGCCCCTGCAGTTCATCATGCTGACATACATCTTCATGCTGGCTTGGCTAGGAGTGACTGCTTTTACCTCCATACCCGTCTTTATATATTTCAACATCTGGAATATTTGCCAAAATGCGACTGTGCTGGAGGGGGCCACACTCTGCCTGGACCCACGCCAGTATGGTAAGACTGGTCTTCGTTTTCCCAGTTTGATCAGATTTCTATGCCCACCACTGCACAACACCTCTCACTTGTACTGTATGTTGTACTGTGGTGATGTTTATTTTATTATTTTTAATTTAAAATCTATTAGACCCACTGTTTCTCTTCACATTACTGTCCTGGTAACTTTAATGATCCAGAATAATGTTATGTAAAACTGGGATGAAGGTCCATCATATAAGTGGCTTATGTGGCTGACTCATTATTCTTAATTAATGCCACCGCTTTCAGTCCATTAACCACCAGCAGTCACTTATACTGCCTCTGTGTCAACTACCATTTGTGCTGCCGCCATCACATTATAGGCCTATAATAATAAAGGCCTGCGTGTGACATTTTGCCCATTAAGTCTGTGTTATTTTTAATTTATGAATCTTGTTGTTCTTTGTTTATATTTTGTAGCACACGACTTTTCATACATGCTTCATAAATAAAGCACTTTATTTCAGGTATTGTGGCAATTGCTGAGGCGAAAACAGTGTGTGCTGGATCAGAGAAATTCTACAAGATGTGTGAATCCAACGAGGTAAAATAAAAGTAACATCCAAGAATCAAACAATGCTAATACTGTAGATGATATAAATGAATTACCTCCACAAAGGAAGTACCGTTTTGTTTGTCTGACTCTTAAAAGGATTACATAAACACTACTTGATGGATTTCCATGAATCTTGGTGGGAGGGTTTGGAATACATTTGGCTTTTTTGTTACCATTTTTGTCACCTAAAGATAAATTTACTTAATGGATTTGGATGAAAGTTGGTGAAAAGATGGGGCCCGGAAATTCTGTAATTTTGGAGTGGATCTGGGTAAAGGGACGGATGCATGAATTTCTGTCACATGTCTCGATAGAATTTGGATTGGGTTTAATGTAATTAAAAGGGACTGCTGGGCTTCGGTGGAAGCATGCACTCTATTGAGTGCCATTCTAGTTGCCAATAAATCAACAAAGACGATAAATTCATGCAGGATGTATAAGATGAGGAAATCATACGATTATGAGCAATTTTCCAGTTTAAATGCCAACAAGAACTGGAATAGTGGGAATGTTGAACATGTAAGATCTCAGGCTGCTCACCACAGACACACATACATACACACAAACACTACTATAACCACAAACTTTGTGCCCAGGTGCCTTAAAAAAGGTAATTCATTCAGCTGAGTGAATATAGAGCTAGCTGTAAATGATCGGTTTTCTTTTCAGCTTACAGTCTGATGGAACACAGTGATGTCATTGCAGTGAATAAATTAAATAAGTAACTCCGTGTAAACAGTATACTGACTGGCAATATTGCTTACATGCAAAAATGAAAGCCATATTGACACTCAACCTTGCACTGAAAAAATACTAAGTCACAACAAGTATTGAATTTCCACTTTTTTCACAAATTGAATGAGTTAGAGCCTGATTTTTTCTTTCATATAAGAAGAATTTACATAATCACATGGGTATATGGATGCACAACAGAATGTACTGAATGTTAACAAGATGCCTGAGCCTTGAAGACTAATATGTGCTGTGTGTGCCACAGCTGGACATGACTTTCCACCTGTTCATCTGTGCCCTCGCTGGAGCAGGAGCTGCTGTTATTGCTATGGTGAGTTACCAATAAAACCTGCACCTCTGTCTCTCTGAAGGGATGGAAAAAAGAGTCACAAAACAGAAGAAAACCCATTACTGTGGGATGCACCTTACAGAATACACAACACAGAATTTCATATTGTTCAAAAAGGATAAATTTGTCTCCACCGTAAGCAAATAATCTCTGCTGTGGTGGGAGTAAATAAAGAAAATCAAGCTAACTGTGTTCTATTATCTTAGCTGTGTTGTGTTTGCCTGTGAGGGAATAGCTGTGGCTGGTAAGAGAAGGCATTTTGGCGCAGTGAAAACGACAGGGTTTGTCTCCCTCCCTCTTTTGGAGGCGCTGGGCATGTCATGGTCGTTGTCATGGAAACAGTGAGAAGAAAGGCTCACAGATTGTTGCGAACATCACTCAGTAATTTGTGAGGAGCTATTGTCTGAGAAACAGAGAGTGTTTGCTTGTAAGGGACTATGCTGCACATTTTCCCACATCCTCATTCCCCCCCCCAGCAGATGGCGGAGATAATTCATCACAACAGATGCATTGATGAAGCCCAATAATGAGCCGCCATCAAAAAAAGCTTCAAAGCCAAAATAGCGCTGTAAAATCTTTAAAAATGCAGACTTGACAACTGACCCTCAGGACAAAAACTCCAATACAGACAAAGCAGTGTTGGTATTTTCAGTGTGTGGCTCTTGGTCGCTTATTTGGTCTTTTTAGCAAACCAGAAACAAAAAGCTGTGCAGCCATGAAACTGAGATTCCTTGTAAAAAGAAAAGCTGTGACAACTTCAATCATTAAAGCACATTCATTAGAACCTTAGCTGCCATGGTAACGCAGGTCCAAAACGACATTTAGCATTATGCTGCCACCTGCTGGACCATTTGAGACGCCCACCCAAACAGGAACTAAAAACATAGATGACTAAAACAGATCACAAGAAAATAAGACAGGAAGTGTAAAGCATAGGACACGACACAGAGAACTAAACTTACAAAATAAAACAGGATATGGCAACCTAAATACAGAACTATGACAGCATACTTTTAATTTCCATCCATAAAAGATAATCTGAGAAATAAAAATAATTTCTTTACATTTGACTGACAAAAATATGAACATATATCAGAAAAGGCAAGACCAGGTGTATTTTTTTGTTGGCTTTCTACTGGTGTAACATTTTCCACATCTCACAGATCCACTACCTGATGGTGCTGTCTGCCAACTGGGCCTACGTGAAAGACGCCTGCCGAATGCAGAAGTACGAGGACATCAAGTCGAAGGAGGAGCAGGAGCTGCATGACATCCACTCCACTCGCTCCAAGGAGCGTCTCAACGCCTACACATAAAGACCAGCGCGAGGCCTGGCCCTGCCACTCCGGCCTCTCTCCCTCTCTCTCTGTCTCTCCTGTCTTTCTATCCGTCTCTCTCTACCATCCCCTCCCGAGGGGGGGCAGATGGCGCCTAGGGCCCTCGCCACTGCTGATGTCACTGGTGCGTTGTATGACAATGTGATCTGGGAGGGGGGGAGTCGTCACACAAACCCCCTCAGTCACAAACAGCATTTCAGATGAAAAAAAGCCCCTTTACCTCTCTCATGGATGGTGTTATGATTATAATTATGGCAGTTCTATTATTCTTAATACAAGTTGTTTAGTGCTGAAAGTAGTTTTAGCGTAGTCTGTAGAATCAGAAGTAGCAGTAGTATTTCAGCTTTTTTCACTTTGGATCATTTGCGGTTTATTTTTGGGTTTTTTCCTTGAATTTCCATTTGATGTTTTGTGAAATTTTGCTCTCATTCATAATTTATTCTTTTGCCAATTTCTGAGGGGGTCAACAGGGGCTTCAAAGGGTTTTCAAGCACATTTCTCATGATGTGTGTGTGTGAGTGTGTGGAGATTTCATGTTCAAGAACTATTTACTGTATGTGAACAGAACTATTTTAAATCTCCCAATGTAACCTTTGTCATACAGGTACTCCCAGGGATTAAACCCACTTTCACAAGAAAGTAATTCAGTCTGTTTTTTCTAGTTAAAGTTATACAATAGCAAGACAACACAAATGATAAATACCAAATCATTAGAGTAAGACAAATATTTGCTAGATGTGCCAAGCCTGTTAAACAGGAAACAATGACTTTGATAGCCATCAAAGAGATGATTAGAAGAATACAAAGAAATTATGGGTTATTTTCTGATAATCTTGCCACTTAAATGTATTTTAGGACTGTGAATGGTTTCCATTGTCTTTGAATCACAAGCCACAAAAGCACATGCAAACATACTTTCATAACCCCTTTTTTTAATTTATCAAAAGTGGAACTTTATAAATACTAAACTTCTGTTTTTGCAGAAATCTGCACTGTATATACTGATATATCAAAGCTTACACATTCGTTTAGCACTGTCATTTAAGGACAATTCATGTGATATTATTATGACATCAGTATGGGTCAGTCCACTCTACATCTTTCAGACTCAACCGAAAAGAAACCCTGACAATAATACAAACTTGTTGGTGTCGTGGCACTCCTTGATGGAATTATCAGATGTGAGAAAAGTGTGTATCACAGTCATTTTGTTCATTAACTGTATTGCTGACACATCCTGATGCCACATGACTGCAATGCTGGCCTGGCAAAATTTGTTTTGTCACTATTTCCAGAACGTAGTTTCATGCACTTATTTGACCATTTCTGTGCTCTCTCTAGATGTAAGCGCATTAGTGTTCAACTCAAAGTTGGATAACTGTACTGTTAGTAAAGACTGTGAATTTAGATGTTTTCTGTGGCATGGACATGCATTAATATAGTCTTATTGACTCAAAAGTTATTTTATTTCACTTCTTTATTTTGACACTTCTGACTGTCTTGCTGGATCAACCCTTTGTTTATATGTGCAGTACTGAACCTCCCACGCTTACCACGTTATGCTACTGATATTAGAGACTGTAGTCTTTGAGTTGTGTCTATTTAGTTTGTGATGAGCGCTCATCCATGTCTTGAAACTAATACTTGTACCAACATTGCTTACTCTGTAATGATCTGAAAAAGAAAAAAAAACGCTCTCAGCTTTCTCCTCGTATTAGTCTTTTGTATTTTCACTACGAATGCTTAGTAGCAGGCTTTAAACTGAATCTGTTTTGTACATTCATGTGCCAACAGCTTGAAGTGGCTTATTTGACCTGTATGATCAAATTTGCTTGCATTAATAAAATTCACTTGTGTACTTGTTATTAAACATTTGATGTCTCTTGTATCTTTTTGTTTAGGTTGAAATTATTTAGCGGTCCTGCTGGTAATATATAATTACATTATAGCTGTCATATGAGCAAGTATAAACCAGAAGCTGAGTTGATGGTAGGAGAAGATTAGATAGTCAGAAAATGGAGAAAGAAAATGGATGATTATCACACAGAAATATGCTAAGTTACAATCTACTACCACTAGATGTCTCCCTTTCCTCTTAGTCATTCCAATAAAAGAATTGGCAGCAAAAGCTTGACACACCACAGATACTCTAATAATAGTAGAGATATGCCACTCTCACAACTTGTATGTATGTAAGAGGGTGCGGGCGAGGTAGTCCAAAATGAATGGGGAAAAAATGTTGATAGGTTGATACAATAAATATAAGTCCATTAGATATTTTTTGCTGCTTCAATTGGTGTGAAATATAGTTATTTAAGTAGTAGCATTGGTAGCACACTCTGGTAGCACCACAAGCCACTATATGGCATTAATAGTTGGTGGAATATCTCTGCTATTACATCAGCAAGATCTACATTTGACTGTCAAAAACGAAGGTCATCCTTTAGACATTCATTCGATTTGATTTCAAAAACGTTTGTAGGTTCCGGGTGACTTCGACGAAGGGTGTTGGGTCTCAATGAGTCATAAATCCTTGACTGACCAATCAGCATTCATTAGCAGAATGCTAGCGACACATTTCAAGGCAAAAATAACTTAGGAATGGGGTACTGGTTATGTTGTCAAGATGGAGGCCTGTCCAAAGCTAAAGGGAATTTTCACTGTCTGAATTATTTTTAATTTGCATTTAAGCTTGTTATGTTTTAATTGCAAGAAACATGCTGTCATGTGTGCAATGCTTAAATTTCTAGCAACATAACAAATGCAAGGAGTACACTAATACAAATTTGCAAACATGCATCAACCATTTATGCTAAACCAATGTGTGCATAAAATATGAAAGGGATACACTGATATGAACATGTCATCAGCTGATTGGTAGAGGTTGGCCCCCTATCCTAAGCCACTGTTCCACCCAACCAGGTAATAAATCACAGCCAGGGTTACACTTAACAGCCTAGTGCCAGACAGAGCTCGCTCCCACATCTTCCACAAGGCCTCCAGCTCGATATCACATTTATGTTTAAGGAATTTCATGAGAATCAGAGGGACTTACATCAGAATATAAAGGCAACAAAAACATCTATGATCTACATTCTTCTTATTTGAGAAGCAGGTTGACAACAATGGGCCAAAATCACCAAAGAAAGGTGTCAAGATATAACTAGACAGGGTTGGTCCTAGCTATAGAGAGTAATTAAAAAAATAAATAATTTAAGACAGCTGAGGTCTGAACATTCTGCATAAACCTGGAAGTTTGTGAAATCACTGGCTGAACAGATTAACAAAGGCGTGGCTGGATCACGTGAGGGGAAACCTCTCCAGAATTATCTGATTAGCGCCATGTCCAAACAACCAGTCTTGCCCTGTGTGACCCTGCCAAACCTAAGAAATCCTCCGCTAATCCGCACACACACCCAGCCAATCTAACAGGTCACCTGTACTGTAATTAGACCCTCAGCCTGTGTTCTGTTGTCCCCTATGGACTTTGAAAGCTCTTTCAATTTTTCTCAGTTAGTTTTATTTGTTATTTATTTTTTCATTTTCTGGGGCGGGGGAGAATAATTCTGGATGTCTTTTTTCCTGATCTCTTCTCGATGTAAGACTTGTGGGTGCTTGCGGTGAAATCATGCATCATTTTCTCTATGTGCATGTATTCCTATGCTGCTTCAGTATGGCTCACTCCTTCTGCCCATCACAGTGCACCTGTGTTTTTCATGGACACAGCGATGGAATCGGAACCAGGTACATTTTACTTAAGCTGTGCTCTCACTCACAAATACACAGTCTTTGCATTTGGAAAAGTAAATTAAATTAATTTTCATGACATTTATTTAAAAATTGCTATAATTAGAACTAAAATTCAGTTTCCCTAATTGGGTCAACATTTCTATACATAATGGTAAATAAAAATGACTATCAGACTATGCATTTACCTCAATGTTGTCTTGAACTAAGTTTGTGAAACGGTTAAAAAAAAACAACAGTTCAGCGTATTTTCAGAGGGAATGAAGACCTGTTTAAATAAGCACTATGTTAAGCACAACTGCACACAGAACGCTGGGTGCGTCATCTATGTTAAATCAATAGGGAGTAAAGAGGACATACTTATGGGCTTAGTCACAGCTATTAGCTCAAATTTAGCTAAATTGTACTGCAAATGTCAAAATGAAAGAAAACTCATGTTAATACCAGGACAATCAAAATATTCAGCTTTGAATTAGGTACCTGAGGTCTATACATGTACTGTGAATACAAGGTAAATATATCAAAATGCACTGCAGTACTGACCTGTACTGACCTGTACTGACATAATTTACATTTCCTGGATTGGTACCGATCCATTTATCCCTGTGCAAGACCTAATGGCCACCTGCATTAAAAATCTTATTAAACCTTACAGTAAAATTTGGGTATAAAGTCCAACATAAAGGCTAGGAAATGCTGAAATGCAACACTTAAACAAATGCTTTGGGTTGGTTTTGTTTAAGTAAGTTAGACAAAAGAAAGATGTTTAATGTGTCAGTTGTAAATCAATGTAAAGGTGACTGTGATAGTAGTGATACTAGTGAAGATGATGTTATAATGGCACATGTTCTGCATGTTCTGTTATAGGACTACAGTACTGACACTATTATTAGAACAGTCATAGCCACCAACTTTTAGCCACTAATATTTTCCTAATAATCATGTGATAGTGATTAAAGTAAATAATTCTCTTGTACATAGGTTACTATTATCTGTGATTACGTACAACTGAATCCAGATGTTCCGACTCATCAATCCACATGATTACACTATGTATGATTAGCTCTGACCTTACCATCTGGGCAGTGCCTCTTGGCCACAGTGATGTCAGAAAAATCATCTCACATCATAGAGGAGAGTGTAGATGGGTGAATGGATATATGAACGAATAGATACATGCATACACCTTACAGACTGGTCATTGTAAATTTTCTAAAATTCTCATCTGCAGGCATCATCTTTTAATTGGAAAATAGGTACAGTTGTTTATTGGCCATTATAAAACAGTCGTAATCTGCCATAGGATATGTAACTATTCAACATGTGTATCTGTGTATTTATTCTCAGATCTGTGCTCTGCAATGATCCAGACATGTCTGATATCCCTCTCAACATCCCTGTGGATACAATCAAACTTCGAATTGAGAAAACCGCAACACGGCGAATCCCAACAGAGGCTTTTTACTATCTGATGGAGTTACGGTACTTGTGGATTACTTACAATTCCATAACCTCTGTGGATACTGGGAGTTTCTACAACCTCAAAGTGCTCCACGAGCTGAGGCTAGATGGAAATATGATCTCCATGTTCCCTTGGGAGTCTCTGAAAGAGATGCCCAGGCTAAGGACACTGGATCTGCACAACAACAGGCTCACTAATATTCCCACTGAGGCAATACCATACCTCTTCAACTTAACATACTTGGATCTATCCAGCAACAAATTAACCATGCTACCCTCGGATTTCATGGATATCTGGCCCCCGTTCAATGGAGCACCCATCTCTACTAATACCTCCCAGAAAGTTGTGCTAGGTAAGGATAAAAGGCTGTTTCTGGCTTGGTTTTACCGGATATTAGGGCCACGCCCTCAGGAACTTCATTGCATCACATGTTAATCTAGGGAGACGTATTGTGACAAGACATAAACCTGCCCTGGCAGTAAGTGCAAGGACATATTCAAATTAGCTTATTCTAGTGGCCAAGTCGACCCTTAATGTACATCATCAATTTACTGTCTGAATTAAGTATTGAATATTTAACAAACTGTGGTGTCCAAGCAAGGTTCAAGTTCAATGGGACACATGAGAAAAAAACAAAAAACCATCTGTATAACAAGTTCATTTGGTACCAATGCAATGTTGGAAACACTGTTATTCAAAAAACTTAATGAAAGAATGGAACACTTATACAGTAAATGTCTATTTCTCATGGCACGATGGCCTGTGACTCTTAATATTTTCCAGCAATCAAACATTTACCACACTTTATAATAGTCCCATAGTTGGTTGCTTCACTACATTTTGAGACACTCAAAACTCCAAGTTACAGTGTCATTCTTCTTCCTGGTGAAAGGCACCTGCACTGCCATCTTTACTTCTTACAGTCCCTTTAATGGCATTTTGAAAACAAGGGTTTGCATAAGTGTGAGCAGCTATATCAGGATATAAGCAGGACTGATGGAACTCAGATTAGACTGAGAAGACTTCCGTCAGGTACAACTAATTGCTTTGTAATACTTTTTCTCTCCTTTTTGTTCCTACTTTTTTTGCTGTGAGAACAAGGAATTTGTCACTGAAATATCTAGGACCAGTAGCCACTTGCTAATTGCAGTTTCTAGTCAAGGGAGGAGCAAGGTGGTGAGTTTTTGATTTAAAGTAGGGCAGACTGAGCTGGAAAAGTAAGATTCAAAGTCAGAAATCAAAGAAATAATTTAGGGATGTCAGCCACCGTGTGTGTAGGGAAAGTAAAGACCTACTTATTTCAATTTAATGGTGTACTTCTTGTCTTACCTTTGACACTCCCATGCTGTGCAAAGACTATAAAATTATTGAAGGAAGATTGCAAAACATATGCAGTGATGATCATTTTCTTCTGTCATATTCTTATTGAAATAGTCTTTTTGGTTGGATGCCTTTTGGCTTGTATGAAACAATGTAAGCGTGCCTTATTGATTTTACCTGTCTAGCATATATGTGACCAATGCTTGTTAAATGCATGTGTGTTGCATTGACGTTGGGAGAGAAATAGTTAATAGGCTGTGTAAGATAGCTTATCTGTGCCGAAGGAGCTGGCTGTGTGCACCTGTGTACCAGGATTAGGAGACCATGCACAAAGAGACGACAGCTTCTCTAGCATATCCTAAAACCAAATCCTGTTTCCTGTTAGTACTTTATGAGAGATATACAATATTCACCTTTACTGTTTTTGGTTATTTGATGGCTATCAAAAACAAAATGATCCTAAATTCATTTTAAAATACAGAAAAACTATTAAAATGTGATTCGGCCTTAGTACAAAAATGTTACTATTCCATTCCAATAGAAATTGCATTAAGCCATAACAATACTTCCTGTAAATGTCAAACTTGACACATACATTATTAAGTGTGAAACTTGTTACAGATCTATTGTTGCAAACAGAAAGGCTAATGGAAAGAGTGTGCTGCACAAACTGAAGGAAGGCCAGGCCCAGCTTAGGTGCTTGGCCACTGTTAAGTCAAACTAATCTGGTTAAACGGCTTTAATATGTACAGGTACATGTACTTACCTATTGTGTGCAGCAGGTACTTAAAGCAATTTGTAAGGAAGTACATGATAGATTCACCATCACAGCTCTTGAATTTCCCTTAGAGTATACCTAAAATTGTGTGAATTTTGACACACAAGACAAGAGAAATAAATAACTAGGATGTATGATTTGCTTTGCTTCCCTACAGTCGCACATCCATCTTTTTTAATACGTTTTTTATATAAGATGACTTTATAAGACCATAATCACTGCAGCTGTTTGTAATCTGCCTCACTGACTCATGTCACCGAGTCATATTGCTAATTTGCTTTGCCTCTTCACTGTTAAATTGCCATCTGTATCGTTTATTCTTTCCATTATGATCAAAACATGTTTTGAAGTACCATAGCATTTCAATCAGGAGAGACTAGTGGTTGAAGTAAATGAGAATGTTTACATCACATGATATATGATAATTAGTATGACAGAAGGTCTTTGGTATCAGAAAGTCTTTTCTGTCCTGAGCAACAGCAAGATATATATCCCCCTTGGAGTCCAGACACTGGTGGTGGTGGCTGATGACCCTGTTGAAGTCCATCGATGGGGGGTTTAGAGTGCAAAACAGCAGCATGAAAGAACTAGAGGAACGAAGAGAGTCATATTTAAACAGACAGCAGCAAGACCACAGACCACGATAGCAGGAAAATAAGAGTGAGCATGCATGAGAGGTGTAAATAACAGAATAGCATGAAATATAAAGTGTAGCCTGAGTGTGCAAAGGTTTAGTCTTCCTGACTGAACGTACGCTAGAGCTTCATTTTAAATGGATGGTGTATGAAAAAACAGCAATCAATCAATTTCCTTAATTTGTCTCATCTTTTTCATCTTCAGGCCTACAAGATAACCCCTGGTTCTGTGACTGTAAAATCTCCAAGCTGATTGAGCTTTCAAAAATGACTAACACACCAGTGGTTTTGATGGACCAACTCCTGACTTGTGGTGGACCAGAAAATCTGGCTGGTGTACTTTTCCAGCGCGCTGAACTTGACAATTGTGTAAAACCATCGGTCATGACTTCTGCAACTAAGATCACATCTTCTTTGGGCAGTAATGTTCTCATGCGATGTGACGCCACAGGGTTTCCAACTCCAACCCTGTACTGGATGAAGTTAGGTGGCTCACCAGTCAACAACACAGGTATTGTACACAGGCTTTAGGAATGAGACTTAGACATTCAAGCCGTATTTTTACTGTGAAGTACTGGCTCAACTCGACTCCTCGGGCACCACGCAAAACTGCTTTGACATAGTGTTCAACACAACACACACCTCTCGTGCACCTCTCACGATCCTCTCATCAGCTGTTTAAGACAGGAAGGTCTATACCTCCTCAATATCTATTTAAAAAAGGTTTCGGTCACTAAAGTAGCTTTGCTGTTTGAATGTGGCGGCCATTGATGTTTTGGCCATTTTGTGCAGCATGCCGGGCATTGATCAATCAGTGTTCTGGAATGTTTCACATCACCTTTTAATACCCTCTCGGCTTGCTTGGAAATGCAGGTACTAAAAAAGTAGTACTTTTTACCCAATGGAAACGCAAAAAAGGCGAGTCGAGTCGAGCTGGCACTATGCAGTGGAAATGGGGCTTTAGTAAGCTATATGTGTATATTTTCATTGCCTGGTGTGTAGGAAGCATTAAGGTAATCCTTGCGGGTTGAATCTGAAGCAACTGGACCTGGGTTCGAAGATGTTTCACCTCACGCAATTGAACACAATTAGCGACCTCAGAAGAGTTAAATATCTGATACTATGCACCAGTCATTTAGAACTGAAGAAGCCTCTTGGATGATAGATGAAATGTCTTCAAACCCTAGAAGTCAAGCTGATTCAGATTCAACCTTCTAGGATTACCATGACATGGATGAATGAGAATCTACACCTAAATCTACACCAACATGAAGTATTTGGGTGTGCAGTTCTGGTGCCAAAAGGTCATAATCCATTTGTTGACATTCAAAGCAGTCCAAGACTTGGTTCGATTTTATGTATGTTGACTTTTGTGTTCTTCTTCCACAATATAGTCCAGGAGTCCCCTGGGGAGGGAATCAGATGGTCCATCATGAGCTTGCATGGAATATTGTACAAAGATGCTGGAAACTACAGCTGCAAAGCCAAGAATGTTGCTGGCAAAGCAGAAGCCATGATTTCTCTCTCAGTTGCTGGTGACATCAGTACAACCATCCTTCCACTGAGGCCTAGCACCGAAACTGGAACAACCAGCCAAGACACAACATTCACTCCACCGACTGACATTCCCAATTCATCTGCCACCATGACCACAGTTCTTTCAACAACATCAACAACACTATCGACTACCCCTAAGAAGCTGAAAACTACCCCGAGTAACAATATACAGAAAGCCTCACCCAAACAAGGAAAAGTACAGGAAGGAGGCAACGGAAGAAAGCTTGCAGCAGATGAAAAGAGCAAGAAAAGTGATGCATCAAAGTCTGTTAAAGACCTTAAGATCGTAGAGGAAACATCGGACACTGCAGTTTTGCTCTGGACAGCAGATGGGTTACCGAATGATGCTCCACTCACGGTGGTATATTCCCCCTATGGTGAGGACGATATCAAAAGGACAGTGGAGACCAGTGCTGGCAGTGGGAAGGTGTTCCTAGAGGGACTGTCATCTGGAATGAGGTATTCGGTTTGTCTTGTAGCAAAAGGTAGTGCGGCTGGTAAAGATCCTTGCATTGACTTCTACACATTGGACAATGAAGAGGATGGTGGTCAGAACCAACTACTCATGATCATAAGTGGGATTGCCTGCGCTTTGGCTTTGCCTCTTATTGCACTGCTGCTCTACAAGATTCTTGCTCTGTACTGCAAGGGACGCAACACAGGTTTGGATGAGGAGGAGCTTGAAAAAGAGAGTTATGTCAAGTTTGAGACGATCTCAATGAAACAAAGGACCTTGAACTCTCATCCAACAGAGCTTTGGGCGAGGAGACAGACTCAAGAATCAGAGCGAATGCTCCTGTGCTCCAGGTCAAGCATAGATTCCCAGATGACTTATAAGAGTGACGGTTCCCGGTCTGAGTATCTCTGCTGAGACCATGAATCCTTGGCCAAATGCCATGTTGGTAACACATTATATGAAACACTCTTTACATGCCTTTTTTGTTTTGGAGAATGTAATGTAGAATGGATAAAGATTTATATAATGATTAGGAATGTGCAGTTAACATAACGTAACATTCCCTGGAGGTTGTTGGGGTGTTCCAATCAGTCAAGCACTGAGATATTTATTTATGTCCTTACTTATTTTGAAGCCTTATTTTGATTAAGAAGTTTGATTGGTTGCCACTAAATAGTTATAAATAGTATGACTCTAATTCCTTAAAAAGTTGCAGTGTTAAAACATAAATACTTTATACATTTACTCAATTGAAAACATTACAAATACAATGTATTTAAAGGTTTTACAACAACAACAAAAGACTGGGAAAGTTATAGGAATGCTCAAAAACAGCTGTTTGGAGCATTTCACAGGTAAACAGGTTAATAACCAAAATATATGATTTGACATGACAGTGGTAAATTGTATAAAGAACATTGAAGTTTTTTTGGAATCAGGGTTGTACCATACAAAGAGCCTGTTGGTTAGCTGTGTGTGGTGTTTAATGTTATACCCACTGCCAAAGTTTAAGTGTCGTCTATGACTATTATGTGGTGTCAAAGAAAACCCATTATTCACTTTCCGTCACATTTACAACATCAAGCAGATTGTTGCCTTATTGGAAAAGAAACTACCATCAGTGTGTTTGATTGATGAACACTGCCTCTTTCTATGTTTGTCTATAAATGGAGTTGTACATGTTTTTAATAAACAACTGTTGAATTATATTTGTGTTGTGTACTTTTAATTTAGAAAAAAAAGTTTCCTATGTATGAGTTTTTAATGGGTATATATTTGTATATTTGATAGAAAACCACTAAAATTCATAGAACTGTACCGTTCTAATTATCAGCAATCTTCTAATATCAACAAAATGCATCCATTTTGCATTTTTTAAAGAATACCACCATAAAATAAGAGATGAATACTCGAAATCTATGTTATCTGAATTTGTATTGCATTTTAGTTTCTTGGTAAATGTCTGAATTTTCCATCAGCAACAGGTTGTGTGCTCTTTCTAGGCTTCAGCAGGTAAAACTGAATCTCACTGTGCACTGTTCTCCAATGCACTATAAGCCTTATCGTTGGGCTTTAAGAAGAGCACCTGAAAAAAATATTTTTATGAATAAAACACAAGACTTCAAGTAGAAGTAAAATATAGAGGTTGCTACTGATGTAAGAATGATCAATTAAAAAAAAAAAAAAGAAAGGTACAGAGATATATGACTTGCACTTGGTTATATACAAGAGCAGACATGTTGATCCTGAGAATCAATGGGTCACAGCTGTCACGCTCTCTGAACATTTGAACAGGCGCTGCAGTAAATCCTGATAAGATGACGAGTGAACCTGGGAAACTGTTCCCATGGATACCTCTGTGCCACCAGCTATATGAGCCTGCAGCACTAAGTAATCTCTAATGGCAGCTGCGCTGTTATGGCAACGACCGAGCTGCTTTAACAAACAGATTGGATGGATGGGTTGGGCTATAAATGATAGGTACAGTATGTACTGTAAAGGATAGATAGAACTATGGTTGGAGAGATTGAAAGGAACATCAAATGACACATGAATTAGTTAGTAGTTAGACAGATTGTTTTCAGAGGCAAGAGGGCCATGAGGACAGGGAGAGGGAGAAGAAAGACAAATAACATATAATAACATATCAGTCATTTCTTCTGTAATCACTAAACAGTACGCAGTGGGGTATGGGCCATGAAAGCAAATCCAGAAAGGCCAAATGGAAATAAGATTCTTCACTGCTTTAGAAGCTTTACAGTTGCATCACAAATCCCCTGGTAACACTGACTTGGTGCCATTATGGCAATCCAGTGGGAAATTGGCCTCTAGTGACCAAGGTAAGAAAAACATAGTACTCAAAGATTGTTTAGCTTTTGCAACATAATAGATAAATAAGTATAATTCTACACTTTCAACTTGAGGTTAATGTCAAATAATAAACAATTTTTTTCTCCCTTTCAGATGGAAACTCACTGTAGCTTGATAAGTAAGCTCAGTTGATCTTCAACCTGCCATCCAGTAATTTTCCATTCATTCAAATTACAAATTGCTGCTGCCTTTCTTATTGTTTTACATTGTTTTTCTTGACATGACCAAAGCAAAAATATGAAAACAGGAAAACAAATGCAAAAACAACTACATCATTACCTCCACCAACAGAGGTCATGTGATCCATTTGTCTGTTTGTATACAATATATATCTAAATAAAAAAAGTTATATTATTTTTAAGAATTTCTCAATAAGTGAGTTATAGGTGTCAATAAAAAATAATGTATAAAATTTGTGTCCAAGGAAACAGGAAAAACTCAATTAGTCCGGATGTGGATAACCCCCCACCCCCACAAAGCATGTGGGATGTGAAATTTCCTTGTTTCTGTTCATTGGTTTTTGACCACACCCCTGTTGCATATTTTATTTACATGATTCTATTCATTTATACCCCTTTTACATATTAGTCTTTTATATCATTTATAATTTTAGTCAACTAATTACGCTTGATTTTTAGGCCCTGCAAAAGGGGGCATATAGGGTTAGGGGTAAAATCGTGAGAAACGGTAAGACAACAACATCAGTCTGGAAACAAGGCGACAGTCTGAGCAGTGTAAATCTTCTACTGCTCCTCTACAGGGTTACTCTGTTGACGTTGTTGCTGACAATATCTTAGTCATGGTGGGCATGAATAGAGGTTTTAGTTTGTGGAGTCTGTTAGTTGTTCTCCTGGGTAGAAAGAGGACAAACAATTTAGGGATAATATGCTCCATTCCTCCGCTGATCTCTATAAATTACTCATTGTAGGCTTACCGATTCCCTGGAAGCCAGATGATCTTCAACAGGAAACCGTCTGACTGACATGGTGACTTCTCATTCAAACACAAGACACAAAACAGAGCGTCTATTGTATGTGACATGTTTAAATTATGATTGCATTATAAGTGTATGTCGTTTATGAGTGGGCAAATAGTTTGATAGAGTACCAAAGGTCAGTTTTGCTCCACGATAAATAAAAAAATAAAATACTAAATAAAAATTTTAAGGTTTGTGTTCAGTGTAATAGCCTTATGCTATGTCCATCCCCCAGTCTCTGTCTCCCAGACACAAAACCTCTGTCTCAAACACTCATCCATCCACATTCAGCAGAGGTATGGGTCAGAGGGTGGAGTGAGAGTAAGATGTTGTTATTATGTGGGACCTTTTTTGGCGCAGCCTCATTTCTTGCATTTTCCACATTCTGCCTGAGATACTAACTGCAGCTTAAAGAAGACCTGCTTCAACGTTGGACTAGCATGTGCAAAATTTACCACGGGGGTGTCAGGAATTTCAATCTTTGCTTCCAAAACAGACTGGCAGCCTGGGGGCCAAAGTCGGGAGTGACCAGGATCCCACACAATTTTTCTTTCTTTCTTTCGTTTTGTTGAACACTACTCTGGCAGTATTACCCTCTTCATTCGGGGAGTACTCAGAATCTTCACCTCTTTATCGGGGTACACCTCCCTTTGGCGTAACATCTTCCGGTATGTAATGATTCACTGTCGTGGAGAAGGATGCCAACAGTCCATAAGCAAGCATCGCTTATTTTGGGGGAATTTTTGTGTGCCAGTGCTAATAGTGGGAATGCCTGAAAATAACTGAACAAGGGCAGCTCCCAAAGTGGGGACAGAGCGCAGGATTATGTTGGCTGCAACAATCACAGCAGTGGTGATCTATTGTATGGTGCAAAGCTCTCCGGTCTTGGCCCTCGGTACAGCATGTTGGGCCGAACGCCTATCGAGAGCAGGGAGAAACGGCAGCTGTGTGGGTAAGTTTGTTCCCCCTCTACTCTGTATGTGCATAACCATCTTTATGTGGTAATTTGCCATTACTACTATCATTTTAATAGTATTATATAGTAAGTATACAATGTCATGTAATACCAGAGAAACCACTCCACTGGTCTGTGAGTAGGTGTATCTCAGGCTGAGCCCAAGTTATTTGTGGGATACCACAAGCACATCAGTTGAAGGTGTGGGTGAAGATGGTGACTGCTGATGTGGAAATGTTATCTTCTAGGAATTGTCAGAGTTTACTTTTTATCTAAGCATAACATAAACTTTGGTGTATTTTATTTTTCCTAATACCCATGTTGAAATCATCATCAATACACCATGTGTTCTCCACAGAGAGGTCAAAGGTCATGGTCACCCATATCACATCACTCTTTATTTACATTACCCAGTAGGGTGGATACTTCTCAATGCAGGTGCTGGAATCTGGACGTTTATGTGACAGATATAGTCTCACACACAAATTGGAATATTTCATTTTTAAAAATTTCCAGCGTGAATCAGCACATACCACAGATGGTTAACCCAAAACACCACAGAATAGATAAAACACATGAAAATGTACGTATCCTTTTCCCAGTCCTTTTTCCACTTTGTACCACGCTGTGCCAAGGTTGTGCTTACACCTCCAGGCACTACAGCTGCATAAATTAGTTGGCCACACCCTGAAGGTTATTCCAAGAAATTAGAAGCCAAGTGCTTTAGGATTCTTTCAATAATATCATTCTACAAACAGTATTTGGTTTTAAAAATATAACATTTTCCTCACATACATTTAGGTCTGTCAACACCTGTGTGAGATATAGATATAATCTTCAATAATGGTATCCTGCATGTTATTTCTGTAGCGTGATATTGATATATAACTTGATTTTCTATTCAACTTTCAATTTTCTAACTCAAATGAGAATTCCCAGAGATAGAATAACCCGGATGGGGATGACTATTTATGGCCGTTTCAAATAACTGTATACCTGATTAACAAATTAATACAAGAGGTCTGTAAATTAAATTCTGCCATAAAGCAGACCTGCTCAATAATTTGCAGTTTGAAATAAACCTATTTCTCCATGCTACACGGTCAAGAATGATGGTGACCACTATGTGAACTTGGTGATTAATGTTTCATCAGGATGCCTCCTAGCAACTCGACAACAGTGGCCATCTAGGGGACATATATTTCATTATGTTGTTTGTCTGGTGTTACTCATTGTTTTCTTCATTCCACACAGTTAAGCGCAGTTTCCATGGTTGCACATGACAATGTTATTACCATTTAATCGTAATATAGACAGCGAACACAGATTTGTCTTCACCAGCCCAGCTTGTCAAAGTTTAAAGGGCTCCAGAGCAAACTCAATACATATATTATCTAATTCAATACAAGTTTTGTAATTTTTTTGACCATGTTTATCAGAACTTTACTATGATAAAGTTGTGAACTAAAGCTAAAACCTGTGAGAAAAGTTTTTTAAAAACTAACACTAATCCCTTTAGCCTTTAAACCCATTCTTTGCAGGGTGTTGTTAGGGTCAAAAGATAATATTTTATCCAGAAGGAGCTGAGTCGGCCTTGAACTTCATCCTATTACAGTCATGAATAAGCTTTTTATCAGAGAATTTGACAAATGACATCCGAATGAAATTTAGAGCGGACGCAGCTATTGAAATTTAGATGCCGCCATAATTATGTACCTGTTCCTGGGATTCATTAAGTTTAAATGAGAACAAGAATATATGACAGCAGTAATGGTAACAACTAAAAATACAATTAAAATGGATACTATGTAAAATTATGGTTGAAAAAGGGTAAATACTAGAGAATATATCATCTGTATTTTAATAATACTTAGAACTGCAAGGTTTAGTCGATTAATTGATTTAGATATTTTTCAAAGAAAAATATAATAAAATATATAAAATATTCTCAGATTTGAAAATAAGTGTAAACTGCAGCCCTATTATTGAATAATTTTGCATTTACAAATCCTAGTGGTACATTCACCTGAAATATATGTCATATGTAGCTTGTTGAACTCTACGTACTCTCATTAATTAAATAGAACCATTTAAACGGATCTACGGATCATAGATGGATGGATCACTGAAGCATGTATGAATGACATAAAAGCAGTTGTGGCAATTTGAAAAAATGTCTGCGATGTGATTATGAGACAAAAATAAAAGCCCTATATTATTTGCCATTTTAAAACCAGAGCCCAATAAATACTGGTATGATTGAGAAGGAAGTCTTTAGCACTACTGAGTATCAAATACTGAGGTACCTTTCCAAATATTGGGCTTTGGAATGGCACTGTGTGTTTTATGGCCTTAAAATAATGAAAGATTCACAAAAATGTGTGATGTTTTATTTTGTTAAGGTTCACAGCCCTTCCTGATATTCGGTCATGGTAAAGCCATTCATCGAATGGACCTCGATGGAAAGAACCAGAGAAGGCTTGTGGCTGGGGCGGGAAGTTCTATCCTGCTGGACTTTCATTTGAGAGAAGAGAGAGTCTACTGGGCTGACAAACGCTCTGGGGTCATTTATAAAGCATCAGTGAAAGCTCACAGACAGGTGATTATGTAACTACTATGTAACTGTAGAGATCATCCCTGCTAGGACATTACCAAAAATCAAAGCTTATTTTTCTTTTGTGCATTGGTCTAAGAATTGATTAACAAAAATCTTTTTTTTGAATGTTTGTGGTCCAGAAACTGTTCTCATCTGACAGAAACATCTCAGGCCTGGCAGTGGACTGGATTTGGAACAAAGTGTATTGGACAAGTGGAGAAAAGGGAAGAATCAAGAGAATGGATCTGAATGGGAAAAATGTATGGACTCTTTTAAGACACTTGACCCAACCAAGTTCTATAACTGTTGACCCAACTAACAGGTAATCCATTCTGCATGACTCTGTCATGCTGGTATTTCTTTTCTCATGTGGTTGGATTACATTCATGCTGGAGCAGAGCAATTGACCCATACACAGCTCCTCACACAGGATTTCTGGCATTTTGTTTGTGTATCATTATATGAATGTTTCATCTCCCTTCATAAAGCATGGCTGACACAGAAGTACAAAATGACGGATTGACTTTCACATACCACCAGTCTGTCTCTAGTGAAAGATTCACTGCATTTTGGTGCCATAAACTGACAAGCAGATATGCAAAAGTGAATAATTAGGGAGGGAGGGATTTATATCAACATTTTGAAATATTTCTCCAAGATAATAAAATTCCATGGGATTATTTTTCACTTCTTTTTTTGCTAGCAATTCACCTAATTTTCATGGGATGTTAGCATTCATATGAAAACATACATATAACATATTTTGCAGGTTTCTTTTTTGGCTTTCTGGTGAGACGACTCCAAGCATCCAGCGATCTAACCTGTCCGGTCAGATGAAAACTACACTTATTAAAATAGCTGAACAACTAAAAGCACTGTCGATTGACCGAGGGGAGAAAAGGCTGTTCTGGGTTCAGTTTGGTTTGCAAGGAGAAAGTGCCATTGCTTCCTGTGATTACAATGGGAATGTCCTGCACATCATAAACCAGTCATTTCGGTGAGCATGTCGTGTTCTTATTACTCATTTATCTTTTTATGATTGCTGTAATTTTCCTATAAGTAAACTTGGATTAAACACATGTTTCTGTCTCCTCTGGTCAGATCTCAGTCACTGGGGATATCTGTGTTCTTGGAGAACTTATACTACACTGATACTGCATCTCAGGTTATAAAACAAGTGGACAAGTACACTGGAGGAGATTCACAGAATGTTAACATAAAACCAATGGCGAAACCCCCAGTTGATATTAAGGTGGTGCATCTCCTCAACCAGCCAATGGAAGACCTGCAATCATTACTTTCAGGTTCCAGCTGAACTTACATACTACTTGCATTTACATTAGTGTAGATTTGACTCAAACGACGTGTTTGATTAATATATTACCGTTAACCTTTTCAAACAGATTGTGACGAAGAGAGTGGGGACTGTGTGAGTGTGTGTTCCAGTCTAGCTGAGCGAGGAACCTGCCAGTGCAGTGAAGGCTTTTCTCTCAGTAAGAGAGGCACTCATTGTGAAGGTTGGTATTCATGCAGTTTAATCTACAATTAAGACATTATAATGAAAACAGCAATTATATTGACTGTTTATTACCGAAGTTGGCATGAGTCTCACAATGTATATCAACCACCATCAACATATCCTGCTAGTAGGGTCACATGAACAAGATACATACTGGAAAATAAAGAATGGGAAAGCATTTAAATAAAAGCTTCTTCTAAAATAACATAGAAATGTTGTATCACTGTTTTTTTTCTGTGTTTTGCCATAGATGTGAATGAATGCGCCCTCTGGAACCATGGCTGCTCTCTTGGTTGTGAAAATATCCCAGGGTCCTATTTCTGTACCTGCCCTAAAGGATATGCTCTCCTTCCAGACAGGAAGATGTGTCAAGGTACCATGGAAACATTTGTTATTTGATCATATTACCAATTTCTATACTATTGTATTCCATCCCAAATTCCTAAAAAACTTCCAAAATGGTTTTATTATTAATTACTAGTATGATCAGTCCATGATACACAGAATATAAAGTTATATATATAATATGAAGTTATATAGCAACAAAAAAGTTCAAGTTCAAACAACTATTAATCTCACTGGGGGCAATTAATTTAGAGCAGCTTGTACACAAAACACAAACAGACAATAAAAGATAAATATAATATAAATGATAATAATAATAAATAAATATATATAAATAAATAAAATGTATGAGGGAGCTGAATAAAATCCATAGATGAAAGGGATAAAGGGGCAAAATCTTAAATAACAGGATAATGACCTAGGAAAGGATTTTAAATTTTTTTTAAAAAGTCAGACAGGCACACATAAAAAAGTACAATTAAAATGATCTATGTACCGTCTAAGAGACGGACTGCAAAGGGAGTGAATGATCTAGAATAGCAGTTACTTTTACTTAGAGGTAAAACATAACGACGCCCTGACGGCAATAAGGAAAATTCAAAGCTTGCTAGCAGTGAAGTCACTTGGCTATTGCTACTAATTATGGGTTGTAAAATTCACTAATGACACCCTAAAGACATATAATTACATAATTTTTCACCAGTAGCTTTTAAAGATTGTTACACATCTGGATGATGCAGCCAAAATCAATAAAACTGGCTCAACCACTCGACTGAGTGGATTTATTCAGTATCATACCATTAAGCAGTTTTGTCCTTTATGTGAAGCTATGTTAAGAGCAGTGTGACAAGTCTGCATAACAAACTGGAAAACATTTCTGTTTTCTTTGAAGCATACTGGTCTGAGCTGTGCAGAATCCTCTTTCAGTGACATAAGAAGGAGATAAAAAAAATAAATGTAGGTTTTATTCAAAGTGGTAACACTTGCACTTTGTTTTGGCCAGCATAATGAAGGCAGCTCTGGTTTCAGATCAGATCTTCTTCTTTTTGTGGTGCTTTGAAAGGTGGCATTTGTCCCCCAGACACTACTTTGACCCTTCGGAGCCAATAAAAAGGCTGGGTCATACGCTAGACATCATGGACCAGACATATGCAAACTGCCAATTGTGTGTCAGGTTATTTGGGTCAAAACAGACACTTTGTCACTTAAGGTCTAGTTGTGCTGAGACTGAGGGGCTATGTAAGGTAGATGGAAGCAGTGATATCATGTTATTGTTCAAAAAGTTTTTTTAAATTTCTTTATAGGATTAGATCAATATATCTGTTTATAATCAGTCACTTTTCTGTTGTTTATGTTCAAACGTTCTGCTGAAGACATGCTGTTTGGAGACATTTGATTGTTTTACTTGTATATAGTCTTTCTGCATCAATCTGTGTCTCATTCTTCTGTAATAATGCAGGTCTGTTGTCTGCAGCTACAACAATAGGTCCTTCTTTAGTGAATAGATACCTCAGACAATCTAATATTTTGGCACAAACATATGCACTGCTGAGAATTTATACAAAATATTTAATTCACCAAACTGGTAAAATGAATGTATTTTGTCCAGGATTTAGTGACTTTACTTTATTTTTTTATTTTTTTAATCATTTTTTACATTTCTGTCTAATCTGCCATGACACCGTACTGTCTACACAGTGATTTGATTCATTTAACACATTAAAACACTTTATGGACACATGCTAATCACCTCTCTTCTAATCTTATACAGCCCAAAACAAGAGGCAAGGCTCACAGACACAATGAGATTAGATGACGAGATGATATTTGCAATAGGGAACATATCTGGTCAGCAGCTTTGGCTATCTAAGCTGTTTAGCAGACGACCTTTGCCAAGGTCCAGAAACAAACATGCAGCCAGGTTGCAGGCCCTGCAGACAATGGAGATGACAACAGACACAGCATCTGATTCAATAAAAAAAATGGTAAAAAGTATTTACAAAACACAAATAAATGCAAAAACAGGAATTTTTTTTTAACTATTAATCAGAGTATAAGTTAATTTTCCATTTCAGAGTAGAATTTAATATTTTCCTTGTATTGTCTTTCATTCTTTTATTGTTTTTGTATACAGAATTGTGCTTTCCTGCATATTTGCTCATATATCATTCAATTAATGTTCAAAGTTTCTAGTTGGTGGCACAGCATATTTACTTTTGCAAAAGAAATATCAAAAAGTGAAGAATTTACCCACTGAGAGAGGTTCACAGAGGCACAACCACAGACACTGTTGCTATTCTAATATTTCACATTATCTATATGGCCTGTCTCTGTATACCTGGCCCATAGTAACACATGTACAGGAGATACCACACTCACGTGAGCTCATGTGAGCTAATATTACCTCAGGCTCACCACTGTGTGGGCTTTGACTGCCTTCTCCTCACACTTTCACCTATTTTGATAGGGTTAGCGCTGACTTCATAAAGGGATTTTACCAGAGAAGGGCCTAAGAGGCTTTTTGTCCATCTGGCTCTGTGTGGCTCTGAATATATACCTGCTGAATCCCAAAATAACGTTTTAACATGCAACTTCCCTTTAATCTTGATCATTAAGGTCTCTTAATGGACAGTTGTGTAATATGACATTCTTAAAGTTATTTTAATCCTTCATCTGTTTCTGTGGGTTTACTTCACTTAGCTCAGATCGGATGTGTATTGCTACTGTTACAAGTAACAGAAAGTAACAGTGTTTCAACATATATATATTTTGTATATTTTCTTTCTATAATCAGAGATTGTACCATGTGAGGGTAATACCACTAAGTGCGGCCAAGGATGCCTGACAACAGAAGAGGGTGCTATCTGTGTGTGTCCTGAGGGATCTTTACTGCAGGAGGATGGACAAGCCTGCACTGGTATGGACTATATCCTGGTTTATTCTCAAACTAAAATCAAGCTAATATTAGGATTTTTTTTTTTTTTACCTGTACAATTTCATAAAAAACATAATGATGTTCGTATTTTTCATTTGAAGTGAGAATTTACCATTTAATGTTTTCACAAATACAGTGCAGACTGTACTCTTCTTCTAACTTTAAATGTGTCTGTATTCTTGCTCATTGCTACAACTTCTTTTCTCACACCGCTGTTTATTTTCCTATAAACTCAAAAAAGAAACATTGACTTGAACTAAATTTACTTTAGTTTACTTCTGATCAGATAGATCAATAGATCGATAACTGAGCAAGGCAATAGATACAGTAGCTACAATATTATTTCTTGCCAATGTAAATATCTAAATATCTTGCAACAGGTATGACGTAGCCAGAAAGTATCCTCCACTACATACTTATTTTGCATTACCACTTATAACATATAGTTTAAAGGTGGAATTTATCATTATATCAATATACTAAAATCTCCTCTATGTGAAGAACAGAAGCTCTGATCTGTGTGAGTATTGCTGTTGCAGGCTGCTCATCTGCAGACAGAGGGGGTTGCAGTCAGCTCTGTACTCCCGTCACCCCGACTAGATGGCAGTGTGATTGTCTGCCAGGCTACCAGCTCCATCAAGATGGCAAACAATGCATTGCTTCTGGTGAGTCATGCTATGGCCAACATCCAGCTGAGGTGGATCAGCTCACACAGATAAACACTCAAACACACCATGTACTGTATCTACTCTTGCAGGGTTTCTATTGTATTAACTTTCACAAACTTTCCATTCTTCAGGCCCTCTACCTTATCTACTAGTAGCCGATCTAGTGGACGTACGACATATTAATCCTGACGGCACTGGGGACCGAACTCTTGTAGAGGACCCCAGAGGAACAATCATAGCTTTGGACTATGACCCTGTCCAGAACAAGGTAAGATGAAAATTCTTTTAACCTTTTACAGTGGTTTTGTTTCAGATTTGTCAATGGACGCAAAAGCAGCAGATGAGAATGTACTCTGCTAACCAAAGGTCTCAGGAGTACACTGATGTACTATATGAAGACAAGAATTGGGTTTTGGTGAAGATACTTAGTGACACCTAGTGGACACAGACTGTAACTTGATGGCCTGTTAAATGAAAACCAATACTTTCTGTTAATATTTCCTTTTTTAATTGATCTACTTTATTTTTGACATGGAACATATTTAAGGTTTTAATGCTTGTCTATTTTTCACAATAAATGCTTTCCTGTTTTCATGTTAAAGGTGTACTTTGCTAGTACAAGCCAGAAGACAATTGAGAGGGTTGATTTGAACGGTGAGTCCAGAGAAGTTCTTGTCTCTGATGGATTAGACTCTCCAGAAGGACTGGCGATTGATTGGATCCACCGTAGGATGTACTGGACAGATAAAAGGTGCGTGGTGCTTGCAGAGAGTAAATGTTGGATTGTTACTGAGAAGACTGTTTGCTGGACATTTCCTGTTTTAATGTTGTTTAGCACTTATTATACAGAAGCACACTGGCATTTACTCTGACCATATTAGATTCTATTCATCTATTCTGTTTCTATTAAACATCAAACAAATCAGTTTGATTTATTTTAGGAGTCCATTTTTGGAGTTGTTTGTATTAGTCTATTTAAGTAACTCTTAGCTAAACATGACCAAAATCTACATCGTTTTATTTTCTGTTTTACACCTCTGCATATGTTTGTCCTCCAGCAAGGCAACTGTTGAGTGCAGCACCTTGGCTGGACTGAACAGAGAGACCATTGTGAGCAAAGGGCTGGGAAAACCAAGAGGAATCACAGTTCATCCTTTGGCAAAGTGAGTGTGGCAGTAGGTGTATGCTGGTTTCAGAAATCACTGCAAACTAATGTGTGTTTAATTGTTTATCAAGTTGACTATAAAAATGGAAACTAAATATTTGATTGGCGTAATTTCAACACGCAGATGAGGCTTCAAGGGTTGTTAAAAAAAGTCTATCAAATATAGCAATCTACTGCTAGCCACACATTAGCATCTAAGGTGGAGCCGTTTGGTACACTTCCACTGGGTGTTCATTCTGTAGTAAATACTGCACTGATCAGGCTGAAAAGACAAGTATATACTAGTATTTCTATACAACCATTTAAATTACTACATTTTTAACTTCTAGAACACTGTTGCTTTTACTTTTCCATTGACTTTCTTCAAAAACCTTGAAAGCTTTCTTTGCTACAATTTGAATCAGACTAACTTTCAAGCTGATCGGCTGCATATCATGTATTTGTGATGATGGAGACATCCAAATATACAATGGTCTTTTGTTTGATTTTTGAGGAAGTTGTTCTGGACTGATATTGGCGCCCGACCTCTCATGGAAAGTGCGTCTCTGGAAGGGAGGGACCGTGTCGTCATTGCGAGTACCAACCTTGTTTCACCGAGCGGCCTGACCATTGATTTCACTGAGGATCGTCTGTTCTGGTGTGATCAGAGGAGGGGTCTGGTGGAGACTGCCGGCCTGGATGGTTCAGATCGACGGGTCCTGTTAGAGAACCAAGTAGGTGAGGCTCGTGAGATACATAGACATACATAAATTCACTGTATTGGCAAAAACCTGGTTTATAATACTGTAATTCTCGAAAGATTTTCTTGTCATGTGGGCAAACAACCTCAAAAACTACAAGAAAGTTCATGTGAGTGCCTTAAATGTTGACCTAAACCTGACAAAGAGGACCTTAGACTGACTAAAACGGAGCCGGAGTCTGATAAAGCTAAGCCAAACAAAGAAGACAGAGAAATTTAAAGTTGTTTGCACTCTTATCCATTCTCTCATTTAGTGATACAACCAACTATGTTCATGACACATTGTTCAAATATGTTGAAATCTCTCTTTAAGCAATGTCCCTGTCATCACAGTAATCTCTATGATATTATGGACACAAGATATACATTAGTTCTGATCTTGAAACATTTTTTAACCTCTTCCTTCCCTCTTTTCTCATCCGTCCAGGTCGACCTTTTGATCTTGCAGTATTTGAGGACAGGTTGTGGATATCGGATCGAGAGTTCCAGCAGCTGAGGAGCATACACAAGCGTACTGGGAAAAAGCTGCAGCGTATCCATGGCAACTTGGTCCAACCAGGATCCATTGTAGTGGTTCATCCCCTCGCTAAACCAGGTACATATATAAAAGGGATTCATTTTAGAGACTATGTTCACAAATTATACAGACACATGCAATATCAAAGGAAGTTACACAAGTTGAAAGATTGTACAGGCCTTTTGACAGTTTTCAATACCAGATGAGTATTCTAAATACTACATGGGTACTTAAAAGTATTTATAAATAAAGAATGGCTGAACTAATTCCTGCACCATTGTGAATGGCCAATGGTAAATGTGGTATAGAAACAACAACAAAAAAACAATCCACCAACCTTCTGAGTTTCCAGTTGTATTGTATTTTACATTTTCAGGGGCCGACATCTGCCTTCACTTGAATGGAGGTTGTGTCCAGGTGTGTGAAAGCAAACTGGGATTCACCCACTGCTCCTGTCTGCCACGCTACAACCTATCAGCTGATGGAAAAAGTTGCTCACCTGCTGACGCTTTGAATGGAACAGCAGGTGATTCATTTTTACCCGTGTAACCTTTGAAGTAAAACAGTTTAATGATGAATGCTTATGTTAACTAAATGAATCTGTTGTGTAGAATCTGGAGACAGTGAATTCAGTGATGTAACTTCTCTAAAAAATAAAACATTCAACAATGAGAGCACACCAGTGACCACACCTGGGCTGTCAACTGATACAGAGACTAATTCAGACCCTGATGCAGGCAGTGAGCCAACTCTCATCACAGACACGATGGTTTCAGGTAACAGTATAACCTTTAAAGCAAACAAGTGGTCCTTCTCGCCATTCAAGATCTTATTCTAATGAAATGCTATGATTCCATACGTCACCCTCTCCGTCAGACCAGAATGAGTGTTACTCACTTCGCTGTGATGTACATGCACAGTGCACGCTGAACGCTGGCAGCCCGACCTGTCTCTGTGTAGAAGGTTTTACGGGTGATGGACAGTTGTGTGTGGGTGAGTATTTCTGTTCCTGTACCAAGTATGTGTATGGTATGAAGTAACATATCCCACAGAAAGCTTATTAAATTTGATACAGAGACACTTTTATCCCACGGTTTAAATTGAACATTTTGGCATAGGTGACAGAGCTGGGAATGGAGCAGGATTGAGTTTTTGATGTATTAACATTTCAGAGGCAGCGCTGCTCTGGAGGCAAAGATAAAAAAAACTATTTAAGATTAACATTAATGACAGGAGCTAACGCCATAATGCCTGAGGAAAGTTGAAAAATTATTACATCCAATAATTTATATTATTTCCTTTGCAGACCAGATTAAATGTTTCCTCTGTTTGTCTTTATGCAGAATTTATGCACCATTCTTCTTTGTTTGACCAGGATTCTGAGGAGATTTTTAATCTTAATTAGCCTGTGATACCTGTGATATTCTGATTACAATTTAAAAAAATTAGGCAACTTTTCTGTTTGTTTTAGATATTGATGAGTGTAAACAGGGAACGCACCACTGTGACAAAAATGCAGAATGTCAAAATACCGTTGGAAAGTATCTCTGCAAGTGTCAGGCTGGATACCATGACAATGGAAAGAGATGTCAAGGTGTGTCTCGATTATTTACTATGCATACAATTCTCAGCAACAGGTTGCAGTATTATAATTAAAAGAAAAGAAAAAACTGTATGTAATAATAGAAATAATAGAGAAACTATGTGGCATTGAAGCCAAGATGGATGTATATTCTGTTATAGATTATCAGGTGTATTATATTGAAACTGAGATAATAGGCTGCTTATCAGCAAACTGAAGGCTTATATCAAGTATGATTCAATGTAACACCTGGGTTTCTTTTATTATTGGGATGTAATATACAATCCCTTTGATTATACATGGAATTCCACATTTATGTACAGTAAGTAACAGCTCCAAACTGTTTATTTGTCTAATATGAAGAATTATATCTCTAATCCTCTCAAGAGTTGGACACGACTTCAGCGTGGATGACGACCATTAGACCTAATGATGTCCCCCCTGGACACCACAACAGCAGCAACTCAGTGGAGAGGTGCCCCTCCAGCCATGAGTCCTACTGTCTGTACCAGGGTGTCTGCCTCTACTTCCCTGAAATGGAGTCCTACGCTTGCAAGTAAACAACCTCCCTTGGGTGACCCCTCAATCTGACCCCTGACCTCTACGCCTAACAGTTTACTGATATATTGTGTTCAGAGGTGTGCATAAGTGACGCTTGCTTTTCCAAACAAAATTTGGTCATCAGTTCTGTCGCAGATGAGTAAAATTATAAAGCACTTTTATTTCTTTTTAGATTGTTTACACTGATAATTTGAACTCTAATATGTAATAAAACAAACTGTAATCAGGGGAAAATAGGAAAATGTTCTCTGGGAAGTAACTTTGGAATAAAATTTGATCATAAATGACAAATACTGTTAGAAAGTCCCACACCACACATTGCAGGCCTTTCCACCCTCTTCTCTTATCTGCTTTGTCTCATGCCAACCAGTAGATGTCAATATTGTTCCATGATTAAAGCTATTCTCTCAGGATGAGGTGGCTATACAAAGATATTGTTTTCTACATAATTTCACACTTAGTCAACATAAAATATCCCTTCAACAAAACACACATAGTATATCTAATATTGATTAGAATAAAAGCGTCACCTCTAAATGTGATCCTAAATGATAAAATTATATCCAGATCTAACGGAGACTGTACAGCAGGCATTTTTAATACATTTTACAGTTTAACTACATCACTCCAGCTAATGTGTAGTTTTTGCTCTTCTGCCCATTATGTTTGTATAAATTCTGTAACATTAGAATGTTAATTTCATAGTTACTGAAATCTGTTATTACAAATAACTGCAGTCAGTTATGCACAAACACAGCCTTTGTTCATGTACTGTATTGAAGTGATATATTACTCTAAATGTACAAGTTTACACATATATAATTTTGCATTTATCATATGTTTAATGTCATGTGCATGTGAGTAACTAAATCTGAAATTTGAAATTTGAAATACACACTTACTCAATAAGCGATATTGATCATGAGCTGCATAGTCATGTGAAATTAGAAAAAGTAACGACCGTTACCTCTGAACACTGAATTTTTTTTTTTTTTTAGGAAATATCGAAATACCTGAAATAGTGACTTTACTGAACCTTTTGCAGTTGTTTATCTGGCTACATGGGGGAGCGCTGTCAGTTCAGTGACCTGGAGTGGTGGGAGCTTCAGCAGGCTGAGGATGAAAAGAGAAGAAACGTGGTCTTTGCGGCCTGGATGGTGGTCCTGGTTTCCCTGCTCTCCATTGCTGCCTGTGTCACCTACTGCTACGGGTGAGGGGGAAGGAGGAGGAGAAGTGGTAAATAAGGGCCAAGGCATATAAAACTAGTATGTTAAAGTGAAGGAAAGAGTAAATTAAGAGAGAAGTAAAAAGAAATAAAGGGAGAAAAGAAAATGTGGAGAGAAGGGAAGAGTCAAAAAAGAATGACCAAAGGGACTTCAAAAAAGCAAAACATGGCAAGACCTGATGAAAGGAGTGAGGTTGGAAACAGAATGAGGGGAAAAAAGGTGACAAAACCAGGTAAAAAGGAAAAGAAGACTAGGAGGAGGAAGTAAAAGAAATAAAAGGGGAAAAAACATTGAAAAAGATAATGTATGGTTAAAAAAGGGAAGTCAAGGATCAAGAGGAAATGAGTGGAAAAAGGACAGGAACACATCATCAATATCTCCCACCATGATTGTCTCTAATGTGAATTATGTTGTAAAAAGGGACATTTATGAAGTGAAACGATGACGACAGTATTGTAAAGTGTCATTATAAATGTTAGTTCAGCATGGAAGCAGTTAATGTTAATGTAAAGCTACAACATTTAATAAGCTGATGGAGGCAGCTAATGTTAACAAAGCTTCAACATTTATAAGCTGATGGCGGCAGTTAATGTTAATGTAAAGCTCCAACATTTAATAAGCTGATGGAGGCAGTTAATGTTAATGTAAAGGTCCAACATTTAATAAGCTGATGGAGGCAGCTGATAACATAAAGCTTCAACATTAATATTTCTAAGTAGTTCCCTGTGTTCTAGACAGTACTACAGCAGATGATGGAGAGAGAAGTATGCAACTATTAGTTCATGATAAGAAAAGTACATTCTTCTATCTTCATCCATTTTTAAGAAAACTTCACATGAACAACACTATGTGCAAAGTGCAGAATTTAAAAAAAAGACATCATCCTCCAATCTTTAATAGTTTTTAAGAAAATCTGTTCAGTCTGAAGTGTTACACACACACTTACCCACACAGGGATGGATGGAACCTTTCCTGTGTCCACTATGCTGCGCTAGAGAACACCCACTATACTTTTTTTGCAGTAAATGGTGTCAAGACCACACCATGAAAATTAAACAAAAATCAAATTACTTTTGTCACAGAAGGCTTACTTCCTATTGCCAGCAGGTAGCGCTATTACTATAACTGCATATGGGCATGTGGATATCTTCAGGTCAGGACTTTTATCCAACATGTGAAATATGGGCTAGACTGGATCATGAACAGCAGACTTACAACAATATTAAAAAGGACAAGTGGGAAACCTTTTGGCTGCTAAAATGTTCAATGAATTATCCTTGAAAATAAAATTAAAACATTTATTTAAAATTACTGACATACTGTAGACATACAGTAGATACTAAAAAGAATTATGTGTTTTTATTTAAAATGTATGATTCCCATTATGGTCTTAAGTGGGTTTCATTGACTTTTCCACTCCAATGGCAAAAACAAATGAAAATCTGTGCAGAGTCTTATGTATACCTACATATATGTCTTTGCATGTGTGCTGGTGTATACCAATAATGATATATAAGAAGTGATGTGGTCAGTCGTCTGGATACTGGATGCATAGGGCAGCACACATAGCCAGGGTGGAGCTGCTGCAGTAATGAATGAGCTGACAGCATTTCAAGGTGTCTATCAAACCCTGGGTGGCATGAGCCGTGTAATGTAAGTGTCTCAGCATGACAGCAGGGGGTTAGGGAGCAGATCACATGTGGAACCAATGGCGGTGTGCAACCCTAGTTAGCCGAGAGGAGCATACATAAAGTACATACTGCGACACCTCCTCCCTTTTATTTCCACCTGAGTTGTCTCTAAGTAACTGATTTCTTTTATGGTTGTTTCGCTGGCTTATAGACAAGGCTGTTGGCATTCTTTACTCTTTTGACTCACAAAGCACACCCCTCCCATCCACCTGCTACATCCTAATGTTTGGAGCCTGTGTTCCCCTGTGGAAGTGGCACGCTTTCAATTACATGCTTGGTTTAGCTTGTTCTACAGCAATTACACACAAAAATAGGTCATTTCTCTGATACAAAATGGAGCCGCTGAGGTATGACCCCAGTGGAAATGCTACATGGCCGCCAATAGCTCTGGCTAAAATTGCCTTCTGCACTTCACTGCAAGTGCACTTACCGAAGGCAGTTTGTGAGTTTGGTGGTTTAGTTTCTGTAACACACACACACACAGTAAAGTATCATACAGGACACAGTGATAAGAGGTAAAAAGGCACAACTTGTTTCTCATTCTGTTTCTTTTTAGGCTCAAACATGAAAACAAAAGCACTAAAAGTGTAGTCCCTGTGGTAGTTCATCACTAAACCCAAATGTATCTCCTATTGTCAAAACGTAGGTTGGACAACATGTTTATGGAAAGCAATTAAAACATCTGTAATATTTTTTAGTGTACTGTGTAGGTTTACTGTGTACATGTGTGAAGGTAAAGGTGCACAACATTAAACTGTTAACATGTTATGCAGAACACAAGTCGACTTTAGATTTTGTACCATGTTTGATTTAAATGCAACAGTTTCCTGTGAGCCCACCACTTGCATGACTTGATACCCATTTAATTCCATGTGAGTCTGTGAATATTTACATGTTAAAAACTATGTGTTGACTGAGTTAGTGGAACAGTAATAAATTGGAATACTGCACTTTTACTGTCTTCTGTACAGAAATAGAAAAATCTTCCGCAAACAGCCCTCAGTGGATAATATGAGCGAGACCAGCGTGACAGATGAGAGCATGTCAGAGACCACCAGTGTGCCTCAGGTGAGACAATCACCACCATAAATACATCTTTTAGTATGGGAGGTCATGCGATGAACCAGGGCAATCTCACAAATCCTTGAAGTCTTTGCATATCATGTTATTTAACTTCCATTCAAATCAATACAAATAAGTTAAATTCATCTTATAAATTCTTAAAGTTTTTCCTCAGGCATTGATTATACCGCTAAAAACCTATCACTGTCTATGGTATGCAAAAACTATTTCAAACTAAAAACATCTTTTCAAATTCCTTTCTGAATCTCAAGTTCTCCATGACGGCAGAAAAAGGAGTGGAAGGAATGGTCTTCCCTCCCATGGGCTGTCCCAGGAGAGCGGTGTGTCCATCCTGCTCCTCAGAAACAGGTAATAAAAGTGAAATAAACACCCTGGCATGAATCATTTTAGAGTGTTATTGTTGCTTTCAGAGTCATCAGATTGATTGCTATGATCACATTACACGACTGTTTTATAATGGGATACCTTAACGTTGCTGTGCTTTGCACGTTACACGAGTTATCAATGACAGGTCTGTCTGGTCATTGATGCTCCTACCAAAATTCCATTCATGTTTTCCTCCATTTCTTGGGTCTAAACAAATCAGTGAGCCGTTCTCATAGCAGTGCTTCTTGATGGTCTGCTGCTGGTGTTAATTGCACTTCCATTGGCTTTAGGCCATCACTGCTGTCAGTGTCACTCAAAACAAATTTCACACTATAGGATTTGGACACCCAGACAGGTCCAGACATTTTACGCCTTGGTCACACGGCATGGCTTGCATGTGTCCCCAATCCACCTCCAACACAACCTGATATTTAGTCTGCTTGTTATCTTTTGGGCATCTGCAAGCTCTTGGAGAACTCTCGGGTCACGTCTTTCACACAGTTCACACATTACATTCTAGTGTTGCACGGCTTATCGAACCGTAGGCATTTGTTTTAATAGATGTAATGGTTCAGCATCATAATTTCCCAGCATTGGGTACATTTTACAGGTCACATGTGACTCTCCAGTGAGTAATCAGGAGGATACAGAGGTAAAATCTCCAGCAACACTTGCAGTATCAGGAACAACTAGACCAATGCTTTTTGGCTTGTGGCTGTCATTAGGGTCATCATCATCAAGATGACTCTGATGAAGGCCACATGCCGAACTGTGTTTAGTGATAAGTTGTTCCTGACACCGCAAGTGTTGCTGGAGTTAATCCTAGGACTAAATGATTCAATCCCTTGGTAGTTACACTATCCTGATGGCATCTTGGCTTGTGGGAGACTTTGTGGGAGGCTTTAGGGTGACGGTAGAGCCAGTTGTGTAGGAGAGGGGGGCAGGCCGGTGGATGAGGGCCTGGTTTTAGTTGGTTACTTCCTCTGGATGCGTTGAGGTCTTCAGGAGGTGCCCAACCTTCACCAAGTGTTTCGGCCATTATCCTCAACGCTCTCTGGTTGGCAGGCCAGCAGCGGTGGCCAGGTCACTGCCCCTCTTATCAGAGTCTGCAGGCTGTAATGGCTGCCCTCCAGTACCTCTTTAGACCATTTTTTTCCCTTCTCCGTGCACCTTGGAAGTTGGTGAATTTGTGCCAGAAACCCCTACTCTGCTTCAGTAATCAGGAGGATGAAATGTATGTCAGAATGTATCCACCAGGTATTAGTGCTAGTCTAATGTCAAAGGGAGATGTAGCTGTGGAGACAGACGACTACAACAGCCTGCCATTTTTAATATCTCCACACCCTGTACTAGTTAACCAAACAGGCTGCCGAAGTCGACCGAGTTTGACACCCCACTGATATAGTAAAAGTCTGTATGCAAAAGGGGCTTAAAAACAGTGTTGTAGGAAGAAACACTTTAAACTTCAAGCATAGGAATCACAATCACTGTTAATGGGAGCAAGCACAGATTGGGTTCTTATCTGGATCTTTAGTTAGTGATCTACAAAAACTGTGGACAAGTCAAAAATGAGGGGAAGAATCGTGTCGTGTCAGCTCTGCATAACACAAATTTGGCGTATTTTTTGATATCTGATGTTTTCTTTTGCCAGGTGACAACCCGTTGTCTGAGGAGTCTGGAATATTTTCAAAACACAACAGAGGCTATGAGTGTTCCATGGTGTCGGCTGCTGTCGCAGAGAGCAACCAACCCACTCTCCACTACTCAAGTCCATCGTTGTCGCGGTCATGTACTTCTTTCAAACCACATCTGATCTCCCAGACTCCCATCGTAGAGTCCCCTGCTTCCTAGTTTTCCGGAGAAGCTGACGCAGCTGTACAGTTAAACAAACACATACTTTAATATTTGGCTCATACGCAAACTGCAAATTCATAGTCTGATTCGAAAATAGAAAACCTCACAAATGGAAGAAAAGTCATAGTAGGTGTTACCTACCAAAAATGATTCGTGACATTTATGAACAAACAAAAGAGTCAGCTGTGGCTTTCTATTACATACACTATTGTTCATAAAGGCTACTGTAAACATTTGTTAGCATTATCTAGAATAAATTACGAGGTGTACAGAAACTTATATCCGTCACAAGATGTAGTGACATCAATGTTTAGCACAGAAAAACAAAGGCTAGTTACAATAGCATGACCACACAGAATTGAACAGAAAGAGAACGTCATGCACACAAATTCAAACTGTACCAAAAGGAAATTAAACACTCAGACTGCAAAGTTGTGTTAATGTTTTAAAAAATGTTTTAAATCAGGTTTTGGAATGAAACTCTTATATTCCAGCTGACAGTAGCATGTATGCTATGTAAAATAGTCTTTCTTACAAAGTTTCAATGTTAAATATACCATCATTTTATCAAGGGTTGTAAAAGCTAAAAATAAATGAATTACTAATGGAGTAACAAGCAAACAAAAACAAGAAAAAAAATCTGATCAGCATTTTTATTCCAGTGTTTACTGACTGTAAAGTTGTTATGAGCCATTTAAGAAATAAAAAGCTTGATTTCTGTTTGTCTAGCATAATACTGGGACCTTAAGCAACTATATAGCTTAAAATTGCAAATATGGCCAATGTGTTTTCCATGTTTAAAACACCACAAGAAGTATCTTTGCTAAATAAACTTTGAGCAACCATTACATCATCTTTAAATATCTGAGCATCCTTCTCAGATTGCTGAGATTAACCTGGTGCACGAGAACAAAAGAGGAGGTGCTTGTTTCTATTTACTTTCAGGTATTCCCCATTTGGTCTATATCTCAAGGAATAGTTGTAAGTGGGAGGATTATATTTAGGGATATTTTAAAACTGAATCAGGGGGTTGGTTGGATGCAGTGTAACATTTGACTAAATTTTCAACCCTAACCTGTGTCAGTGCAGAGCTGAGTGAATTTTCCCTCATACTGTTGTGCAATCAACTCAAAATAATTGTGACACAAACCATATAAGAACTGAAAGTACACCATATGCATATGCCTGATAACATGTAGCTGACGATGACAGCTACATCGTCAGCCCTTTAACGTAACTAACAACTGTGATATTGTTAGCAAATTGCATATTTATTTTTATACAAAGATCTAGACTCTTTATGACAAAGCTCTTCCTAGAACTGTGCTTTAGATATAAGATGAGGGTAAACTGAACTGGACTGCTGACTGTTGGACCGAGTTGGACTTTTTGGAAAGGGAAGGCATCTATTGATGTTTAATTTCTTAGCAATGTGAGTTTTTTTATATCTAAACAAGCAAAACACTGGTAATATTTATTTTATTCACAAGCAACATTTTTATTCACACCTTTTTCAGCCCTGATTATGTATTATTTCCAGCACACGTGTACTGGAGTAAGAAAAATGCAAGATAAAGCTTTTTATTTCAATCAATAAAATTGTATTGACAAAAAATGTACTGTGATTATTACCATAACTAAATATTTGCAGTTTTCTTTATAAAATACATTCTTATTTTATTATAATTGAAAGATTATTTTGGCTATTGATAGCCCATCTCTGTCTTGTTATGCCCCATAACACTTCTTCAAAGCTCTTGACCTTGCAGCATTGAAGACACTTTTCTATCCTCCACCTCCAAATCAAACACTCTAGTGATGTTGGTACCAAATATTTCTATTTCTGTCTGTGACTCTGTCTCAAGGTTGACTGAGAATTGTTAATAGGAGGACCCACAACCTCTTTGTTTCGAGGCACTGGCAGAAAACAAAGCACTTTAACTCAAAAACCATCAGGGGCCACATTGATATTGATTGTCCAGGCAAGACACACTTATATCTATATATTGGCCTCTATTAGGACTAACAGATAGGTTAGGGCACCACTCTAAACAGGAGCAGACCAGCCTTCAAGTAAAGATGAAATTGGGCACAGAGTCAATTTATCTTGTATTACTCTTCAATTGGGGTAACAGGGGCCAATAGAGTCACTGTCACTGAAAGTAGCAAGGGCCTAGCAAGGGAAATACTGAGGCTCCCCAGCCACAGGTGCTTTTCATTTAAAAAATGTATGCTCCAGGAACGAAACGTGACAGACGAATGGACGGATAACTAATATACAGTAAGTACTGTATATGTATGTGATAGCAAATAAAATTCCAAAATGTAAAAAAGAGAGTGACAGAGGCCAACTGTGGTTTCATAATGGCCATATTCACCCAATGTTCTTCTCGAGGCATTTGCTGTAGGTATGATCTTTAAGTTTCAGTTTTTTAGAAATAAGATGAAGGGGTGGGGAGAAAGGTTGAATCGGTCAATGGATTATCACAGAGACACAGTAAGAAAAGGCAAAAAGAAGATTCACTGAAAGTTAATTAGCCTATTCAAAATGAAAGTTGATTCAAAGAAAAATATCTTAAATAATAAATGATGATAAAGAAAGAAAGAAAAGGTATTTTAAGATTGGACAAGTGTTTTTTTCTTCAACAATATAATAAACACTAATACACAAGTAACTTCAGCAATTTCATTCCTTCTCTATTAGCTAATTCTGCATTTTTTCTGCCAGATGGGGCGAGCTTTGCCTTATCACTCACATCTCAATCTCAGCCTGGAGAACAGCTGATGAGGGCTAAAGAGGGAATTAGCAACCCACTCAAAAGCTTTGCTCTGATCCTTCAGGTCAGTATTTGGTCCCTCCAGCTCTTGAGCAGGACAGAGTAACACTAGTTGGCAAGGATTCAGGAAGATTTAAGATCAAAAGGGGAGGGGGTCTAATGGACGTACCGGGTGGACATTGACACATGATCCAGAATCTACAGGTGAACCACAAAGAAGGAAAAGTCCCAAATATCAGAGCTCCCCTGGTCGTTTTGTCTCCTGAGGGGCAGTAGGAAGGAACATTCTGAGACCACTGATTTAAAGTGTTTCCCTTAAGTGGCAGCATATCCCAGCTTAATGCATATCAACTAATGTTACCCTTAGTCCAACATAGAAACATGAAAGATCTGTTTAGAGGCATTACTTTATAATATACACTCATTTAGGAAACATCTATTTATGGAGTCAAAATCTTTTTGTCCAAAAACCTCTGATGCATAATTTAAGCTTATTCATTATTATGTTTAAAGTTGACTTTTCTCAAACTCTGAAACATGACTGAACCATCACAGAAAATAAACTCAGATGATTTCAGGTTTTTTGGGTTAGTGATGCATTCAGGGTGACACACCCGGTCTCGTTTTCAGATTTAGCTATTTGACTCTTAAAAATATATATATGACTAAAGAGACACAGAATAAAAATTATGTGGTGTCTGTGGGGCCTGTTTTTAATGTTTACTTAAAGAAAAATAATGTATTGATCATTATTCAATCTGAAACTCATTGGTCTATAGATCATTTTCTACATGTACAAGGACACATTTTTATTAACACTGTTCACCCTTAGATTACATATAGTATGAGGCGTATGAGTGTAATGAACGTGTTGGATTTGTAAGTAAACTCTAACAGTAGGTGAAAACAAGAAAACATGATTTAAAAAGAAAGAAAAATGCTTATTGGCTCAGAATAAATCCATGGCTTGAACTAAACATCAGTGAAATGAGCTGCTAGATTTGTAAAATGTATGTTGCTGCGCCTTTTACCAGCCGATGATACAAAACGTCAACTTTAAGTCACCCCTCAGATGGCGTCTCTCATACAGAAGCCTTAGAAAGAAAGCATAAGGCAGATTCAGCAAAGAATGTGGTGGCTAATGCTATTAAAGTAGTGCAGTTGCAGTGTGAGGAGAAAACGGCCTACTTTAGAGCAGAAATTCTAAATTTGGCCATCTGCTTAAATTCGTGAAAGAGCTGGAGTAATCCCTGACACCAAGTCAGCAAAGATTGATATCATGTGAATGTGGACTGAAGCAACTAACAGGATTAAAACTAAATTCAGAAATTCAATGAGCGATTCAAACCTCACCAACCTGATGCTTATTTCAGAGCATGGCCCTTCCCATGGTCAGTCTGATTTTAATAAAGTTATTAAGTGGAAAGAGATGAAGAGGAGGTTACATAGGGCAGGGAAAGCATGCCACGTAGACAAGGGAGCCACAAAAGAACGACTAAAAACACGGATGCAGCTCAAAGAGATGACCACTAAGAGAGGGAAAAAGAGACATATCGCAGCATATAGAGAATCCCTTGAGATGGAGAAGAGCGATGAAGTGCAATATGAGGTGAGAATAGGACAAAAGGACCTGTGGTAAGTGCAAAAATCCCCCCTATGAGAAGAATTTAAGGGATAATACAGCCTGTAAATGTGTTCAATTTGGCTCATTCATTTTTATGACATACTACTTTGTTTAAGATGACCATGACTTTTTCCTCCAATGTGTTGATTGTATTTATTTATTTCACAGAAATCACAATTTATCTTAAACAAAAAAGAATGGCACTTTTATTGGTAAATGTGATCTAGCAAAATGTAAGGCTGGTTATGGCTGTATTTTTTCAAAAACACAATAATGTGAACCCACCAGATCCACAAACACTGGGTAACATAAACACCACACAAGGGATATACTGGAGGTCTCCATTTTTCAGACCTCCTTAACCATCTAAAATACAATATTTAAGAGAAGGCTAATAATAAAGTTGCTCTATAAAAACACAGACATAAGTTAAACATCAGAATGATTGATCTGGAATGCTCTTATAAATGTAAAGTTGGGTGAATATATTTGTCATGGCCATTGTGTTTTCTGTTGGACTGCTCAAGGAGAAAAATATTTCCCCATGTTTTTGTTGTTCTCTTTCTTTCTTCCAGCAGATGGCGACAGTGTTCAATACAAATCTCTGAGAAAGTCAAACAAGGTAAAAACTATAACATATTATCGGTAGTAGTAATAGTAGTGGCAGTAATCTATGAAAAATCAGTGCTTATGTATAACTCAAAGGTAAAAACCTTTCTAACGTGACAAATTCCTCATATAATAAAATCCTTGTGTAAAATTTAGATGTTTGCTGTGACCTGCAAACAGGTTGCATCTGATGGGATTAAATGTCTTGCATGAAGACAAATGAAACAATTATGACTGAACTGTCGCTTAATATTTGGCTTTACGAAGTTAAGACGGTGAATGCAGAGTAAAGTAATGCACATAATGACAGTGTAATACAAATACTGTGTATGCAAATCAATGCTGGGTTCAAGACACCTTGTGCTAATCAAAGCATTTTCTTTATTCTATCTGTTTATAATTAATATGGTATGAAAAACTATATACTATAACTGTAATGAGCTATCATGCTTACAAGAGTTAATTCCTGTAGATATTTGGAGCCTTCATATCAGGAAAAGCTGTAAAGCAGCAATTAATGTCATTAGGAACACCTGAGCTTCCCTGCTGTGAAAAGTTCAAATGTGTGCCTAAAAATGGTCTATTGATACTGCTTGTTTAAAACCACACTATACTTGTTGGACTACATTATTGCCATGCAATTTCACACGTCTTTATGTGTAATTTGTAATAAATCACATGAGGACTACACAAATGCATGTAACGCTACATTTAAAGATTTTAAGCTAAGCTAGCTGGATTTATGCTGGCAGAAATTGAAATTAGCTTAAACTCAAAGTTTAAAGACTGTCCGCTCTGAGTCATATTTTGTAAATATAATATTGAGCTCACTTGATATTGTTAAAGCTTACTCTCCTTCTCCACATGCATGTTTGTTATGCATTAGCTTTAAATACCAGGGTTCGTGGTGTAAAGCTAAGCACAAGGTGTAACATTAGCTAACATTAGCGCCAACATGAATCGTTTAACAACACTCACCGCATGTTTGGTGATACGGTCCGTGTATCCTTAAGTCTTTCTTTTCAGAAGCAGATATCAAAAAACGAAAAACAAGTTATTTAATTTTTAGTTTTTAAATACAAAAACCAAAATTGAATCATCTGGATACAAAACAAGGGGCCAAATGCGGTGGCACGCACGGGCTCCCGCTCGACCCTCCCCATCCGCTCGTGCGGCGGACTACAAGGGCACAGAGGCCCCACCCCGGAGTGGGAGTGGCGGATAATTAGATCCACCAAAACAGGTTTGACAAACATGGTCTTATTATTCAAACAGAAAAATTAATATATGTTGAATTGATCATCACCATCTAGCCTTAGAAAATATTACTGCTTTTAAATCTACCACCTAAACTGACTTTGCACGTGTGCAATCCCAAAATGTCGGATTAAAAAAAATTAACACCACAGGCACATTTCATGTTTTAGCACTTTGTTCATACATTAAGTTTTTCAGCAACAATTGTTTTTTTGACATTGATACAGTGCAATTGCACGATAGCACAACAGACACCATTAAGGATACATAATATTTTTTTTAAAGTCAATACAGCAGATTTTTTTAACAATTTGCATGTTTGATTTTTTTTTCTTTAACATAAATGTTTGTCTTCCATGTGAGCCTTCAGTGTCCGACATACAAGTTTTTTTCTTCACTTGGTAGGAACCCTTTAACGCGGAAGCATTTGAAAATCAATGGCAAGCCGTTTTCCCTGTGTGGTCGGCAACTTCTTCGAGGTCATGACAAGCGGTGAAGCAGGGCACTGTCAGCATCTGTTTCCCATCATGCCCATTAGCAGTGTGATCATCTGAGTCAGTTCAGTCAGCTTCATTCGTACCTTTTTCAACTGTGCAACCAAACTGGATGAGTTTTAGCCATCCTGTAAACCTGTGCTGATGTTAAACATGTCTACTTTGTCTTGATATGCATATTATATTAGGAAAGAGATAACCTAAGACCTGAGAAGATATCACATTTAGCAATGTAAGACACAGAAGATACAGCGCTGTTCACCTCATCAGTTCACATCAACCACCAACACTGAGTAGCTTCAGACTCATCACCAGTTTTCTTTTGACAGGTCAAAACAAAGACAAAAACAAAAACATACTCCGATGGCTTATGTTACCGCTGACTCCATCTTCATATGTACAGATTAGTATTCTTTATTAACATCAAGTAAACATATGTTTGTGGCAGATGTATGTGTTTAATCTGGTGATGTTTGTCTTTTTAAATAAAAAAAAATAAAAAACATATTCAGGGGCTTTTAAACTTTAGGCAGACAACTTGTGATGGCTTCTGATCACGACGGCGCCACTTCCTCGGGATCCCTCAATGGACACGTCTCCTCCATTGAGTCATTTTAATTCTGCACATTTATAGTAATGCTCAAGCACAAACACCAGCCATCCTCTTGACCCTCCCTCCCTGTCCCACCCCATTCCACCCCCACCCCTCTGCCACCATGACGTCTCTCAATCATCCATCATTCATTCCAACAACCCTTACCCAACCACGACTGATTCTCTCAAATCACTGGTCCCTGCTCTCCACTTTTGACTCCCTTCTTCTTCTTCATCTCCCTTCTTCTGACTATACTACATGTGTTTACTTGCTCTTCTTGGGGTCAGCAGTAGTCGATGATTTAGACTTGCTAAAGTAGGCCTCAATGAAGAACTGGACAAAGAGCACAAAGTAGCTGAGGTACATGAGAGAGGACCATACAATGTTCTGCATGTGGGATGGACACTCCTGGCCCTGCTGCATCCATGAGTACACCAAGTAGTTGACCACGCAGCCCATCAGCATCTGGGTGATCTGGGTCAGCGTGATGAACATGGCGAACTTGCGCGACACCTTGAAGCCGGCCGCCCGCAAGGCGTAGTAAGAGTACATGACGGCGTGGACCAAATAGTTCATGGTCATGAACCATCCGCCGCCAGCTACCATATCTTTGTAGGAGTACCAGGAGTAGAGCAGTACGGTGATGTGGTGGTACCAATGGAGGAAGATGAGCTTCTGTTTCCTCAGGACGATGAAGAGAGTGTCACCTGCAGGTATGATAGAGGAAGTTGGATTGTCAGAGAGACAGAGGGAATTAGTGGAGAGCATGAGGAGGAAGGGAATAAAGACAAGGGGGAATGAATGAGGGGACAGTAATAGGATGAAATGGAATATCATTACTTTTGGCTTATTTAAAAATCACTGGCTGTTATTCAAGTTGCTCTCAAATACGGATAAAATATTGGTGAAATGAACTGTAAATCCACAAAGCTGTTGGCACGCAGACTACAGCTGACGTTTGAAACAAATTGACTGGCTGCCCTATAAAAATGTGAAATGTAAAAGTGTTTAACAATAAAACAGCAGTTATTGTAGATGCAGACAGAAAGAAAATGATTTATTTTTAGGGAAACAATCTCCCTTCACTTGTTTAGTATATTTAAAAATGTTGCTGCAATGTTACAAGAAAATGCACTGTAATATTAATAATTTTACATCAGTGGCAACCAGGGTTTAAAATGGTTTGTTTCAAATTTTAGAAGCACTATGTCTAATTAAATTAACTAAATGTCCTAAAAGATTTAAGGAACAAAAATGTACTACATCAGTATTATGCCCAGTAACTGAGTGAGTGTTTTATATGTCAAATTGATGTAAAGTGATAAAAAAAATACATTTGTTTGAAAAGGTGGACATTTATGCCACTTCCGACAATACTGTAAGACCAGTATGTGAATTTATATATTTGGTGAAAAGCTCAGCTGCAGCATACTATAGGCCTGTTTGTAAGTGTATTTGCCTAACATCTATATGTTCAATCTAACAATGGGGCTAAACTACAACTTACAACAGAACAGTTCTTATGGATATAGGTGTCTGAATTGTAAATGTAGTTCACTGGCATGTCTTTGATATTTGACAGATCCCTTCAGATATAAATATATAAAAAACTTCAAAATAAAGATTTGTGTCCTCTGTTATTTGCTTCTTTTTTTTTTTTTTACAAAAAAAAAAAATCTTGTTAAAATCCTCAATAAGATTGATTGGTTTTATCGGACCCCAGGAAGACTAGCGACCACTTTGTGGAAGCTCATGGGGATCTAATAAAGAATAAAGAAGACATCTGCTCCTTCTCCCGCATTTGGAATTCCAGAATCTATGAATATGCAATTATTCTTCTTTTCTCGCATTAAACCGTCTTAACACGAGACGTCTCCTACTTCACCGAAAAGTCATTTCTCAGCGTCTGAACTGGGGGGCTTCAGGTGTCCACACCACATTTGTGAAAGCTGAATATTGGGCCAGAATATGGTTCCAAACTATTTGTGATGTCACAAAACCATGCTCCTAGGCCTGCCTCTTAAAAATCTGACTTTCCATGAACACAGAGAAAATGTTCACAAACAACCTTCTACTCTCTGAACATTCTGCACAGTAAAGCTCAAACATTCAACTGAAGTCTCAGCAGAATAACTCTGAGGCAAGATGGTTTATGGGAATCAATATGCAGTATAATAACAAGTACACGGAGAATGTGAGACATAGCATAAAAAGTTGTCGACTTACCCAGTTCTGGTGCTTTACTAAGTACAAAGGCATATGCCCAGAACTTGCTGACAGGTCCGTTGTAAAAGCTCTGGTCACAAACTGACTGTTTAAGCCCTTTTGTCATGAGGATGTAAGTCATGAAACTCCCAGTACGGATGGCACCAAATATACTACAAGGACAGAGACACAAAGCAGACATGAGATATCATGAAAGTGGGGAAAATATACGGTTATTTCATTAGTGTAGTTAAAAAGTGAAATTTACATATCTGATACAAATATCACAGAGAATCATGAACAAATTGAGCCACATTTGTAGTTAAGTTGAAATAAAACAATGAGACCTTTTAAAACCCAAACGATTAATCTAATGTAACAAGCTATGTGCTTTATGTGTAATGAGGCCCAGAGGCTCAGTAACAATTATCTGCTTGGCTCTCTTCCAGGTAGCGTCTGAAGTAACACGCACACTCAGCATCTGAGAAGGAGAAGGCATGCGATCCAGACATGGTAGCAGTCCTATTTGTACAATTTCAAAGTAATTACACAATCTGCTTAAACCTGGCGGGCTCATTACTGCACAGCTGCAGATAAAGATTAGGTCAGGCTTATATCATTAGTATGATACTATTTTTAGAATTGCATTCCAGTGGTGGCTGCATAAGGTTGCTTCTGTGTGAGCCAAACATTTCCACTAACTCCAGAGCATCCAAAAAAGGAGTCCGAAAGACTAATTCATTTGATCATTTTAAATTACTGGGGGATTAAAAAAAGATTAAAAAACATTTTCAAAATTCGCAACAATGTTTTCATCTAACGAAATATTCCGCTTCAGCCCATCTTTGTTGGCATTTAGCTTTTCAAAAAGACATTCATTGCGGCCAAAGCTATTTGCTTTCTCGGTTGCCACACGGATGGCATGTGCCTGCATTAACGGGAGTGTCTAGCAGCAATCTACAGCACTATAGATTACAGCACTATAGACATTCCTACCACCAGAACAAGAGAAAATCTATTTCAGCTGTCAGCTTTTTCCTGCTCAGTTTCCAGACCACAGTCGGGGAGCAGAGGAGACGCTTGTTTTCCTCACAGTCGCAGTCCTTTCTCGCTTTGGGACAGCACAGGAACACGGGAACTTCACTTCGGTCTTGACGTGAGAAGCTGCAGCTTTTATTTACTGATCATTTGTAACATACACTGAACAACATTGCTGAACTGCCAACTTATGCTTTCCCTCCTGCTCTGGCCGGTTCACCACTACTACTTCTCATTGCATCGATAAAACAAACCCATAACGGCCTGCAAAACCTCATTAATACCCAGCAGGTGTTTACAGCACGAATGTATTCAAGTCTGTGTTTGTGTTTTCCATAAATCGTCAGGAACAAATCACTGGCACAAATCGCTTTATAGCTATTTGCCGCCTTTAATCATTCCAAGCTTTTCTCACCTGAATACGGCAAGCGTGAGCGACCATATCACCAGCGGTTTCCTCAACTCAAACTTCTCCCTCTGTTTCATGACATGGCGGCCCCCGAGGATGAAGGCAGCGTAGAGCGCAGAGAAGAGAAAAGACTTCTTCCTGGAAACACAAAGAGATCAACAATGACCTTATATGATTTTTCATCATGTTATTACGTAATGTATGGGCATATGAATGATACACCAAGTGTGTTGAAAGGTGAAAATTTCTACATCGCCGTGTCATTTTTTTTCCTCCAATATCGTTCAACCCTAACCTGAGGTAATGATTTAATGATTCAAGTCCAGCACAAACTGTCTCAAACTTCCTAACTATCCAGTTCCAACTCCCAGCATCCTTTGCTGCATGTTTGTCTTAACTGGCTTGTCAGAGATCAGTCCTGTGCCACATGAGGTGGAGGACTTGGACTGCAGCACCACATGACCAAAGCTAAAGTAAAGCATTCCCAGTTTTCAGCAATGGCAAAACACATTTGGTCTGAACTCACAGACTTGGTGGTGAATAGAACCAACACTGCCTAAAAACAAAGCAGCCTTGTCCCCCCCAAAAAAAGAAGAAAAAAAAGGTGGTGCTGGAGAAAAGAAGTATGTACAGCAACAACATGGGGAAAAAAATATGAGGTCATCAGGTCTGCTCTCGGAGGTCAGTGCCAGGGAACCAAGAATGAGGCAGTCTGGGAGCTCTGGGACCCAAAGCCCTGGGGATGATGAGTTGTGTAAAATTAGCCTAAGGAGGCATGTTTCAATTCAGTGATGCTGTTCTTCTGCTGCTGGTTATTCAAAGAGAACATGGCGATGAAATTAATCATCAAATGTGTTACTCAGTTGGCACAATTGACATGAATTATTCTAATTAAAGTGTTCACTGTTTTGTACGGTATTACATTGAAGTTCAGTCAAGATAAACCTTTGGATAAAGCCTATTAAAGGTCCATTGTCTTTGTAACACACAGTACAGTAGGACACTATCATACTGCTCAAATGGCCTGTGCATAATTCACACTACTAACTCACACATTTCTCACAGAACTGTGACATATGAAACCTTTTTAACAGCAACAAACCATCCTGTCATATTTTGCAGCCTCAGCAGAGCACAGCGACAACAGCACTTGGTTGTACTGGTCGGTCGTGTAGAGAGAGAGAGAGAGAGAGAAAAAGAAAGTCAGTATTTTGCTTAGCTAATTAAAAATTGTCGTTGAAAGTGTTGTGGCAGAAAGTCAAAGAAAGACGAGGAGACTTTGGTTTTGCAGTCGACGGGATCATTTACTGTCAGGTCAACTTCATCTTCCAAACATGACACATGACATGATCCACACAATAAGTGACTCTGCTGTAGTTTCATACCCGTCAATTCACACGTCAATACACACGTCAATACACACGTCACGTTCTTTTTGGTCTGCAATACACACTCGTGGTTTACATATAACTCTGGCTCCATGACTGGTCCGCATATCTTCCACAGAAGGTTACAACAACAAATCTTATCATATCTTCATTTGTGGTTAGAACACCATGTAATTGAAGGATTGAGAGTTCAAACAAGAACTTCTTGAACCGTTGTGTCAATACAAGTAAAACTCCCTACGGTCGGTCGTGTTAACCTGAAAATTAAGTAGCAGTTATGTTTAAACCAATACAAGTACAGTCCTGAAAGAGGCCCGCCTCCCACTCTGGAAACCTCTTTTCGAAAAATTCACAATCACACAGAATTTATCGACGTAACGGTTCTTGCTGAAAGGAAAATGATGGTCAGAAACGACTGCCGTCATAACAGTAACCAATCAGATAAGTCAATGAAGGTGGGAACAAGGGACAAAAGTCGGGGCTCTGAGAACAAAGGATGCCACCTTTTCCATTCTTGCAGAAAGTGCAAAGACTGGTTTGGGCCAAACCACAGAACAAAGGACAAAGCAATGTCGAAAAGGAGCTGGTTGCACAGAATGAAAGCACGGTTGGACTGCAGAATGACATCACTGTCTCTCAACTACATAAGGAAGGAGGGGAGAAGGAAGCAACACAGAACACACAGTGGCCTACATACTGTAGCGAGGCCAGGAGGAGGATTGGAGGGGAGCAATGATGTCAGCACAGCCCTTCAGTGTATCTGCTGCTATCTGCTAGAACGTCAGAGTGATTTATGACCTGAGACACATTCTACATCTAATGATGTCCTGGACTTATATGGCATTCATTTCTTTTTCTGTGTAGCTGTACAAAGCCAATCACCAGAAAATCCGTCAATAGCATTGAAAGCATCATTTAAAGTAGGACTTTGAGACCCGTGAAATAAGATGTAAAAATTTCTTGTCCTCACAAGAGAAAACTTTCATTCATAAGCGATTATTTGTTCAGTTCAATGAACTCAGCAGTTTTGCTGCTGCAGCCTTTGCTGCAAATTGTTCTGTACTTGCCAAGATTTAAAAATCTTAGCTCTGAAACGTGAGATTAATTACCTTGTTTTTGAAAGTCGTTTGCTAGTTTTTCATCAGCCCTCTTATTTCTAGACTGAACAACGTATTTCAAGATTTCTCGACAACTAAAACTATCTTACTATCTGATCTAGTAACGCTAGGTTATGTTAGCTTAAGTGTTTGTAGGGATATGATCAATTCTGGTCAGTTGTGAATATATGTATGAGTCATTCAAAATAAATGATATATCCTTCATACAGAATGGCTTGTATAAAGACATTTTTTTGAAATACATTTTTCTTCTGTGAAATGAGCATGTAGCCTGTTTCGACCTTGCTCTTCCTGTTTACAGTTTTAGCACTGTTTACATAGTGTATATTGTTTACATAGTGTCCATTGTTTACATACTCTAGTCTCACTATACTTGCAATATTTTACAATTATTCACTTTTAACAGCACTGGTCGGCTACTCGGACACCGTTTTGTTCCCCGTTTTGTTTGCGCTATTTTGCAAATATTGTCTTAAACTGTGCACTTTATGTAATCCCATGTCAATGTGTAGCAGCATGGTCCTGGAGAAACGTGTACGTGTGCATGGCTGAAAGGACAACAAAGCTGTCCTGACTTGACTTGACTTGAAGAACCGGAACCGAAAAGTGGAATCGGAATCAGAATCGTGAAAATCCAAACAATGCCCAACCTTAATGTTGATTTCCCCCCCCCCCCAAAAAAAACACCTTTGTAATGTTTATACAGAACAGTGAGGTTCAATAAAGTTCTCAAACAGACTGTGTAAAAGGGGCTAAAGAGTATTGTAAACTGAATATATTTGGGTTTTGGATTCTATGGGAGACAAAAGACATCTGAAGAAGTCATAAAGGGGAATTTTTTTTTTTACCATTTTCTGATATTTTACAGACAATCAATTCAATGAGAAAATAATCTGTAAGATTAAACAGCAATGAAAATAATGATTAGTGGCGACTCTGGAGGTGATAAAATGCATTCTGAAATGAAGTCATAGTCATAACATCATATTATCAGTAGTATTATTATTAAGGACTCTGCAGCAGTTCATGATCTGTAAAAATGCTCTGCTTCCAGTACTTCCTCTTTGAGCTCACTTTGCAAATGATGCGAAGCAACCAAACAATGAAGGAGCAAAACACCTGTTTGGATGATTTACGACAGATTAAAGTTTGTGAAATACTATAATTCAGTACATAAAAGAAAAAAGAAAAAGAAAATCCCTGAGACTTTCCCTCCTTTCACCATCACTGGCAGCCACACTTGCCTGGTCTGCTCTGCAGTTGAAGGGTCATCTCCACCCACTCTGTCACCTGATTCCACTCTCTCTCTTCTCAGGCCTGCATATGTTTAACCAGCCCTTTCCCACTTAGACTCTGCCATTGCATTCTATCAGGGGTGGTAATGCTAGGCGATGAGAGTTGGGTCCAAATGCAGATGACAAAAGAGGCAGCAGGGAGGAAAAGTCAATACGAGCACAAAAGCAAAATCAAACGACTAGAAACGAGTAACTATATTTGAGGGGTATAGCAAGATGCTTGCAGTTGACAAGGCAGCACTAATAAAAATACCACAATGTCAGAGCTCATCTGGTGAGAATCAGCATGGTGGAGTCACAGAATCAGCAGATTTCTCGCTTGCTGCAAAGCTGGACAACAGCTGCTTTCCTCCAGCGGAGATGTCCTCCATGTAACAGCAGCAGCGGCGCTTCATTTGTTCTAAAAAAAAAATTTTTTTAAATGTAGGTGTCCTAGATCCACTGCTTAAACTAAACACGCTCACAGTGTTTGGATTATTCATGTCCTTAAAGCTTGACCTACTCAAAAAAAACTGAAATCAAACATTTTCTTCTCCTGGCGAGGATTCAGAATCACAACACGAATTGTGCCGTAAGTACTTGTGATGTCACAGATCAGATGTTTCCTCATTATGGAGTCAAATATTAGTTTACAGGAAACCTACCAATGCAAGAGACATCGGCATGTACAATCACCTACATGCACTATCGAGTACTATCACAGGCTGGGAGGCTGCGTGGGCGTTGTCCCAGACTTGTTTGTGCTGTTGCTAAATCGTATATATATCTGAGATATAAGGTGTTCATATCTGAGATATAAGGCGTTCATATCTGACAGAGTAAAGAACGCAACGTTACAAAACCAACAGATGAAAACATGTCGTGCTGCCCTGTACCGATAGCTCAACAAAACGGTCAATGCCCAATGATTTCAACATGTTGCTTCCACTTAATATGTTAAAGCAGTTTTTATATCCTTATATATTCAGATATCCAGACAACAGCCACTGAGAAAAGGCATCAGACCTCCATACACAACTGCCTATCAATTAAAGTACTACAATATCACAATAGAGGTGTGCTTGCCTGTAACTTATATGGTACAGTATACTATAAACAGGATGTTGATCCCATAGACCCTTCCCTCCCCCACTGACAGTGCTGCAAAGCTGCTGGATAACCTGCTGTGGAACTTGGATCTGTATTAGCTGGTCCAGGAGATTTCGCCCGTTATGTAATCCTGAGTTTGCAGTGTGAGGATGAGTCTGCATGCCTGTGTCCGTCTCACCGAAGTGCGTGTTTTTACAGTGTCACGCACATGGCAAATGCAACCGGCATGCACAGTAAGGTGTGTGTGTGTGTGTGTGTGCGTGCACGTGCACACGAACCCTCACGGTTCAGTCCAGGGGGTGTAACTCTATTCCCGGTGGAAAGGTAATCAGAGTAGCCGTGCCGACGTGTAGGATGAGCAGAAAGCAACAAAATAAGCCCAAAAGGTGCTGTAAGTAAGGTGTAGCTATCCCAGATTAATCTGTCATCCAGGATGCACTCAATATAATCCAGTTAGTAACACACCAAACCTGCAAAAGCACACAGTTTGGAGGAGGACTTTAAAAATAACTTGACCTGTAAGATGCTATCACTCGTTGGTTTGAATCATTCAGCATCCGCTGGCCCACAAAGTCTATTCAGGAAAGAGTACTTTCTTTTCCTGACTGATAATTGTTTCAGCCTAAGTACTCCAGAACATCTTGAGTCATGCTTATTTTAAGCTGCAACACAAACGGCTTGTAGGAAGCCTGTATCGCAAAGCACTCTGCAGCATTGTAAGCACAATGTACACACTTTCACCAAATCCAATCAAATCCATTGCACTATGAAAAACAATGCACTCACTTCCTTTCTTTTCACAAGGTACGGCGATAGAAGCCACTAAAATCTGTAGTGTAGGCTCTGGATCAAACTGTGTCTCTGTCCAACCAGCAGGATGATGAAAATACTGATAAAATAACCAGTGGTATGACATAATGCATCCTGCATTACACATGAGGGAAGCATTTCCAGAGGTGGAGCTATGGACTCGTGTTTTGATTGAGAGGGTCCAAAATTCGTTTCCATCTTGTGCTCTTCCAGCACCAAATCGCAGCACACATACAGGTCAAGCACAAGGGTGACCTAATGAGCATTCCTGGAACTACAAAGGACAATAATACGGCACACGGGCTATGCTGTTCCAATGAATGAACGCTGGTGGTGAAAACATGCTAAGAAAAGCAGCAACCTGCTGCTGAGGTGGAGAGAAGTCCTCAATTCCCGAGGAGTCGGCCCACAACTTCATCTCTGGCCTCAGCTGTCGTGAGAAGAAGAGCAGCCAGGGAAGGATCAAGCCTGGGGTGGACTCTGGGTTAACATGCTGAGAGAAATGCTCTGCCCTCATTAGAATGGCAGCAGCATGCAGAACCAAGATTTTGAAACCCTGCGCCATTCTCAGGAAAAATTTTCTAAATTTGCACTGAAATATAATGATTTCTTTTCTTCATTTAACAAAATAATGAACGTCATTGTTTGCTTTCATTTAATCTCATTTGATTTAGTACAGAATAAAGAAATCTCTTAGGAATTTGTACGGTAATCTATGCATTCAATTTAGAGAACAAGGAATAATATAGAACACAAACAAAAGCAGCTTAATGTGGCTTTAAAATATAACTTAATTTTTTTTAAACAGTTTGACACCTGAAAATGATACATTAGAAGTATAAATTACTTCTTATTAACTATTACCACATCTACGTCATCTTCTCCACCGTGGCTTTGAATTACCCATCCTTTGTTAGCTGCCTGCCTGTAAAGCTGGCATCTAAAAATTAATCGCCTTGATTTTGTTCATTGAAAAAACCTCAAATTACATATATTATTCAAACTAATCTAGAATTAGAGAAAAAGGAATCAGGCTGATAACGACTGAAATATTACCCTGATGCCAAATTTAAGACGGGAGTATGGTCTCATCCATCTAACAGCAGGGGTTCAAGAGCACCAGTGAGACAAAAGCTTGGACTCCTCTTGGTCTGAATAAGTAATATGAGACTCAGAGGGGAGAGATTTGTCTCCTCAGCTCCTCAATTACCATTGGAACCTGACCTTAATGACGAGAAAAAGAGCAACAACACTTCTAAAAATAAAACCCAAATAACCAGCCATCCTCGGATGAACAATTCTGCTAGTACAACAGGCTGATAAGAGGAAGCTTTAATTATTTGCATGCAATGGGAACCACTGATGTAATTTTCTTATTTGCTTGGTGCACTGCTGCCTGAAGGCTCAGTGAATGTGTGGGTTTTCAAAAAGCATTGCACGAGGTCTGGCAATTAACCAAAAATGTATCGAAATCGACATTTACAACCTCTCGCCGACTTAATCTCTCTCACGTCAGTTCATTTCAGACACAGTCCTTAAATAAAACACTGTGTCGCTTTCAGTCATGACCCCCCCCCCCGCCTTGTCCAACTAACGTTAGTGCGCGTTCACACAAAGGTGCATGCAAAGCGGCATGGATGACACAAGCGCAAACACCGAGCCAACAAACAGGTCTCAACAAGAGGAGCTTGTACCATGTCCGTTGTTTGGGCACATTTTGGCTTCAATGAAGACGACACCTAACAAAAGAAAAAAAGAAAATCCCAGCTTTAATGGTATATTTGCAGTATATAAATAAATAAATAATAATAGTAATGGAGGTAAACGTCTGTTAAAACTGTGATACTTATTTTAAGTCATAACAACCCATCCTAGCACATCCAATGGGCTATCACAATAAGAGTATAATAATATACTAGCCAATAAGGAGAGGCTTCACATTCTCTGCAGTTAGGTGAGAAAAAATGTGCAAATGTATCATTAATAGCAACAAAATAAAAATAAAAGAAAGACAGAATTACTTGGAAAATAGGAGCATATTGGATATCAGCAAAAATCCAATATTGCTACAAGTGATGCAAAGTCAACATCAACATGACAACAAAGCAACATTCCTATATTCTTCTTTAGTCTTCAAAAACTAATTATAGGAATCATGAATAATGATATGAATAGTTTCACTTGGTTGACGTGCAAGAGAGCCACAGGCATCCTAGGCTGCTGAGAGGCTTATTAACAAACAGAGAACACACGAATCCAAGCAACCTGCGTGGTAATGAGGAATGATGACGTTTGTGGGAGCACGGAGTGATTCAGCAAGTTCATGAGTGTACAAGCTCTCTTTGGGCTCTGACGACTGCACTGCAAAAAAACAGAAATTCTAATATATAGCATGCCAGTTTTGAACTGCATCAGATTTCATGCACCATTTAGAGGCACATCGAATGCATTACTGTAGGGCAAAAACACAAATCCCAAATGTACTTACACAAGACAAATACTCTATAATCTAATTGACATAAATAATCCTCAGTGGAACATTACACAACAATCTATTAGATTATTTTCATTAGATTATTTTCAGGGACTGTTTTTCATCATGTCACACAGTGAGCAAATGTAAATATAGACTATAAACTATGCTTCAAGCAAAATGTAAGCAGCCCTGCAGTGAAGGAGGAAAGCTTTTCATACAGGTCTCTATCTTCATAAAGCAACATGATATATTTTATAACTCTAATGGCTACAGTCTTAATAAAACAAGAGAAATGCCACAACGCCGCCGTCTCTCCAAATGTCTAGAAATTGCTTTACATTATTTGTAAATAATAAAATTTACATTATTTTACAAATTTGAAACAAACATCAAGGTTCACATGCTGGATGTCTAGTGGTATAAAACAAGGTGTAAGGAAAACCATAGCATTTCAAAGATGTAAATGCAGGCAAAATGGTGGAAAACAACTGTGTATATATAGGCTAAAAATCAAAATCAGTGGATTTTAGATATTTTTTTTTGCAAAAGGTGAATCTCATTATTACATATTGAACCTAAATGACTGACATAGAGAAAATATCTAGAGCAAAAACTTTCACTGTCATAATAAAATCATAATACTGAGTTAATAATGGAGCTATTTGAGTCCTACTCCTCACTCTACCTTATCTGTATCGGGGTCAGTCTTTCCTTGATCAGTGCTACAGTTGAAGGTGTTTAACAGAGAGTGTAAATGTCACCCAGCTATAGGCAAGGAAGGTTCGCAAATGTACCCGACTACAGTTTGCACTTTGAGGTCCCGGGTGCAATGTGATGCTGATGACAGCCCACAATTTGGTGGTTTTTGTCTGCACAATCAATTTTCACACAACTTTTACTGCAGTCATTGACTGCTTTCTGTTGGCTTGATGTTTCATGAGAAGCATCGCATTTCGACAAACTGAGTCACTTCTACCGTGTTGTTTAAGCTGTGGAAATTAAGGTATGAACAGCATGCATAACTATAAAATGTAAAGCCAATATTGATCTTAGAATACCTCAGGTGTTAATGGAACTTTAATACTGTGTGTTTTAGGCAGGGGTGCACATAAGTGGTGCGCATGTGGGGTCGAAATAAATGATAGGTGGCATGTATTAGAATAAGAAGCGCTTTTACGTGCCAACACTGTGTACACAGTGTCTTTGTCTAACAAGGGAGAGTTTACTTAAATAATTAAGGTGTAGATCGAATGGTACAGGACAAAGTGAAGGGACTTCTGTAACTCTTCCATGCTTGTAGTTTATGGGACGAGTGGAAGACGAAGATGTTTTCAGTCTCCACAGACGGAGCTGCAGTCAGCATTGGAGTTTACAGCGGGGTCGTTCCCAAATTATTGAAGATGATCTGTGTACTGCCCACATCCTTGAAAACTGCAATAAATCAGCTGATGGCATGGTCCTGTACTGTGACACATTTAGTCGCACCATTGTTAAGTTGCTAGGCTTTTATTTACAGAAATGGGTGCAAAAAGGACAGAACAATTAAAGAAGATATGTGGTGAGAATAGCATTGTCTTTGTCAAACAAGGGAAGTTTCACAATATTAGATGTTCTGCATGGAGGCAATAGACTCTTGAAAATATGGAGGCTGTTACATGCCATTCAAATTCAAGTGGCTACAAGTGATGACAGTGACCTAAAACACGTCTGTCTGCTTCATGCAGTGCAAAAGGTGAGCACCAATCGACGTCTTCAGGTGCTCCTTTGAGAACCAGACAAAAAAAATGTTATGTGCACCGAGAGTATAATGCTCACGTTGCTCATGTCCACACGTCCATCTGACTTTAAACGCATCACCTCTAAAAGGGATACAAAAGTGAACGTCTCTCAGGCCATCAGAGGATGGATGGAAAGAGGAAACTAGTCTTCACAACCATTTTGCTAGTCCTGCAACGCAATTTAGGTTTTATCAACACAGATCCTCTGTCTCTGGTGATCAGATCTGCCTCCGCAGTGATGCATATATTCACAAATTATGTGTTCTTACCCTGCCAATGACAGCATGTTTCATACTATGCATCACATTGTACGAGGTTTGTCCAAGGAAAAAAAAGACCAAGGCATGTTGCAATTCTGGCCTCTCCCGAGCAGTGATGTCACAGCAGGTACAACACGTGCTGTGACATAACTGAGGGCGTTAAATGCAACAGTAGTTGAACTTCAGTCTAATTCAGTGCACATGTATGGTGTTTATAATGCGATGAACTGGAGCTAGCATGCAGGAGAGTGTTCATTAGCATTTTTAATCAAATAAATAAATCCATTCATTCATTCACAAAACGACTACTGCTTCCACTACGACAGTTTTAAATACAACAAATGTTACAAGTAGTTCTATTATCAGTCCTACCACTGGCTTTTACTGCAACAGGCTTTACTGCTATCACTAATACTACACCACAGCTTTTACTTTAACTAGGACTACTCATCAGGTTATCAAGTCCAGCTGTCATTGTTGCTAGGAGACAGACGCGTCATGATGCAAGGGTAAGGATGGAAACAGCTGGTGAAATTCTCCGTGGACCAGACCGTCTCGTTCAGCAGCACTCGGTGCAGCCTTAGCCGTCTACGAAGGCGTCCTTCAAAGGATGCAGGTCCTCAGTAGGGACACAGCTAACGAGGTCAGGGAGCGCCGTACCCTTGAGCAAGGGATGGGAACAACCGGCATATAACAGGGACAGTAAATGGCTGTTCTTGCATTGTCGTTCCATAGGTTAGAAAACGCTGGCCGACATGTACGTCAAACGTCACGCTGTGTTGTGTTACAAATCACGCCTCTTTAACTGGTGACGTAGAGGACAGGGGTCTTTTGATGCAACCCTATTCCCCAAAATCTTTGTAAAAAAGAGAACGTGACTAACCTCAATGCATAGAGAAAAAGCATTGCAGTTGGTTTTCAAGTGTCCTTCTGAGCTAACTCTTAAATAGCTGCCTCATATTTTTCTACTTTGCCAAACACTTACCTACAAACTAATTGCTTCTTTCTTTCTTTTTTGCGCAAAACTCCTCTTTTGTTTTTTCTTTCTCTGTCTAATAAAAACACGAGAAAGTAATTATGTCACAGTTATTGAATTATAGTTATTAATTATGTTATTTTTAAGTCATAAAAACATGTCACGCTACATCATGTGCTCCCTGATCATCATGAGGGTGATGCACAACCTTTTTCTGGGGTTGCCGTCTAGATTAGCCATGTGCACTGGCACAGTCTGATATCCTCTGTCACTGGAACAGCAGAGGGAAGTCAGCACAGATCAGCCGCGACGTGATTGGCTAATTCTCTGTCAGCAGACATCAGAAGATGAATGTTACTGGCCGGTTGTCAGTACCAGGGTGAGGACAGCTCCTACACGTTGCTCCCATGCTCTCTCTCTCTCTCTCTCTCTCATACACACATTTCATTGCCATGAATATGAACAGAGCTCTGCTCAGTGCAGAATTGCATTCAAAATAATATGCAAAACTATTTTCTACGGGCAGCTCAGATGATAGGGGAAGCCAGATGAATTCCTCCGGCTAACGGTGTGCTGCTTTTTTACAAACCCGGGGCCACTGAATGCTTAATGAAGCCTAAGCCAACTTTACGCATGACTTATTTTGTTTTGCTTAGAACCATTTCTTGCTCGATCTGGCATGGACCTGGACAAAAATGACCCTTCAGTGTGTTCATGCTATGGGTAGTTGCATTGGACCTGCATGGAAACTACAACATGAAATGCATCCATGAACATGAACACAAAGCAATATTTAACTTAATCACACTAGCAACCATGAAATATCAGTCCTGGATAATGTTGCAGCGTTGCAGACGCTGCCCTGAGCAAACAATGACATAGTTAGGTTTTTTTTAAATCTTAGGTCAGACCTCAGTTCCTCCCAGTATTACTGAACAAGTTCCCTGGAATTTGATTTGTAATTAATCAGTAACAACTCCTTTGATTAAAAACCTCATCTTTAGAGTTGAAACTGAAAACTGACTACTATTTCGATGATTGATTAATCATTTCAATCATTTTCTAAACAAAAAATGTCTCTAATGTGTGAATTTGCTTGGCTCCTTCTGTCTGTTTCATGGAAAATCATTAGATTTGATAAAACAAGCTGTTTGAAGAAGTCACCTTGGGCCCCGGGGTCTTATGTTGGCCCCTTTTCTTCTTTTTTTTCTTGATAGTTTTTTTTTTAGTCTAAATCGTTAAATGAAAACTAATAAACAGATGAATCAGTAATGAAAGTAAAAGTTAGTTGGTATCATTTCGATACCTAAAAACAAAACATCTGAACATCTTGCATTAACATGCTACACTGATGCCTTTTCATTCTACTGTATTATCTCGAATCTTTCTTCTTAATATGGTAGGAACCATGGGATGACTGATGGGGGGGGGTGTAGTTTCCCATCCTTGGGCCGGGTTTGGTTCAGTATGGTACTGACACAGTGACTCTAAATGGATGAGGGAGCTGGAGCACATATGGCTGACCTTTACAATCACCTCTGCAATAATAACTGCTGCAGGGAGAATAAATCACAGGAATTCAAGGGCAAATCCTCCCCGTTCAAAGAATAGTGTGACGGCGGTCTGTCATGTAGTAAAGGACACAGCATCAAACTCGCACGCGGCTAAAGGCCTGCGTGAATTCATTCGTTTTAACGGAGCGCAGGCAGTAATTTGCGGATGATGACAGAGAGCCTGATATAATAGGATACGACCAGCTTTAATCCCAGTGAGCGAGGCTGAAGCATGTGCAGTCTCCAATTCACATTTGAGCGTACCCTGCACACCGCCTTCAATTCGCCGTTTATTCTCATGCGGGATTGAAAACGTTACATCGCGTTGTAGCCTTACCAGTTCTCCTGCATCCATCGGATGGCTTCGTCCTCGTTGAACTGCCTCTCGAATTCGTACTCTTGCAGAGCTAGCACCGACATGCTCTCCGTGTTTCTGTTAACACTGCTGGGACAAAACGACACTCGGGTTGTGTTTATTTAGTTTGTTTCCACGCGACCACTGACTGGCATCGCTCGCTCCTGCCAAGAGGACCTCGCCTTTCTGCACGAGCAGTAAGAAAACGCGGAACCCCCATCCTCTCCCGGCTGACCAAGCCTACGCCCTCTTCCTCAAGAAGGTGGACGCCAGGTCCTAACGCCGACCCGTTTGTTCTCCTCTCATTAAAAGGCATTTTAAATTCAGTTCAATTCGAATTGATTCAATATAAGTCACTTCAATTCAAAGTTTTGAAGAAATATTTATGTGTAGAAACACAAAAAACAGAGATTGCGCATGGATAATCTAACTAGATGATTAACATCACACTTCTTTCACCTCATTTAATAAGAAATTAGCTATTATTTTCTTGATGATCAATTCATTTAGCGTATAAAATGTCAGACAATAGAGAAACAGCCATGATGCCTTTATCCAACTAATCCCAAGTGACCACTCTGTTGTTAAACTAATCCATCCCTATAAAATGGCACAAAGAATGGGGAGAAAATGACATCTGCAACTTTACTGGCATGCTAGAGGTTGTTCTGGAGTTCTGGGATGGCCAGCAATGATCCCTGACCTTTAACCCCATTGGAAACTGTGGGGTTGGTTGAGAGTGGGCCGCCATCGCACAGGATGTAGAGGTTGTGCCAGTCCATGAGGAGGAGGACTACTGCTGTAATCAATGCTGATGTGGGACTCGATTACTAATTTTGTAAAAAGTTGTTGTGTCAGCTGAGAAATTTATGGTGGTTTTCGTTCTTGGAGTTGTTTTCTGGTATGTCTCTTTGTTTTTGTCACTGATTAATTCAAGTTAATCATTAAAAATAAGGAACAAAATACCGGTTGTTATTTTTTTTATCTCAAACGATTAAAAAAGAAAACCCAACACAGCTCTTAAGAGGTCTGAGTAGTAGGTTATCAGATCATGTACAAATGCCAATATTGGACACATAACACTGAGCAGACAGTTGTGCTAATTGTATTAAAACCACTGGAACACTGTCTTCTGTTTTTAATCATCTCAGTGTAACGATACATATGTCAAAAGTTTTGTCAGGACATGGTAAAGTACATGATAAGCCACATTGTTGCACAATCATTAGCTTTTTCCCAACATTTTAAACAGTGTTGTAAAGACTGCTTTATCAGCCCATTAATGTGGGAACAGTTTCCAAATAGGTTGAGTGAGCCCTTTTGGCACAACCTCGCTGAACTTTTGCATTGATACTGACTGCGTGGCTGCAGGCAGACACAAAAAACATGAATGCTTTCTCAATATTTGGGTCCAGGTTGACAAAAAATCAACACTGATAGCAAATAGTGGCAGACTCACCTTTGGATGATGGGCTGATGATGTCATCTGTTGATACTGCCACTTGACATGGACTTTCAGCATATTTACTCATGATCTCATACACAAACACTGGGCCAAAAAAAACCAGACTCTGACCCAGTAACTGGTGAGCAGACTTTTCTTATCATTATCATATTTATTGAACAAATCATCTGACCACATCTTGTACAGTTTGTCATTGGTTCATTTCACTACAAGCAATTTGTTGACATCTATTTAAAAAAAATTAGAATTGATGGGAAAATTTCAATACTGTGTTGAGCTAAGTTTTACTCTCAGAAGGTATGGTATTGGGTTTTCAAATAAAACATTTCTGTCTAAATGTGTTTTGTGAAGCATTTCTGAAGTTTCTCTCAGTTTAATTCAGCAATGTGCAAGAATAATGAGGTGGCTGTAATGTAGAGGTTGGTAGTTCATGTTGGGAAATGTCCAATATGGCCAGTGCATATGGTGTCCATCCATCGATTTTCTGCAACCACTTATCCTTTGTAGGGTCATGGGAGGCTGGAGCCTATCCCAGCTGACACTGGACAAGAGGAGGGGTACACCTTGGATAGGTCACCAGAGACACACAGCCATTCACAGTCACACCTATTGGCAATTTTAGAGTTATTCATTCACATACATTGCATATTTTTGGACAATGAGAGTACAGGGAGAACAATTAACTCCACACAGAAAAGCCCCAGGTCTGGATTTTAACCCAAAAGCATCCTGCTAACCACTACTCCAACATGAGGCCCTTGTATTTGTATTTGCACGTTTTCCGATTTTGATAGTTTATGGAAATGTAACAAAAGACATAATTTAATTTACTCTAATTGTAGAAATGTTTTATGGTCGGTCCATTATAGTGTAATTTATTCAAATATTAACTAAACTTATTTTTCTCACTGTAGAGAAAGTGCATCATTTAAAAGACTTGATATGTTGTCTTATTCTGAATGAGGGAAAAGAGAGGCTTGTTGCGTTCAAGAGTCTAACTTTAAAGCAGTTCTCTTCAAAACTTAACACAAGCATGTTAGAAAAAGTTGTAACCTGTCAGAAAAACATGACTGGTCCTAATGAATATCTGTAACACGCAAGCATTTAATCCTTGTACTAATATATTTTGTTCTGAAGTATTTTATTGTGAATTTCCCTTTAAATTGAACTAACTCCTCCTCCTTCAGGTAGACGCTTCATTCACTCTCACGTGCTTCAACATCGAAGATGCCCCTGTCTGCACAGGGCGGTACATTTGAACCGGTAGGCCGAATACACTGTATGCTGTAACTTGGAACATTTGATTCTATTGATCCTCATCAGGAATTCCATAAACAGGCTCGCCTGTAAACAGACCTGGTGTTTCTTCAGGACGAGTTTGTGGAGAAATTTAAAGCTCGAAGATGACGTTGTGTGACGTCGGAAAACGTCAAATAGCTGAGACACTTCACCAGGTAAGCCTTTTCTGCTCCTGCTTGCATCTGTAATCTGAATTGATATCTTGGCTCTGTGGAGTTGGTCAATATGTTCTTGATTATATCAGTAAGTTCTGGAAGGTTGTTGTTGATGCTGATGCTTGTGTCTGCTTATGTTTAGATGTTGTCTTATTCTCTGTTCTGGTGCTGCTGCTTTCTTCCTACATGTGCACTATTTGCTTTCAGTAATACTTGTGAGTTAGGCTACTGTTTGATCGTTGCATTTTGAAGCTTTCACACACAGTGTGGTCAAATTTATTCATACAATCTTAATTTGTGCTTGATAAATCATTGAGGGGTTGACATCAGTGAATTACAAAACAAAGACGACGATAATAACCAACATCAGACATGCAAACAAAAAAAAAGGCAATCCCACAATTAGCCAATAAAAGCCTTGAACTATTTTAAATTTTGGCATGTAAATTGATGGACAAATTAAAATGATTAAAATGTGAAGTAAAACACAGTTACATAAAGAAACTTTGCAGCCATGGAAGATACTTTGATAGATAAATTATAATGATCATAAAGCCAGATGAACATTATAACCTTCTAGAATATTGGGTTTATTGTAGGGCTGTTATGTTAGACTGCATAAATATGAATGTTTTCCTTATTGCACACTGACAGCGCTCAAATTTAGATCTGACCTCATAAGAAATGCGTCACGGCTTTTGACACATACATAGCAGGTTGTCATGTTCACATTTTCTCTCTATTTTTCATATTGAGCTGAGCATTGGAGACATAGCTGCACTCAAAAGTAATGGGCTCTTGTGTCAGGTTGTTTGCGATCATCATTATCGTAATTGAATTCACAAACTACTCATATGCTTCTGTCCATTCCACATACTGATGGTCATAGATTGTATTCTGAAACTATGATTGTTAGTGATTTTATTCTGAGTAGTCGGGGATTATTTGCTGCATAGCCGTCATGCCCCCTGCTGCAGTATGTCATGTTGTATGCTGGGCTTAATGGGTTTGCTGGGTAGTACATCATTTCCTGCAGTGGTTGGAGATGTTAATGGCCACATAGCATTACCTGCCATTTACTCACAATTATTCTGATTCCACATAATGATTGGTATATGTGGCATCAGGTTTTGAATGTAAAGGTTGTTGTTTATTTCTTTGGCAATTCTGTATCGCATAAATCTGTCCTACCTGATCCGACTGACATAAGTGCTGCCTTTTCACTTTTTTCTCTCTTTGCTACCTCATTATGCATTCCCACAATATCCAGCTTTTCGTTCAAACCAACTGAACTGAAACAAACTCTTTATTCAGGGAAAATTGACTGAGCATGAATCCCTTTTACAGCAATGCCCTGGAATAACATTTGCATGGTTCGGGAGAATATTAAATATATGACAACAGCCACAGAAATAACAATAAAGGGATGGAACGGTAGTAAAATAAAACAAATGGCAAGGAGACATGTCTGGAAATGAACAGCGATAAAATGATGAAATGTTAAGTAACAAAAAATAAATGAGAGATCTGTTTGCCCAAAACAAACACGTCTACCAAGTCTGCTTTTAGATTTCATCATGGCTTCATTAGGTCCCCCCTGGTCTCTGGAGTGTAGTTCTGATAGAACTGAGAGGTGTGACCTCTAACCCGCCTGTCTAAACAGTCTAAACATCATCTTAAGTCTCCCAGTGGAGCCTCTGCTGCTGAGGCTATGGGTGTACCACAGCATGAGCTGGGATTTCATCATCTCATTTCATTCTCTCCGCATCAAATAAATCTCAAGTGCTGTCGCGGAAGCATATAAGGGCTGTTTGTGTCTGTGCTTATGCGCTTAAGCTGTATGTCTGTTGTGTTGTGTGAGTTAGGGAGTGCATTTGTGGAGAAGACTTGACCCTGGGGGTGAAGTTCGGCAGGCATGTCAGGCATTGTGGGCATAGCTCATTGGAGCTTGACTGCAGACATTTTGTGGATTCGGGTGTTGTGTCCTTTTGTAATCAGGGAAGTCACTCGTGCATATATGAGAAGGAATGTGTGTGAGTGTGTGGAGTCCGACAGGTTTTTGCGTTGGTGCTGAGATTTCAAGGGCAGAGGCGTGAAGCAGAGCGCCTTCAATGTCAGAGCTTTGGTTCTTGTTAAGATTGTTTTCTCATTTGTTGCTTGCTTCATTTTAAATCACTGTAAATTATTGTAAGTCATCAATTTCTGGGCCGACAGACTGGAAAATGAGTTTGAAGGAAATTCTTTTTTCTTTTTTTTTTACACAATTATTTGTTCCATTTATTATTCTTTCGTATAGCTATCTTGTTTGCTTTTATTATATTTTATTTTATTTATTTATTTTTTTTCATTGTAGAAATATAAAATACAAGGTTTTATGGAGTTTTCAACCACAGCTCCTGGACTTAATCAGCAGACACTTGATGGAGTTCGACCTTTTGATGTTCAATGCAAAACCTTGAGACACAGATGGAGAGCGATTGCTGCAGAATATCAAATATTGTATTTTTCCCCTCTTGCTGTTCATTGAGATTCTTTGCACCATCCTGCTGCTATTCTCCACCTCACTCTCCTTCAGAAGACTGCTGTTGAGGCTTTGGAGCCCTGTACTGGCATTAATATTTAAATAATGCTCTTGCACACACAGCTCACAATGAGTAGGAGTTCAAGTGTCCAGTACATTACAAGTCACATGGCTACACATTTTAATCCAAAACTCAAAAATTCTCATTATCTTGTGCGTAATTGGTTGATTGAACCTTTACACATCACTTTTATGCAATATATAATTGCATTACTGCTGTCTGCATGTATTGGTTCACTCTTCTTGACCTGTACATGTGTGCCATTATTTGTTGCAGATAGACCACAAGATAAAACACTTTTGTGTCGAGTCTATATATAACATGGTGGTCCCTCATTTAATTTTATGGATGCATTTGCAAGAGGCCTAGTTCTAAAAAATATTCTTCCTATAGGCTGTTAATCTTGCTGCTTTAATTAAGCATGAGCATAGACGTTCTGGAGCACAGAATGAGGTAATTATTACTCAACAAAAGAGGAGTATATGTATCCTTTCCAGCATGACTGGTGTGTCTATAGATGTGATTTTACATAGTTGTTTCTATTACATATTAGATTCCTTTAATATTTTACTTTCTGTTATCGGTCTTATTAATTTACTCTTATGTAATTAGAGTAATTTAAACTCAAAGTTACGGCCACCGCCTCATGGAGCTTTACCTGCAAAGACGTAATCGACCTTTCATGCTGAGCCTGACCTTTCAGTAAGGGTAATCTAAGTGACCCAAGGCTGAACTGGGACTGCCTGAGCCACTGCAGTTATGTCACAGGAAAACCATGTGCCAGCAGTTTTTCTTGTTTATCATTCCAAAATTCCAATTCAACCAGGGAAAATGTGTGAGAACATTGGGGCTCTGGAGAGAAGAAGAAGAGAACTGTTTTCCCATGTAGAACCATACATCGCATTCTCTCTCCTCATATCTGCACCTCTGTTTAGATTCAGCGCTCCCTAACTACCCAACACCTCGTTCCCACTGTTTGACTTTGCTTGCTTTAACTACACCGTGTCCTTACTATTTATTTCATTTATTAGGAATACTGACAACAATGCCATTTATCAATTAGTTATAAAAACTTGTTTATCAAAAAATGACAATAATATTTTATCTAATATTAAAATAAAGGTAGTTTTCTTTCAGGCAGATGTCAGATGTTAGTTTTCACCCATGTGTGTTTGTTTGTTGGTTGGTTGTCAGCAGGATTATGGAACAAATACTGAATGGATTTCCATGAAACTTGGTGGGAGGATGAGTCTTGGGCCAGAATATGCCACATCAAATTTAGGTTTGGATCCAGGTAAAGGGGCGGATCCAGGATGGTTTTTTTGTTGTTGTTTTTTTTCATTTTCTTAAACATTATGAGATAGGACGTTTTTTTTTGACATTTTTGTTAATCTCTCAGGGAATAATGCATGAATCCTGAGGAAAAAGAAAATCAGGCATATTCAGGGGATTTGTATGTGAACAATTTGGTGTGGATCCACTAGATTTAAATGGTCGGCCCTTACATATCTGGTAACCTTAGATTTACTCAGGTTACAGGGCTATGAGTTTGATTTTGGATAAAAACACATCAGCATTCTGTAATTCTATATAATAATAATAATAATAATAATAATAAGAGGGATCTCATTGGTTTATTGATTTAATAAGAGATAAAATACCATCTATTATGATACTACATTTTATTACTGCACAAGTAGCCAATTCTTTCTATACTACGAGGTATTTGCCATCACATATATGTATTGCTATAATATTTCAATGACATATTTACATTCACACATAGTTTTTTAGTGACTTTACTGTAGAATTATCTCTAACTGTAAGACTATTTAAGAGAATGAGACATTATCAGCTGCCTAAATCTTTCTTGGTTTCATATTTTAATGAATGATGATCATTTAAGTTTTAAATTCAGATAATTATTTATTCCTATAACACATTAAAACTTGCATCAAAGGAATAATCAGTTCTATTTTCACCGTCATATTGCCATCTAGTGGTGTCATCCTGACTTTCATCACAGTATATCCATTTTGCAGTCAGAATATCTGATCTCCGCCAAACAAATTGGATTCATAATGTGTGGCTTACATTACTCAGATCTTATATCATATCTGAGGCTGTGGATGAACTCTTGTTGTAAATCTATTCTGTGATATCTCCCAGCCATCTGTGTAACATTCCCAATAAGATGGAGAATTGGTGATATGATGTGTGAGTGACTGAGGTGAATGTATTGTTTTAACCAAAAGGGCACCAGCTGCAGTCACAGAGTTGTGGCGTGGAAAGTGGAAATCTGACCTACTGGTTTAGAGCAGATAAAAACACATCCCCCTGACCTTTCCGCTTTATTACCCACCATGATGCCTCATAAATTGAGGAGAGTACAGTGTTGGTGTCACGTCAAAAGCATGGAGGGAGCTGCAGCTTTTCTCTGCTCTTTGTTTTTTTTCACACATATTGTATAAAGCAGAAAGGACTTCATTGTTGTTGGGTGTAGTTTTTTGACCTATATCTGTAAGACTGCAATTAAAGAAAGCAATAATGAGCCAGTGATGAATTGAAATAAATTGTGATTTAACCTCGTTAGATCACAATCTTTTTTCATTGTGAAATATTTCAGAATATTTAAATATAGAAAATTATAGATAAGAATAAATTAGCTGACTATAAAGTTAATGTCATATCATATGATTAAATGTAAGTGTATGAAGCTAATAATAACAAAACAAATCAGATTTTGCATTCTACTAATTACAGCAGAATATGCATGATTTTAATGGCAGATTAAATTAAATTATCTCTGGTGCCCTCTGCTGGCTCCTGGGGTTTCCTACATAAACTATAAGACAGTTCCTTAGGTAATGATGCATTCACTGACCAACCAAGTCCAAACCAAATCATGGAGAATAAAACATTAAAAAGTTGTAACTGTCATACTTTTTTTTTTAAAACCCTCGCAACTCTTTGGAGCAGTGGTGACATAATAGATCATTGAATCTCTAAAAATGAGCCAGAGTGTTTCTTTAATGACAGAATAATACAAAATATCACAAAAGGTATCTAGAATAGTGCCACACATCATCGAGGTCATATTATATACAAAGACGATATCAAAGTCTGTGATTACATTACATAGTATAAATAATCCTATTGTATTATGGATTATATTCACAGCTTTACTACAGTTCTGTAGGACATCAAGGGTTCAGAAGATAAACATCACATAAGGTATTTCTGCTCCACAAACCATTTCACTTTTTCAGATCTCCTTTTAATATTTGTTTTTCCTTGTAAATTACTGGATAATTTTTGCTCATTCTGGCCCCTAAAAATAATTCATATGAAATAATCTGAGAGGGAACGATCACGGGAACCAAAGCTGTAGGAGCCATAAGAAATTTCAAAAGTACGCAAAGGTGAAAATCGTTTCCGACATCCTCACAGGATTTTTAATGAGACATCAAATTTGCAGGTGCTAGCATTACACAGGACTAAGCAAACAGTATTAATACATCACATCCTATATAAATGACATCAACAGCAACAAATAAGAGCGGCCCATGCCTATAGCCTAGTACAGAGGATGAGCCACCATGACACCTCCTGCAGACAGATATATACCTTTAGCTGTTGTCTACAAGATGCTGCTGCCGCTGCACCCGTTCATATTTCAGACAGTCCTAACTATGGATGTGTACGTGCCTGTGTGTGTCTTCCGTTGCGTTAATGACAGTATATGGTGGTGCCTTCCAGCAGGGATTACCACACCGTGAGCTCTGGCTCTCCCACCGTATGGAATAATGAAGGAGAGCTGTGGAGACTGGAGGCACAGGCGGTGGGTCGTTTTCCACCAGGGTTTACACGGCAGACGACAAATCTGGACGTGACTGTCTTTTCAGAGATTAAAACTGTCTGAGAGACACACAGAGACACAGAGAGAAGGCTAACAGGCATTATTCACTTGTTCAGGCAACCTGCTTGTGCAATTTAAAAGCAGATCTCTGGCAAACAGTCCAGGAAATCAAAGGAAAACAAAATTATGTTGTTGCGTCTGAACAGTTAAATAATTACACTATTATATGTGTAACTTAACTTTCACTACTAGAATCCATCAACAAAATGTCATAGAAATTGGGCCAGATGTTTTTGAGATAACAGCATAACAGTGGTAAATGTAAAAAAATAAATAAAAGGTCTTTATTAACATGTTAATCTTTATCATCAGGATGTTATTTTTCCAGCATACAGTTCCACCTTCAGATTGAATATTGCTTGATCAGATACAGATTGAATCAATATCAGTGTTTAGTCATTATGGGATTCTGATCAAAACCATGAATCTCATATTGAGTATGATTAAAAAAAACATCGGCAATGTCACTATAGCATGAGCATCAATAGCTAAATATATATATATATATATATATATATATATATATATATATATATATATATATATATATATGTGGGATATTCCTTTTCATTGCATATGCTTGAAATTGGCAGGTATTCATGTTTTGGTGGGTGCTAGGTGATTTTTTTTTCTGCAGTTGCAGAATGCCTGTGAAAAAAATAGATGTTACTTGCCAAATAGAGCTCACTGTAGGTCCTAACTTATATCTTAATGGAATAGCCTGTAAGGTTCTTGTGTTTATTTTGGTGACATCTTTGACACAAACTGATAATTACTGTTGTGGTTTTGAACTTAATCTGCCCAGAGGCGACTGAACGGTGAGTCACCTGTGAATTTCCTTGTATTGTCTGTTGCTGCAGGTGACAGTCATTTCGTCATTCTGCTCAAACATGGTGCATCATGCCAGTCATGCCAGTTGCACAGTCTCTCCTTCATGTTTGCTTCCTTCAAACCATCTGAAAACATAGCATACATTATTTCTTCCACTATAACAGGATTTCTGACCAGCAAATTAAAAAAAAAACATGCAATCGTCTGTTTATAGGTTGAATTGTTATTGGCCTACCTCATTTGAATGACTCTGACATTAATTTTTGTGAAACTTTTGCACCTTATTTAACCATTAAGGGTATACTGAGATTTCAGCGGCTCCACTTCCTTCCAGGTCTCCTCGGATGTTCGGCTCCTGTGGAGGCAGAGAGTGCAGATCTTAGAAAGATCAATACTCCTGAATGGATTTCCTATATCAACCACACTGAAATCCTACCATCTGTGACATATAGGTTGAGTGTATAAGACACTGCTGGGTGGGATCCAATCCCATAAGTCGATCTCCACACCGTCTGTTCTTGTTGTGTTGGAAATGCTGTAAGCTGGGAGAGGTGGATGAGTGGAGCCCCCAGGTACACCATGTGGAGTGTTGACTTTTTTTTTTTTTTTTTTTTTTTTTTTTACCATTTAACTGCTTCTTTCTCTGTTCTCTGCTGCTTGTCTAATTAATTTTTAGTGGTTATTTGTCATCTTATTTAACACATATACTGATAAACACAGTGAGATGTTAAACAGTCATGAAAACATTTGTCATGTGTGGAAATGAGATTATTCATCAATGCCAGGATGATTCGTCATTGGGTGCAGAAACTGAATGATGGTGTGCTGATTATGCAACTCTTATTTAGATTATTGAAAGGCATACAGTCGTTTTATATGTTGGGAAATTCACTTATTCATGTTTTGGTTTGATGAGTAGATTCATGCACTTAAGTCAATAAATAGGAAACCACACCCAGCATCCAGTTAGCTTAGCTTAGCATAAGGACTGGAGACATTGGGGGACAAAATCTGCCAACCAGCAAATTTAAATGTCTCCATTTAACATGTTGTCATTAGAATGATTGTTCAATTTGTATAACAACTATAATAGCTGTAACTATTTCTGAACCATTCTGTTGTGTTCCAGTCAAATCTGACTGATTTGCAAATTCTCTCCTAAAAAAATGTAGTTAATTCCATTGGTTTGTCATAAGGTTCCATGACTTTTTTGTTCACACAAAGCATCTATGCGCAGTGATCAACCAGTGAGGACTTCACAAAGTCGCAGCACCTGAGCAAGAAATGTTCTGGAACATAAGACCCTATAGTAAAACCACAGTGTGTCATATTCCGACTTTCTGTATGGACTCAACATACGAGGTTTCAAGTGTTTGGAAATGCTTTCAGGTGGATTGTGTTAGCTTCAGATAGAGCCATAGCTGTTTCCCCTTGTTTCCAGTCTGTCTTAAATTAACTGGCGACAGGATGTAGCCTCATATTCAACAGAGATATGGAAATGATATCCTCTCATCTAAGTGCAAAAAAAGGGATGATAATGAATGCAGTATCATAGGTCATCATAGCATGTTTTAAGTAAAGTAAAGCATATTTTAATGTATCATAATACATGTTTCATCATAAACTATACTGCATCATAAGTGATTATTATATGCTTTCACGTGTGGACTATTATAAAAATGCCATATACTTTTTACAGAAAAAAAAATATTAACGCCCCAATAGCTATGATCTTCAACATTTGATTTAGTATTTTAGAACTACAGCGTAATAGATTCCTCTCCTTAAACAGGCATATTAGTTTTTGGAGTTCCTGAATCCTGAATTAATGGAAGAAATGAATAAATAACACGTGTTTTGATGCGTCTATAAAACACGAACATCACGGAAAAGTTTGAAAATATTTAAAGTCTAACTGTATAAATAGTGTAGTAATAAAATATACAATGATTGCAACATAACAACTACATATTGCACAAAATTGCAAATCGCTCAAAAAGAAACATCGACGTGCACAGAGGGAAATTAAGCAATGACAGTGCTTGGGAGAAACGAAGAAAGCAATCAATATTTAAGTTATTACCCTGAAACAATAGCGATACAGACATTTTTGCATACTTTACATTTATCTGTATAATAGCTGCTTGTCAATAGGAAAATAAGCCCTTGCAGAACTGTTGACCACAGGGTTTGTGTAGAGATGGAAAAGTGAATGCCAGAAATAAAAAAGAAAAAGCATCTCTATATTTGCACAAGGGAAAAATGGAACGAGCAACATCTGGCTTTAATAAGAGAGCAGTCCAAAGAAATATTTTTACAAGGCGTAAACATTTTACACTTCAGCCAACACCAGAGTGACTTCCAGTGACTTCCAGAGCAGGCAGAGACCTGGTTGTGGGTTACACAGGCGACAAGCTGCTGCTGGTGGGATGGAGACAAATGGAAACTGGCCCTGGAAGCAGTGAGACAAAAACTTGCTGATCTCAGGCCATGTGCAGTATTATAAGGAAAAAGTGGTGACTCACCATTTATCAGTGTGAGAAATGGCCTGTTTCCTGGCAGTAAAGGCCTGACATTTATTTATTAATAAACAGTTTGATTTGACGACCAGGCTGCTAGATGTCATTAATTTTAGCACAGGGACAGCAGATTAATAGTTATTACAATTTATATTAGAGGTGCAGTGTGCAATTCTAGACAGGACTGGAGCTATTCATGTAGGAGTATGTGCTCCAGAACAGCAAAGTATATGCAGTGCAAATGTCCGATAAAATAGATACAGAGGGTGGGGTCACAGAGGATGTTTTATGTTACTGAGCAAATTAGTTTGGATTTTTCATAAACTAATTTGCACAAAAGACTGAAGTGACCCAATGACCGTTTATTTCTTGGCTTGACAACAATATTTGGCTCCATATCTACTGGAGAAACCCACATTTTTCTCTTGCATAAAGTTGTTACCTATTTAATGTTTCTGTATTCTTACAATGAGTTCCAAAGGCTGTAAAAAGACTTTGATAATACTTCCACTTACTAAGGGGTGTAAAATTAATAGTAGCTGCTGTTTTAAAGCTGTTTTAAAATCCAATATTGTCATGACGATGCTGTGTGGTTGGCCATTTATTCTTAGACCACATTTTAAGACGTCGGGAACACACTTCCTATTAGTGAAAATAAAAGAACACTATTGAAACTACACTGCCTTGGAAGTTTCGGAGGTGCAGTCACGTGATCAATGACATTAATGCAAGTCTAATATATTTACTGCACAATCTCATATTTATGAGAAACAACTGTGTGGTGGCACTTCAGCAGACTTTTCAATGGGAAGTTACCGGCTGGTAAAGTAAATTACCAGATAGTTTTGGCATAAAAATCTCAAGGTAACAGTTAGATGGAAGACAATATTTTGCATTAACAATATATTATATAGTTTAAATAATGTGGCTTTTCCATTATTCCTCCTTTCCCCACTTATGGTCCACATGGAAGCTCAGAGGTTTTATTGAGGAAACATTTCTGACTTCTAGCTTTGAACATAACGTGGCATTAAGAGGATAAATGGTGTAAAGTGTCTCCCTAAGTGGTCCTCTCCATAATTTGAGCATTCTATGCCCAAAGATGCCATGTTTGTGCAGCTGGAGAGTCAGATCAGCATGTAAAGTATGACATTATCTCTGCAAGCATTCAGGATTCTGTTTCCACAGGGAACTACCCTTCAAAAACCCCCAAACACACACACTTTAAACAGCGGTGCAAATAGGTGTCCACATTATTTCTACGTTCTGCTTGATCGTAGCATCTTGAAGAAACCTCCAAACTGAAAGATCTTATTTTACTCAACAGAGCCATTTAGAATTATTGCCACCAAAAAGTCTTGAGATAAAGTTGGGTTCCTTTGCATAGTTTGCTCCTGTAGAGACAAAATGAGCTGTAATGTGATCTTTGACTTTTTATAAGATAGCACAGACAGGCAACATTTCACAATTGGGCCACTAAACTAACAGGAACCGATGTGAGCGTGAGGTGGATGCTAGACACTTTGACAATTTTCACAACATCATTCACCCTGTGTGAATGGAAAATTGTACGGCATGAAGTGAAAAGAAGAAAAAAACCAACTAAAACAAACAAAAGCTCTCAGGTGTAATTTTCTATCTGAAGTTGGAGCCTGGGAAACTTTTCCGCCAGGCTGCTCATCAGACGCAGACTCCGGGCGGCTGACAGCGGCCAACAGAGGTAAACGTCAATTAAGACGTTACAGTAGATGACAGGCCTAAAGAAAACAGTGCTGAGAGATGCCATCTGGGGCAGACTGTGTAAACTGAAGGTGTCTGAACACGACGCTTCAGATAAGGCTAAGATGTTAGCAGCTTTAGACTTGTCAGGTTAACATGAAGGGGCATGAGGAAGACTTAACATATAGCTGCTGTGCCTGCAACGCTTCCTTTTAACAAATGTTATGTATTTCTTTGTACTTTCTCTGTATATTTGGTATCATCATTTTATAAAACTCTCTTAATGTGTTTCATGTGGCCAAAATATAGGCTGAAATGTGTTTCTTGTAGGTTGGCGGGTCTGCTATATAGTTATCCTTAATGCTAAATAACTCCACTTGAATGGTATTTTCATCCAGACAATTGGAGTATGCTCTTCATCTGCAGTAGCCCACCTCAAACAAACACAGCACAGAGCTCCTGCAGCAGTTTTTTTGGACTGGTTTGGTGTTAGGTGTCTTTTTACTACTCTTGTGTCTGTTTTTAACATATTGCTTTGTCCATTCGGGGACCTTGGAGAGCAAAAGTGCTCAGACACACCTCAAACATTCATATTTTAGCTCTTTTGGCTCTCCAGATCATGAACTACGATGGATTATGTAAGGGTTCCTGTTCTGAAATTTCACCACAAGCTAACATGTAAACTACATTTTCGAAGATTTTTTGAACCAATATGTTCCTGTATCACATAAATTCAGCAGTCTCTCCTCCCTGATCATTTTTTCCCACCACTAATTCAAGGTCCATGAGAGCCATGATCTCTTCAACATGTGCAGAAATTGATTCAGGGAGAAAACGTCTCAGATGTGTGTTTTGTTTTCATCCTTTTTTTAATAGAACTTCGGGGAGCAAGAAGTGCGTGCGTCATGAAATTCACCCTGGTTATCTGCTTTCACACGCTTTGGCCCGCCGCCTGCCCTCAAACGGCACCAGGCCCCCACTGAGAGAGAGGTTGATACACATTCATACACAGGCATGGAGATCCACACACACAACACACAGCCAACATGCATGCACACCAGCAGCCAGCATGGCTGGACGTGTGCCTATATTAAGCTTGCAGACATAAATGAATACCAGCAAGTCATTATTTTTCACGCACACCTGTGATCACAGCCAGAGACAAAGACATTTAAAAAAAAAAAAATGCAAATATTGATGCCATGAATCAAAAACCAGTTCCACAATTTATCCTCCTTGATTTTGCTGAAAAAAACTGCAGGTCAGATAAATCTGAAGTTGCACTGAGGCCTTTAGAGGTTCAGCTGAGGTGGGCGGTTGTGCGTCTTGTTATGGAAAACTTCTCCTCAGGCCTTAGGTGAGGGTGAGAATGTGTGAGGTCACCTCATGTGACCTTTAGCTGGAGCAGCTGGGCCGCCATTGGTCAAGAGCCGAACCCCCAAACCCTCAACCTCCCACCTCCCCCAGACACAGAGCAGCCCTCTCTGCTGCCTGACTGCTGCACTTATGGGCAAAGTGCTGAGACTAGTTGTGTTTGTAGGCCGACTGTGCATCTTCTCTGTAGTTACACTCAGAAAACAATGAATTTAGGTTTTTTTATTCACACATTAAATTTCATTTTAATTTGACTTTAATAATGTATTATTGCATTTTTATTCTAACACACATATAGAGGAGTACGGCATATGTGGAGAAACAAGTGTATATGTATAAACAACTTGTATACAACCAATATATCAACCTTGTTTGTGTGATTTTATTTCTTAAATCATGAATGTGTAATTTGTGAACAACAGTTTCCTCCCCTGAGGCAACAAATCTTATATTAACTTTAATCATGTTGATAGAAATGTGACTTTAACAAGTAGAAATTGAATGAATCCTCCTCTTCAAATAAAAGTCATGATGTATTGAGTTTGGAAAGCTGTTTGGTTTCAGCACCAGAGTCTCCCTGTGATTTAATTTGAGCCTGTTGCATCACTGCCCATCTAAAAAAACAAAACAAGCTATTGATCTTTATTCTCAGAAACATGTTATTTTTTATTTCATTTTCTTCCCCCATAAATCCACAGCTCCTAAATTTTTTTTTGAAATGCTTGTTTAGATGTTTTCTCTGCTTGCACACACAGAAATTGATTTGCATGCTTTAGAAGACGAGGAATAAATGCAAAAAGAAAGGGTTAGTTTGTTTAGCTGATATCAGTCTCTATACACTTCTGCTTCAATCTTCAATATTTACCTTATCTGCATTACACGCAATAAATAACTGTACCTGCTAAATGTTGCTCAAAACGTCCTGCACTAGTTCTTTCAATGGAAATTAGCTTTGAAACATCTCAGTTACTTAGTTAAAACGCCTCACACACATGCGAGGCAACTTGTGCGGACAAATTCAGTCAAAAAAAAAAGGTTTGGATAATTTAATTCCAAGCTTCATCAGCATTTAATCAGAAAACACGCTCCCTAACATCGCATGCAGCGTTATTACCAAACCATCTCTTCCAACACGCCGCAGCACGACTATTGAGACATTGTTAATTATTTAGATTGGAGGTGTAACGATACATGTTTGGATATTTGCTCTTCACCGCGTCTTATTTGAATTCCCAGAGGAGTGGAGATGAATACTGTGTCGGCTCGGTGTGTTATTACACAATGGATTTCTTTTTTTTAAAAATTCAGCTGGCGGAACAAATCTCACATTAAGATGTGCTAGTGCGCTTCAGGTGTAAGAAAAAAGCAGAAGCAGGAACAAATATGAATTTGATTTAAATGACAGCGATAGATAATTGTGTCTCTGTTGGAGCATGAACTATATGCTTATAAAGTTTGTTCTGTGTATTTCTCTGTTGTAATTATGCGCGATTACGCCTGTGAAGCATGTAGACGTTTGTCTTTGTTTGGTTTGACGCATGCACGACTCTCCAGTGTCTGAATTTGCACATATAAATCCCATCTAAAACGTGAGCAGAATAGAAGTAGTGCAAAAACAAGCTTATTGTGTGAAATATCCCTGCAGAAATCTATAAATAAAAGCATGAGTGACCGTGTGGCCACAGCAGCTCAGGCACATGTGTTGTTTTTCATTTAAGCTTTAATAAGTTCTTACCTTCTGCAGGATGGAGAGGAGGAGAGAGGCTTAAAGGTCCGCAGTCCTGAGCGCCGTTTCGGCCAAATGAACATATCCCACCGAAGCCTCTTCTCTTCAGGTCATCCTCTGTTCACATGTTGATTGTGCGGATGTGTATTGGGGCTGCAGACTTGCGTATTCGCCCCTACAGCAGCCGAAGCTTATCCCTTGTCAGCTGATTATTGCTCCGCTTTACCGACTCCATCAAAAGGTGACACTTGTGCATCAAAGGGGCCTTAGAGGAAAATCTAATTCTGGAGGGTGAGGAGTTCAGGCCGCAGGACACGCACGGAAATCAGAAAATCAGTTCCATTCATTGATGTAAAAAGAGAAAATGCCTCTAAGTGTAGTTATTATTTAGTAGTTTTAAAAACGACACTTGAGCTGATTTATTTCTCCATATTACTCCCCAGAGGGATGACCCTAAGGCCTCCTGTAACATGACATCAGTTCCTAAATCAGCTCTTTCGTCAAGCGGTCCATTTTTTCCCCTCTTAAATAGCTACTATTCTATAGAAATGTGTGCTTTAATGGAATACAAAACACACCACTAATCACACGATCAACATTTTGTGGCCGAAAAGTTCACACAGTTCAGCCCGCAACCCCAAAAGCCGCATATTTTTATTTGTTTCTTTTCTGCGGGGAGTGTTGCGGTGTTCCCTCCCCGATGTCTCCGCACTGCGCCGCAGCCACGAAGCTGCACTCGTCCCCCGCCTCCCCCAGTCAGCCTCGGCCCACATACCTCCGAATCTCTGCGAGCGCTTGTTTGTGAATCAAAGTCTCCCCCGTTGCTTTGTTTGGCCGCATTTAAGCAGCGCAAAGCAGGACTTCAAAAATGCAAAGTCACGGAAGAAAACCATGAAAATGCAACAGAAGGTCATTTAGATTTATGCAGCCAGATTTTCTTTAACAAAACACATTGATAATTAAGATGTTGCATTCACCAGTTAATATGAATAATTGAAGCATGAATTTAATGGAATTGTGTATTTATGATTGTGTTTGTTCTCTTGAGCTCAAATACGCACAGAAGAAACAACCCCTAATGGGACTGTTGTCATTGTTGTGTGGTCCAACTCCTGTTTGTTGATTCCCGTGTTATTTCAAGCACAAGTGACCGCAGCCGTGGCCCTTGGCTGGGCAGGCAGACATGTATTCAGCAGTTAATCTGACGGGGCATCTCGCCGCTATGTGTATTGGAGCAGCCCATTGTTTTCCTCTATAGATTAGCCGCACAAGTACCTCACATAATCGAAAGGCTATAGACAGACTGTCATTGCTTTACACTCCACTAACAGACTACTACACAAAGATTCAATAAAAAGTCTCCCATCAGAATGTTTTTGAACAATATATTTACTTCCATTAAATAAAACACAATAGTTTTTTGGATGTTGGAAAAAAAAACATAATTCCGTACCAAATAGTATACACAGAGCAAAAACCAAATAATTTGTCGCAGGAACATTTTGATGCTTCTTCTTTTTTTTCTTTTTTTTAAATCCAGAATTGCTATTCTAAATCGATATTCACACAGACATCAATAATAAATTTATAATATGTTAGAAACACACAACTGGTGCGTTTAGTATGTACATTCCCTTTTGTTTGCAAGCAAAGCACAATTCCTTTTAAGGGTTCTTTTTTTTCCCACATGCGTTGGTAAATTGAACCTGGAGAGGACTGGAGGGTTATAGCGCATTCGCCTCGACAAACAGGAGATGATAATTCAAATATATACAACCTTTTCAGTCAACAGTTACCGTCCAAAAAAAAAAATCCACTAGAAAAAAAAACCCTTACGATGAGCTACGAAAAATGAAACAGGCCTTTTTTTCTTTTCTTTTTTTAAACTGTGGCGCAGTGTGAAGCAGGCCTGGACTCATCGAAGGGGAATGAAACTAAAACCTCCCGTTTCAGTTTGAGCTTGCTTCAGTGGTTCAGTCTTCTAGTGCCCTTTTTGAAAAATGAAAAAAGTAGTTGTAGTAGTCTCTTGTTCCTGTGGCCGGCTGTTGATGATTACCCACACACTGCAAAAAATTACCATCGTGGCAAGCCAGTTGGTTGTAAACACCTTAAAAAAATCCTATTCCCCCCCCAAAGAATAAATGTGTCAAATGGATGCGATGGAATCACCTCATCTGTTTCTCTATATGTTTGGTACAAAGTGACAATATCTTGAGGGAAAATCTCAGAATAAACCAACTCCAGCTAGTATCAAGAAAATGCCATATGACCAAGACATCTCCTGAAACACATGAAAAGGTATCTCACCGTCAGATTTCCTCTTTCCCTTTAGAAAAAACACAACACTTTAAGTGTTAGCCTCTAAGCCTCTTGCTAAGGTGGTTATTTTTTGCAGTGCAGGTAGGTATTAGACTGGTCTGTCCACGGCGTACTGGCAAGCGCTCAGATTGGTGGCTGGATTCTGCACACTGGCGTATCCAAAACTTGAGTGCTGTTTGGCTTTCAGTCTCAGGCTGGCCAGGCTGGAGTTACAAGTGTCCCTGTACACGTAAGGAGGGGTCGGAGGCGCGTAGGGGCACGCCGACGTGGGCACCCCCGAGTTGAGAGACGGGTTGCTGAGGTTGTTCAAGTTATTGAGGCTATTGAGGCTGGAGCCCGGCACGCCGGTGACCGCCGATGGCACCATGCTGGAAGTCATGGAGGATATGGAGTTGGGCGCCGGTGAAAACATTGTCTGCGAGGATAGGGGGTTGACATTCATGGAGTTGAAGAAGGGGAAGCTTTTGGTGGATAACGAGGCCGGCGTGAGGCCCTTGGCGGCCCAGTTGTTGTACGTGTAGCTGGGGTACATGTCCTCGTAGGGCTGCATGAGTCCATTGAACTGCGGGCCGAAGCCGTTTTTGCAAAGCTCTGCTTGTTGGTTTCTTTCCCGTTTCCTCCACTTGGCTCGTCGGTTCTTAAACCAAACCTAGAGCAAAGGAAATCACAAATGATTTTGAGTGTTATTTCATCTTTTGTAACCGTTCATATTTCTCACAGAGTTTAATATCAGGCAACAATGTTTAATTATTATTTTCCGTGGGAATATTAACTTCTACAGATCTAAACTCTCTTTAGTATTTTTTTTTTTTTTGTGTGTGTGTGTGCAGACATTTTTTCATCTCCAATCCGGTCTGTTATCTGAGCAGAATACACACTGGGCTGTCAATGCACCGTGTTAAAGTGGAGAGGATGTGTATTCCTCTGCAGGCTTCCACAAACACACTGACCCTAATCACACAACACCAGGGTGACAATCGCAAAATACAAGCTTTGCACCTCTTTTACACGACCAGGAGAACACGACTGGTATCTGCCACTGACACCTATCAATAGCCTCAACGACCCAATAATGTAGAATTACACTTAATGGACAAAACAAATAGTTTGGTTTTATCCTATTTTATTAATAAATTGCTGCGCAGATTAAAATATCCCGAGAACCACAAATTAACTCGTGATAAAATTAGTTATTTTGCTTTGTACGCAAAGGGTTTGAATTAATTAAGCCTAATAGGTAAACATATAGAATCTAATTAAATGGAGATTAACCGAGCAGTATATTTAAACATGACTCTGATTGTTTGTTTTCCAGTTAAAAAACTGTGTCCTACAATATTTTCAAGGGAATTTCAGCCGTGCGTAAAGTTTGATGTCCGTGCGCCAAAATATTAAGGAATATAGTATTTGTAGGCTAACCTGACAATTGGCACGAATTACAGCCAAAATAATACACTCGAATTGCACCCGAGGGAATACTCACCCTGACCCGGGCCTCTGTGAGGTTGGTCCATACGGCTATCTCCTCCCTTGTGCTCATGTCCGGGTAGCGATTCCTCTGGAAAGTGGCCTCCAGTTCCTGCAGCTGCTGGCTGGTGAAGTGAGTCCTCTGTCGCCGCTGCCGCTTCTTTTTAGAGGGATCATCTGAAGAGTCGTCGTTTTTATTTTGGATCTTTTCTTTTTCTGTCAAGAGGAAAGAAGTTGATTCAGTCAGAGTTAGGCGGATTAAGGCCTGCATTCTATAGAGAGAACAAACGAAACAAAAAAAATCCTGAATCCATATCACTGTTAATGGATGTGCTAATCAGCCTGACCTCACTGAAAAACACTAGTGATAAATTACTTTCTTTTTCCATATTTTCAATTTTGCATTATTCACTTCATAATATTTTTATTTGACTTACTCTTGGCGCTGAGTATGTAAATGGTTGCAAAACATGACATATTTTAGTTGGCACGAGACGAGCTGTCTTTCATTTACACAACACACAAACTTCTCACCACAATGCACACAGGTCAGAATCATAGGCTGATTATCTGTGATTAAAATGGTAAATGTAATCGCCCATTATTTACATGCATCTAAAAGTCCGTTTACTTTGATCAACCGGAGCCTTCGTTTGTTTGATACCAATATGACATCTGTCGCGTCTTGCTGAGAGCATCTGCATCCCCGGGAGGTTCTTACCGACAGACTCCGGGCTGGACGTGTCCGACACGGTGTGCACCTCTAACCGGTGTTTAGAGTCCACAGACCGCTGCAGCGGCTGTAAACTGGAGGCCATCGCCAGAGCCGTGTGGTGTGTGGAGGCAAGTTTATTCCCTGTGAGTGTGAGATGGTGATTGTCTATATTTAATGGATCCCTCATAGAGTTCATCGGTAAAATAACGCAAAACTGACTGTCAAAAGCAGATTAAGTCCCCTGTAGTGTAACGAGGATAAGCGGAAAGTCCGTCGGTGGAATGTGTTCAGTTTTCCAAAAACGCACGGGAGATCGGTTCCTCTTGCGGTTGAGATGAAGCCCCCTTTTAGTTTTAAGTGGAAAATCCTTAAAATAGACCACAGAGCGCTGCCATGCTAGCATCGGTGGTAAACAGCAGCTACCTCGGCAGACTATCAGAGTGACAAGGACAGGTAGGTGATATTAGATCCAGAGGCATACAGACACCACACCGCTCTCTGTTCATTTCAGCTGTTGCCTGCGCACTGCCTCTCCAACTGCGCCCCTCTCTAGATCCTCCACGTCACCATGTTACGACCGCCCATATTCTCTCTGACAGGCACATCCATGTGAATATGACGGTGGGCCCAACCAACCGGAGCTTGCAGAGACGAGATATGTGTGCCAATGTGTTTCAGTCGAGGCTTGCGCTTATTTTTCTCTTCCAAATAAAAGCATGTAAAGGGAGATGGGACGCACGGTGCACCCGCGGCGCTCCGATGTGTCGTTGCGCAGCAGCCCAAGACCAAATAAAAATGAAAATAACACAGTTTGGCCTCATTTTATGAGATGGGTCCAGTGGCCCAGTAAAACGATGCCGTTCTATTGATACCCAAGCTGAGCTGCAGGCTCTCAGGCTCTGTCAACGCAGTTTACTCAGGGACTCACTGTGGATAAAGCGAGCCAGCCGGCGGATTGCTCTGAAAGCCATATTAGAAAATATGCTCACTGCAAACACGGCACACTAGAGCACAATGATCACGAGAAAGGACACGCGATTAAAAGAGAAAAAAAAAGTAACTTCAAAAGGAGGGATGAGCCAGCCTGCTCCAAAACTGTCTGCGCGCACTTGTCAATGACGGTAACAGCCATACGTGTACAGTTTGTTAAAAGGAGCCCACGTGCAGCTGTTGCAGCTCATGCACGCGTGCTGCATGGAATTTTAATATCATTCATCCAGTGGACAAACTGGAAGTAAAAACGTGGCAAAAATACTCAAAGGCAAACCACCCTTAACACATCTCCCACTCAGAAGGTCTTATCCTCATATCCAACTGTATACTTAGAGAGATGTTTATAATGCTTTTCTATATACGGTCCAAAAATGTGACCAAGCCGGCCTAATGGTTTACGATCCACCACACATATGCTCAGGAAAAGCACTGTCAGTCACACTAGTTGTCAAATGAGGCGATCCTCTTGATCTCCACAGAGTTAAGGTTCAAATATCCATTAAATCAAGCCCACCCGAGCCACAGTTAACCACGCAGACTCAGTTTGTTGACGACGGATTACTTTATCCGGGTGCTTAACTGGATATCTCTCCTCACTTTGCGTTTGGACGCCTCAGTCGTTCTCAGCCAGCACTCCTGTAGTGTTTTTTTTTAATCTGATAAGACTCATTTGACTAAGAATTTCTGAAGGAGGACTTTTAATGAGTTTGAGCCGACGTGCCAGTATTTTTTTTTTTTACCTGTAATTCCCCGAGGATTGTGACGCGTTAAGGCAAAGTAAACATGTCTAATCAAACAAATACGATTTAAATTTTGAAGGTGGGGGATTGAGGGTGGAGAAATGTCGGCTGGGTAACAGGTGTTGAAGTGATGGACTGAATGGGAGTGACTGTAGGCCCACAGAGAGTAGGAAAGCTTTTTGGTCATTTTTGGCCCTTTCCTCTTCCGAAACATGAGTGGTTCCTCATCATCATCTCATCATCATCATCAAACTTCCCATGTCCACGTGGCCAGGTGGACGCCCATTCAACCAGCGCGTTTGGATTTGGCGATGTTAAGAAAGTTACTGGGATAATCCCATGAAAGCCCCTGATATATAAATACCATCAGAACATTGACACACGCACGCACCCACACGCGCGCGCGCGCACACACACACACACACACACACACACACACACACAGAGAGGGAGGGAAGGCGCTTTATCAAAATTAGGGAGCCAATCGCCTCTCATATAGAGCAATAAAACCTTGTTTGGATGATCCCTGCGACATACAATTAAGATGACGTCATTCTTAAATAATTTAATACTGACAGCTTTATTTTCATTAATACGTTATTTCTAAGGGTATACACAACCATATTGTTACAGATCCAAATATTTATGGGAAGCTTAGAACAAGAAAAATTATTATTATTAGGCCTATTTTGAATAATAATAATAATAATAATAATCAGAATTTGGACACTATTCTGAGTTTATTTCATGCCAAGCAGCCAACACTCTGTTGCTCCTTTTTTTTCTTTTCTTCCAGCCGTATCACAATACTAAACTTGAAGTGGATTATCGGTTTCCTCTTAATTTCTACCTTCTGAATGCTTTATCTCTCTTCTGCGGATTACTGCGCGCAATAGGCCTCCGCCATAGAGGGCCATTAATTAGCAATTCAGTCAATATAGGGGGAGACGACAAGGCTTTTTACATAGGATTAAGGAGACATCACATTACTCCATTAGTATATTCCTCCTCACGAATGGGCTTTCATTATACATTTAGTTTTCCCCGGAGTCAATCCAACAGGCGCTGCATGTATTACAGCAAAACAGTTGACGCTGGCGTGTCTATATCTTATTATCTTATTATTCTTAATCAATGGCCTTTCACACTGCGCAGCTATGAGGCTATGAGCGGCCTGGGCGGTGCCACGTAGCCCCATCAATGTCGGCTAAACGAAACCGAATGAGATTTATTGGTTATTCGTTAAAGCCCTAACAAGACCTCATGTCATTTCGCCACTACATGGAAGAATAATTCATAAATCACAGACTTAGACGAGTAAGGGATTTCTAGCTTTTGTTTAGTCCTTTGTTGGGGTTAATTCCTAGTTATTATTTAGGAGATTAATTACGTACAGAATTGAAAATGTCATAGACTATAAAAAGTATGTTTTGTCATGCTACTATACAACGGCATCATTGCGCCAATGGTCAGCAAATTGTGAATTATAAGGTATAATATAGTCATATGTCAATCTTTTATTTACAACAAATCACCTCGCTGCAGAGCTGCCATCCCATTAGGTGGGATGCTCTGTGTAGTATTCCTGCTTCTCTTGGAGCTGCAGATCCACAATCAACCACCAGGTGTCACTCTAACACAACAAACTACCTGGATTCACCACAACTCGACGAGCGAGGAGGCCAAGATACCTTATTAATGAATATTTCTGAGCAAAGCGGCAAATATGTCCTGCAGCCAAAAAATTTAAAATTGTACCACTATCATACTTTTCTTGTGAAATTATTTTAAGTGAAATCCATCAGTACTGAACAGCCACTTTTATAGAGAAGTAATTTTTCCTGTTGATTAAAGATGTGAAGCTTGTTTGAAGGAACATCACAAACATATAAGTTGGAAATAAATGGCTCATTGAGTAGAACTTATTTTAAACAAAAATAGATTTTAACATCAAGACATCCGAGTGGTTTGGGTCACTTTTGAAGATGGTGACTTAGTTAGTGTTGGATTATTTAAAATGCCCTGCCAGCTGTGACTAAAAGGTAAATATACTGTTTGGAAATAAGAGTCTTGTTTTAATGTAAATAAAAAAATGAATAAATTAGATTTTATTTTATGTATACAACTGAAGTGACAATTAGTCGTATTCCTAAAATGTCTAATTGTTTCTGTAATCTGAGAATTTCACTGATTTGACTCATTTGACTCATGACTCATTTGGATCAGATACTCACCTATTTGTGCGCAGGTGGTGGCCAGTTTGCGACAGTGGGAGTCCATTACGGCAATTGAAGGAAAGCGCTTCTGTAAAAAGAGAGAAAAAGTGCAATCATTAGCTTTTAAAACGACCATGTGATGTTCACTTCTATCCTACTTCTGCAACAAATAATATCTGGAGTCAACAGAAGATCAGATAGAATCGTGGTGTGCTGAAAGTATAAGCAGGGCTGTATTAGATTACAAGAAAAAAACACTGGTGGTGTTGAAAATATATTTAAGATACACAATGAAATTCAAACATTCATGTTGTCATAATAAATGTATTAAAACATATGAAGTTTGGATTCTCTTAGAATTACACATTCTACGTTTTATGTAAAAATTCAACTTTTTTTCCTATTTAATTATTTAACTTTTACAGGAAACTTTCGGCTACTACATGTTCAAGAAATACTTTATTTAAAAAAAAGAAAAGAAAAGGGAATCAGATGATTTGCGTTGTAGGAAAAGGAACAATCTCATCAGTCTGACGCTCCCTTCCACTTAATTTAAGACAAGTTAGAATCTAAAACTCCATTTTAGCACACATCACGTATTGTTATATTTTTCCCAGTCTAATTTGTGTACTGTACAGTGTGAACGGATAAAACCCGCCGTGTTTTGCATGAGCCGGATCTTGCAGCCTGCAGCAGTTGGAAGTGGAGTGATTCCGTAGTAAAATCACGGGATTAGAGTCTGATTGAGATGTCTGTCGGTGGGATATTACAAAATTCATTATCGCAGCCCTCATACTACCTCGATATGAAGTTACACAGATGGGGTTTTATTAGTCCAGGCTCACACTGTTTGCTTATGATAATTCAAGTCGGAGGGAATTTGCATGCAGTCATGCTGTTAACCATTTTCCCCAGTTCTTCCCTTCACCTGCTCTACATCATCTGTGAGGTTTTCTTTTAATGCAAAAGATGAAGATATTGGAGGTTAAGTTTTAAGGTGTGTGCCTGCACAGCCCTTCTTCTCATCTCTCCTCTCCATATCGCCACAGCAAAATGAAATAGTGGGGGTCAGGCTGTAAGGTGTAAGGTTATTGCACGCGGCTCCATGTTATCTAATCAGTGAGATTTAATGAGCGCTCCCTCCAATATTTCAGCCTGCCTGCCTGCTCTGCGGCCTCTGAAATCACCCGGTGTTTTTATTTAATGCATTTAACTTTTATTATATTTGTAAAAATATTAACACAAATATTTACATCGAAATTATGTATCTAAAGCTCTTTTTTTTGGAGACTTAAATTAAAAGCACGAAGCCTCTTAAACGTTAGAGGGAGAAAAAAAATCAAGTAGCAGGCCTATATATTATAAATAAAAATGCAACATAAATTAAATGTGTAAATAAGGTAATAATTTGTACTTTTTCAACAAATGAAATCGATATCATATAATATGTTATTATCAATAATTTCCCACGTAATTTAAAAGCAAAATTGTTCGTCTATCATAATAAAAGTCTGAAAATAGCTAAACACACAATAATAATAATAATAATAATAATAATAATTTGTGGTAATTGTGGTTCAGGTATAATTAGCCTGGTTTTGTATACAAATAACTTATTTCTATTTTTCCTAACACAAGCCACACTGTGGTTCCAATGGGATCAGATATGACAGCATTAATATGATAATCACGTAAATTAATCCATTCATTCATTCATTGTCTTTTCGGACATTCTGCTCTCTCTCCACCAACAATTAAATGAATCAGTGACTCACATGGCATCAGGCCCAGCACAGACAGAAAGCTGGCATTGCCTCACATTGGCTTTACTTTCGAAATCAACACAGTAGAGCATGAGACTGCAGCCTTTACCGGGAGATGAACGACTAACCTCCAAAATATGGTCCTGTATTGTTTAAAGGCGTGAGAACGCGTACGTCGCCCCTCTTTTCCCAAACCTTTTCTGTCCTTATATTCCAGAAGGATGCAGTGGAGGATAAAAAAAACAACAACATCTGAACACGCGTTACTCCATTTTTAATACCAGGGTTATTGGTAATTTGATTATAAGAGAATTAACTCACCATTTAATGTATGGGGGGGCAAGAATAGAGCTTTGTCTTTTGGTTTATCCACAATTTTACGTATTTTTGCGCTGACATTTATGCTCAGCAACATTATTTCTTAACAGAAAACTGAAAAGCTGCAGGATACGATGGCAAAGTGCGCAAATGTGTCATTTTTCCTGATTCTTCAATCGATATTTAGCAATTTTCTCACAATAAAAACCAGTTACAGGGGCGTTTCTATTATTTCCCCACAAACCATCATCGCTAATAACACATCATTATCATCGCCGAGCTGTAAGGCGAATTCTGCCCTCACATTACTTCATGCTCATTCATGTCACAGCGTTGAAGTTCACCTCAGAAACGGACCGAACAGGCGATAAACTCGGGGTGGAACAAATTCCTTCACTCGCATCAGCTCACATCTCAGTTTAAATTACTTTTGGTGCCTTTACTCCTCTGCTGCACTTACCAGTGGTGTTTTTTTTTCCAGTCGTTGGCGTTCTGTTTTATAGCGAAGAGATAAATCCCACTGCCCAAACACACTCAGACACCAGTAGCTGTGTTTATAGCGAAAATGCAGGCAACTTCAAGGAGCAGTAACGCTGGAGTTTCTGTCCGGAAACGTGAGCGTCGCTTGGATGAGGCTCCCTGGCTATGTTATCCAAAAACAAACAGACGCGGCGCTACGTTTAGGTTTGTTTCATTCACGCGCATAAATAACCATCTGTTTACAGTGTGATGAGGAATAGCAAAGAGGGCGCTTTCATCCGAGTCTCCTCTTGGTTCGTCCTGTTCTGTCTTCCTCAACTTTTCCCCCCTCGAAAGACGCTCCAAGAGTGGCGCATTTTTCCTCCTTCTGAGCTCAGAGAGTAACCCTGTTTGTGTGTGTGCGTGTATGTGCTTTTAAAGGGGTGTGTTTGTGTATGTATGCGCCTGTGTGTGTGTGTGTGTGTGTGTGTCTAGCAGAGGGCAAACTTCGAGCCTCTCCACTTTCAACAATAAGCAAACAAAAATCCAGCATGGCATCTTTGGAGAGCACGCGAGCGCTAAAAAAAAAATAAAACCCAGAAATTCTTGTTAGTCCGCCTGGCGAGTTGATTGTAACGTTGCACCGTTTGAGGCGCAGGTATACAAAACATTTCACTTTGCCTTAACCAAACCTGAAAGTCAGGTTGCAACTAAATAAATCAAGTGATTAATGTCTAAACTCTGCGCGCGCAAAATAAACAATAGCGGTGACTGTTGGTTCATGACTAAATCCACAGATTGTCACTTTATTTAAAGAATTGTTCTATTTTAAGTCGCATATAGCCAACACTGATATGACAGCCTATTATCTAGTCAGGATAATTAGAGCCTAATTAACCTATTATGATGTTAATAATTAAACTATTATGCGCACAGATGATAAAACATTGAACACATTTTAAAAACACAATATTTAGAATAATCAGAAGTGGGTGGAAAACAGAAAAGTATTTTAATGGCTGCATTAGGCTTCTGCAGGGCCAGACAGAGCCCTATCGTGTTGCGGATTTATGTGCATATGAAGTGAACAGCTGGCTCAGATGCAAATGTTCTTTATAGATCCGTTTCGTTTGATACAGACTGATTTTCCATTCCCATCTTAAGTGAGGCGAGCAGACCGGACGTAGGCCTCATGCGTTCCCCGCGCCTAATCCTTCTTTTACATTTTTAGTCATACTCCCATTAAACCAGTAATTAATGCACACATCCACATGGGAATTTCCTGGCAAAAGGAGACACTGAAGCAAAACGTGGCGGATCACCCCTCCTTCTGCCCCCGACCAACATCTGATATAGAAAAAACGGTTTGATTCAAACGCATATCTAGTATAATAAAATGTTTACTGAATCCTTATGTAGACTTACAGGTGAGTAATTCTTAAAGTTATTGTAATTTAAACATCTGCTTCAGTCAGCTTTATTGGCAGGACTAAACGCGTTTAATTAAGCGACTTGGACACATTCTCCATCCTCGACATGGGCCCAAGAAGGCCATATTCCATAAAGTTTCCACTCGCGTGGACGCATGTGCAGATAGTGCGGTGGCTGAAACGCAAACCCTTATATGAAAAAAATAAATAAAAATAGATGTTTTGGCCCAATCAGGTCGCTTATAGTAATACAAAATTTGATGTGTGCGCTTTAATGTTAGATGTTGTGATTTGGCACAAGTACGCGTAAAAGCGCAAACATGCACCCCCCCCCCCCCCCCCCCCCAATCACGCGCACACCCCCACACACACAAAATGTGAGTAATTGACTCAGTAGCTCGTGTAGAAAACATCAACCCTGCATCGCGCACATCTTCAAATCACGCCCCTCCTGCAGGGTGAAAAACAGCGTCTGGAGAAACATGATGGTTCGGTATATATTCTCCTCTTACCTTCTTACACAAAGGGGGGAAAATCAGTCAAGAGCCTCCTCTTTCTCACGCAGAAAGGTGCAGAGGAATGCCTGAAGTTCAGAGAAGACTGGCGGGTATGAAATCTTTCGCCTCGGGGCCAAACCGGCGGCTTCTTTTCATTTCAAGCGCTTATCGATTCACCGTTGTCATCTTTGGCGACGCAGAAGGACACTTGAAAGAATTTCTGATGGGGCTGTGATGTGAGAAACAGGGTGACCTGCTCTGCTGACGCTCTCTCCTGACTCTTAACGAGCACATCAGCCCTCCAGCGTCAGTACAGTTGGACATTTCAACTTTTCTCCTCCTGCATACTGAGGACTTTTAAGCACACTTTCCCGGATTTCGCATGTGTGTCAGCATCCAAGCATTAAGAGGAGAGATGATGGACTGCCCAGCAAGTCAACCACAACAGACACACAAAATCCAAAACTTAGGCCACTGCAGTTTGTCTCCTTTTAAGAAATGTGTCTACTTTTTTAACATTTTGAATACATTATCTCTTTTTTAATGCATTATTTTCAATTAGATTGATTACACTTTACACCAGTGCAAAGTTCGGGTCATCTAAAACCAGGCTGTGCACATGAGATGCATTGAACACAATATATTTCTAAAAATATGCACAGGCATTGAAATCAAATCTGCACACATAGATGAATGAAAGTAACATAATGATTAAAGACTGTGTTGAAAGACTGTAATACTTACAAAATGGTACCAAACTGCCCTTTTCACATAAACATATTAGTCTTATTGTGAAATTAAATCTTCATTTATTTCCAAGGACACTTCTTTAAAAAATATTTGCAGCCTTTGCGTCTTCTGATTTCTCCCCTCACCATTACCGTTTAATTAATTCCTATAGGTCATCATTAAATCTAATATATATCGTTCTGTACATCAACATCATTTTGTTGCACTGGGAGGCTTGAGTAATGCTGATGTTAAGGGGCTCCATTATGCAGGGGTCCTCTTTGCCTGAGAAACCAGCCTTGAAGAAACTCAGCATTAGCCTCAAACCACATGCATTCATTGCCTAGTCTACCGTCTGGCCAACACTCTGTGGCCATGTTGTAAAATTTAGATTCAAATTGGTGTTTCCAAAGCCACAAATCTTTAAACAAATCAGTTTATGTACTGCTAATGCGTTAGAAATAAAGTAATCGCCGGGAATTTACTTTTATTGTGTGGTGTGACTTCTTTGCAATCTGAAAGGAAGATGAATGAGGGAGGATGAGAGGGAGGTGGAGAAGAGAAGCGATGAGAATTAAAAGAGGAGGAGAAAATACAAAACAATGCAGGACTCCTTCGAGACGGCGCTGTCCTGTGTGTGTTTTCATCAGTCAAGCATCACTCCAAGAACATCAATAGTGAAAAAGTTGTCTGTGAATTAACCAAATTAAAAGCGAGGCTCACTGATAGCTCTTGAGGTTGTTGAAAGGCTTTATGCCTGATCCTCACTATTCCAGCTCTGTCACAGTACCAGAGGGAGAGGAGCTACACCAACGCTAAGCACTCCAACTCAGCAGCATGGCTTGTGGTTTCGAATGTTATACACAAGGCCAGGCTTACATGATAGGCTACCCTCACTTCTCCCGACATGCCCAGCTAACATGGTATATATTTAAAAAGTACTCAGCCCTTCGTCTTTGTCTTCTTCTGTAATTATCCCATCCTCGGCTTCCAAAGAAAATGCTTTGCTGATGTCATTGTGGTTTTGGCCCCCTGACTGCTCTAATATTAATCCCATGCATGAAGCAGTCTCAATTGAATAATAATTACTTTGAATTAGACTCCAGCCCATGTTTTTATGTGAACACATTAACTCCTGTCATTGCCGGTCAGTCAGACGAGCCCGTCTCCATTTCTCTTGACTTTGGACATGACATGGCTCTGGTCTAGCATGATTAAAAATGTCCCTGAGACTTGGATGGCATTCATTACACTGACAGCCACAGACAGACACAGCAGCGCTTCTATGGCACGCGGTTGATCTCGGGGAAAGTAATAGTCGGTGCATGCATAAACACATGCGGCCTCAGCCTTAATCACAGGTGCGAGCTGGCCAATAAATTGCTCAAGCAGTTCTCTGATCAATTACATGAGAAATCAATGGGAAGCTGCCACTAACCTGCCTAAGGGGAAATCGGCCAAGAATGAAATTGGTGTGATAAAATGACTATGATGCCTCCCACTCCGTCGATATCATGTAAAGCAGTTCAGCTACATGCTAACTCTCCTGTCAGCAGACCTGAGTTGGACCCAAAGGTCACAAGTGGAATTCGCTTCGTCCTAATTGGTCCACAGTGGCAGAGAGGAGTAAGGAGAAGGAAGGGAGGGAGCTGGGAGGAGGCGGATTCAGACAGTAGAATGTAGGATGGCTGATATTTAAATCAAATATTTTTTATGTTCACACTGTTTTGGATAATCTATTTTTTTTACATCATACACAGTAAGAAAGTCTTCTCAATTGGCAGCAAAAAAAAAAAAAGTGTGAATATTCATTCTCAACTTTGATAAAAAAAAATAATTCTGAAACCCACTTACAGGGTTTAGTGAAGCTTTCAAACCAAACTCAGTTTAGCTCCTCCCCACATTTGAATCTGACAAACAAATGCTAACAAATGAGCAGTGAATGTGACATGAGGTTTAAGGCTCCAGAAAATGCCAGTAAAGGGGTTCTTGATTTTATCTTTTTGAATCCATTGTCCAAATCCAAATGGAGACAGTTGTAAGCAGCTTTTCGTTGATGAGGAAAACCAAGGTTTATGTATGATTGCTGGCTCTATTTTTTTTACAAAGCAGGAAATAACGATTGATGATCAAAGGCTGCTATCAAGGAAGGATGTAAAAGTTGTGCTAAATTATAGTCTGGTTCATTTCCACGTTAATTTTCAAGTCAAATGAAGAAATATCTTTATTACTATTTGCAAGTTAGAAATTACTGCAACTCTGGCGAACTCTTGACTCTGAAGAAATAACAGAGACAAGAGTTTTGTTGGGTGGGACTAAAAATGGTGACATCATCTTCCTGTTCCAGAGCCAGACAAGAGTCTCAATTCAGGGGCTGCATCCTTCAAAGGATGTGGCTAAGGGTGCACTGAGAACTGTTTAGTGAGACGGTCTGGTCTAAACAGAATTTCCCCAGCTGTTCCTGTTCTTACTCTTGTGCCACAAAGCGCTACACCCCTTCACCGAGCAGCATTGACCGCTGGAGATGATTAGTTGATGAGCAGTCATAGCTGAAGTCGTTAGTAAAAGCTGTGCTTTAGTCGTCATAATCGTACCGAGGCCCATTGTGGTAAAAGCTGTTGAGGTAGTGAATTAATAGAAAATTGAAGGTTCCTCAAAAGGCTGCATTTTTGGGGCAAATTTGAAGGAGCCTTCGAAACAGGAGGGCCTTGTTCTGCCGCTGTGACGCATTCATAATGCTAACTGCTCCTATCAATTGCTATTGCTCACTGCTTCTTTGTTGCCTGAATATCTAGTAAATACCAAGATCTATATCAGACAATTAAAGCCAAAATATTTTAGTCCCTCACTGAACTGTTGATGTTTCACGTGGATTGCAAATTTAACGAAAATATGGACAAACTAGCATGAACAGAGAAGTTTTCATCGATGAGCGGAAATCCAGACGGATGAGAGAAAAATAAGACGAAGAAGAGGAGAGGATAAGAGGAGTCTGAAGGCGACATAACAAACTAAACAAAAATACATGATGCAGATCAAAAGGTCACCTCCAAAAGTTTGACGAAGATACAAGATATGAAGACAGAGAGAGAGAGAGGAAACAAAAATGGAGGGCGGGGGGGGGGTGGATAATCTGAAATCAGGATGCTCGTTCCATGTCTTGTCTTCTGATTAGCTCAAGTGATTCATGCTCACCTCAGCTTCTCATGGAGCCACACCATTCATGGCTCAACTGTAAACTGCAATCGTCGCACAAGTGCAGGGTCAACATCCCCTCAGATGGTCACATCCCTTACATGTGGCAGATTTTTGAGGAAATAGCAGTACAGCTTTGGAAGAAAGACTGCATTGAACAGTGTCACCTATACAGCCCTTTGACCTTTGAATCAGAACTGCAGATTCACCAGAAAAGGTGGCGGAGGAAGCTGTTTGTACACTCATAACATCTTCATTCTGGATGCAAGATCTGGTCCGTGTGTGTGTTGTGTAGCTCGAGTGGCGTGGAAGAGCGAAAGAAAGGGAGAGCCAAGCCATGTGTGGATGAGGAGGGTGAGGTGGGGGTGTCTAATCCAGTCCCAGTGTGAAACTGTTGACATTTGTGCTTTTTTTCCCCTTCATTATGTGACTGGGGCTGTTTTGCGCTGGATTAGCTACAAATCTCCCATGCAGCACATTCAGCATGCCACTAGTAGTTTAACTTCATTAATAATGGATGAAGAGATTGTAATCCAGGAGTAGGAGAGCATGGAAGAGCACCATACACAGAAAGAGAGAGAGAGAGAGGGCACCCCTCTGGTAGAATCAGGTCTTTTCTTCCAAGACAATCCTGTAATGGTGATAACATCACAGATTATTGCTTCCGACATGTAATATTACATCAATCGAATGTGTAATAGAATACATGGAGGGGTGAATGACAGGGGGGGAGACTTTGGATGTCTCTGCGGTGCATGTGTTATCTTCAATTGATTGTGTTTATTCAAGCTTCTCATTGCAGGCTATTATAGAACGGGGGACACACCCTGGCCTAACAGTAGGATAAGGGGGATTAAATAAGGGCCAGTGGCATCATGGTGGATTGAGATTTAAGTCCAATTTTTATACAGATATATACAAATATTTAAATCCGGTCAGAGAATTTTAAAGGAATTTTGAATATTGGTGTGTAGCCATTGCCTTTTTACTTGAAGTGTTAACAAACCTTCTACCTTATATTCATATGGAGCGGCTCAGACAAATGCTGTAACCTCATGATGTGCAGTTTGAACACTTAGAAAAGATCCCTTTATATCGTCATTTAAAGTGACACTGGCCTTTGTGTAACGATATCAGGTAATTTATAGGCAATAAAGATGTGAACCTAAAGACATTGTGTCTTTTAATCTACAAATTGACATCAGCACAACAAAGCATTGTAGCTGCAGGGCTGGTGGTGGTCTTTATCAACAATTGGCAGTTTTTTTTTTTTTAAAGCAGAAGTGAACAAAGAATGATCTTACATTTGTTTTGTGCATGCACAGCTCATTACGCACACAATATAAAACGGTAGCCTTTTAACATAGCAGGGAAAATCATATGAGTGGCTCAAACTGCTCATATGCCACAGGTGGAGATATCTTTTGGCACAGGACTGATAATCTGAACATTTTCTGTGAGCCACCTGTTGGTCTTGTTTGTTCTTGTCAGTGTGAAAGGAGCCGGATCTTTACAGCATCGCCTCCTCTCCCACTTTAAAGTGAGATCGCCCCAAGGTGGGATTTCAAAACAAGACAATTAATGAAAGCGTTTGCCTTCTTACATTTGAAGATGAAAGTGGCACTCTCATTGGAAAACATGAAGTGTAGTGATCCCGGAGGGCAAATGTAGGCATTGTGTAATATCTGATTATGTTTCCATACTCCTACAGGGAAATGATTGTAGTCTATTTCTATAGATGACAGTAAGAATCTGATAAAGGGGTTCCCACACTGTGGCCTGTGGGTCTTTGAGGACGCAGGGTGATGATTGAATCTCTTTGCTTTCATAAATATCGTAACATGAGATCGTACTGCTGGCAGAATGGACCCAATAAAAGTCATAATAGTTCTAAAAACACTCTTTAAAGCCACAATCTTGAATCCTTTTTTTTTTAGACTATAATCATTAAACAGTTTCACCTTAAATATATTTTTTCTACTGATCATAACTTAAACTTTTTTTCTAATTTAATTCTGTGTTTAAAATAGTCATTAAAATGAACCTCAAACAGCATCAGGAACCATGAAGATGTGTTGTTATACATAAAGCCTGTTTTTTTAAAAGCCTTTTTAACATTCCAAACCTGAATTTTATTTAATTTACATTGGGCTATTGTCTTTACATTTTTTGATAATACTGTGACAGGACATTAAAATCTTAGTATTTTCATATTTCATATTTCATAACATCATGTTGGTCTCAGGCGAACCAGACTCTTAAAACCCATGATGTCACTTCATAAACAAGCACTGCACTGATTCCCGTATTTTCTCACATGAGGTGAAGAAATGGATTTTAAGTCATCAGTCTCGTCAGGAGTAATTTTACATCATGACAACTTGTTTTTACATTTTACAATGTATGATTGTATTTTTAAGTATTGTGTTATAGTTTGTGTATGAATGTTCTTGTTCAACTGCAGATGGAAATTAGCTAATAGCTAAATCTGGTGCAAAGCATCTTTGAGACTAATGTATTTATAGTCGGTCCCTGATATGAATAAACTAAAATAACCTAAACTATAAATAGGACTTGTTTTATAAACACAGCACGGTTTTCCTTATCAAGAAATCTGCCATATTAATCACTGATTTGCCAAAACAGATGTTTACTAATGCTACTAATGCGTTGCCTTGTTTTGAATTAAAACATCTCTGACTCAAATCTGTAATAACACTGTTTTTATAGATTTTTTTTTTTTAGGTTAACCAATTTTATTCATGTCATTGCAATATTTTATGTAACTAATTTACGAATTTTATGATGATTTGTATCTTGTTGTCTTGCTATCTTGTTTTTATGTCTTGCTGCACAACAAATTGCCCTTTGAAGACAAATAAAGTTAAAGTTGAGTTGAGTTGTTAGGCCTTATTAACAGATGCAATAGGGTTAACAGTACAAAAAACAAAAAAAAAGGTCATTAAACACCTGAAGAAGAGGGGAAAATGGCAGTAGAGTATGAAGTTGGCTGTTGATCTTTTTCAAAGTGGCGCAAAAAATTGAAGTCAACTCAAAGTTTAACATATTATTTTTTTTCTTTTGGGAGCCCTCTATTACAAAAGACTTGGTTAATATGTGGGAGCTGTGCAGTTTACACACTGATAGCCAAAGAGCAGCTACTGAGTCAGTCATGGGTTTAGCACTTTGCTCAAGGGCACAGCAGCTGTTGTTGTTGAGGTAGCGGTGAGCATGTTTACTGTCCCAGCAGTGAGCATCCAGTCGCAACCTTAACCATCAGATCATGTAATTAGCTGCTCGCCGTCGGAGGTGCAGGGAATACCGGGTGGACAGCTCTGATGTGTGAGGTGCCACATTGTTGCAAATAAATGCTTAATGGACAAGGCTTAGGTGATGTCATAGTTCATTGTAACGGCAGTTGCCAGTCTCATAAATAATGCTTAAGATTGTTTCCAAGTACCTATTTTGACTGACGTGTTAGTTCGCTTTGGGCCGGCACTGGTGACCCCTGGCATGCTGTGAATGTCACACAACAGTTTCCATTAATGAACAGACGGAACGGACACACACAATGTTAGAGATGACTTTCATTATGAAACCCATTTTCCAACACAAAAGAAAAATTTGTCTCTATCGTTCTTTAAGAGATGCTCGATAATAAATTAAGGATTTCTTTTTTATCTCAACATAGACTTCATTCAGTTGTCACAACAGACGCACAGACACATACACACATTATAGGGAGAGTACAGCCAGCATGGTCTAAACCCTCACAGATGGCTACACTTGAGAGAATGAATTGATCTAATTTATCTCCTCTCATTCCAAAAAAACTTTAACTTAAAATCACGGTGTGATGTGGGCCATGATGTGAAATATGATTTAATTAGATCTGCAGCTGTTAATAATCTGTTGATTCTATGTTTTTTAATACTTTATTGCAATGTTTATTTCATCTTCCAGACAATTCTTTGCTAAGAATCCTTTGCACTGTTTAAAAAAAAAAGATTTTTATACTACTTATAGAGCTTAAATAAACTGCTTATATAAGTTCAATTAACCAACATATGGATAACAGAAAAAAAATACACACACACACACAAAACACACCCCCCCCTTCGTAAAAAGAAAAAGGAAATAAAGAAGGGACACTGGGATTGGTTATGGAAAAGATGTTGTTTTACAGAGTCTGTCTGGGAGATAAACCTTTGCTTTATAATCGCTAACTGTACAAGTTAATTGTTTCATGTTCATTATGACCAGTATGTGTTCTATTGTTGATAGATACATTTATTCTTGGGGAATTTGTCTGTTTCCATGTTTTCTTCACCTGCATCAAGTTTGTTAAACTCTATTTTTTGGTAATTGTATTAATTATTTACACTGTAGACTACCAGAAAATGATAAAAATGCCCAACAACATTTCCCAGAAGCCAATGTGATATCTTCAGATAGCTTTTATTTTTGTGTGACCTACAGTTTAAGATCAAAATATATTCAGTTTACAAAGATAAACCAGAGAAAAACACAATTTTTGAAGCCTCAGCAAAGCTTTGACAAATCTGGGACATGACTACAGAGGCTCCTGATTTAATTACTTTATGTATAATTATTACAAATGCACACTATGGGTTTAATGTCTTGTTGAAGGACACATAAGTTGTGGATGAGATCAAACCTCTAATCTTTTGGCTTCAGGATGGTCTCATCAGATGTCTATCCTGCCACTCCCTATTCTGTTCCCACTTTCCATACTTCATCCTTTCCCCATATCTATTCCCTCTATCTGTGTAACAAGTCAATGAATCATATAAACACCAGAAAGTGGATGCCGGTCTAATACTTTCTGAAGAGCAACCTTCCAAAATAATACACAGCACAGCAGTAACATCATCACGAATGGGCCATTTACGAGGCTGCTGCCTCTACATGATAGACGTGCTAATGCTGAGTGCAAAGTTACATGTGGTTCCCCCTGACTGGGAGGAAATCTAGCCATGGGACACCGAGGCTAGGCTAAGCCAACGCTGGATAGCTGGTGCTTTCCGTGTCTTTCGGGGCCTGCAGTGCATGTGACTCGTCAGCCAAGGCCGCATAAGCCCTGGAGCATTACCCCCTCTCTCTAATGTTTCAATTAATTGCAGAGCTGTCATGAACGGTGTTCAGCTAACAGGATACACATTGCCTTTGACGTGAAAGCCCTGCTTGTTGATTGACGTAATTAGAAGTGTTGAATCTCATTCTGAATTATTTCACCGTGTCCCCTACCTTTGCCTCTCTCCACTCTTGAATGCCAATCTAACAGGTTTTATTTCAACTACCGTACACACATAGTTAGCCAGTTATTACCTATGTTTTATGCTACAGCTTTTTATTCTTTTAATAATAAAAAAAGAGGTGTAATTATTTATGAATTTCAAAAGATTTTTGATCTTAACCTCATGTTAAAAAGGCTGAGAAACCAACAAGAGCAATATGTGTTGCTATAGGGCAATTTTGATGGAGATTGTCACACATTCACTCAGTTACCCCACCCAGTTTTCATAGCAAATCTGGCAGACTCAGACTATATGACCTTCTGGTCACAAGAAAGCCTCTCTAACCTTCAGGCTCCTCAATTATTAGAATATTTGTGTGATGACAAAGGGATGAGATAGCTTATTTTTTGGGAAAATGAAGTCTAAGGCGTACAAGAGAAAAGAAAGCATGGGAGTGGAACTAAACCCTTCATTATATGATTACGAATGGCTGATGTGATTGATTACACGAATGCCGTGCATCCCTGGTGGTGCACATTCGTTTTGCATGCGTGCTTTTGTTCATGAATACGGCACGAGTAAACGTGCATGTGCAAATGCATTCGATTATTAAATTTTATGGGTGTGTTTTTGGATCACATGCCATTATTTGAGATTCAGCTGTGGACGACCCTTTGAACTCACCTTGTATCCTGACAGAGTTATCTGAATTTCACAGTGAATAATTTAAAGTTATTACTCTTATTTATTTATTTATTTATTTATTGGCTTAATTTCTGAGGGTCGCAACAGAGGGAAATATTTTCTGAAAATGGGGAATGGGGGTGGGGTGGGGCTTTTGATTTTATTTTATTCTATTTTACGTAATTTTTTAATTCTATTTCATTCATTTCATTTCATTATGTTGGTTAATTGATCTATATAAATAATTATACACTCATCAGTATAATAGAAGGAGATGCAGGGGTTTGATCGAGAGTGATTGATTATTTTGGGACGGCGACTGCCAACGGCACCTTTTGACTATTCAACCAGACCAGGTGGACCGCCCCGGGTGGACAGAAATGAGAACCAGGATGGTACCTATGCCAGCCCAGCTTGGACCTAAGGCTGCTCCTGGCTAATGTCTGGTTGCAGAAAATGAAATTCTGGCCAAACAATGGAAAATCACAGGCCGCTGTGCTCATACTTTCACAGTGACCCGTCTCCACCACAACATCCCGGATCAAGCCTTTTCACGATAGGCGGTTTTCTGAGCCGAGTGCAGGATTCCGGCAAGATGAGGGGCGGTGGACTCTGTATTACATCAATGATGCACGGTGCTCAAAAGCAAAGTTGATCAACAATGTTTTCCAGATGTCAAACTTTTTTATGTGAAGATGCCAACCATATTATCATCACATAATTTCCAGGTTGAGGCAATGCCATTGTTTTCCGATCGACATATAAAGGCTGTCATCACGTCTCGTTTGAACAAATTTTTTGAGGTTATAGGATAACAGCAGTTGTGTGATTGGACTTGAATAGACAGATATAGACAGACATGCAAACACAACATGACACATCTGATTCGCAAACCCACAGTGTTGCTCTTCAAAATGGAATCTGAGAAGAAGCAGAATTGAAACATTTTGTATTAAATGCATTGCAGACGTATGACTGCATGCAGGGGCACAACTTGGATTAGTGGGGCCTAATTCTGTAGGTTCATCCATACTAGCCATAATCCACAGCATCATACAATATTCAAGATGGTGGCTGTGATCATAACACTGACTGACAGTGATGCAAGTGAATTGGCTGTCCCAGAAGAAATTTGTTTGCAATTGGAAACCAGTCTAGGAAACCACCTTAGAAATAAATACCCAGAGACATCTTCAGATAAATTATGCCTCACCTATTTTGACATAAGAATTGACAGAAAAACTGAAGTGACTGTTATTTTAAGAAGCGTCCAAGAAGATAAAACATTTACAGATTGAATTTGCTGCCTCTGAACAGAGGGCTTCAGGTAATGATTGATTGATATTTTGCACTGGCCAGTGAGACGTGAATTCAGCCGTGGCTGACAGGTTGTCGGTCCATGATCCTTGCAAAGAGAACTGCAGATCCTTTAGTATGTTGGACTTGGCCCTTGCGGACCAACTGAGTCTTAACCCCCTCCATGGTGCTCACGGTTGTAACGCAGAGCATTCTTATCACTGGACCAGAAGGGCAGTTCAAATACTGTCAGGTCATCGGGGGCCCATATTAACAGAACCAAGGCTTTGTCACCAATCCCACTCAACTTCAGGGATCTTTAGGGGAAACAGATCGATCAACTCCTGTCTCTATAACTGCGTATGGCTATAGAAAAGAAAAACACCATAAAGGTGTTTTTTCTTCTTCTGTGTCGCTCCAGCACTCACCTGTAACTCATAAAAACATTAAATTAATATTAATTCATGGATTAAGATTGGATTCACTTTAAAGTAGTTTGAAATTAGCTGGAATTAAATTAGTAGAAGGCATACAAACTGTGGCATAATGGACATCTTTTCAAGATTTAATAATTATATGGCACAATTGACATTAAACAAAAATGCTGAAAAGGTCTTTCTTATTTCCCTTCAATGATAAACCAGTAAAAAAAAAAAAAATTCTTGTCCACCTGCTCCTTTCCTTCCAGACACCCAATTAACAATCAATCCAATTACAAACCACAGATCACATTAGCTCTTGACCTGTCAGCTAAATCAAAGAACTAGTCAGAAAATACTTTCTATGTCAAGCCACTTTAATCATGTCTAGTAGGTGCAGCCATTTTTCAGTAAATTTATTATGAGCAGCTTTGGTAAAAATGTCAGGCTGAGCAGGGATCCACCCATCATCCTCATTTCTCAGTGGAAAAAAGCATGAGGTGAAGATATCTCTATTGTATCTTTCCACCAAATGTGTCCTGCCAGTTTATCAAACCAAAATAATGAAGAAAAAAAATTGTAGTTTCTTATTATTAGAAATTAAATAAAGAAACGTAAGCTTCAGGAGATAATTATAGCTTTACTTCTGACATTATCTTAGTCCTTTCTTTGTCGCTACAGAGGCAATATAGGACCACAGCAGTGCAGTAAAGGGCAGATAGCTATTGGTGTCTCAGAAGGTCACCGATAAGGCTTTTATGTTCTTCCTTCCTCTCTGTCGGCATGCTGTGGAGCACCCTGCCTCTCCTGCTAGGTTCCCTCCCTGCTGGGACACAAAGAAACCCTGTACTGGCCATGAAGCAGGATCTCTGAATGCAAAGGCGTCAGCTATGCAGCTCGCAGCAGGAACAGTGGAGCTGTGGAATGGGGCAGCAGGGTGGAGGAATGAGGGTGCCACCTGTTCACCTCAGCTAATCATCTAACTTAGAGGACTTGGAAGGAGAGAGCGGGTATTTCCATTTAACGTGGAAACTATTATGACTTACACGGCCCTCAAAATGGCTGCAGTGATGGTTGGGCATTAAAAGGGATGTTCATTAATACCTGCTCTCAAACAGTAGTTTATGGGCTGAGGTTTCTGCCTTTTAAAACATTGCATCACTGTCTGAACAACATCTGTCCAAATTACTACTGTTCAGCAGTAGGACAGTATAGGACCAACTTGTTCAGCAGCTTGGTCAGTGGCCCAGTGCTCCAAACTATTAAGCTCCTCATAACACTCTGTCCGTTTTGCATGTGCAAGTCTCCATGGTCAAGTTAATAAATATGCAAGGTCAGGGTAGGTTTTCAGAATAAAACTTGCTGAGAAACATTTCACATTCTGAGTTTTGGACCTGCAGGAAAAGGATGAGTGACGTCATCTTGGTATGAATTGTGAGGTTACTTTCGTTGTCATGGTCAGGTAAACCTTTGTTGTCATTGTAGCAGTAATAAACAGGTATTTTATGTTGTGAAATGGTTTAGAGCTACTCGATTAGGACGAGGATGTGTTATAGACAATGGATGGATGGACATTACATAAAAGTTAAGGTGTACTTTTGGTTTCACGCTGGTCAGAATCTCCGGGTGCCTCAGCTGACGGACATAATATGGTTTGGTTCAGGCACTAAACTGCTCGAAGAAAAGATCGTGGTTTTGAATAAGTATGTTAGTTTCGTAAGTTAAGTTGTGTAACTTACAGGTCGTGAGTAGAAAAGAAGTCAATACACGACGTCTTCTGACTTTGACAGTAGGTCTAAACTTTACGGTACTTTATGGTATGGCTTTTTGTCTTGTCTGTGTTTAGTTTTGTGTCACTCTGTGGCACTTTTTTCTGACTGTGGCGTCAAATTGATCTCATGACCCTATCAGAGGGATTTCAGCTCTGAAATAATTTATCATTTTTCATAATGGTTGAGGTTTTTGTTAGGTTATGGTGCAAAAACAAATTGGTTTCTGTAAAAACTACTTGGTTAGAGAATGCTATTCATGCTTAAGAGAAACCAATGTTGACTTTTTTTTGGGGGGGGGGAGTTTAACCAAACATTGGTCTCCTGTGAACGTTTGGCTGACCCATCCTTCCACCCCGACATCCTCCTGCAGACTTTGTGGCTCTGTAATAATGTCACCCTGCATCCCAAAGGAGAATAGTATTATTTTCTAAGGCTACTACAGGACTTATCTAATAAATGTTTGGAATTTGCTGAAACCACTGAACCGCTTTCTTTTTAGTTATTTCAAGATTGAAACTTGGTTGTGTAATCATTCTGTAAAATATAATAATTCTATCAAAGAAGCAATATTTGATTCTTGTGGTTAAGAGGTTAAGCAGACCCTGTCAATTCTAGGTTTCATACAAAACAATGCCACATTATCAGACTTTTTTCCTCAGTCTGAGCAAATTAAAATCAGAAAATGTCCAATCCATCCATTCAAGTTATACCACACAGCCACTTTTCACACTTACTATCCTCTACCCCAAACACTACAACCTCGTTTTTCCCAAAGCTCCCCTTAAAACACTTTTACAAGGTGTGAAGTGCCAGACTCACCAACAATTGAAAACAGAGCTGGTCTATCAGCTGTAGCCATCAATCATACTTCGATCAATCACTGTCACCTGGCCCCGCGCCAACCTCACACCAGTCCCTCTGCTGCTGCGCCCTCGGCATGTAGCCCTCAGGAATGCTGGGTAATGAGGGATGGCAAGGGGTATCCAGGCGTCCGATTACGAGCCATGTTGGGAAGAAAGGAAATTTGCGAGTGTGTGTGTGTGTGTGTGTGTGTGAGCGTGAGCTTGTTTACATTTCCTTGTGAGGTATTTAGCTTCTGCTTTCATCCAGAGGAAAAGTGGGATGAACGTCCTGCATTGCAGACATTGTAAGGAGAGGATAGGTCACGGCAAGGAGGTGATGCATGAAAAAAGTTTATGATGGGGAGGAGTCTGGGATTACTGTTGACATGTTAGGTGATAAGAAGGCATCGCTGTAGTGTTTAAGCTGATCACCAGTCAGTCAAACAGCGTCCGTTACTTTGCTGGCCTTTAATTCAGATTTTATGTTGAGTCAAGTTTCGTTGCAGCTTAATTTTAAAAGCCTGGCATTTTCACTGTGTCCTTTTTGGTCTGTGACGATGACATCACCATCAAAATGTATTATTATGATGATAATGCCATTATTATATTCAAGTTCATGTTGTTCCTCACAGCGTAACAGTGGTATTGCTGTATAACAGACTTGTTTAAAATAAGACATCATCAGATTTAGGCTTGTAAAGGTGTTGTATCGAGGTGTAACGATTTGCTGTGCTGCAGAATTGTGTATTTGTAGATCTGATGAGAGATAGTGGCTGTAATTCACCTTGAACATCTAAGATGTGAGTTCTCAGATTAATAAGTATCTTTTAAATGGCAGCAAATATCACATCATGCCACGGAAGAGATGGAGATCTCACCGTTAATCTGTGCTACAAACAGCAACTGTTGAAGGGGGCACCGCGAGGTATTAAGTGTAAATCCTCTTTCCTGAAAATTGTTCACAGCGCAAATGGAAATTCCATCAGAAAATTCAAACTCATTTATTATTCATCGTCACCCCCTCACCGATGCCTCGCTGGAGGTGATGAAAAACGGCGGCGGATGCGCAAGTATATCATGTGGGAGTCTGATATATCGCTATCAAAAGCAGTGAACTGGAAAAGACAGGATTTAATACGGTATCTGGTCCTAAGTCCCTACTAATTCAATAACATTATGCCAAAGATTTATTAGGCATCCCATTTCCCATAAACACATCTGCTCAGTTTGATGCAGGCGGTGTGACAAAAGTATTTCAGAGCGATTTGCTTGGGTGAAACAAATTGTGCTGAATATACCTCTAAAGGGAAGAACTAAAGGATTCAGTCTTTCATTTTTCTTACCATGTTATATCATTTTTAACATATTTCCACCCCATACCTTAAAGTAATACTGTGGATTTTTCTCTATAGCATTTTGTCATCATCATAGTTACTTTCAAACTTTTCAAATAACCCTCCTAAATAAAAAAAATAAAAAAGTGAAGCATAATCTTACAAGGTGATCACTCTAAGGTTTTCAGCCACCGTGATCTGGTCTGATTTATATATAGTAAATGATTTCCCCCCTTAAATGGACATCATTTTGAAGAAGACTGCAGCTGAGTGGAGAGCGATCTGTCAAAGCTAAACTGGTTCCAGTCCCACAAAGGACAGATGTTCTCCTTTAAAAAGTCGTTCTTTAATATGTATTCATTGACTTTTTTTGAATTTTGAATATTGCTTTGGGAATCAAAATGATTTTGGACCTGGTTTTGTCATTTCTAGATTCCTGCAGTGACCATCGTATCATCCTCAGTCACCTATCAAACCAGAACTAACCTCATTACTGAGGAATGTGCCTTGCTCATACACAGTGCAGCGCTCCTGCTCTCTACGATATGTCTCGGTGGCAGCCAGAATTTTCCTACCTTTTTGGATTAAGTAAAACTTAACAGAAGAATAAATTACTTCCCTTCATCTTCACCTCCTTACGTCGAGTTGTTACCCCTCAAAGGCGACAAGGGAGCTTCGGAGATGCACGAGATTGTCGAGAGACGTTCTCTCCTCTGGAACCCATTAAGAAATGTATAAAATGCCTTCCTACTAGTTTGATTTAGACGGTTAACCCCTCAAATGTCTGTCTGTGGTTCTTGAGAATTTGAAACCACAGTTGTGAGTGATTGTTTCAATGTAAATGGGGCATGAAAGCCCCTCTATAGCTTTTCTTTTGGATCTTGTCATGCTCGATTATGAATCCCACAGGTGATTTCTGGTTTCCGAATACAAGTGGTAAGTTTGATTCCCTTTTGAATATATTTAGTTGAGGAGAGAGAAGATTTAGGATTCGGGAGAACCTGTGTCAAAATATGTGCTTGTTGTGACAGTGTGTGCAAACACATGGCTGAGTTTTGTGGGGAGGTATAACTGAGGCTGGCGCGGCGTTGACACCTCCAGCTGTCTCCAGGGTTGGAATAAAGATTGGACACCCGCAGCCATCCAGCGTAGACACCAGCTGGGCCTGGAGCCACAGAAAATGTCTCTCACCTCCTCTATCAACACCACCATTCTCTCTCCAGCACACCATCCAGGCTCTTTCACATTCTGTCTAACTTTTCCCATATCTCGTCATTTACTTTATTCATGCAGCGTTTTCCCCTCACCCTCCTCTTACTCTCTCAAAAGCTCTTCCGCTTCAGCCAGAGTTCCTCCCTCCCTCCCTCCCCTCGTTCTCCCTCCTCCCACTTTCGAATCCTTTCCAGTGACACAACGCTGATTTTCTGCCAACTTTTCTTCCCTCTTGAACATCAGTCTCTGTGGCACAGTAGCTCTTGACTTTTGTGATGACTTTATACCACCTCTCTTGGCTTGGGTGGTAGTCAACTCAAGCGGAGAATGAGGACTCTTGAGAGCGACAAGTGCTGGTCTTCTACAAGTAGTGCAGAAGATGCAGCAAAATCAAACACTTCTGGCACATTTAAATGTATACCCTTTTAGTTTGAACCCTCCCTAGACGGAAATGACTACCTAACATGACTGTGCCGAGTGTGGAAAAACGGTGAGTTGTAATCATACGGTGATTTCCTTTTCATTCTTTAATGTGCAGTTGGGAGGAAAAGCAGAATAAATAAACAAATAAATAAATAACATGTCTTGGACCATGAGAAAATGATCTTTTTGATAGTGTTTAAACCTCATCAGAATGGCACACAAGCATGCAATGTAAAGCTTACGAAATTATTATATTTTTCGATTACAAGAAACCAAACCATGAAACATGAGTACTTGCATAACTTTTCGCAGAAATCCCCCAAATGAACAGCTTTATAAAAACCGACTCGCAGTTGTGTAGGCGCATTAATCCTCTGCATGAATCTTCTGCATGAATCTTCCCTGTCATGCTCAACTTTGGTGAACTTGGACGCGAGAATTTGTGCCGTTGACCAATAGCAAACCGTACAGACGTTGCTGACCTTTTAGGGAGCTAAAACGGAGGAGGCTGCTGTAGCGTATTGGTCCTGTTTCACCACGTACTTGCATAGAACCCTTGCTTTATGGAGTGTCCGAGCTGCCTCGCACAAAAGGTATGGTTTTGTCTCTGTTTTGAGAGAGAGGACTCTTGGATTTGTGGACATTGTGGATTTTATTAGATCGCCACCATCGGAGTTAGCTCGGTCGAACTGTTTTCATGCAACATGTGTCTGATTGGCTAGTATGTTAGCTGTTAACTTGTAGGCAACAAGAGTTTGCCATGAGTGCAGCCCCCACACCCCACATCACCAAGCTTCTAGCACTACCATTTTCAGAAGGACGCACAAATGACCTTTCGTTTGGTACTTCCTGCTGCGACGAGTGCTCACAGTTTGTCTGGCAGCCAGGTTTATTGGAAACGATCTGCGCTGGCAATCGTTACTGTGATACAATATCGTAATGGACCATTTCTAGTTTGAATTTATATATGAAATGCATACACCACTTGAACAGAGGCTCGATTTCTGAATTGGATGAAAGCAGACATTCTTAAATCACCTTGAAACATTCAGTTCTCATTGAATGAAATTCTGCCCCGACGTACAGCACAGGCCGAGAGTTTAATACTCCTTAACATTTCAGAAATTGCACAAGTTGCACTTTGAAGACAGCATGAGATGGCTGGACCATTATTTTAACTTAATACGTCAATCATTTCAGCCGTGAGTGGCTCTGCGGGATCAGTTCTGCAACCACAAGATATCAGCTTTTGCCAGTGAATATTTATGTTCCAGCTTATAAATTGCCCCACCGTGTTCAGCAGGTCTGAAACATCCAAGAACATTAGTGTAGAAATTATGCACATGCTTTTTGTGAAATTACTCGGACTGATATGCTCATGTTGCACAGAACAATAGATAATTTATTGTGTGAAGCCTGAAAGAACAAACTTTATGGTGTTTCATATCATGATTTATTTCAGTTACATATACTCCATATCATTATGGTCTGGATATACTGTATATTAGAATATGTCAGATGCAGGTTTTGAAAAGAAGCTCAATTAAACGCTTAAATTCAAACAAAATAAACAGAATCTGATCTTTATTTTTTGCCACAAATACTGTATGGATTGGAAATCACATATTAAATCCAACATTTATAATCCATAAAGAGTATGTTCAACACAAACTCCTCATTCTTTGAATTGCATAACCAATTCTCTTGGTCCATTTCTAGGAATTTTATTAACTTACTAAATTGCAGGAATTGTCGCGTGCACTTTGATTTTCTAACCGAGGAACTAGAGTTATTATGAAGCTTGAAAATGGCTGTTTCATGGCATCAGGTATTAAATACCAGTGTATTTCTTTGCATCTATAACTTGTTGTTGCATTAGATCTGCTAATTTTCCTCTTATGGCAAACTACAGTCACACATCTAAAAGATTTAGTGTGATATACTGCAAATCTTCAAAAAGCCAGATAGAAGATCAGTTTGTTCATCATTGTCATTTTAAATTGTTAATCGCTCGGTTAAAGATATTTAAAGAGTAATTGTACGTCATCTGCTGTAGTACACGTCGTGTAGCGGCAGAGAAAGCGATATTGGGTTTGACGAGGTCTGTGAAAAGGGTGTGCAGAGGGAAAGGACTGCCATCAGATTTCATTTGGAGGAAAAATGCTGATGCGGTGGTAAACGAATGCAGATGAAAAGCTGGGGAAAAGAGTAAAAGACTTGACGTGGTTCACAGACAGATTTTTGTGGTCACCCGGCAGCGTTACAGAAGCAGTTCCCAGTTTGGGCTCCTTTTCCAAATGTTTTCCTATCGTCGATCGTACACTTGCATTTTACAGGGCAATTATTCTGTTCAGGGTTTAATGCCTTAAATTGGGCAGATGTAGAAGAAGTCACTGAAATGAACTGGGTCGAGGTTGATTGGGATTTATAGCGCTGCATATTACTTTTTCGAGGTGATGATGATGGTAAATCCTCAGCCAAGCTCTTTAGTACTGTTAGCAATTTCCAGTATAATGTTATTGGGCTGATTGTAAGGACAAGAAAAGCCGCCAACTAAAGAAATTAGCCCTCAGGGAGCACCCCCACTTGCAGTCCGACTAGTGGACTGCCGTCATAAAGTCACAACCTCATTGGCTATGGAAATCATTTTAGAACCTTTTGACCTGCTTGGCTTTTGTTCGAATGAGGGGAAGATTCTTTGGTTTAAGCCTCTCTTAGTGACAGGATCCCTGGGCCTTGGGCCAGCACTTATGACTGATGGAGAGGGTTGTCTCCTCAGCTGCCCCTGCACCCACTGAGAGAACAAGCTAAAGATGTAGAGGCCAAATATAGAAGAATATTTCTCACCCTGGGTTGATGGATTACTCTAAAGCCAAACTATGTACAGTGTCCAGAGAGGTAACAATGTAACATATTCATAGGATGGGTATCAGTTATCATACACAATAACTTCACCTTTTATCGTTTTCTTTTTATCACGGCCTGCCGCATCGCAATAAGTTTCTTCTGCATGTGGAGATCACTGCAAGACTCCAGGCTCTGAAACTGAGTAAGACCTCAAGCAAATTGTGTCAGAAGCCAACAAAGCTGGTGGCGTTTGTTTTGAAGGCTGTCTGCTCCCAACTCATGCCGTCTTCTTAGCTCGGTTTGTGTTCTTTGGAGCCGAGTCCGACCAGATGTTTCTCTTTGAGCCGCTGAAACTGATAGCTCATGACACAGTGTCATTTTTCACCACCGAATCTCCCCGCTCCACTCAACACCCACATAATGCCTCATTTCTGCGAGCGGAATCAATACGTATTTTAAAGTAATATTCTCCGAGAATAATTTTCGGTGTGCGGCTGGCATCTTTAAACCGTCTGAAAGCGATCTTTCAAAGCCTGCGTGGGAGGATTTGGCTGTGAGCGGGGAAAATGTGAATCAACAGGAGCAGAGATCAATATGATTTTGAATCAAACAGCATTACAGTCACTCCTTATGTCTTTTTGCTGCAAACTCGACTCAATGACTTGTCTGTTCTATAGGCCTTTTTCTCTGTCTTTTCTCATATCGCTTTTTCTCAACATTAGTTCCACCACAGACAATAAGAGGTAACATGGGTGAGAAGATAGGGTTCACTCTTTCAGGTAATTATTGATCTTAATTACTGTTGCGTGGCATTGAACTGGTAAAGATCGCATACAAAGTTACACATCGAACCGCAAAAATCAATACTCAGGCGAGAGGAGGATCAAAAATTGCTTGATGAAATGGTTTTGTTTGGTTTTCTATCCACAACTTCCCACTCCCACTGTTCAGTGGCCTCTGTGGTATGTTTCTATGTTTTCAACGCTATGGATTTATAGGCGCCTCAGCATTGTAAATCATCTTGAACTCAAGCATCCACATACTCTGTATCTACCACTACGGCCAAAAATACCTCAACATTTTCCAGAAAACTCCGTTCTCTTGTGTTAAATCAAGACGCTTGTCTCATCAGAATGAAGTTCAAATCCATTTTCGTAACAACAATACAGGGAGTTAAAGGTCCCGACAGGTGGTGTCTCTCTTCTGAGCAGCAAGACAAAAAAAATAAAAAAATAAAAAAAATAAAAATAAAAATGACAGCAGTGACTTGTGTATCTACATTATAAGGACCTTTTTAAATAGTTGGTATAACTTTCTAAAAATAAATGACATGCATATGTTTTAAACAATGTTGTACAAGTGGCACTTATTTGATCAGAGGTTCTATTTTCCTATCAATGCTGGTCACGTCTGGTTTTCTTTACAGGCACACGGCATCGGGGTTGTGTTTCAATAAAAAAAACAAATCAAGCAAATACAATTGTAAATATCACCTGGACATTAAATTACAAAGCGCAAATCAAATTCCAGAAACTGACTGATGTTCTCTGGGATATCGATATGGTCACAGTAGTGAAACAATGATGCTTAAAAACTAAAGTTCCATTCCCCTGTATTAATGAAGAGATAATTTCCCATCATCAGAGAAAAGGCTGAAATTTAAATATCAGTTTTTGTCCTGATATAAGAAACAGAACATTATTAGCTCCACGCTCCTCCCCCCTCAGTGGATCAAGTTCATGCCCAAGCACTTGTCGCTCCTCTCGGTGAGCTTTTTGTTTCTTGGAATCAAGGTTGAGCTTATGTCTGGGGCACACCAAGTGTTAAACAATAATACAGTGCTTGCAGGGCATTGACACTACTGATGATGCCTATAGCAGATGCAATATGGCCAAAATGACTTCAACACACCTCAAAAGCTTGTTTGATGCAAACACAGCCGAGACTGATGACATTTAAACTTTTTCAAAAAGTTGGTTATCATTTGTCTAATAATCTATGGTCCGTGTTTCCTGACTTAAACTAAATACTTTTCTGATTGTTCAGTTTATTGTTTATTTTTGCAGGGACAGTGCACAATTGGAAGTAATTGCACCAGAATTAGCTTGCAGCTAATTTACATGTGCAGTCCCTGCATGGGCAGGAAGACAAAAACAACCACAAAACAGCAAATACACTACATAAAACAGCACGATATATGAAAGTCCATCAGTGTGAGATAATAAACAGAACCAGCAACCTTTAATAAATACAAGGTAATCATTGGTGGTGATACTTTTGTGCTGATTTTACCCAAAGCTTAAGGCTGCAAAGCTTCCAGAGTCTCTGATGTTTGTGGGAATGGAATTCCACTTCCCCACTATTGTGTGTTTGTTATAAGGTTGTCACATTACCAGAATTTTAAACTTTGATACTTTATAATATCTTTTTCGATGCCACAGCAAAAGGTTTCTGCAATCTGGAACATTTAATTGAAAGAAAGAGCCAAAAAAAACAAAACAAAAAAACCTCATTGTTTTGGGGGGTCCGTATGTTGTTGCATGCATTCCTTTGTGGCTAAATTAAGCTCATCCTCCTAATCCCTGGCATTGTTCTGTTAGTTTGGAGCAATGCTAGACATGCTTTTTGAAGCACAGCGCTTGCAGCTTCGACGCGGACGGAGCCAGTTCTTGTACAAGTTCGATTCACACCACCGTGTCTTCTGCCAGACACAGAAATGACTCATTGCACAACTGGAATCAAGGGTGCTGTGGTGTCAGGTGTCCCATGTGCTCAAGAATAACCAATCAATGTCAAGAAAACTAAGCAAAGCACAAATTAGCCCTGCACAGTTGGACATGGGAGATATATCTGTGTAGAGTTATGTTTCCTGGCTTAACACAGCTCAAGGAAGACATTTGTGTAGGCTCTTGAGAACTAGTAACATAACTGTAAGAGATGATTTGATGCTTGAATTTCTTCAATTTAATTTCACTGCATAATTAAAAAACAGGAACATATGTTATATTTTTGTTTTGTTTCCCAAATGAAAGAGAAACTCTTCTTAAGATGGATAGACCATGCCCTGTACAGGCAAACTCTTAACACTTGAGCTCGTCCGGCTCACCCTCCTAAAACAATAAAGGGTTGAATTACATTTGTTTTCACACATGTTAATCTCTTGTAAAAGTTACACAAGCCCGAGGAGGTGTGCTCATACAAAAATTCCTCAGTGAGTCAGACAGCGAGTGCGTGGCCTGAGTGAGTGAAATTAATGAAGTCTGTAATGGGTTATCAAAGAGAGGAACTCGATATCTGTGGCGGGGGACCCCACCTGTTTATGGGGAGACGCACTTGGTCCCAGCACACAGACACACACACACACACACACACACACACACACACACACATCATAGTCTGCCAGACCAAAGAAATGCAGGTGGGGTTAAAATGCTCCCACAATACCAGAACAACAGGTGGATAGGCATTTTTTATGATGTCTGCCCTTTCCATGTGTACTTTTTAGGAACATGAGATGACAGAATTTCCTGCTCAAAAGAAAGACAGACTGGGGGAAGTAGACACTTTGTAGAGTGGCCAAGTTTAGCCAATCTCTGACCCTTCTGATATAACATATTGGTGATGGAGGATTAGCAACGCTCGCTTCTCCAATCATTTTCACAATGGCTTTTCTGAGGAAAATTCCATGCAAACTGAAACATCACTTGAGACACTGTTTGGGAAAATATTCATGATTCTTTGATTTTTTTAATTTTTTTTATTCTTGCGGTGCACTGTTTGAGATACCGCTGTCAAGTCTGCACAGTAAATATGGAGCAAAAGTCGCTCCAGAAGGCAGTTAACATAGCTTAGTGTAAAGACTGCAAGCCTGGCTCTGTCCAAAAAAAACAAACAAACAAAAAAAAATCCACCTAGCTGCACCTTTAATGCTCATGAATGAACATGTTGCATCTCAGTTGTTTAATTTGTATAAAAGTCAAGTTTTAAAGTGATAAGCTTTTATGGATCTGCAGCATTATTTCTTGGCCGGGAGCAGGGACTCCCTGGAGACTCTGCAAGTTTCCAACCTCACACAAACAAGACGAATATTGTTACAGCATACTGGAGTTAAGAGTTTTCTCCAAGAGGATAAAATAGCTGGAAAACAACAGCAAAATGAAGTTCAATCACAGCAAATTATATTAGTGGTACCTGTAGCTATTCCCTGGTAATCTCTTAGAATGTAGGAAGGGGAGTTTAGATTGTAGTTTAGAGATGAAATAAAGAAATATATCTTATGCATGCAAGGAGTATGACAGGTTGCTTTAAGAAAAAACCACTGAGCAGGAAGAAAAGCCTGGTTGTGCTTGAACCCACCAACACAATTGTGCCAGTCATTGCTCCATATTGTGTTTTTGTTTATTGTTTTGGTGAATTTTCTGGTGTCAACATTTGTGAACTGACCATTTCCATTCAAGGGGCCATTTAGCCGACCGTCACGTTACCTCAAATTCAACCACGCTGGTTGTTTGCCACAGACACACACCAGTCACAGTCAGCCAAATGGCAGAAGATGTGGAACACTTCACAGAGCTGCTAAACAGCAGGTAACATCCTTCCAAACCACTTGGAAAATAGGACTGAATTTCCACTCGCATGCATTTGGAATATCAAGCTTCTGCACGCCTTACAGCATCTGCATAGTTCCTCAGCCTTTCAGTCTAAAATGAATGTTCATTTGCAGAATATCAGTTTTATTTGCATTACTTGTAATGTCAGCCCTTTTAGTCTCAGGGAACACGTTCGGTTTATTTAGAACTGACATGTTGAGTTGTCTCAAATGTCATCAATCCAACACAGTCTGACAAGTACTTTACATGACATCAACTGTGAAATCCAAATTCTGCACATCTACACAACTGTGTTCAAGTCATTCGTTTTTCATGGCAATTTTTTGGCCCCTCTGGCGCAGATTAATGACGTCACCAGTAGCATGGTCTCATTCCCAGGACGTCAAATACTCCTGTTTTGGCACAGGCCTCAGCATCTCAGCCAGACGCAGATGGTAATCTTTTGCACACACACGACTTTCACCCAAGGGACCAGAGTTTGTGTGACAGCAAACGCATGTCACCGAGCTTTTCCTAAACCAAACCACATAGATTTTGTGCTGAAACTTAACCAAAGTGTTGTTTCATGTTAAGAGATGTTAGAAAGACTTTGTGGTCGGAAGGATTTGTGCGTCGGCCTCAGATGCCAACGCTTACCTCGTGCATCTGGATGAGACACGCAAGCATCATTATGTAAAGAGCCAGTATGAGACTGTGTTGAAAATAGAACGATATGAAGGTGAATCGTGGGTTCCAGCACTGAAACCCCAAAGGGAAAGAAAACAGACCTTTCAAACAAAGTAACACTCAGAAAGCTGAACAATTATGGAGCCCATATTTCATTGCACACACGTGACACAATTAATTGCTACAGCCTGAGAGAGTTCTTGGGATTCATTTATTGGATGCAGACTTACGTTTGTGTTTTGTCTTCTTCTAAATCAAGCCGACGCAGATTTATGTCTTGCTCCTCAAAGGAATGACTGATTGTCACATCTATAACAGCGAAGGGTAGAGACATTTCAGTGCCACCAATATGTGCCGAGAAAATGCGTATTCATTTATATGACAACCGTTTCACCCATAAATGGAAACCCTTTGATGAGATTTGGCCGTCCGTTTGCACATGAACGGCGTTTTTGGGGACTGGAACTGCAAACTTTTGAAAATGGGCTCTAGAGTGGAAACTTTTCAAAACACCACTGTACCATTGTCGTATAAACGGGCAAAAACGCAACTCTGGCTGAAAACGGTGACGACACCACCCCGCTTCACACATGCTCAGTATGGCAAACAGCCTACTATGGCCAGAACAACAACAAAAAATAAAATGTCAGACTGTCCAGTTTTGTGTGTGCGGTGTAAAAGTTCAGTGAACAAGTTTTTAGTCTTTTCTTTACAAATTTCACTCACATGAATACATTTTGACCTCGACATAGAAACCCAACCAGCTCAGGAACACATGCTCATCACCAAGGCCAGTTGTAGTAACTGTTTTCCAACTAAGCCTCCGTTTTCCATCCCACCCTCCCACTACTCTACATTTTCCATCCCACTGAACTCTGGAGCACGCACTAATATTCCACACTCATCATATTATGTCCTTTAAGTTCAACTATATATAGTATGTCCTAAATCACTGTACAGAAGTGCTAATCATTTCCAGTGCACAAGGACCAGCTATAGTAAGATCCAAGTTAAGCTCGATCGTAGCTGTAATGTGTTCCTTCTGGGCTATTTTTAGGTTCCCCTTGCTAACTATCGGCCTTTTGGACTTGATTGGAGATTAGCACTGTTTTCATTCTGGCAATGAGTAAACATCCTTCCATTTGTGTCGAAGCTCTGAATACTCCCACTGCGGCTATCTGGATGGGCACCTGCTATTTTTGGGAGCATATGGCGAGGGGTGTTCTAAAGAGAGATGGTCTTGTTTTACATTCTGATTAGAACCTATAAATACTGTCTGTGTGCGTGTTGGGGGAGGCAGGGGAGGGATGTCTAGGTGATGATGTGTGCGTGTGCGTGTGTGTGTGTGTGAGAGAGACACACAGAGAGAGAGAGAGAGAGAGAGAGAGAGAGTGTATCTTGCATGCATGGGTGTGTATTTGTGTATATTTAAGTGAGGAAAAGTGAGACTGACCCAAGTGAGTGTTGAAATGTAACAACATATACAGTTTCCTCTTGTGCGGTGTCAGGTTGGTGGTGGGAATAGCTGTTGATGATTAACTTTCCAGGTCATTAGTTATACTTTGTTATCTAGTCTGAAGTCACTCTGAGACTATTTATGAGAAAATATGTTGATTTTGGTAAAAAATGGTGATCACATAACCTCTAAATCTTGTTGGCAGAGGTAACAAATATAAAAACAGTATTATATTATTGTTTGCTTGATGTAAGTGAGATATATAATATATATATATTGATATTTAATTTCATGCACTCATTGACTGTAGCATGGTATAGTGATTGTCAGATTTGTAAATAATCTAGTAAACATGCACACAGAGTCAACAAAATGAAAACAAAAAAATACAGATAAAAGATGCCTGGTGGAAAATGATGGATGTAACCATTTCAATTAAACCTCTGTGGCAGTGAGCATAGAAATAGACATCCTGAAGCAGAATTCAAAAGAATCAATTCAAAATAAAATATGTTGTTTAGTATTTAAATGTGACTTCTTTTGCATTAAAATCTCCTTTGACAATGTCAGTGAACACTCTGTTACCCACAGTGCTCAGAGTGGGTGCAGGCGAACACAGGCCTGACAGCTGGTCAGGTTCAGGACTGTGAAGGTTATAATCACAGTGAGTGATTTCTATCTCACCACCCACCCACTCACCATGGCCCCCAAGACCCCCGCTCAGACCCTCAGACAGCTGGATCCTGGTTCTGGTTTCATTACTAGTTTGGTCAATACAAATACAAACTGCAGTGTGTTCTCACATATGCACTTGTCTGGTGTCCGTATAAAGTTTCTCAATATCTGTCTGCCAAATGACCAAGACAGGCCTGCCATGCTTGGCAAATAATTATGTTACTGACACTTGTTGCACCACAACATGCACATAGTCTGAGAACAGATATGCCGGAGAACGGAGAGGCCAACAGCAAAGCCCTCTCCCTCTTTCATTTTCTCTTTTATGAGTAATGTCATTTTTAAAGCGCCCTTCCCCCTCTTCTTTTCTCCCCCTCTCCTTCTCCCTTCTCCACTACTTTCCCTTGCCCCTTTGCGCCAGCTGTGGTCTGCACAAAAACTGATTTTCAGAGTGTTAACCACCATGTTCTTCCTGCCGACGGCGGGATTTCATTTGCAGAGCACAGGGGGCCAATATCTAGGGTAATTCCCAGGGTTTAGTGCCACTGATCTCTTCCCAGCTCACCTTGGAGAGAAAAATTAAAGCAGCGATAAGGCCTTACCCTGCCCAGCACCGTGTTCACCCTGTACTGCCCGCTGCCTCCCTGCTGTCGGCTGCTGGCTCACACACCTGGTCAGTCTCATATTTACTGTCTGGTAAATATGGTAAATGTTAACACTTCTTAAGACTTTCTCAGGACGTAATAGACCAAGCACTTTCATGCTATTTTCTAACTTCATTATGTGTATCATTAAATAGTAAAACCATAACTATTGCAAAGGAGATTTCAAATTTAAGTATAAATTAATTGATTTTGTAACGAAAACAAATTTTCAGATTTTCAGATGAGTTCACTAGTGTCACATTAACATCAGAATATGCTTGTGTTCCATTGTGTTTAAGGATATGTGGACGTTAACTGCAATTCTCAAAGATTAGCTACGTCATTACTTAGTTTGTTGTCTCTGCAGAATGACTCGTCACTTTTGTAACTTTAACATCTTCTCTGCAGAACTTTGAATCAAAAGAATGGTAAAAATCAAAGATTATTACATATATTATGACTGCAGAAAGAGACAGTCATTGTACAATTTTGATCATGAAATTATCTTTCTTTTTTTTTTTGGAGACACATGGGGCTCTAAAGGCAAATGCTGGTGTGCCAGTTGCACAGATTGTAAAGCCCCAGAAACAGTCAAATTGACTTGACATTACTTAACAATATACACACAGACTCTAAGTAAAGTCTTCAGTATTGTTCTTCTCCAGTGATATTTCTGTACATGACAGTTTAGTCAGTGTCTCAACGTGTCCAAAATGTGTCCAAAAATAGTTGTGCGTTCAGATTACAATGTTGTCTGTAAACAGTACAAGTATTTTCATTTCAATATTTCCTTCCAGATTCAAAATAACCCTAATATGGTGAACATGGTCCCTGATGTTCTCAGCGGCAAAATTATCTCTCTCTGCTGTTTAGTAAAATGCTTGTCAATGAACATTTTTTAACAGTTAAACTAAATATCACCCCCTGTGAATGTGATGACTGCAAAAATCCTAATTTAATTTTTAAAAAATGTGTTTTTCCTGACAGTTTCACATTTAGAAAAGATGAAAGACGTAATAAAAAATTAAGTCATTTCTTTTTTTCTTTTTTTTTTACAATTCAACCAAAATTCAACCAGATTTGATTTTCATGTATCTAAAATTTGTTATGGGGGTTACCTACGAGGAACTTAAGACGAAAAAAAGTTTCCTCCATGTTTCAGCGTTGGCAGAGAAGGACATCACATTGGTAGTATGCCTCTATTGGAGCAATTAAATGGCAAAGTCTTGTTAAGCATGTGCTCATGCTCAGCACAGTGGAAGATTAAGAGGAGCAGGAAACACATGGCCTCCATTCATTTATACAGACATTTGCCATTTCTTTTCAATTATATTTTATTTCTGTCTAAAAAAGAAGTGAAAGATAGGGGAAGAAATATCTGAAACACTTTAATTCAATTTCTCTTGACAACATCTTTCAATGCGCACACAGCAGTTTATTCCTTCATCTACTTTTGCACACCAGACGAGACTTAAGCACATAAGTGAAACCAAATGAGCTGATTAAATGCAAAAGTTATTGTTTCTTTAAAAAGTGATTCACATAATGCTCCCTCTCTCTCCCATGCATGACATGACTGGTTTGACATTTTACCGTGGAGAGCACACATGCAATGTGTTTCCAATCGGCGGGAGACGTGAAGCCTGCGATGGGACATGCATGCTGCCCTTTGAAATGATGCACCAGGAGGAAAACATAAACAAATGTTTGCCACCAAGCACGTTCCTACCCCCCCCTCACCCTCCTCCTCCTTTCACCGCCCGCCCACCTCCGCTCTCCAGAAAGCCACAGACTCACATGTGACGCATTACCTCGGAGGCAGAAAACATGTTTTTCAAATTAAACCATTACAACCCTTTCAAACAAGACACACTTCCTAATTGGCTCCTTTCATAACATTTACATATTGCCTTTTCTTTTTCTCTGGGAGGTGGGTGTTGTTGGTTTGTTGGGTGTCAAGTCGAGTTGCCCCGTGGAGGTAAAGTTTATAAGACGCAGCCTGGTGAAGAATCACAGTGGGACAGAGGAGAAGAGTGACCGCGTCGACATATGAAGCAAAACAAACACTCTGACTTCTAAGCTTTGGCAGACCCTGTTGACGGGTCCCTTGGTTTCTCTGCTTTCCTTCCAGATGCCTTTTAAGCCTTTTATTCAGGTTTTTTACTGGCACTGTTTTTTCTTCTTTGCAGGGCTTTTGGTGTGTGTGTGTGTTTCATTAATCCCCAGATGAGTACACTTGGAAAAAAAGGGAGGAGAGTAGAAAGAAAGGATCCACTGCAAAGTATGATAGAGGTAAATGGCTGCTCATATGCTCTTTTCAATCAGCTTTACAGTATGCTTCATTTGAAGACAAAGTAACACCAGAGATATTCTAGTAGAGATTTGCCAGTCTCAGACATTCCGGGTATGTAGGGGGGGCGCTCACGAGGTTGTACAAAATGAATGGGGCTCTATGGAGCAGAAGCCCCAAAATTAAACATTTATGGGGGGAAAATGTCGTTATTTAAGTAGTAGCATTGGTAGCATTCTGGTAGCACTTCAGTGGGTGTAATATCTCTGCTATTGCATGAGCAAAATCAACATTTGGCTGTCAAATACGAAGGTCCTCCTGGTTCTCCCTTAGATATTCATTCAATTTCATTTCAAAAACGAAAAATCGAGGAAGGGTGTCGGCTCGCAATCAGTCCTAAAACCTTAATCTTTCTGATATATAATCAATACTATATTTGCACAAACTAAAATAAAATTTGGGCATTTTTATCTAGAAGTAGGTAGCCGTTTAGCTCCATTCACTCCCATTCATTTAGGACTCCTTCGTGAGCGCCCTCTAGGTGACTTGCAGCCGATTACGGTACAATGGATGTGATAAGGAGCGAACAGGCTGTATGCAGAAGGGCTGTGGTAACACATGCCCACATACTATTCTACTGCAACATTACACCTAGATACTGTGAAATTACACTGTTTTAATGCTCACCTCCTTCAGACTCCAAAATGTCTTCACACCACACTGAATCAGCTCCTCACTTTCACTGTCAGGTTGAGCAAACACAGACGTCACGGCTATCAGAGGAGCTGTCCCCTGCCCCATTCCTGAGACGCTGCCGCCGCTCCAGAGAAACTCAATCTATTGTTTGATGTGGACAGACAGATTGTCTTCCAAAGGTTTCCAAATACTTTGTGTAAACAGCCCACATTTTAACCTTCTCCAAAGTGTGACTTAATAAAGATGAAAACGCGAGGTGTCTGTTTCCCCTTCGCTGGGGAGGCTGAATGAAAACCACATGCGCAAATACAGCCCAGTGCACGGCGTTAAGTGTGCACATGAGAGAAGAACAGTAATCAGATTGGTTTCCTGTGACAAACAATAACATTTATTTTAAACCGGCAGCATTTTTTCTCAGGCCGAGGCGGTAGCTCCCATGGTAATCAGAGCCAGACTCGTCTTGGCTCCGAGATGCAGGGATGTTGCTGCCTTTGTACTTGTGGGACAAGCTGGGGGTCACATTAGCACTGGTGTAAGACAAGGTGGTATTCCTGTTTAAGTATAGCTGGTTTTGGAAGAGGATAGATGATTATATTAAATACAGCACTTAAAGGTATTATTAGCTGGGCTTATATAGGGATTTTCTCCTTGTGTAAAAAAAGTTTAGAAGCCTGGCCTGAAGTGGAGCTCTCCATGTAGGTCAAGAATTCTTCTTTTTTTTAGTAAATGTGCTTCCAATTTCAGATTCATCATTATTATTAGTGCCAGTTAGTCCTGATGGGTAGGGCACTACTCTATATAACACTATTGTTTATTTGTTAAGTAGAATCTCGAACTAGACAGATGAAATATATGTTTTATCATCCAAAATTGGCTTTTTGCTGTTATGTGAGTATCACTATGTATGTTGGCTCATGAATAATAAGAAACTGAGGCACAAACATGCCAAAATATGGGTGTGGTAACTAAGAGACACCGACACAAACATTGTCACATTGAGTTGCGTGTCTTATTTATATAAGCAAACAAATGACAATAAGTAAGAAGTAAACTATTAGCATAAGTAAAAAAAAAAAACTGTTCAACATATCTATCACCAAAAGTCCAGTATGGACTATAGTGGCTTCAATAATATATGGTCATCAAAATTATTTTTTTTAATTGAATGAGCCAATTGTAATTATAAACCAAAATTTCAAAAGGCACATTTTTAATACAGTTATTGTGTTGAATCTGAGATTTTCCATACATATTCCATACTAAAATATACACTAATATCAGAAAATATTATCATTAATATTTAAGTTATAATGCCATGTTATATGAAAGACATTGTAAAAAAAAAATTGAGAATAAAGAAATATATAGGGATAATATTTTACGCCTTGCCTCCTATCCACTTTAACCAGTCCCTATGAGGATCTCCTTTAATTATTTAATATGGAAGCTTATCTCACTTTCCATCCATTTTCATAATGAGTGATAGCTTTTGTGCCCCATGTAGCTCAGCTTAACTGTGATCAAGTGGAGGCCTGTGGGAGCCCCCAGCACGCTTACAGTCCCTAACAGACGAACGTGCCGCCGATGATGGATCACACGGTTTTCATCACAAACTCATAGGAGCGTCTGCTCGCCTCATCTTAAGGGCTTCTGACCTAAGAGCCTCCCCCCTGTTGGGGCGATTTTAGTTGGACAAATTTTTTCTCCTTCAGGGTCTCTGCCGGCTGTGAAGGGAGCGGTTGCAAGAATCATCTGCCTCTTATTACAATCCCAAATTGAGTGCATACGCAGTGGATGTGTTAATGGACAGAAATGCAATGCAGTGCAGGGCTGGTAAAGAGAAACTTCTCCCCTCGTCTGCCCGTTAACCAGAAGTCATTTTATCTCTGCTATTATATATAGCGGTTTGTTACTTGGCAGAGGTTTGAAGCCCAGATATTTGTGTATTTATTTATATTTATTTTCCTCAGAGACAACTGCAAAACTTCAGAAATACAAAGTATTTCCTGTCTTACTTTCACTTTTGCGGCATGTTGATGTTTGACCTAAACTTACATTGCCAAATGCTAATGTCGCTGCTATCGTGTATAAGCACAACCTTTACAACTCGCTCTCCGCATGCTCAACAGGGAGCCAGAGCCAGTAAGTGATTAGCTTAGCTTACCTTAGCATGGCATCTAAAAGGAGGGGGATGCAGGTAGAATGGTTGTCCAAAACCCATGAACACATATACAATTTTTAAACCTTAATGTTAAGTTTGTGGGTTTTTTTTTCTGTTAATCTTTCTTGTTGACATGACGTACTTGCAGTTTGTATGCTAAGATAATCACAGCACTATGCTAGACCCTTAGGGCACTTAATATATAGTAGGCCTACTATCAATATTCTCATCTAATTCTCTGTAAGAAATGGAATAAGCATATCCCAAAATATCCAACTGTTCCTTTTACCTTTGTAGCTTAGGTACAGCTGGTTTGCATTTTCAGCTGCACTTAGGGGACAGTTCCTTTTCAACAGTTCTGATACTAATGTTACAGGTTTTTGTGTGGCGTGCAACATGGCTTGGTAAAAATGGCATCCATTTCAGGCAGTGTTAGTATTATGCACCGCCATCTGAACTGTACGCAGTATTTTTGTTTTCTTTCTTAGGATTAGAAATACCGTGAACTGTAAAGAACCGAACCACATATACAATGTGCAAATCTTGTTAGGAAAACCCACTGGTGCTTTGACTAATTTCAGTAATCAGCTTTGACTGTTTTCTCTCTCTCTCTCTCTATATATATATATATATATATATACTGTATATATATATGAACAGCTGTGTTAAAATGCCCCAGGTTTGCCAATAAAAGACAATCAAACTGCAACTTTTCAGGTTTTCATACGATGGAGTGAAATATTGAGAAGGGAAAGAGGATTAGAAACAGCTTGGAGTGCAAATTGAATTAGCCCATTTGAGATGTCTCGGGGTAAGAAATGAAATGTCATCTTCGTCCATACAGGCAGAAATGTAAAACATGTGAATGTGAAGTGCATCTTTTCTTTTTTTTTTGTATGCTGACTCCTTTTTCCTGTAAAAAGATGTGTCAGGCATAAATCATCACAGCTAGGATGAGAACCAGCCGCCTGCAGCTCGAGACACTCGGGTACAAAGAGACTCATGCTTTAGGGTGAGTCGTACAGTGGTTTTAAAATGATCTGTTACAGCTTTAACCCTACTTTGACTAATAGCCTCCTGCGGCGTTGCGGATCCCACCAACAAAAAGAGAGTTTGCAAGACTGATTCACAATATATGAAAGATTATTGCAAACCGCAGTTCCTTTGTGTGAATAAAAATATAATCAGTACATTAATACAAATAATTTAATTGTATTAACCCAACCACTGGGGTTGCACAAGCCAGTGTACTCATAGTGCCGGTCCCAACCTGGATAAATAGGTAGGGTTGCGTCAGGAAGGGCATCTGGTGTAAAAACTGTGCCAGTTCAACAATCTGTTGCGACCCCTAATCCAGAGAAGCCAAAAGAAGAAGAAGAGGAAGACGGCTCAGTGTATTATGTACTCGATGTGCTACAAATGGAGAAACTGCATTGAATAATAAAATATAAAGACACTGAATACAAGAAATACAACCGCAAGTCCAATAATAGTTAGTTAGCTGCTGAGGATACTTGCACTGAAGTTAGAATCCACAAGTAAATCTGAAACTCCAACTAAAAGGTTGTTTTTTTTAAGGAGCCGCCGCTCATACTGTATATACCTTGTAGACAAAGTGATCATATTTCATACAGGCTTGAGCTCTTCTGTCATTATTTTTCTAGACATACAATCTCAAACCACTGGAGAACTGCTTTTTTGAAGATGATATGCAAGACTCATCGAAAGTGATCACGTTGGGATCAGGCGAGTGGAAGCAGGCTGTGTTTCTCTGTTGCTGTTGGTAATGACACCAGAGACCGTCTCCAACTGTTGGTGCATTTTCCAAACGTTGGTTTTGTTGAGAACACACAGGCTCAAGTTGTAAGAGTGTGACCAGGTGACTAAAATCAGTGTTCTCTTTGCAGTTATTAGATATTAAAAGAGGCTATAATATCTACTTTTTTACGTTGTTTCAAGTTATGTTAAGATATTTTATGATCACACCTAATTACCTCCGTTAAGGAGGTTATGCTTTCACTGGCGGTTGGGCGTGTGGTGGGGAAGAAAGCATTACATTTAGAAGTGGATCCAGACAAAGCGGCAGAACTTTGCTGCCTCTGGTAGAACTTTGTCTTCAGACAGCATAATAGTGGTTTTTGGCTTTGACTGCGGTGATAGCTGATTACTTTATGCCCTACAGTACTTGTCCGATACTGAAAGTCTAATCTTCATTTACTCCTTTGAAAACCTTGTATGGGATATTCTCAATGATGGCTGCCATTACCAATACAGATCCATCACCATGTTTATTGTTTGGCAACAGATGCTGAGGTTTGAGACCACAAGTGAGGCATCTAACTTCTCGCTGCTCCGTGTGGTGCAACATACATAAAGAGCTGATAGATCAATTTCGTGTTATACATGCATTAAACTGGGTGGGTCCTGAAATTGAAGCCAGAGGCGTAGACATATCTTAACTTTTAGTCCCAATAATAGAGGATGGGTCATGCCTCAAACACGACATCCTACGTTTCTACCATACAACTCACTAGTGTCTTTCATTAGACCATCTGTGCCTCTTAAATACCAATTTTTTTTTCAAACCCCCACCTCATGTTTGTGGTATGGGGACCTCAAGTCTCATGCCAAGCCAAGATAACCCTGATGACATCATCAAGGTTATTTTCTAAGACTCCCTCCAGAGGCTCTGAAGACATTACACGACTATTTCTACAGCCTGTGTGACACGACTCATGACAACTAAACTGAACTTCACCTTTTTTAAACCCATCATTTACCATTTTTGCTGACTCTTCTGAAGCTTTACTTTAGGTGGTTTTAGCAGCAATTATGTAAAGACGGCAATCCCTGCTGGTGAGCTGTGACATTAGAGCAGTGATCCTTTTTATTATGCCCCTGCCAAAGTGGGCATATAGGGTTACCCTTGTCCGTCTGTCCATACATGTGTAATAGGATATGTGGTCTATTCACATCTCCTCAAAAAACACTGAACAGAATTCAATGAAATTGAATGTAGGGGCCCTAAAGGTGTGCATCTCATAATCGGTTCTTCATTTTGCCTATTTTTTTCTATTTTTAGGTACATTTTCACATCTTTTTGCTCACCTTCTCCTTAAAAACTACTGGACAGAACTCAGTGAAATTTCACACATGCTTTGTGAGGACCCTAAAAGTGTGCATCCCATAATTGGTTTCTTCAAATTGCTTATTTTAACATTCGTAGGTCTATTGGAACTTTTCATGTCAATTTGCTTAGACGGGGGTATCCAGTCGACCATTTGTATCCATGGACGCAAACTTTCTATTTCTTAGCGCATTGTCACTAAAACCTGAACAATCGAAAAAGAGTTTACAGGCTATGTCAAAAGCAAACCCTGTTACAGGATTTTAGTGTTACCATGAGGAGATAATCAATTATTATATCATTGCACCGAGGGCATAGCACACACTATGGTGATGTCGCCATGATGGCTTTGCTTTAGATCTGCCTCATGCCACATTAAGTAATAACACCTAATTACTTAATGCCGGAAACCTTCTCTTTGTGTTTGGTATCATGTGTTTTCATCGGGATATGCCTCCTTTCCTTTCTCAGCTACATGAAATCCATTTGTAGGACTTTGAATCTGCCTTATATCTGCTACATATTGGTGGCAGTGTCATGTCTCTCTCTGTTGCTGTGCTGTGACTCAATACATTTGGCCGCCTTCAAATATGTAATATTTTAATCTCCCAGATCTGGATTACAATCAGGATCTGGATCCAATTGTGCATAGTGGAACATCATGAGTTGTCCTTGCCTGAGTATTTTATTTTGATTGGTCTATTAATATTTTTCATGATATTTTCATGTTTAAAAAGGCTCTATCTCACAATGATCTGCCTCAGCATTTACTCAACTATTCCTTTGGCACAAAATCCAATCCTACAAAATTCCATCAAAATCCATCAACAACTTTTTGAGATCTGGATGTAATTATTGGACATTTATGTCTCTGAAATACTTTTTTTTACTATTTTTTATATATATAAGTAATAACCTGGTGACCTTTTAATCCCTTTTTAGGGCTAACAAATTACTAACAGCCATGTTTTTGGCCTGTGTGCTTGCTTCTAAAATTATGCATGAGTTTCTCATAAAGATCTTGTTTTTTGTGGTGTTTCCATTGTTCAATACAGTGTGATAGCTGAGTTCTCTGCCATGAGTTTGTACCAGTCATAGTTAGTTTAGAATGTAATGCAGCTAAGAGGACGTCACTTATTGTGATTTCCCTGCATCCATATCTGCAGCATACTCCATGTGTGTGTGGGGTATTTTACTACAGATACAAGGCACATGCTGTACGGTGATGATGGGTCTGAAACTACGTTATCCATCACCGGCCGTCCTCAGTCCACAGGCCCCTGGCCAATACCGCATCCATTATCAGGTTATGAGGACACAACAGGGACAAAGGATTTTTTTTCTCTCCCAACAGCAGACTACATTAAAAACGTATGGCAGTCTGGCAGACCTGCTACAGTCTCCTCTCTGAGAGGACACAACCTCAGGACTTCAAGAATCCTGACATTTCAACACACATACTGTACAAAACATTAATAAGAAGAAACAAACTCATAAATCTAATGGCAATCATGTTTTAAATTCAGAAAACCTAGTCCTAACACTAACTTTTTAAGACTCTCATTTGTTTTAGTGTAAAGAAAAGCCATTTTTCCTCTGTAACATGAGGCAGAAGAGAAAAAAAAAATCCCACTGAGACTTTGCCAAAAGTGCTTTTTCATATTGCAAATTAAGGAGAAGACTGAGGCTTTCAAAGCAAACCATTATGATAGTTAACATAGAACCACTTAAAAGGCCAGCTGCGGGTCTGACGTGAATAATAGTGTTTAATTTGTCTAATCTTAGTAGGAGCAGTGGGTGGCTGGGGTGGGGGATCTGCTGGTACCTTGTTGGCAGATGAAGAGAGCTGCTTCCACCACAATGTGGTGCAAATTCCCTAAATTATCATTTGGCTGCGTGTCTGTTTTTTTTTCTTTCTTTTTTTGCGCTGTTACTCATTCATTTGTAGTTTGCCTATTGTCAACATGTGTGCATATATAAGACAGACACGGTTGGACAACTGTGGAAAAGTTAGCGCAGGATAAAGTCTGACACGTGCCATGAATTCTTGATCGAGGAGATGATTTTCTGTTTCTTTTTCAAGGGCACTGCAATTTGCCCAGGCGCTATAAAATTCCTATAAATAAATAATTTCAGAAGTTTATAGTCGTTTGGAAAGTATTTACAAGGGCTAGTTCCTCGGACCCTTTTTGCAGCAGCACAGACATTCACTTTTACAACGTGAGCCATTATAATGCTAAATGCACTGTATGGTGGGCCTTATTTAAAATGCCAATAAAAATGCCTTCTTTTGGAAGCAGGTTTGAATGTGGCCACTCACAGTATGAGGGGTTTTAAAATACAAAATAATGAAGATATCAACAATTTTGCAAGTCTTCATCCCCATCCAAGGGCTGTGGTTTATGCTGAGCTATATTTCCCTTATTTTATTTTCCTAACTGAATTCAGTGGTATTGCCTTTTGTGTTGCACCAGCCAACACTAGTTTGGCAGTGGAAAATTTCCTACTGATTTTTTTTTTACACTGCTTGTTCTCAATTTAATACAGTGTTACTTTCTTGTAAAAGACGACCCTGGAGCCGAGACATCGCCTGTGATTCTCCGACCGGCTCTGCTTAATGTTGGTTTGGGTTGGAACAGGAGATGTTGTTCTACTCCACAAGAGGCTAGATAGTCTTATACTATTTATTGATATAATCCCTGAGCACACATTATAATTATGTGACAGAGTTAATACTCGCTGCGCTGAAATGTAAACTCCTGTGACATCAAATACATGTATAAGATTTCAGGAAAAAAGAAGAAATGTCTTTTAAGTGTTAAATTATAAACTCTAATGTCCTCTGCAACCGTAAGAAAAACAAATCATGGTCATGAAACCCCAACATGAAGAGGAGGAGGCAGATACTGTGGGGGCAAACCATATGTGTGTGTGTGTGTGTGTGTGTGTGTGTGTGTGTGTGTGTGTGTGTGTGTGTGTGTGTGTGTGTGTGTGTGTCTCACCTAAATTAAACCATGTGGTCACCAAGAGTCCCTCACCGCTCTCCCACCCCCTCCACCTCAATCTCCTCGTCCCTTCAACCCAGGCCTCTCATTGACCTTCCAGGCACTCATTGTCCCAAAGTGAGACTTGATTACTGGCCTAAGCCCTGTGAAGGTTCGCCTCAGCGGCCACAGCTGATCTTTTATACTAATTTCGGATTAATGTGGGGTCTGCAACACTGCGTCAACACAGCCAGTGAGAAGGCCCCTGCCACACAGAGCTAAACATTAATCCTCCTTAATGCTGAGAGTCAACTTCTAGTCCTTATCAGAATTTGTCTTAATCTCTGCCTAGGCTGTACAAAACTCCACTGCTCAATAAGTAAAATGTACACCACCAAACAACAAAAGCGCCAGTGAGCTGCGCTGGAATGGAAACAAACAAACAAACAAACAAAAACTAGAAAACTTGTGTCCAAGGACATAGATGCCCATGCCACTGGAAAAACTCAACTTGTGAGGATGTGGACAGACCATAACCTCTATCGTTACACACATTGTAGTATTTAGCAACCATTTTTGAAAGGTAAGTGCATAGACCATCCCCTCTGTCATAGCAGAATGACATGAGAATCACCTAAGTTCAAATGTGCCTAAAACTCTGTTATGAGATGCACATAATTGGACGGAGGGTAACCATATATGCCCTCTATGGCAGGGGCAGTAAAAAAATGAAGTCTTACCTTAGAGATCTTAAAAACAGTCGTCCTGGTTTGCACATTCGCACTGAAGAAGGGGTGACGGCAGGGGGACAGCAAACACTACACTTTTTTGCCTCAAAGTTATTTACAAGTTATCTTTAGCCCTGCTGTGTGCAGATTTGAGCCTTTCCCTCCTCGATTTCAGCTACCGCCACAAGCATGCTTTCAGCTAGTTTCTCTTCTCCCTGTCTCTCTTTCTTATTTTTCTCTCTCATGCTCTTACAAATCCACTGATGTGTGGGTTTTGACCAAGTGGGTCCTAGTCCCTGTCTAGTCAAGCGCCCTGCCTTAGACAGAGTGTGCTTGCCTGTAATTTTCTCAATAGGAGATATGTGATATATTATTTCAGCAAATATCTAGGCTTAGTCCTGCAGCATTTCAAATACTTTGATTTTTCTCTGGATGTTTGTGTACCATAACTACTGGTATATTCACAATATAATAAAGTAAAATAATTCTCTATTCACTTTGTATTGACACATTCTCCTTTCAGGAAATAAACATATCAGCTCAAAGTCCCTTATTGTTTTCATGTGCTTTGGTCATGCAGATAAAAAGAAAAGAAACAGGCGTTTCTTTTAATAAACTTTGGGGTAAATTGTAATGGACTATCTGAAGGAAATGTAACTACAAACGGCTCGCATATTATTTCTATGTATATATGTATATTTAAACAGTGTGTTAAAAAGTTAATTAAGTCATTCACAGTAACTTCATTTAATCTTGTGATTCTACAAAAAGCTAATTATGCATGAAAATTTTCAACACTTATCTTGAACTATAATACAAGAATTCGGACAGTATTTTAAATATTTCAATAAAAAATAAATTTAAATGGAGAGGGACTGTATATAGAAATGATGAACCATAATAATAAAAACTTTATAAATCATTCTTCTATTATACTTTTTGCTACATTGTAAGGGAAAAAAAACCCAACATGTATATACAGTATATGCAAATTTCAAAATAAGGGTCAGTTTCTGGCTCCAAGGTCCGATTGGAAAATGAGCAGCTAAGACCTTTGGGTGAAGACAGACAGCTACACAGAGGCACTAGAGGGAAAGAGGCAGCTAATCTCTCTGTAGCCCGTTGCACCAAACACTGCCACAGAACATGTTGACTGTGTACATGATAGGCTGGCAAATGTAAACACAGTTGGCTGGGGGAAAGAAGAAGGCCACATAATTATAAAGTTCTAAAGTAGATGCCAAAGCCACATGTAAAAAGAGAAGCGTGGAGAGAACAAGTTGTAAATGCGTCCACATGCAGTACAGTATACCTACAGACTGGGGCCTTAAACAGACCTGATGTTCAAACCGACTTTACACTTTCACACGCCGCAGAGTTTCTTTTTGTTCTGTACTTTTCAAAATAAAATCATCCCTCTCTGAGTTCTTGGGGAAGACCTTTTTCGTTTACCGGTTGCATTTGGCAAGAATCCTCATCACTCTGAATTTTATGTTTTCCTCCCCATGAAGATTCATGTCGCTGCCCTTTAATTATGCTGGTGTAGAGATCAATGAGCTCGGAGGCCTTTCCTCCAAACTTGGGTCAATAACTTAAGTATTCTTTGAGAAGGTTCTGCGTTGCCTCTAGCCACTCTACATTATTCAATTTTTACTGAGGTTAGCGCTAGTCTTTTATGAGCTGTGAACTGACCACAAATGTACGGACTAGTCTGTGCCAAAGTACATGCCTTACCCTTCTTCCCATCCTTTCTCAACTCCTCTTCTCAAGTCTATGGGAAAGGGCAAAAAAAAAAAGATGGCAACAGCTTTAAAACGGAAAAATCCTTTAATGCAATTCCTACCTTATCTAAAACACCTACATATCTGTCTCCAGTCTGCGGCCTTTGAAAGGATATTTCGGGCCTGGGATTGAGGGGAGAAAATCTCCCTTCAGAAGCAGGGCTAGGGATGAGTTATAGGCATCTAAGAGGCTGGAAATCTCTGGGGCCTGACCATGGCTTTAGCATACAGCTCCAACCATGGCCAGGGACTAAAGCAGAAGCAACCCCCCCCACACCCCTCGTCAAAAGAAGAAATATAGAGAAGCATGAGAAAAGTAGATAGATAGATATTACGAATTAAGCAGACCAAGTTTTAGTTTCATGGTGTTTTTCATTCACATTTGTTCCAGTTAAGTGCAGTCAATGGTCAGTTATAACCTCAGCTCTTCTGCAAATTGCCCCAGTGATAAGATCAAGCTATTTGATACAACAAGAGCAGTTGGTTTAAGATTTAATTAAGGCATGCAACACCTTTGTTTTATTGGAGAAAATACCAAACTGTATGTCTGCTTACTGGCTTGTCCTGAAGCCTCCAGCTGCATCTCAGTCTTTCTTAGGAAATATAGGTGTGGAATTATCTTTTATACTCAACTCTGATTAATCGATAGTATGAAACTATGTGTGTTTTCCACAATCCTGCTTCTCCATAGGAAAGATGAACAACTCGACATTATATGTCTCCTGTACTTCACTGCAAAGTACTTTCTACATCACACTTGTGTTAGTTGCATGTTGGACCATGACTGGCCTCTTGTGATGTCCCAAGGTTGAGGTTTAAGGTGTGCACTGATCAATTTTCCTCCTTCAGGAGATGAATCTGAAATCCAGCCTCTAGTGTGTATCTTCTGCACAGTAAAGGTTAAACATACACAATTTTTAGTGGATGGGTTATCTTGCTAAAACCTGACAAAAACGTTCAAGGAATTCTGTAATGTTTCATTTATTTAATTGCCTTTAAACTACGGTTTTATGGAAAAGTGATATAAACATAACTTTACTCACAGCACAGAAGTCCTTCAAGTGAAACGAGAATTTAGCTTGTATTCGACCATCTACTAGGTGAATCACTGCTATCAGCTGGTGATATTATTTGGATTTGAAAATGTGCTCATTTTGCAAAATTTCATGACATCATGCCGAAAGCATCCTCGTGAACGTCAGTGTAAGTGCACGACAGGCTAAGACGCGCTGTCCTGTCTAGTGTCTCGGTTGTCTTTGCTCCTCTATTAGTCTGACTTTAACACACTGCTCTTGTCAGAGCCAGTAAATTCTCCAGCAGAGGATAAAGTTCAAGGAGATAAAATCAAACAGATGTCAGCGTGAGGGTGCGTCTTCGTCGACCATAAAAGCGCTTTCATCAGAGAGCCGAATCATTTGTTTTGAATTATTACATTGTTATCAAAAGGGACAGCAGCGGCCTGTTTGAGGAGGAATCTGATCTGTTTGTCTAAAAACACGGGCAGGGATACTCCAGCCCAGAGGAACCATGGGAAAAGACTGACGGCTGACAGGCGAAGGCAGCTGGGATGGGTTTGATTGACAGCCATCAGCTATCTTTGGACCTCGTGTTTACTTTTGTTTTGTGGAGTCGAGTGTTGACTGTCTGGCTCCTCGCTCCCTAAAACATTTCTTGTAAACTTCACCTCCTCGACAACAAAATACATAGGAAAACATTTTTAAGAGGGATGTTGAATTGTGATTTTTTGTTTTGTTTTTCGTATTCATGACACATTTCCTCCATTGTAAATTTGATTAAGTTTCTCTAATGGAATTTGTGATAAGATCAAAAGCAAACTTAGATTCTGGACAGATAGGTTCAGTAATGTTGATTCTCTCTGAATCATTTGGCACATATTGGACTTATTTAGTTTTACACCAGAGGAAGATCATACCACTCAGGGTCATACGTTCATACAAAGTTCATGTTAAGGTTACATTTTTGCCTTATCTCTTAAATCAGGTTTCCACTGATGAGAGAGGTTAAGTCCTAGACAATAAAGAGTTGCCTTTATACTGTATAAAAACCTATCCAAGATACCATTTAATAAAAACATACATATACATATATATATCAAAAAGCAATAAATACAAAGTATCTGACCAAATATACACAAACTATTTGCATCTGGTGTTTGATTTTTGGGCCCACAAGAATTTACATGATGAAAAAGTGAGTGTTGTCTTTTGAAGGGCCCAAAAACAAACAGGATTTCAAAGTGTCTGCGTAAAAGGAAATTTGAGGTCAGCCGTCGGGGGTTTGGGGGAGGGGGGGAGTAAACTAACTTGGTGTTTGCATAATTCACCCATGTGAACTTAAGCTGGTTGAAGCATGCAATTTTAGCATAGTACGCTAACTTCAATAACATGTGAATTGACGATCCCTGCCTCAAGTGGTCTCTGTCTGAAGTGACTTTAATATGTGAAGTTTATTTGTGTGAACACGAGTAAGGCACTTTTATTTGACTGCCACATTTTATGGTACTTTACAAAGAGTCGAAAAAAAAACATTTTTATGTTCATATTTATTGTGGCCTTTGAAAAGCAATTTCTTACATTTCACAAGTTTCACTGTTAAACACTGCTTTGCGATGAAACAGAGTTACAGTGTCCCCACGACTCTTTTGCACGAGGGCCTACCTAGCTGGGATCACTGGAAGACTTTTGATAAGCAGGTCCCAGAGTGCTTTTACTCTCAGCAGGCTATTCTCACATTCGCAGTGCGTGGGCGGTGTCTCAGTTGCCAGATTACTCACCACAGCAGTCAATACAGTCTCTGTAGCGTCCTCTCAGTCTACGCTGAGGGTAGTAGAAGCTCATTCCATATGGCCCAAGAGGTGGGATTCCCAGTAACATCAAATATACTGATATTTTAAATGCTATATAGCACAATGCATGGATGTACTTTGCTTTTACTTGGTGCAGGATAATGAAAGATAACACAACTTTCTAAAAAATTAAGTGTTATAGCAAAATACAAATTTTAATTAAAGGGCTTATTTTAATTTTTCTTTCAACCGGGCAGAAAGAGCTTATTGAGATGTAGATGGTGATGTCTTTAGATTTACTTATCTGTAAATAAGTAAATAGATATTAATGCACTAAGCAAGTATTTTGCTTCACGAGCTGGAAATACAGGCAAGCCATCAGTTTCAACTCAGACGGTCTTTTTCCATGTGACTTTTGCTTCACTTCTGCTGTGGCAGATCTGCATATGTGTGATGATTTGAAAGTGTGTCTGTACCTCACTGTGCAGCCTGCATACCACTAGTCAGCAGTAGCTGTTATTGTAATGGGCTGCTGTTTTCTGACTGAGGAGCACAAACACATTTACATTTCTTAACTCATTTTTACAAGTTGGGACTACTTTCATCAGCTCCATTCATCCATTCATATTCATTCATTTCTGAAAGAACCCTGTCCGACAACAAACTTGCATTTGTCCACCAAACTAAAAACATGAAAGTAACAGGGGACTTATTTTGACAAACCACGTATCTGAGAGCATTATATTACATTATATTGTATTTTGTCATCTGGTGACTGAATATTAAGTTTTTTTCAATAAATAAATACATTTATGCAGTAAACTTTTTGACGGTTTTGCACATAAATCACATCGTGTCATGTGACACCTCAGGTGAATTACCATCTGTGAAATTGATGGGAAGATGCATGACCCCTAAAGGTCAGCAAAGACAGCTAAATGAAATGAGTCAAGTTCCTGCACTAGCTGAGGTAAAAAGCAAAACAGAAGCACATTTCCTTTCTCGGCAGCTAAAATCTCATCATCATATGCATAGTATGTCTCTGCAACAGTAACCATGAGACTGAAAATATACAAGGAGTTTCCTTTTATGTGAATTTCTCTGATTGAGTGCAAAACACCAAAAAAGTACTAGTGTAAAACTTGTGCATTAGAATGCTGCAGCAGCAGAACTCTCAGATGCTCATTTGATATTTCACATTGACATTTTACAATAATCAGTGATTCTCTGCAGAGAGACGAGAGATGTCAACAGCAGCGAACCTCCTCATCTGCCGGAGGCAACATGAGCTCGTAATGAATTGCGGAGGTTTGCTTCTGGACCCCCTCCATCCCTTAGTTATTGATACAGTAGGGTGGGAAGATAGCTCTATTTTCTGCATAGATGAATGATGAGTGCAGCACCGTTTACATACTGTATTTCCCCAGTGTTTGCCCTGAGGAAGGGAGGCTTGCTGGAATTTATATTGACTCTACAAATGTTTAATGAGCAAGCAACAACAGCAGCTGGTTGCACAGCGCTGATGAAATAATGACACAAGACACACGTGTGTTCGTGCAAAGCAGCGACTGGGCATGTGTAGCACACACTGTGTTGTACAGACCATGGTTGTATCTGTAAATAATTATATCATTTCTTTTTCTGCATTTTTCTTTTGAATTTAATGTGAAATCTTTGTAAAACAACAAAACACTTTTAGCCACTTTGTTTCTTATAATCACAAACTTCCCACAATAAATTGCCACAATAAAAGAAAATTCTTCTTCAGGTTAATTTAGAAATCTGTCATGAGTGTCTTAGGATGTCATAGGAAAACATTTATCAAATTACTGAAGAAACATGCATGCAAATAGCTTTTGAACCCCCTCCTAAGTCCACATCTCCAGTAAAGTAAAACAGCAGAAACACTGTGGCACCACGCGTTGTGTCGAGCTTTAAGACGGCGTGGGCAGCCACAGTCCACAAAGCTAACCCTGTCATCTGGCAGCAGATTTGCAAGAGAGATAAACTGAGATCCTGCTGGGGATCACCTCAGCCTCTATCTCTAACAGAGGATTTAGCCGGCAGAGACTAAAGGGGCTCGAGCAGAATTACTGGGTATGGAGTCTGAATGAGTCTTTGCATTTACCCTGCAAGTTGGTCACTTTTTTGCATTTTTATCGTGTCACAGGTTGCATGTCAGTTTGGAGAGGCGATATAATGTTTTCACTTTACATACAAAAGCAAGACCTGAATAATAGGCTGTAAATGAACCCTGCTTACTTGTCTCAGTTGGCCCTGATTGTTTGCTGACCCAGTGTGCTCCAGTCAACGTACTGCAGCTAATAAAGGTGAGGTCATACCCAGAACCATTCAGCCCAGAAGGTTTTTAAACATTGTAAGGAATGATGCTTGGAACAGGGGTCGCCATTCTGAGCCGTGTTGTTAACTACAGGGGCAAAAGTCAGGGTTGGGAATAAAACAGGACTAATTTCTAAAAGACAAAGTCTGTATAACAAATCTGTTTTTCACAGTTCAAATTTTTTTTGACTGAACTGTTTGTTAATTGTTATTATGATATACTTATGTAATTAATAATGTAATGGTTTTTTTCCCAGATAGATGGAACGCTTTACAAAGCCATTGTTAAGAACTTTTTGTGCTTCTACAATTGTTTGAAGGTTCTGTTTTCTTTCAGTCTAAAGATTCTTAGCAGGTATAGCTTATAAATTATTAGTAGAATTTATATAGGGCAGTGTTTTATAGAGCACTAAATTTACTTTCAGGGGGATTGCGTACTTTGAATCCTTTTATGAGCTTTTTCAAAGAAGCCAGCAGTGCTATCAGATTCAGTTCTGGTGAAAACCTCATGGGTTTTACAAGGTCCACACGTATTAATACTATTATTAGACATTTAGATGAGGAGTGTGGAGTGAGGCGGTGTAGTCCCAGCTGGGTGTTTGACTCTGTTGACCAATCAAAGAGGAGGCAATGAAGGCAAAGCTAATTTCCCTGTATGACTTTTTAAAATGTCAAACCAAGTCTCTGAGTTGACAAAACATGTCAATCAATGTAAAAGGCTGACAGAGAGAATGATTAGAAATATATTTCTGCCTGTGCATCTTAACCAATCACACAGTAGTTTATTTATTTTATTATTAATAAATGAAATAAACACCTGGGTTGTGAAATTATAACGTATACTGTTGAACCTACTGAGGATCAACTTTTCAGTGTATTGGTATTTGCAGCATTCAGCCAGTAAGGGTCATCAGTACTGCTGGAGAGGCATAAAGCAGCAAAGAACTCCTTTACAAATGAGTTTGCCTGGGATACACGGCTGTTTGCATGAGTGGGAAGTCAGTGAGGGATTCCATCCTACTCGATGCTATGGTGGGTGAATTGGTTTAGGACAGCAGGTGATCGGATCTGTAGATGGTGTCTAACATCCTCCTAATAATTCTCCTTGCTGGCAGGAAAAAAAAACCGGCTGGTGACTAAATAACAACTAATTTTGTAAGTCAAGACACAGAATATAAAATATGCCATTTGTCATTATAAATAGGATGAGAATACAAAGTATCTCTTATCATATATTATTGGTATCAAGGAAAATCAGTATGGATCTTCTCATGCACCCCATGATGACCGTGTGTTAATATAATTAGCTAATAATGATTTGAATGAATGACCGTCGTTCAACAGCAACGACAGAGTAGGATGGCTGATGTAGCTCCGTTTCTGGTAACGTATAAGATGATGGTATATGTAACATTAAGGTTATGTTTGTCTCATTTTTTAATTCGTGGTCTTTGTGGCCCTTAGTGGTTTAAAAAACTGATTTGGCTCTAAATTGTGAAATTTGGAACATTTTTTTTGACACTTTTTCAGCAGCAAAATACAGGAAAATGCATAATTCTAATAATTAGTGAGACAAACAAATTGTGGCCTCCCAACTAATTTTATATTTACATTTATTTATATACTTATTATTACCATTGCTGCAGCCAATTTCCTGGCTCATTTATGACGACCAAGAAAAAAAAACATCATTAATCAATGCGTTCCATTTGTGAAGGAAATCGAGATGAATAAAAAGGAACAGAGGCATTTATGTTGGTGGAATTAGCATTCTGGTTCATCAGCGTACATAACAGGTCAGAGTATCAGTGCAAACTATTAGCCCGCTCTCCAACCCCTGTTGCACGGCCCTACTTCTTATTACTACAATGGTGGTTTCACCTTTTCAGTTTAATCATTCCAGTAGATATTAAACTCTCCCGGCAGGCTGGGGGCTATATAGTGTAGGGATTTACTGGGGGATTTGCATCCTCCTATCTGCTAGTTCAAATCTCTGTGTCTTCTCAGATCAAATTATCATAACCATCATCGGGTACAACTGCACCATGAAAATATAGTGCAGGAAAAAAAAAAACCCGACATCAGCGATTCCATGTGCTCCTCTCCCAGAAATATGAAATAATGGTTATTGTGCATTGGAGAATTGTTATCCCATGGTAGCAGAGCCGTTGTGTAAAGCATGAGTTATTGTGAAATAGCTGTGTGATTGACATAAAATCTCTCTGTTGTCGTACGTTTCAACAGAAGACATGGATATTGTGTTCATGATTACACTGAACTATTAAAGGTGTGTGAGTTGACTGTGAATTATTAATGAATTATAAGCCTAACTTAAATCCCTAGAGGTGACATTTAAGGGTCTTCATGTTCAAATATTGCCTGATGAATTCTTAGGTTCCTGATGTTCATAACACTGCAGGGACAAAGCATGATCAGGAAGCCTCATTATATGATTTTTTTTTTGTAAAATTGAAAAATGATACTGTGTATTTTCCACGCCTGAGAACAAGAAGCTCCTCATTTAATAGAGCTGAATGGACCAAACATGAGAGGCTGAGTGAAAGTTTTCATACGGGTGAACTTTCATCTATTATGGCGTATTATATATCCAGCATAATACATCATCAAGGGGGTTAACATACCATCGCGTGACTAGCTGTGATGCCATAAGACTGAAAGTAAATTAACGTGACGCGGCGGACTCCGGGAACCTTGATAAACGTGGAAACCTTTATTATTATTTATCTAATTTTGGGTGTGTAAGCTGAGAGCAGACGGGGCGGGTCGGCACAATGTTCGGATTGTTCCACGCTGCACGCACCTACATATTGGGAGAGAGATGAAGGCTTTCACCTATAAGGGCACTGCTTTACTTCCCAATCTTTAAACCTGAATATGGCTAGTGTGGGAAAAAGTGCATTTTCTGCCTCTCTGCCTCTGACTGCAAGGGAACAGGTCAAATCCTCTGCCAGGTGCCCCAGGCTATTTTTCCTATTTTTTTTCTTCCTGAACACCTCCACACCAAGAGAGCAAATTCTCTTTCAGAAGATGAGAAGGCGAGGGGAGGGTAGGAAGAAACACTCTTCTGTTTTCACTTTTAGTGTGTGTTGAACCCTCTGGGGCTGAAATAATTAAAATCAATATATATGAAAGTTCAAGATACTTTTTTTTCCTAAGTTGGTTCATTTCAAGGTAATTAAAGCATGATTTAGATCTCATGTGAGTCTGTATAGCCTCATTGACATACAGTATCATTGGCAATGGGCAGATTTAAGAGCTGTGTTGCTTCAGCATCTGCTAATTACCCTTCTGCTGTAATTGTAACCTGTCTCACTTTATGTTTGGACCAATTATTGAAGTAGATACACACATACACATACAAAACATTATACACATGATGCCTCTTTTACCCTCTAATTCATTCAGTTTTTTTTCATTTTCTTTTCTCATACAAACACACGCATTAATTGACATTGTAAACATAAATTGTTATGCATTTGGAAATATTTCTCTCCTCTAAAACCCATAATTATATTTTCAAATAATGTTCGGAGCTTATGATTTAATATAAAATTTATTTTAAAAATGAGGGTAACATTTCTAATACAGATTAACAGTTTCTTCTATTTGCATCAATATTTTTTATTTCAGATAATGCGATGCAAAGCACAACCATAGTGAAATCAAAGAAACCAAATACAAACATGACAAAAAAATAAATATATAACACGTTTCTATAATTTAGAAGTTTGCACAGTAATCATCTGAATAATTTGCCAGTCATTTTTTAATAAATTGCATATTAAAAAACTCCATTACATGAGCCCACACTGCTGTGAATCTGTGCAGTATTCTGCACTATTAAAGTCATGTGACATGCCGTAAACTGCAATCCAGTCTTGGAGAAATAATATCGTGATCACAGCATGAACGCCAGAATACCATTATTTATAGAAATGTACTGGATACTTAACTGTAAACAGCAGAGCATCATGGGAAGGTGAAATCCATCCATCCATCTGCCCGCATGTCTGTTTGTAACAGATTTGATAAGGGTGTATGATCTGTTTACACGTTCTCAAAAACTGATGGTCAGATTGCAATGAAATTTCACACATGCTTCAGGGCCCAATGGAGTTTTCACATTAATGGGGGCATCTGGTGTCCCTGAACTCCTTGAACTTTTCTAGTAAATGTTAGGAAATGGCATTTTATCCTTGTCAAAACATATTAGTAATTTTCAATTATTTCTTATTATATTATTAGTAGTAGTTTAGTAGGGTGTGGTTGTGGCTCAGGAGGTTGAATGATCATTGGTGGTTTGATCCCTGGCCCCCCTGCATATACATATTGCATTGGTGTGTGAGTGATTGTGTGAATGGTTGTCACTCCTGAGGAGCATGTGACACCTTGTCTTGCACGGTAGCCTCTGTGTGTGAACGTGTGAATGCTGGCTTGTGTAAAGCCCTTTGCGTGGTCAGTCAACCAAGAAAGGTGGGATATGTAGTCCATTCACCATTTAAGTAGCAGTATGAGAATAACATTCTTTAATTATCATTAAATACGGGACAAATACTTTAGATTCATGTACATTTTACGTACTGTAAATATAACCTATACTAATTTACTGACAGAACTGTGAGCAGTATTGCGTTGTTGATATACAAGAATGCAATAATAAACTGTATATGTATTTCTTGTAATGCAATTTTAAAGCACAGTAAGAAACTGTAAATAAAATAGTACTTTGCAGGTGAAGCTGCTGCCAGGTAATTACTGAAAATTTACAGTGAAAAGTTTTATGGTCTATTTATATTAAAAATGTTTTTGTGTCAAAGTTATTGTATAAAGATGAAAACATATCATAAAAGCATTTTTGATCTAATTCAACTGACTTTTATGGGCCTAAAGCTCATAAATTGCTGTGAACACATACAGCAATGAAACCACGTCAACTTTCAATTCCAGCAATGAGGAGAAAGGCAAACCCAGCCCAAATCAATTGGAGCTGCGCGTTTTTACCTCCCAGCATCGAGATGATATCATTACTCTGCTGAGCATCTCTGGCCAGAGTGACACCAGTCCATTACACCGTCAAAGCCCTCAACTCTTCCCCCAACACCCCTCGGAGGTCACCTTGGGGAGGATTCCACTATCCACCAAGCCCACCAAACAACACCCTTCCCATCATGCCATTGTTCAACCCAATTCCACCTGGGATAGATACAAGAGGATTGGAGAGCGGCTGAGGAGAGGAAATGTGTGTGTGTGTGTGTGTTTATGTGTGTGTGTGTGTGTGTGTTTATATGTGTGTGTGTGTGTGTGTGTGTTTATATGTGTGTGTGTTTATATGTGTGTGTGTGTTTATATGTGTGTGTGTGTGTGTGTGTGTGTGTGTGTGTGTGTGTGTGTGTGTGTTTATATGTGTGTGTGTGTTTATATGTGTGTGTGTGTGTGTGTGTGGATGACCAGCTGTCTCGGGGTTGCAGCTGTTTGCCAGCATTGTGCTGATAAAGGCAGTAGGACTGTGGGGAAAGTTTATGGACACAGTTGATAGAAGAATACATACAGAAATACGTGTGGACATATAAATACACAAGCATATTTAGAGGCACACATAGGAGTTTATTCAGGTTTCTGTTTATTCTCTTATCATAAACCTTAAGAAGCAAACAAATCAGCTAGTCAGCTAACCTAGAGCCATGCATAATAAAGAAGACTACAGTAAATGTTGCTCATTTGACTTAAGTCTCCCACACTAGTGTGATTATATTCTGTTGAACCACAGTTATGTTGTGCTATTAAGAGCTCTGATCTGACCAATAGGATAAAAAAGATTGGATCTGACTCCACTGGTCTCAGAAAGAGGTCCGACTCACTTGATGTATGACCTCAGTAAATAATTTTATGATCTCAGTGTGCAGAACAATGTTAATTTTGTAAGCTGTGGTCCCGTTTGAAGTAAATTAGTTGATTAAGAAGGTAACCATGTCAGATCCAATCACCATAGAGGCGTAGCAATGTGTATCCTCCCCAGCTCCATCGTCTCATCCACATGAATTATGCTGTCTATGAAATCCACCTCACAAGGAATTGAAGTCCCCACCCTGGACTCAAACTGGAGATGGGTTTATTTTTTTTCGTTTTTTTTCTCGATTATGAAATAGCTGATCTTGAATTGTTTGAATGGAGGCAACATACTTGAAAAAATGTAATAGAGAATATCTGTTCACAAGACAATTTATGCCCAACTTATACGCTGTATTCCAGACCAGCAGACGCAGACATTACCACATTATCGGCTGCTGTGAAGGATACAGTTCAGCCAGCCAACCTGTGCACGCTGAGGGATCCATTAGCCGCTGTCAACTGACAGATTGTGGTGCTAATATAGCCAAATGGTTTTGTGTAGGTTAAATTTCCTATACAGCTTAATAAGTACAGCAAGACACAAGTGCTGCCACATGTAGTTACATATCCTGTGTGGAGCCTGGCATTAACATTTCCAGCATTTCTAATCTCATTTGCTGCAGAGTCAACCACCCAAAATGACACACTCATGGCATTCACAAATTGGGATATAGTATGAATCACATAAATAGTGTTTGAGCACCTAAGTCGCAGGGATCACTGTGTCCTGCTGTGTCCTCCGCGTGCCTCTTTGGATTAACCAAAGCTGGAACAGCGTAGGGCCATTGTGTGCCGTCTAATTTACAGCTGACATCCCATGTCTCCTACTGTCGGGGGGTATGATGTGTGACACGGATGCCTGTAAAGGCCTGGCATTGTGATAAATTTGGAAACAATGCTTGTTGCAGTGCATATGTCAGATGATTAATTGCAAGTGCTCCTAACCTTTTAGGGCAAAGCCCAGTGAGGCGCCGCATTCACATACACGTGCGGCTGCTCCATCATATTAGTCGCTTGCATGTGGACCAGTGGTAACAAGAGGAAGCTGAACTTTTTCATATTCCAAATATTTTGATAGTCAGTGTTTGTTTTGTACAGTCCAAAACTGTAGTGAAAAATAATGTTTTAAGGCATAAAGAGAAGTTGTGGTTTGAGAAATCTCAGTGATGTGCAGTATTTAGTCATGGAAAGACACTTCAAATCACTTCTTGGAAAGAAGGTGGTCATGGCAAACTTCTGCAACCAATTAGCAAAACAGAATAGCAAGCCTTGCATAGCATGCTATTTGAAACGAGCAGGGTTAAGCAGCTGGCATATCTCTTCACACTGTGTGGTTGGCTTGCATTATAAGCTATGCTAGCACACACGGGTGAGCAGTGATTGAATGTTTAAATTAACTTGACTTACACATAAGAACTGAGAATTTTACACTGATTAGAAATCAACAATTACAATTATAGATAGTATTATTATTAGTTTTTGAATGCAATAATATAAATGTTTATTTCCTTATTTAAAAAACAACCAGCATCGATTTCTGAGCAAAAACATGGACGTATCAACGTTTCCATTTAATTAGAATATTTATAACATAATTAATTTGCCCCAGGATAATGTAAGATTATGATAGTGGACCATGCAATTGACATAGAAAACATCTGCTTGGCCAACACACACTGAAGTCTCCAAATCACTGTGAACTCTACTTCAGTGCTACTATATTGCTAAACAAACCAACCAACCAATGATATTTTCATATGCCATGTGAGGTATATTCAAGATGAAATATGTTGCTTAGGTAAATGTCCACACAGAGCGAGTCCACAAACTATCTTACAAACAGTGAATTATATATTATTAATGCAGTATGCAGGATATACATCAAAGATGCAGCATCTTTACGGAGGCAAAACTCTCTCAAACTGATACCAGTGACAACAGTAGTCGACAAATTTTCCACAGTAGTGCACATTGAGTGTGATAGCATCATTTGAAGAAAAAAGAAGAAGAAAAAAAAACAGAATATATCTACAGAAGGTCAGCTGTCTGCCAAAGTAAAGAAATATCATTCCCAGAAGCTTTGCTAAGGATTCGGGGAAGTCTTTGGAGTTGGATGCAAGGTTATACACAGGGCAGCCAGAACGGGTGTTTAGTTTGGTGGATGGAGTCAAACAACAGCCGCAGAATGGAAAAGATACGAAAATATAATTCACTGTGCATCAGGAGAAACAGTCTGGCAAGACAAAAGGGGTGGAAGGCAATGTTTCTCTACAGGGGTGAAGTGCAATTTTGAATTTAATATTGACTGATAGGGTGATGAAGTGTTTTCAACAAATAAAGCAAGATTTTATCCTTTTTTTCCCCCCTCTATCTGAGAGAACTGGAGATAATTGGATGTGAGAGCGGTTCACCTGGGAGAGCTGGCTTTTCTGACTGCACAAGGATTTGTGAACTGGCTCTGAGGCAAGTTCAGCACAAACTCATATTAAACTTCCTGTTTTCGCCGAGCGAGAGCACGCACATGCATGTGGTAGCACGCACGGCCACACATACACACAAGAATGTCGGATTTAGCTGACCTCTCCGACCCCTGGTTTGTTGGCGGTCAGGGAGTAATTGTATTTGGTGAAACGGACTGAAAAGAAAAGACAGAAAACATACCTTCTTTGTGATAATGACTGACTGTTTTTATATGTTCCTGGGGCCATCAATTGGTATTATCCTTATATGGCAGCAATCATTGCTTGGCTGTACACTAAAGCCCCTGCTCTCCATCAGTGTCCATTCTTCAAGGTCAGATGAGTAAACAAGGAATATCCATCATATAAACATGTAGAGATGATGGGTTCCTCATAAGACTATGACTCAGGCCATTTTATGATAAATATAGGTTCCATTTCACCATCTCAGCCTTTATCGTAGTTGTTATTGTGCTCATTCATACCAACAGCTCAATGAAAAATACAGTAGCAAGCGATCCAGAGCAACAACTTCCCATCCAATCAAACACCATCTTGATCAGAACTGGCTGTCCTTATGGTAAAACAAAATAAAGCAAAGGTAAGTAAAAGTAAATGGGTTTTCCTATTGAGTGTTATTGCTCCACGAATGGGCGTAGATGGCTATTGATCTGCCTCATCCTTGGCCATTACCGTCGGGATGGCAATCAGAGAGGCCCGTTGGTTTCTGGGTAAACAAGCATTTTCTCCTCTCGTGGCAGAGCGGCGTGGAGATTGAGGGCAGTAAAATGGAAAAACATTGGTCTCTCCTGTGCTGCTGACGGGACAATTGAAAAGTATCTGTCATTCATGGATGGCCAAAACATGATTGTTTCTCTGCTAGCTCTGACCCGTGAGAGCAGATATATACCCTGGGGCATAAGGGGACATTTACAAGAACAAACACTAGCCTAGACTGCATAAAAGGGGCAAAATGCTTTTCTTGATATAAATTGTTTTAACAGCCTGAACCCATTTCTCCTTCCCAAATAAGACAAACAGACTTACTATCGTCATTTTCTGCATGCATTCACTGAACCAATAAATGAAAAGTGAGAAAACAAAGGCATATCCAGACCGTTCTCATAAACATACATTCTGAACGACTTCTCAGTTTACCACCAAAACATTACCTAGAATACCTGACGGAGTGGTAAACACTTGCAAACTCAGACTGCCTGCAAACTTTTGCTTAACCCTTCTGTTGTGTTCAAATCTGACCGATTTACAAGTTTTCTCTCTAAAAAGAAATGTAGTTGATTTCATCTGTTTGTCATGAGGTTCGACGACTTTGTTCACACATGGCATCTGAACACACAAAATACATTTGGAGAATTTTTATTCAATTTTGGGTGTTTTATAGAACTTGTGTTCCCTGGTCAAAAATGACCGGTCATTAGATACGCCCCTTTTTTGGCTTCCATGGCAACCCCCAAGGAAACCTATCCCCAATAGAATTTTTACCCCATGGGAACCACACCTTTTGACAATAGTCAAAAACAACCACAGCATTGTTTCAATGATATAAACAACTTTCTCATAGCTCTGGTATATAAAGCTTTTTTTAGGCCTTGCTCACATTCTGTGGCAGCATGATGGCCAGGTGATATAAGCTCAGGTCAATGAGGCCTACAGGCCATAAATAGCAAATGGAAGTTCAAAACTTATAATGTTCACAAGAACTTGAGTCTATAAAAAGATGAAACACAACATTAGGTGATAATACATGTATTATTATGGATTTATAATCAGCTAGAATGGAGCAATCATTTTTGACCAGAAACACCAAACTAGTTAACAGGAAACAAAAACAACAGGATGGTTAAATTTCACATACCTAAGAAGGAACCTGTGGGGTCGCTGGGATAAAATTGTGCTGTAGGTTTATTCTTTATATAATTTTGCCTCCAATATTAGCTCGTTTCTCCCTCTTTCTGTCAGTATGAACCCAGGATTGAGCCATATATTTTCATTAACAGTTTCTATTCTTCTCAATCCATAGTGTGATGAGTCAGGTGTGAGTCCCGAGCCTCTCGATGCTCTAAATGCCATTTCAAACTCATTACCTCTGTCTCACGTCTAGCCACCCGCCCATCATGTTCTGACCTTGAGAAAATAGATGGAAAGCTGACAACTGAGTACCGAGTTCTATAAAGAAAAGAAAAAACAGGCTAGGCAAGTAATACTAAGTATACCCTTGCTGTACTGTTATATCTGGGGTGAGAAAACACAATTTCTCAATTTAGAAGAAGGTGAAGTAAAACTGATTTTTAAGTTCTTAAGTAAGAGAAACTAGTATAATGATGGAAAAATGGTCGATCTCTCTGCTGCTGCTTCCCACAGGTGGGACGTGTTCAAGGTATTCCTTCTCACCAGTCGACCAAAGAACACAGGTACCATAGGCCAATAGGACAGTATAGTACAAAGATGCATTATTTGTTCTGTCTATTACCAATTAACATACAGTACATCTTCAATTATGGGTTGAGCATTCAAATGACTGATCCCTGAAGCTCTCTGAAGATATTTTTTGCTGAATGTATTGACTAAATATGGTTTCCCTTTGACAGCAGATATGTACAAATACTATAACCTTTATTGCAAAGTATTATGACAAAGTGAACTACTTTAAACAAAGAAATGAACTGGATTAAATATGGCAATATAAGCTCTATAAGTCTTTTATTGATACATGGCAGCAAACATATCTTGCAGCAACTGATAACCATTAAGCCCCATAAATGTCTTTTTTCATATGTCTTCAGTTTTAATTTGCTCTTGAGGAGGATTACTATAGCAGTGCTTGCCTCAAACACAAAATCCAGCGGCAGTGTGTTTCTCTAACTTTCCAACTTACCTTCATTAAATTGCCTAGGAAATCATATTTTCTCTGTACGCATCATGTTTATATTTTTGTCATTACAAATTACTGTCAGAAATAACAGACAAAATGTTAAGTAACAAGCGCTTTCTCTTAAAATGAAAAATTTCATTAATAAAAAGACAAATTTGCGCATTCAATGGGGTTCTGTTAATGACTGATTTCTAAAAAGAAATTTAAAAAAAAGTTTTCCCATGTATTTTCAAATTCCTAGAATGGTTGAGTGAAGAGTTAGTATTTGATAATATGACTGGGTTTGCATAGGTGGAGAATTGCAGCGTATCTGTTGTGTTGTCGGTGATTCTTGAACTAAATAAAACAAGAATTTCAACCACCGAAAATGAAAAAAAAAGAGAAGATGGACGATAAAATCAGAATTCTGTTGAGAACAATACAGCCATGCTCACGAAAGATGTCATTTTCCCAGTGCAAAAAAAAATATGTGAGGACATGCGTGAACTCCAAATTAATTAGAATTATGGACATGTTTCACATTATCAAGTATCTTAGCAACAGGATCGCACCAGATTTAAACCTCACAATCAGCAGCTTCATGTAATAACCTCAAAGAAATCATCCCCCCCCCCCTTTTTTTTCTCATTTTCAACAGATTGCCATATTCCATATACATATGTCCAGTTACTGATCTTTATTTAATAAGGTGTGGTGCAACAGCTGATTTGCTTTGTGTCATGAGTGGACACGTTAAGGTTTTGATTGAAGTTAAGACCTCACATTGTTAGAGTTTTTTTCCCCTCCTGGTCAGAGATTGACAGGAGTCCTACATATCTCGATTAAGCCACGTTTCTTCAGCTCATCTCCGACCTGAGGAAATCAAAAACTGCTGTTGGAATGCTTAATATGAAGGTGTCATTTAGAGTCAAATAGAATGCAAATTACTTGTACAATTGAAATGTCAACTTAAACACATGCTGCGCGCCTGGCCTGTGGCTACCTGAAAAACTCATTTAAAGTCATTTCGTTGATTCATAGTCCCGCTAATCCTTTTTCATTTCCTTATAGTCTCGGAGGTTACAGGAATAACTGGGAGTGGGGGCTGGGGCGTGGGAGTGATGGGGGCTTGTGGACACATCTGGGAATCAGGTATATTTCCACCGATGTCTGGCTAGAAGAAGACAGTTTGTCGTGATTCATCCTCTCATGTTTTTGTTCAAAATATGTGCTCACCAATTACAGCAGGGATCTGCCTCTTTCAATAGGAGACCTCCTTACTGGCCGGTTTGAGAAACAGGTCAGCTGAGGTAAAAAAAAAATTAAAAAAATGTATTTACACAGTTTTACATAGTACAGATGTATGAATATGTTTGATTATTTTGAGCATTGTCTTCTCCAGAACTATAATAAAACAGGAGGTGAAATATGGAAAAATAGATCAGTATCAACATGTGCTCTTTTCATGGACCATGTTGGGTCAGCCAGACACCAGCTAGAATATAAAAGGTATTAAAATAAAGTGATGAGAGAGATAGATGGATGTGTCTCAATGGAGGTCAAGTCCATGTTATGGTCTAGTGATTTTATCCTCAATCATTCCTGCTGATTGGCCCCTTTTAAGCCGCTGACTGAAGTCTACAGTGCTTCAAATGGTGCAGCCTGGAATGAATTATTATTTGTGTTCATAGAAAGCATTTATAATTTAAGATTATGTAATATAATTGTCATTGTGTTTCATAAACATGCAAGTCTTGTTTTCATTCGGCTAAATTCCCCAGTGGCTAGCACGATGAATTTGATTAGTAATGCCACATCCATCATCCGTTTCGGTCACGTATGAAAGGATCCATTCCGACGGCATGCCATATATCCACTTCCACTGAAAATTTTCAATTGTTACTGCTTATTAAAATAGATGAAATTGCTCCAGAGGGGCCTTAAATAGCAGTGGCTGTGAGGATATTCATGATTTATGCACACACAGTGAGAGGCCCAATGTAAACTTCAACCATGCACATGCACAAACATCTACCCAGGGACATTTACCTTTCGCCCTCATTGTCTCCATCTCATTGACATATGGCCATCAATTTCTGCTGCATCTCGCACTGGATTGTCTTTAAGGTCGATTTTATCCATCCAAGCGGTGGCCCGATGCACTGTCCCCCCTCATGTCCCCCTTTAAATTGCCTTCCCAGGGGAGTGCTTGTGTTTGCTCCTGGTGAAGGCCTATGGTCACGCTGTTAATTTATTACAAAGATAAAATGCTTTCGTGAGTTGTATTAGACAGCAGTACACCGGGCTGCTTAGCGGTGAGGTGGCCCTTTGTGCAACAATAAAGCGGGGCTTGTAAAAGCAATAGTTTGACATTTTGGGAAATATTCTCATTCTGGTGGAGAGTTGAGACGAGAAGATCGATACCACTCTCATATCTGTCTATTAAATATGAAGCTACAGCCAAGCAGCCGTTGGTTTAGCACAAACACTGGAAGCAGGGGTGAACGGCTACGTCCATGCTGGCTGTTTCTAGTCTTTGTGCTACGCTAAGCTAACAGGCTTACTTTAAATTCATCTGACAGAAGTTTCCATCTAAATCTCTGCAAAGAAAGGAACAAGAAACCAGCCTTAAAATATTAATATTCCTTTAAAATGTGCCAATGCAAACTTCAGTCAGACACAGAAACAACCTGAATTTCAGATCACCTACAGTACATATCGAGATATTATTTCATTACAGTTTTTTTTTCTTTCTATTTCATGTGTACAGTTGGGCTCTACTGATGCCCTAGTAACCATAAAAGTGTCTGGATCCCTCCCGTTACAGGAAACTTATGATTTACTGTGCACACAGGCTCTATGAAGGCAGTATGATCTAAGGGAGCGGAATAATTAATTCCAAAACCTTCTCTTGCCTGACATAGGCTTCTACCCTACCAGACAAACACATGTAAATAATTTGATTTTGGATCAATATGTATCATATTACAACAAAAGCAAAGTACTCCGTTTAACAGCTACTTTGATATCTGATTTTATTATTGATAGAGGATGGACTGTCGCGCCAGTTATTTTATTCCAGGGAGAGGGAAGTGATGAAGTCTTCTCAGGAAACTATCTGGCTCATCGTGCCTTGACTTCAGGGAGCTATTGGGCCCTTATTGTGTCCCCCAGTAACAAGACTAGGACAGATGTGATTTCAGGGTACAGACTTTTCTATAATGTTCTATTGGACTTCAGAGAGCCTCTGCCACCTTATTGTGGCTCTTAAGTGTTGTGTCTTTAGGGAGCCATTGAGGGCCCCAGCTGCCAAATAGTAGCAAGAGAGGCCATTTGTCTTAACCTGTTCACTTTTAGCTGAGCAAAGGAGAATAAGTAGCAGAACAAAAAATCTGCGACTCCTATTTTGTAAGAAGTTGCTGACATTCATGCACATAGAATTGCTATAATTTTAAATTTAGATTTTCTGTCTGAACACAAGTTTGTAGAGCTTGAGATGTAAATGTCCGTAGTGAATGCAGATGGCCTATGGGAACTGGTTCTGATCTGCCTGCCATATGTACCATATTATCACCTGTTAGAGCCTTGATATGGTGGACGCTGTGATCTTATCAGACATGTTGACTGACAGATTTATTGATTGTGCACCATCCATGTCTTTGCACCGCTGTTTGAAGGTTAGGAGATGAGATTTTGAGCATTAATATAAAAGCAAACAACCGTTTTCTATGTAAAGATAAAGCGGAGTAGTGGCGTCCAGAACGGTGAATGATGTCGAACTTTCTCTCTCCACTGGTCTTTTAATTTGGAAGTCGGGCTGGTGCATGTTAGTGCATGTATGTGTGCATCCATATTTTAGAGTTTGATCTGAGTTCCGTGAGCAGTTTGTGCTCAGATGCTGCTTTCTTTCCTTTCAACTTCATTGAATGAACAACATGCTCATTTTTTTATTTTGGTCTGAGCTGCTTGTGCTTTATTGTGATATCTAGTGGCAATAAATGTCACTTGTTCACCTTTAAATAAAAAACAACAACAACTATGCTGTAGTTTTGCTTTGGACAGAGCGGCAGGTTAGCATCCATAATACATGTTATTTCTACTATTAGTTCTCAGAAGGCAGACAAAAGATCTGACCTCTGTTCAAACTGCTCCCATAAATACATTTAACAGAGGAATGTTTTGGTGGAACAGAGTTAAGTGATGGTTATGATCCAACATCCATAAGGTTTTTGGATCTACACTCTTAGACATGATTTTCGAGTTGATATGGGCTTTAAGTAGTTTTGACCACGTCTCTAAAGTGCACCAATGTGATGAATAGAATTATCATTCATTTACCTCCTTATGATTGTCATCTTTCTTTGCTCTGCACTGATGAGTAAAGCAGAAATGGCATCAAAATTAATCTCACACGCGGTGAAGCTCCTATAATGCACTTTTTGAGTATTTCATAAGATGTCTGCGGTAAAGACATCATCACCAACTAATCTCTCTTTATACAATAAATTAGAATCCATCATATCCAAAACAAACCTGGACCTGTCAAACCCATTGGCCATCCTACGCCCCATCCCTCGATATGACCTTTTCTTTTTCCTGCTGAACTATCAGAGGTAATAAAAGCTTGGAAGTCAGATGCTAAATGTGTTTAGTTTTTAATTATCACACTGATCCTCATGGCAAATAACAGTACCGATCAATAAAGGCTACTGGGAAATATTCCATTCTGAATGCATAGCGGGGATTATCGGCATCTCCATCATTGTCATTGTCAATGACAAAATCAAATTACTGCTGATGATGAGGGGACCACGCTGTGGGAGATGTGACACGTGGATATAGGGAAATACAGAAGAATACAGAGTGAGAGCTTTGACTTTGTGATGTGATGTTAGTTCTTTTACATTCAGTGTAGCAGACATAGAGGTTTGGCTGTGGTTTGTGCTTATAGGTCAGATGTAGAATGACAACATAGATGAATTTTCCGGACTGAAGAAGCTTCAGGAAAATCTTCATTTTCTGTCTGACAAAGTCTTATTTGTTTCTTTGTGTTATAATAGGATGAGTAAACTAAAGCAAACGCTCAAATTACATCAGCTATAATAACATCTATGCATAGCGACTGGACAATCAAAAATGGCTACGGTATAGTTAAGGATAACTGTGGACTGAGGAAGGAAACCTGTACAGAATCTGTCATCTCCACACAGGAAGGCTCTGCTGTAAGTAGCCTGGTTTAGCTGCAGGCATACGGGAGTTTTGATCGAATGGAACCAGTCAGTAACATTAAAGTGTAACTTACTGGTAAAAAAAAAAGTAAATTAATGTTTTGGAAAATGAAGCAAGACGCACATCAAATGTGACATTGGTCTTGTAAGTTTATTAACTGTTATGATGTGAAATGTGAGCCTACATTTGTTTGAGTACATGTATTTTAATGTCAGTGTATCATCAGCAATAAATAGTCAAACATAAGGGCTCGAGGGGGGAATAGAGTCGACTAGGGTGACGTTTAATGCTCTGCACACATTCACTCATGAACAGGCCTTATGAATTAATGGCAGTCTCGCCATTCTGGGTGTTATTGTGTCGAGTCATGACATACTGCTATTTCAAACACTGTTTAATCAATGCCAGGCACAATATTAAATTACAGAGAGTGTTAGGGTTAACAATTTTGAGTAAATATGAAACTTAACACACCCTCACCCTCCACAACTAGGCTGCTACCTGTACTGTGAACAAACGGACATTCAGGAGAAATCATTACAGCTTCACAATTTCGAACAAATTTGCCAAAGACGGCAGAACAGAAATAACTCCCTCTTCTTTCAACAAGGGACTGCATGAGAAACGTCATTGTCATGCCAATACCAGTCAGACTGGGGTGGATAATGGTGTCGCCATAGTAGGATTTGCAAATTTGCAACCAAAAGACACCATGGAGTCGCATTATGTGAAGTATAGGATCTAGTGTTTTTAGGTCTTTACCTAAATAAGTGAGTATATCGGCCTCTGCTGCAGTGATTTTGACCATTCTACCCCAGCATTATCTAAATTATAGGAGTATGCTCCTTTCACATATGATACAACATTACTGTACCAACAGAGTGAAGCATTAATTCAATATCTTTTGCACTAAGTGCAGTTTAACTTACATCAGTCCTTTCCTTCTCAGTGTACAGGCCTCTTTATGTTTTAATGGAATGCACCATAGGACTTTTGAATGTGATAATTTGCCAACCCTGGTTTAATCCGCCTGTATTATATAGCGTTAGTCATACAGAAGCCAGCTGTGGTCAATAAAGTCTCAAAAATAACTCTGAGGGGTAAATCAACATTTAATGTGCTTCTCCAAACATCAACCTCCTGCTGACCTTTTGCCTCTGTGACAAGAGACTAAGTAAACTGCACTTATGCTCTTAAGAAAGTTTATAAATGTTGCATGTGCGTCGAATGTTTCCTTTGCTAATCAAGCCCAGCTAGAGAAAACAAACTGCCTTTAATTTCAGCTTATGACTTGTGACTTGTGAGAGGTTACCGCTCTAGTTCACCAAGGAGGACACATTCCAGCAAACAGACCGGCAGCTAAATTAGATAGTCTGTTTGTAATTTGTCCTCTCGCCATTCTAACTTTAAAGTCAAGCTGAAATTAAAAAAAAATATTTTTAATTGTTTTAGATCACATATACTATTTAAAATGTATCCTAAAATGACAAAAAAAAACCAACTAAAAAAACGTTGTAATTAATGGAGATTTTTGATGAATACACGGCTATACTTGTTGCTGAAGTCACTGTTTACTGTTGCTCGCTGGACTGGGCTCATGAATGTGATTGGACGGAGGCCAAACGCAGCCAGTTCGATGACACATACTCTAGTGTTGAGTTGGTTGACAGAATTTCCAGAGTTTCTTTTTATCCCCTGCCACGAACAAAGTGAGGAGGGAGACAGAGGAATAGGTTCTGTCCCGTCCGTCACATTTAGCCTCCAGACTATAACTCAAATACTGACCAATGTTTTTTTCTGTGTACATACATCACTCATAACATGAAGTGGTGCCTTTTGCTCTTTAAGGATTTTTATAATCTACATTTTTTCTGTTTCCATGGTCACTAGTTAAACTTCTGGTTCATTCTGGGAGTGTTTTTTGTTCCCAGAGCAGATCTCAAATAATAATCAAAGTGCCTTTTGCTATTTATTTTAGGGACTGTTCTTTTTATTTTTATTTTATTTTATTTTATTTTTTAAGTCTGGTTGGATCCTCCAGGAGAAAATGCTGGCTGTCTTTACATTAAAGTGATAGTTTCACCTACCCAGGTTGAAATGAAACATATTTCTTTGATTTCTACTCACTAACTTATTGATTCCACATTCCCAAGTCTTGAACCTTTAAGTTAGTTTTTTTAGAAAATGAAAAACATACCTAAGGCAGCCATATGAGTATTACATGCTTTAATTTCAAGTTAGGGATAAGCTTTTTTTTTTTTGTCATAAAAAGACTTGAGTAAGGATAGCATCGCTAAATACTAGTAAACACATAAGTTGCATTCTGCAAGAGGGCCCAGGCCAACGTTACAGGTCCAATTAGCTGACTCAGCTCCAATGTCCCAGCTAGGAGCCAAACCTGGCCTAAAAACACATTAGTACTGTATTCCCTGTCATCAGACCGGCCTCTGCTGGGCATCAGTCTGTCATTGGGTGCTGTGGTGGCAAGCCTTTCTAAGATTTTATCAGCCATGTTCACTGAGAGCTCCCAGTCCATTAGAGGCAACTGGTCAGACATTTAGTTGCATGGTGGAGGGGTCATTGCCAACGCTATTGACAACTATCAAGCCTATCAATATCTATCCCTTCCTACCTGACACATACAGTATGTATTTTGAAGCAAACAGCTCTCTGTCTTAAAATTCAAGTGGACTTTGACATCAATAGACAAACTCAGAACTCGAGCTATTATGATGTGAACAGACTCTTCATCAGAATTACTGAATGCAATGTAATAATCTCACTATGAGTAACCATTTACACTTAAAGCCACATGCTCCATGTGGGAACTTTGGCTTTGCATTGTTCAAAAATGTCAATACTGTGAATGAGTTTCCAGCTGATGTCAAAGACGCAGGTTATGAAGCCCGATCGCTTCCATCAATAACCAATAAAAGCCCTCACTTACCTGTTTAAGTAAGCCATATATTAAGTAATAGAAATAAACAGGATATTTGAGTTTATTTAAGTTAATCCTCTTGCAGATGTTCCCATCAGAAGTTGCAAATAACATAAATTATTTAAAATGACATAAACATGCTTCAGTCCCAGATTTGGTGGGACTCGTGTCATTATTGCAAATCAGATAAGTTATTACTTAATTTCACAATAATTAGCTGATATTATTCCATCTGCCTTTCGACAGGGCTTACATGTCTCATCTGTGAACCTTAGATTTGCTCGGTCCCTCCTGTTTGTGCAGGAAGTCTGCACCACACCAAACGTGCCCATCCCTTGTGTAAACAACAGGTAATTATGGGACAATAGCCTCAACCAAATCCCTGAATATACAGTTGGTTTCAAGCTCCATGCTCGCCGACATATTCACTAAACCCAACAAAGTAGCAAAGAGATTCCTCTTTCCTGACTGAATAATCCATTAATTTCTCATTCCCTCTTTGCATTGCCCGGTGGCATGTCTGGTCTCGGTGATTTCTTTTACCTCCAACAGAGCTTTGGGAAAACGAGAAACTTACCTTCTCATGCTGGCTTCCCCTTTAGCTACAGTCTGATGTTAGTCATAATAGACAGGTTTTATTGCTGTCTTAGAAAAAAAAAAATCTGGATCATATCTGCAGAATACATACAAAACTAAGTAGGCAAAGGTGGTACAAGGTTGCAAGCATGCTTAATGGTGAATGAAGAATTGGATGGTGAAATTTCAAAATTACTTTAACATTACTATTCAAATTTGAAAAGACACAGAGGATCAAATGTGAAAGTCACCTGCTGCCTGTCAGAATGGGCATAATTTGTTTAATAATGGCACAAAGTTCCATGATTCGTGTACCAAGGTGTTTCTTGATCAAAATGAGCTTGTAGTCCATCCAATTTATATCTGCCGTGGCAAAACAAGGGCTCTTTTTTTCAGATTTTATTTGAAAGTCTAGGGATAATAATAATAATGATGAATTGGTTACAAGCCAATCCTTCAATAATAAGGGTGAACATGAAATTTAAACAAAACACTTGCAGTACAAACACTTATTTTTGAATTTTAGTCCACAGTGAATAAATACATATTTTTTCTTTTTTCCTTATACAGCACAATAATATAATTTATTGTTTATGTATTATGTTAATCCTAACTTTCTGGACGTACGGTAAGGTTCTGTTACATTTACAAAAAATGTACTCCAACGCAACTTTGAAAGGAACATTTAACGGAGGATATGGAATAATGGTCATTACTCAGACTTGTAGACTTTGTCTTCCTCAAAGGTTCTCACTTCACAAAGGAAACTAAAACCCCAACAGAGGAGAACGTCAGTCCTCCCCTGCACATGACTGATCATGGAGTGGCTTTAAATGTTAAAGAATTCACATTTTTCACAATTTTACATAATGCTTGTGCTGAAACGCTAAAGTGCTGCGTTTGTTGTGGCTTCATGGGAGCGAGTTTCGGTTTTTCGTCCTTCCCTGACCCAGAGAAGTTTGGTCCACATCAAAGCCTCCACACATCTGGTTCTGAGTAGAGGCAGAGGGCAGGTGGACACAAGAGGTCTTCATTTTAGCAGCAGGGGGGATGTCAGAGGGTAACGAGGGGTTAGTGGCAACATAGAAATGTTCACCACACTTCAGGGAGATTAATCAGAGTTTAGTGGAACAGGATTGTCATTTCCTGGATGAGTGTTGGAAAATTAGTTTGGCTATAAATCTCAGTGAGTCCTGCCTTGTAACTGGTTTGTATAAATTGTGGTAACCACAGCCAAGTAACAATTCTGTGTTGTATAATGGTCATGTCCAGTTTAATAACCTAACTGGAGTACAGTAAGAGATGCTAAAGCACAATTCAGCGTGTTGAGAAGTTTCTAACACTGCAAGATTCTGATCATTTTCATTTAAATTCATTCAAAACAATTCTTGTTGCGATGGTTATTAAAGCAATAGTTTGAAACTAGACAGCACCAAGAAAGTACAACCCTTCTGCAAGGTTGTTCAGTTTCCCAATCATGTCATTGCACCTAAAATCATTAATCCCATGATAGTCTGACCCTGATAATATGACTCCTGGACCATGACAAACTAACCCTAAAAATTGGAATCACATTAGTGTCATTATTAGATAGTTATTAAAGAAAAACAATATTTCACTAATGGTAATTTTCCTGACGATATATAGCCTGGTAACTTTTGAAGATATGTCCAATTTGAGCCCTTCTGTACCTGAATCAGCACAGCTCCAGCTACAATTTGATCCTAGTTGCAAAACTGTAGCATTATTCTGGATCAACAGATCACCAGATCCAAAATATTACTTATATCCAGATTTTAAATTTCAATTAATCTAAACCAAATTGTTAGATTGTTGTTTGAAGATTTCAAAACAATTTTTTGGGGCTTTAAGACTGAAAGTCAGCATCGTCTTTGACATTTGTCTCATTTCAGATACAATGTGCTGGAACACATGACTTATCCAATTATACTACACTGTATAGCCACTTCACAGTCTGATCATAAGTATAAATTATATTGTTATAAATGACATTTCTTACTGGTGTACTCAGAGATGTACCATATGTCCAAGTATAAGATGTTTTCAGGAAGTGTATGAATGTTTACAGACCTATCAAGGTTCATACATAAACTGAGAAGTGAATTAATAAATAATCATCCATATAAAATGTGGTTTTATGCATTAATATTTGTAAGAAGCTCAGAGATAGTGGAAAAAAAGGTGAGACAGAGAGGCACAGTGTGTGCCCATGTGTGTGTCGCTGCACATAACCTCTGCAGCCACAGCCAAGTCATCCTGCGGAAGATTGCTGGCAGGCCTGAGGGTCAGGGGTCGCGCCTCTGAGGGAATTGTCCCTTTAAAAGGTTATCTGGGCCTCAGTTTGGTGCTGTGATGTGATTTCAGTTTGTAATTGTGTATGATTGAAATAATATATAATATCAAACAAGCTCTGAAGGTCACCTTTTTCCCATGGTTCCACGTTTTCGCTCCTTTTCCCTCCAAATGTGTGACTTGTGTGGCAAATCCATTAGCAAGCAGCGCTAAAAAAAAGAAAACATATCTCCAGTAATTCAAGACATGCAAAGGAGTATTCTTCTTCTTCTTCAGTAAAAGACACAACATAACACCTCTCTTATCTGAAATGTAAATATACTTATACAGTTTGTGATCAGCTGTGAAAATCTCCTATCATTTAAATAAAAAAGGGACATTTATTTCTTTGCTCTTCCTTCCCCCCCATTGTCTGTTTGTTGGTTATTCCTGATTAGAGAGGATCTCCATCTGCCTGTCTGGAGCTCATAAGTCCGTTCAGATCTCTGCTACTTGTTGGGCGAAAGCTCAGCTAAATCCGTGCAAGCCTAATGTTTATCCGATGTGAAAATAATTACTCAAAAGTGTTTTTCTTAATCCTGATAATTAGAGCGTGAAAAGGAAGATCAGTGTCACTGTATATCACGGGGGCTTGGCGATTGACTTCCTGGTGGCTGTAAGTTTCAGGTGAAGATGGGAGCGGATAAAGGTTAGATTAGGCCTAATCCAGAGCAGCAGCAGCCCTTAATCTGTTATGATACAAGGATGATCACTTAAAAAGGTCTGGATCCAGGGCTCTGCCTCCTGGTTGGGCGAGAGAGGGCTCGTATGGGACCCGTCTTAAAACCTGCTTAGTGGCGCGGTGGCGCCGGTAGCTGTGAGCACTTGTGGATGACCGTGGTGAGAGAGCAAGAGAGGGAAAGCCAGAGAAGACAGATGCAGAGAAACACATCTCAATATCATCCCGTGCCTAGGTTTCCCCACTGAGGGCAGACACGGCTTAGGGGGGAAACCTGTTGTCAACCAATAATCTCAAGATCAACAAACTGGTTTGAGTCCAGGGTTATGATTTCACTGTGGCACATCAGGGATCTGCAAAATGAAGCCCAGAGTGGCATTAAGGGCCCAAATGGAAAACAACTCATTTTATTAGAGCCAGGGAGGCAGGAGACTAGCGACCCTGTGATATTGGACGGAACAAGAATCCAGTCATCTCTCCAGATCGTATTACCAATCTCCAGTGGGATAGGAGTGTGAGCAAAGGGGGGATTAGGTGAGAAAATCTGTGTGGCTCGGTGAATTAGAGTTGGAAAAGACGTTAGGGTGGCATGTTGCTCGGCTGGCATGTTTGCGATGCCGAACTCGATGGCATGGATGTCCGTGGATGCACATGCCAAGGAGGGCAGTGATGTGGACATGGTGACACATAAAGCCTTCAGACGTCGAGTCAAAGTATGAAATAGGACGGTTAGGTGGAAAGACGTGTGTATGGGGAAAACACAATTAATGTCTTATTTAGATATAATCCAGTAGTGACAGAATAAAGTAGGAAAAAAGTGAAACAATTTCTAATATTCAGGTTATTATCTTGCTTTTCTCGTAGAGGAATCTTTCTGGAATATGTTGAGTCTAAAAATATAAAGGAAATAATTTAGAACAAGAGTTTTTTTATATTATTAAAACAAGTGTAAACACCTTGATAGGAAAGAAGCTTTTTGTCTCCAGTGCTCTAAAACTAATTTCCCATGTCTTTTATTGATACAAAAATAATAACGTATTGAATGTGGAGTCATGAGCATCACTTTTCGCTGGTTATCGGATATCGGAGTGTCACCAGTAATTAGTTGCATATTTACCCGGCTGTTTTATATGATAATAAGCAGATTGAATCAATTTACGCATATGTTTATTGACTTTTTTTTCTTCTTTTTTTTTTACCAGCCTATTGATTGGTGCAGAAATAACTCGACACACACAGTTGCCTAAACGAGCTTTATTATCTCGTTTGCTGTGTTTTAACAACGTGACAGAGGAAATGCCATTACGTTTTACTGCTCGTGACTCTCACACAAAACGACAACACTTCAGTGTTTGTTTTGTTTTCACCAAACTCAACCCATAGTTGCTAGCTATTGATTATTGGTAATTGGGATGTGACACATCCATCAGCTGAGGATGACATTCAGATCAAAGTTAAACAAGCTGATGAATTCTCTAACTTGTCCTTTAATCACCCAATTTATATTCACTAATATGATTTGGTGTGACATTCTATTTAAATGATTACCTTCTGCTTATTGGTGTCACATTTGCAACCCGTAATGCAGATGCAGCATCGACTGTCATTGTCATAATCCAGTGGGATGTGATGGACAGGACTATGATCAACATCTGAATCACTTTACTTGTCAATGCAATTTTTTTTAGTGTGACACTGATAACACAGCACATGGTGTCACAAATACAGCAATAAAAGGGAAACATTAAAGTACATGTCTCCATAATTACATCTTGTAAGCAAGCAATTGTAGATTTTTGAATTCAAGCTTCAATTTCATGCATTTATAACCTCAGTTATGTAAACATTCATTAGTTTAGTAACAAAGACATGCTGTAAAAAATGCTCCTATAGATAATAAAAAAAGAAAAACAGCATCTGTAATAAATTAGTTGTTTGCAGATCAGGGTACACTTTAAACTAAGGTTGCATTATGTAAGCAATTTTTGCTAACCTGTGTAAAACATTAGAAATAATATAATGTATTCCATGCTCCTTGACTTGCATGGCAAAATCAATGTTAAAACAACTAAAATAATGTGCATAAGCAATGTTTTTGTGTTTTTAAAAAATCAAAACTGATATTCTTGCATAATTCTATCAGAGAAAAGAGGAAGGAAGTATTTTTTTGTGTGCATTTTTTATTTTTTTTAGTTTCTAGGGCCTTGTGAACATGTAATTCACACATTTTAAGAATTTCACCTGATAAAGCAGAACAAGATTATCAAAATATCTTAACCTATGCTTAGCATTACCGGTATTCTCTTTGATCTGCAGGTATTGACCCCTGCTTCATTTAAAGGGGATCAGGAAGTGAAGTCACATCTAATAATGAACTGCTTTAACACCACTGTTAATACATTTTTACAGTGTGAGACTGCACATAACCAGTGAGAGCAGCCCCTCCGAAATGATGGATGAAATAAGTTCCTCAATAGCTTCTTGTTTCCTGGAGGACACAGATATACTTTTTGTGGCACAAAGGTGGTTAGGAATCTAATCAAAGCATGTGCTAAATAAGGGTTTTAATAAACACATGACCTGCTGCTGACAGAGGACATGGAGCTGGAGGCTTACATGCGTGTTATTAGATTCCTGCATGTAATAAATAAGAGGACGTTTGATGAGGAAACATACCACTGTTATCGACCATGTTTCTTTTCCTTTTTTTTAAAATAAGCAGAAATAACATATGATATGTGTCCAAGCAGAATTAGTCTTTCTGTAAACAATTTCATACAGTAATTATGAATTTAAATACAACTTCTATTTATAGTCACAATTTTTCTAATGTTTCATTTACTAGATCTAAGCACTAAAAAATAGGTTTTGAATAGTATGCCAATGCAGTTTTTGAAATGGGAGATTTAAAATTTAATTGTAAATAAATAAATAAATAAATAAATAACTAAATAGCAGTCAGTCAGTCAGTCAGATGTTATCTCCACACAAAGGTCAGGCCTACATTTTCCACATTGTTTATGCCAGATTACTGCCAGGCTTTTGTAAGCATCTTCATAATGGAATCAGATTATATTCAGGCTACTTCTTGCTGATTTTCTGGAGTGACTGCGGCGAGCACAGGAGGGCATGTGCAATTCTTTTGTCTGGATATAAAGGAATAAAAATCCTGCTAAATCCAGAGTGCTCGCAGGGCCAGGCTAAAGCTGACACTCAGTATTCACCGCTGTGTCTCTCTTGGCTCCTTGGTTCCACCATCCTGGAACTTTCCTTCTTTTCTGCCTCTCTCGCAGCGAGATGAAGCAAGGGAGAGGGGCGAGGACAGCGAGCAGGAGGGAGGGAGGGAGGGAGGGAGGAAAATGAATTGGGGTTGGCGTTTGATGTGTTGATTGGGAGAGGAGCGAGGACAGCAGCTGCACTCAGAACCCTCCCCGGGGATTGCAGGCTTGATAGCTAAATGAAGACCTCTAGTGCTTTCTTGTTAGCCAAGATGGATCCTGCACCCAGATGAAGCACAATTAGTCAATGGTGGCGGCTTTAGGTGTCCACCGATCACAAGGCACAAGTCCGTGCATCTCAGGACCGAAGCTATTGGCAGTTAGTGCCCCGGGCTGTGTCCTAGCCCTGCTGGCCTTTTCGGGGCCTCTTTACCACTACAGAGGAGAGAGCAGAAATCCCGGGCCAAGAGGGGCTGCAAATATCTCTCATCAAATGATCCCTCTGGCATTTGGGATACAGCTGTGCACATCTGATTAGAGTGAGGCGGGCATGGTCCAGTTTGGCTAAGAAGTGCTTTCTCTTAGATCTCAGCGGCTTTCTCATCTGACACATAAAAAAGGAAAAATTCTCAATAGAGTTGCAGTCTGCCCATCAGTCAGCTATTAAATCCCTCATGTCTGTGCTAGCCCACTGGCATACTGACAAGAAAGAATTGATTGCTTCTCTGTCTTATGTTTAAGAGAAGCCCAATTTGTACTTTCAAGTCACTTGGAAATAAACTCCGTCTTTGGCTGTCAGAGCGCTACTCTTTTTTGGTGCACTCGTATTTCTCGGTTGCCACCTTTCCATATTTTGCCTCTCCGACAAAACCAACCATTTGAAACTATAACGAAACATGTTTGCTTCTTTCCCGCGTGCTACCGGTGCTCCATCCCCTCGGCATGTCCTCCTATACCTCGGCTAATGCCACAGGCGCAATGCAACATGGGGAAGTTTGTGCCACTGTATGATGAAGCATTCTATTTATATTAAAATGAGGGAGCTCCTGTGGGAGATATAGAGCAGAATGGAACAACAAACATGAAGCTTTAAGGTGAGGAGAAGTGTGCGGAGACTGGTGACAGCTAAATGGCAACTCCTCCATACAAAGTGGCCCTAAGGACCTCAGGAAGAGTTATATGAACAGTTGCATACGAGAAGGCCTTGTGGGTGGAGTGCATATACTGTGCACTTAGCCATAAAACAACACCCACGGTAATAAAGTAAACCCCTTAAATCCACAGACCACACCACACTATCCCCTTAAGTTGGGCTTGGTGTTTTTTTTAGTTTTTTTTTTACTGTTAATACATTGACCAACAGTGTCGTAGCTTTAGTTGACCTGTGATAGATTGTTGAGTCGTTGCCTGTTTGTTGTAGAACTTGTCAAAGCCTCTATTTGTTAGTATATTGACTTCTGTCATTCATGCAGCCCCCTCCCAAGATAAATGACAGCTCTGAGGATTGTGTGGTAAGAAACTACTGCATATGGTCATCTTTCAACGAGGTCATTGTTGTCATGTGTTATAGTTTAACTGGTTCATTTCAATAATACACTGAAAAGCCATCTGTATATAATAATAATAATTTTTTTAAAAGCCATCTGAATAGCATAATTAGCAGGAGACAGAAAAAGATAGATAGGTAAATACAAATATTAAATGGATGGACATATATGTGCATTGATAAATGTACATTGCAAATGATTGACAGATACAATGCCAGAAAATGATCATCAGTTTTATCAGAATTAAGTTGAGATACGAGGAACATTATTTTCTTAACCCTGCTGTTGCGTTTGTTTCCTGTTAACTAGTAAAATGACCACTCCACTTTAGCTCATTGTAAATCCATAATAATACATATATTAAATTTTGAACTTCCATCTGCTATTTATGGCCTGTTACAGTCCTCATTGACCTGAGCTCATATCACTTGTGCATGAACTGTGAGCAAGGCCTCAAAAAAGCTTTATATACCAGAGCTGTGAGAAAGTTGTTTATATCATTGAAACAATGTTGTGGTTGCTTTTGACTATTGCCAACAGGTGTGGTTCTCATGGGGTAAAACTTCTATTGGGGACAGGTTCCTATATGGGGGTTGCCATGGAAGCCAAAAAGGGGCGTTTCTCATGACCAGTCCTTTTTTTTTGATCGGGAACACCAAGGGTGTACACAAGTTACATAAAACACCCAAAATTTAATAAGAAATTCTCAAAATGTATTTTGTGTGTTCAGATGCCATGTGTGAACAAAGTCATGGAACCTCATGACAAACAGATGAAATTAACTACTTTTTTTTGGAGAGAAAACAACAACAGAATGGTTAATATAACATGATGAGTTACTAAAGTTCCTGGATGGATGGATGGATGACACTCCATTCTTTATTCTTGACATGTTCTGTAAGGGTTTTTTAAGAAGCTAGCATTGCCATTGTGCATCAGTATAATGTGGCTAGTAAAAAAAAGACCATTCCTCACAACAACCTCTCCTAATAACCTATATCATCATTCAGTCATGGTAATAAAGGCCAGTGGGCAATAACAGCTGGGTTTTCCTCTTTCTCACTAGAGCCTGGCGAGAGTGGAGGAGAATGGACCCTGGCCCTGCAGTCTGTCTAGTTAATTAAGCTCAGGGGTGAAGGTGTTATTTGTGGGAAAGAATCCAATTATTTTGTCTCTCCACTCCCGAAGAAGAGAGGGGTTTGTGTGGTGATGATGATGAAGATGATGATGATACCACTCAGAGGCAAGATAGCCACTTCATGACTTAAGGAGTTCATTCTTTGTACCTCTCCTCCCCCTTTTCCCTTCCCCAGATTAGCCAATTCCCGTATGTAACCCCTTGGCTTTGAACAGAAACTTTGATATTTCATTTGGTGAAGTGCAAATATGGTTGTTAGTGCTTCAGAAAGCATAAAACAAATTCAAAATTATATGTTTAAGTTTGGCTCCGACGTTTGTGGTGGGAAATTCTTGGGATGAACAAAAAAAAAGTAACTTGTGTTGAGCTTCAAAGGCTAAGGGGCTTATATGACACAAAAGAACCAATTAAAATCTCTGAAACCTACTACTACTCACTACTTTAACATCTAAAAGACTACTACAGTATATCCCACCTCGGTGTAATGGATGGCTTTATTTGAACACACATTTTTGCATTTCTCCATGTAATTAGTGGCCTTAGTAAGGGATCAGTGAATAAAAAAAAACTTTAACAAATGGGAAATGTCTTACTTAAGGGGCTTTTCAAACTGCTCCTCAAATCAGTGATTGCACATATATTCTTCTTGAGATCAAATCAAAGTAGATGTGTTTTATTTTGATTGTAAAAAACAAATTTCACATGTTAAACAGTTATTGCTGCATTTTGCTCTGCATTCTTTGGTTGAGTGTGGAAGCTATCACTGCTCATGCTAACAGCCACTCTGTTCGTAGCCTTTTCTCCTGCTGCCAGAAACGTAAGAGTACCCACTTCCTGTTTATCACCTGATGTTCCCATGGAAAACCAAACTACAAAATTTAATTTAAGTGCTTCATTTTAAATGGACACAAATTATATATTTTTCTTTCATTACCATACAGTCAGTATTTGTTAAAAATAACAAAAAATTTTTTTTTTTTTTTAAATGATCATTTAGTCAAAATCAGTCTTTCCTTATTCTAAACCAAAGCGAATCCTTTAGACTAAATGTTATGAATATTTCACAACTAAAAAGTGAAAGTGCTTTCGTCGCCAAAACACAACCATCGACAATGTGTGCAAACCTCGGATTCTGGTGTGAGGGTCCTGGAATTTTGTACACCCGCCATCCATCCTGACCACCTCCCGCAACTCATGGTTTATAAATGTAGTGTTTCATTCAGGCAAAGAAACACGATGCAGGCATGAAATATAATCATGTTTATCATGAACAGTCTGACAATTTGCCTCCATGTAGGCTCAAATCCTACGCATGAAGTTTAGTGGCCGTATTAGTTTACGGTATTAATGGGTGACAAGAGGCATTAATCTTGTGTTTTGAGGCATCTGTGCAATATCATGCTGAGAAATGTATCTACCTGTCATATGTGACACGATTTCCTAATTGGAGTTTTGCCTGAACAAACCTGCGTCTGTTTGATGGGACTATTTGTGTGTGTGTGTTCTCGTGCACGCACAAAGACACAACATAACGTTTCAGGCTTTCAAGTCTCCACTGGGAGAAACAGGGCCCCTAATCTGAGCCCGGGAGAGCTCACCCTGCTCTCCCCTCCTGAACTTTGTCTCGGTGCAGGTCACCTCACCAGTGCCACGGGGGAGAGGCTGCCTCAGCCAAGGCTTAATCCTGGGGAGTCGATAGATGCTAGCATGGCTGCAGGCCTCAGCTCCGCACAAGCTCCCCCCCAGGGAGAGCTGCTCATTTCAATAAATGTAAAGTGATGCTGTCCACAAGCAAACATGGGAGCCACACACACACGTACGTTATTATAGATGCATGCACATACCCACACATGTGAACCAGAGCTCATATGTACGCAGATGTGATGGAGAATTGGTTGTCCTCGGGGCAAAATATGGAGGAGTGATCCAGTGATGTAGTTAAATGACAGGCAAGCGAGTGGAACATTTGCTGGCTTGATGCCGTCGATGCGTCGCTGCTGCCCCGATAAGACCTTATTTACATTTGTCAGGGCGGAATTGATTTCTTTTTTGCCCTTTACAGACTGCTCAAACTGCAGAGTGGATGGGAGCTGTGTCGCATGCCTCCGATAAAGCCAGCGACGTCTGTCAAAAGTCTCGTTCACAAAAACCCTGAAAACTTTTAGAAAAAAAAAACAACCTGTGAAGATGAAAAGAAAAACCCGGACTTTTCACACATACTGCCCCACATGTGGACACGCAAGCCTATAACCTTCACCTTCACGTGTGACAGGGACATATGTTGATGTTAACCCCCTGTGGCGATATGGCCGGTGCCATATCTGTTTGTGTGGATGTAAACCCTTGATACGTGTGTGTGACTGTGATTACATGTAGACTTATGTGTTCCCATGAATCTTGTGTGTATGTGTAGTGTGTATGTGTGTGTGTGTGTGTGTGTGTGTGTGTGTGTGTGTGCTGTGGTTGTTAGGCAGAAGGGGACACAATGAAATGGGTGGCTGAGCGGGAGCCTCCCACCATTAAAGCACTAAATGGGCAGCCGGAGGTCCCAGTGAGTGTGTGAATGAGGAGAGTTCTCCTGGGAGGTTAAGGTCAGTGGGTTTCTGATGGGACTGTATGATTAAGGTCAGACCCGGCTACTAATGTGACTGTGTGTGGCGTCGGGATGGATACCAAACTCTTGAGGGTTAAGTTCATGATTTTTTTTCTAATGGGCCAAGGTTAAGATCAGACACCAAAAAACGAAAACACTGTAATGTAATTGCCAGAGGTGAGCTGTTTGTTACAGATGAGGAAGAGGAGAGGATTGTTATTATGTGTTATCTATGTGTTTAAACATGCTGGACATTTTAGAAGAACATGAAAAGTATGACTTTTTTATAGGAAATACTTTAACAGAATGCCTATTTCACCTTGTTTTTCAGATTTTTCTAGCAATTGGGCTAAAATTAATGGCTGTTCTCTTTACTAGTTAATGTTTCTATTATTATTTTTGATCAGTTAATTGTTTGATCAAGTGTTTGGAAATTGCTCAACATCTTAGTGTCATTCTACTGCTTTTATTTCTGATTGCATGTCCATCCAACCCGGAAGACGGATCCTTCTTCTCTTGCTCTCCCTGATCTTTCTTATCCGAATCCAGAATCTGACCAAAGAGGGTGGTGCATGTTACACAGATTCCAAAGCCTTTTTGAGCTATATAAATAAATTAACTTCACTTGACTCGTCTATAAAATGTTTGAAAGAAAAAGAAAGATAACCCTTCACACCATGAAAGAGGCTTGATCATTCCCAAATCATCGTGTTGTGTCCATTTCAAAACTGTTTGATGATGATTTAAATAAGACAAAAGCAACAAATCCTTTTATTTGAGCAGCTGGAATATTTGACGTCTGCTTAAATAACTAGAAAGGAACTGAGCAGAGTGTGTAAAAGTTTCATCTAAATTGTTTTTGTAGTTTTTGCGTAATTAGGAAAAAGGGAAAAAACTACTTATCTACCAATAAAGAAAGAGGAAAATAGTTCCTGGATATGCCCTTTTCTGCGGATCTACACAGAAATTTAATGGATTCTTTCCTTTCCCATATCCCATCATTCTACCAAGTTTTGTGGAAATCCATCCAGTTGTTTTTGTGTAATCCTGCAGACCAAACCAACCAACCAACCAACATAGTTGAAAATATAACCTCCTTGTTGGAGTATATCAAAATTGTTGATTTGTTTTCTGTTGGTATTTCATTATTGGCATTTTAATGTTAGATTAAGTTGCTCTCTCTTGTAAACTTCATGACCTGCATCACAATATTGACACAGAATATTGCGTATTTTGAGTTTGGTGGTGCATCTTGGAAATATAAAACCTGAAGGGGATGAAAAATGTCTTCTCAAGGCTGGAGGTAACATCAGGTTGTCGCAGCACTCGCCGCCATTGCACTCCATTAAATTTTAAAGAGATCTAAACAATGCAATTATATTTTGACAGATCCGAGAGCGTCTCCTCCAATGATGCTATCATTAAAAGATCATCACAGGATAATGACTTTCCAGACAGTCTTTACCGACAGCCAATACAGTGTGGATGTCTGGCCGGACTGACTGACAGATACACACGCAAATAGATAAATCTGACCTCCAGTGCTAAGGGTATTTCACTTACAGCTGCCAGAAGGGCCCTGCACCAGAAAAGTGTTTATTAACGAGCCCTCTCTAAAAAAAAAAATAAATTAGAAGTGGCCCTCCCTGCCTATCTCCTCCAAATCAAACTCTAAAAGATTATTCCACATAATTATACTAAAGGGCAATTGGTTGATATGTGGCAGGGTCGGAGGTCGTGGCCTGGGTATAAGCAATCTGTAGGCTGTGGTTGGCAGGCGTTAATACGCAACCAGGCGTCAGCCTCTAACCCTATTCCCCAGGCTGATTGCTACCTGTCACCTCCCTTCAACTCATGTAAATTGCATCTGCTTTCTGCCAGAGGAGGGGATGGGGTGAGGATGGGGATGTGTGGATTTTCAGCGGTGTATGTGTGTATGCATTTGTGAATACATACATGCCTGCCTGTGTGTGTGTGTGTGTGTGTGTGTGTGTGTTTGCGCATGGAAGTTGTGGTATGTGTCCACTCTCCACCAGTGCCATCCTGCTGCTGTTGGGCGGTAATGGCTTCTCAGGGCAATCAGAAGAAGACACTTTCTTGACTCATCTCCTTTAATGGTGTGTCCTCCTCAGGCTAAAAATTGAACAGTCTCGACGTGGCCTAAGGCAGCCGATGAAAATTCAATAATTCGGCTCAGTCAACGTCGTACCATTTAAAAAAAAAATTTTTTTTTTGAGATGGGGAGTGTAATTACTCTACAGGAGCGTGACGTCTGGACAGAGCTGTGTGTCAGTGTGTATTTAGGTGTGGTGTACAGGTTTCTCACCATAGTTTGGGAGGGGCACTGTGGTCTTGACGCACCCATCCTTCTGATACCAGGGCTTGTTGAAACTGGTAACCCAACCGCACTGCCAATAACATGAGTCACTTGTCTTCTTTTCAGTTTCACAACATAAGACACAATAACTGGTTCTGCAAGGTTTTCAATGATTACATAGTTTGCTTGAGCTGTGCAGTTAGTCACAGTTCCCATCTGGCATATTATGATTAATATGACAGGTGATTTTCTTTCATAAGTTCCTCCGGTAATATAAATAAATGAACAGTTTTAGAGTAATAATTTGGCAGACTGACAACTCATTTTATGTTGTTTCATTGTCACTGCACAGCCAAAAGGTTCTGGGTTGGAATTCTCGGGGGGCATTCTGTGTGGAGTTTGTATGTTCTGGCCATCTGTGGGTTCCTTCCACTCCTAAAACAAGCACTATTTTAGGTGAATTGGGAACCAATTGCCCAAAGGTGTGATGGATGGTTGTCTCCCTCTGATTGACCCTGTGATAAACTGTCCAGGGTGTCCCCCGCCTCTTGCCCAGTGTCAGCTGTGACAGGCTCCAGCCCCCCTGCAACCCTGCAAAGCATTAATGGTTGTGGAAAAAGGATGATATTTATCTATATTTGTTTCAGAGCATAAACGGCAAATTCCCCTCAAAATATAAAGACTTTTCAGTCTTTTGTCACTAAGGATGTGGCAATAAAATAAAATTTTACTTGCTAAAGACAAAAGAATAATTACAAAAAAATACATTTATTTTATATATACTGTATATATAGCTATAAATAAATATGTAACTATAAATATATAACTATATATATATAAAGTTAAATAAAATACATTTGTGACAGATTAGCATCTATTTTACGGGAGAACTGTTTCATTTTGAGTCCTCTATATTCAATCACTCGTGATATATACACTTTATATATTGACATAATTTATATGTCTAATTTCTTATATCGAGAAAGCAGACATATAAATTTGTCACAAAGTAATGAAGTGTACACTATGTATGGTTTCTAAACTCATATTGATTTTTTTCCCCCAATGTCAAACACAAATGTTTCATTTTCAGAAAAAAACAGAGAGCCAGCGAGCGAATACATTTGAAATGGAGAGTGGCTGTGACAGGGCCGCCACAGTGGTGGTGGGCCGAGGCAGAGATGAAGTGCGGCCCCTATTTTTCTCTGTCAGTTTTTATATGACATAATTATTCTCTGGGTAATAAATTTTGGCATGTTAAGATCTCCTACAACAACGACATAAAATTCAATCAATGACGCCTCCTTTCTCCACCTCGACTCTCAGTCCTGCAGGCTGGCCCGCTGATGGTTCCTAAATCAAAGCCAATAGGATTCTGCATAATTGGGAGGCAGTAGTGACCTGGGGTTGGGTCATGAGTGGTTGCCACGTGGCTTTTTGGAGTTAATGGGAATAGTGGCATAAAGCACTGCTTCATAAAGGTCTTCAGCGCTAACACGTCACCATGTTTATTTATAATTGCTGCATACCTTTGTGTAATTGCTGGTCTATCACACTGCGGATGTTGGGCCAAAAATAAAATAAATTAAAAAAAATTGTTACAGATTTTGATCACTTCTATTTGTTGATTAGTGTCAAAAAAAGTCACATCAGATCTACTCTGATTCAGTTTTGTAGACTCAACATGACAACAGATGTCACAGATTTAAAACAGATCTGCATACAGTACCAGATGTTCAAATGACCAATAATTGATACCAAATTTGTTTAAGAATGTGCCTGTTTATAATTTACCATAATGCTTTAATGATGTCTGGCTTTTGTCACTGAGCTTTAACATAAATTAACATAAATATCATATATTTTACTCCTAACGTTGATTTTTGTGCAGTGATTTATGACATATGTGCAATTTATATCCAATTAAAAGATTAATATACAAATTAATGGGACGAAATAAAGAATTTATCATTATCTGTGTGTTTGTTTGTGCTCTGAGATGCACCTCTTCTCCATCTGCATGCTGCTGCTTGTCCTCCTGCTGATTGCTTTGATTGATCATTATCTGATGGCCTCTTAATTAGAATGCTAATGAGGGGGAGGTTTTCTTCCCGGCCCTTCTCCTTTTCCGTGCCTTGTCTCTGAAATGAGGCGTAATGGAAATGCAGTAATGGAAATGACACGGGCGATGTGGGATGGATGATCCCCCAGTTAATAATTCCAATCTGTTAATCAATGGCCTGGTCGATTGGCTGCTGCACAGCGCGGCGACACGAAACCACAAAACCACTTGGTGTCAGCACCCTGGGTGAAAGGGATTGTGGGAGAAGACAGTGATATCAGGTTGTGGCTGATCATGTAGATGAGAGGTTTTCCCTTCCCAGAGAGTCACAGAATATTCATTTCTCGGTATTCTGAGACAGATTTAAACATATCTAATTACTGCACATGGAAAAAATAACATTGTTCCTCTAATATGCTGAGACTTTGCAGTTCAGTTCACAAGGTTAGATGAACATAGAAATGATTTCCTTTTTTAGGCGATGGTTGTGGGGCGCTGCGGGGAGGTTTGTTTGAGATCAGCGCGTGGAAAGAAAACGTATTAACAGCATAATAACAAAAGATTATGTTCATCTGGGGCAAGGACCTCCGTTTTCTCACCAGACGCTGACTGTGAAGTCTTTATTCTGTGAGTCGGCGGCACGCTGCACCCTTAAAAAGGTTATTATGTTCCCTCACTGTGGTAGCACCGGCCCACAGAGCTCCGATATTGTGATGGGGGTCGCCAGTACCACATTAGTGCCAATAAATGTGCGTTGGCACTTTCTCAATTTAAAGTAAAGCCTCCTTTCCCTTCCACCTCCCTTCTTCATTCCTAATAGGGTATTCCGGCAACGCATCTAATAAGTTGTGGGATATCTGCAGTGGGATAGGGCTGAATATTTCTCTTCTCTCTATCGTCTGATGCTACAGTGGGAATTTGTCATCTGGTGGTTTAGTTGCTTTGTATGAAACACTTGTTTTTATCTAATCAAATTAATATATTCTCAACTGCTTTTGGCAATAGGTCTTCTTTATTTACCGTTGATCATTAATTTTCATTTATAAAAATCTTCACTTTTCACTTGACGCCTATTTTATTTCACATAAAAATGTCTTTAACATGACTCCAGGTGCGTTTCTCAAGCAACATCAAACTGCAGACGTATTTTACCTTCATTCTTAAAAAGAACAAAACTCCACGTCCGGCGTGTTTATTATGGCCTTTAAAGAAGTTAAGGTTGGCAAATCGAAACACGATCTAAGCTTGGTTATTTTCTGATGCCTATCATGGGAGCTAATATCAACCTTGGGGATCATCTGAAGCCCACTGGGTCTGTTGAGGACTCCAAATTCATGAGGTGTGTGTGTGTTGTGTGTGGTGTGTGTGTGTGTGTGTGTGTGTGTGTGTGTGTGTGTGTGTGTGTGTGTGTGTGTGTGTGTGTGTGTTGTGTGTGTGTGTGTGTGTGTGTGTGTGTGGGTGGGTGGGTGGGGGGCTTATCCGTGTATACATGTGTATGAAAGGGGCAGAAATAGAGATTTGATGATATTGTCATCACCTGAACACTAACAACCACATCCCAGGATTAAACGTGTTCCTTCAGGAGCAGTAAAAGTAAAAGGCCATTTATAATTACTCCACACACACACACACACACACACACACACACACACACACACCTTCACCCTCATATCCGTTACCACATTGAAAATCTGTAAGTAATGAAGAACATCCTCCAGCAGCATGACAAGCACTTTCAATGACTGATTGGTGATTGATTGCCCGCAGAGCACCTCCCTAACGGTCACTGTGAGGGTTTTTCTTTTCATCTTTTCCGTCCTTACGGAGAGCGCAGTGGAGGAAAGATAGAGAGAGAAGGAGCATGAATTCATTAAATGTGCCAAACCCTTGCCTCTAAAATTGATCTCCCTTTTTTTTTTTTTGAGCCATCACCAGACCTCATCTGTATTCCAGATCCATTCCCAGATGATACCACCTCGATCAAGAGGCAAATGCAATAGAATCATAAATCTCCTTTAAAATATCACACTTTGGAACATGTGCATGTTCTGTGGGATGATGGGATCTAATTAAATAGGCCTCCTTTAACTTCGCTGCTTATTCTGCAATGTTAAAATTGTAGGTTTTCAGGGTGAGAAATGCTTGATAAAATAAATGCATTGTATTTGTTTTTACCTTGTCTCTTTACGGTCTTCAAGGGGTGTCATGCAGGGTCAAGCAAAGACCAAACATTTCCCCTCCTTCTCCAACAATTAACCTTAATGGTAGTTTAAATAGCTCCACAGAAAGGATCCTAATTTACTCCCCTGTCTGAGTCAATTAACCAAATAATACATCCCGCCTTCTCCGGTTGTGCTCCATAGTGAGAGAAACATTTGACACTTCCATCCTGCAACCATCCAATGGTACAATCCAGCAGTATTGGTTAAACATGCATTGATCTGAGGCGTCGCCACATTAAACATTAACCGGGGCGCCTGAGCATCTCGTCACGAACACCAGGGGCAATTAATAGAGCAGTAATGGTGGGGTTGACAGATCACTCAGACAGCGCTGAGTGATGACCGGTCTGTTACCACCTGTTCAGTGGAAAGGGAAATGAAGTCAAACCTTGGCACCCTGCTGTGAGACGCTGATTGAAATTTACAAGGCTACACGCACGCCACTGACAGCCATGTCGGATTGGACACTTTGAGGAGGGCCAGACGTGTAACAAGGAAAGCATGTGTCGTGCTAAGGGCTGCTGGCATGGGATGGGGTGTTGGATATTCTGCAAGGGCAGCAGTAACTTATCAGCGGTGTAGCAATATGTAACACGCAAGGAATAAAAATTAATGTAAAAAATGTAAGTTTTTGATGTTACCAGAATTAGATAAATATGTTATTTATGTATATATGACATCCATCAAGTATAGAAGTATTTATAATATTAATAATAATAATAATAATAATAATCTTTATTTATATAGCACCTTTAAAAACAACTGTTTACAAAAGGCTTTAACAGCCAAAACAAAGACAGTAAACTCAACGTGTCAACTGTAAATACAAAACCATACAGTCAGACAAGACTTGAGGCAGAGCTGAAAGAATTAAAATTGAGGATAAATCTACAAAATACACAACGGGTGACATAAAAGCGAAGGATGGAGAAAAGTCAAAGTAACGGTCAATGAATACAAGAGAGAATGAATATGATGACGAAATAAAAGTAAATCAATATAACAAAGCAATAAATAATAGATAAATAGCAGATAGTAAAAGGTAATAAAAAAGATGAAAAGAAGACGACAATCTTACACTATAATACAGGAACACACATTTTACGCTCGACAATTTAATTTCATGTACAGTAGTCCAATATCATCATGACTGTGATAAACTGTTTAACTAGAAACCCACAACAGCAGCCCCTGGCTCTTAACGCTGTCCCTCCTTTTGTCATTTGCTCCTCCTAACAAGGCTTGACAAGTTTAAAGTGGCCCTGTTTGTTCTCCTTTATCAGGCGGGCAGCTCCTGGCCTCTTGTATTCAACACACACTACAGTGGAACCAGATGTCCTTTTGCCAGCGGCACAACTTTCAAGTTGACAAGGTCCCCCTAGAGAATGGGGGATGGATCGGTAGCAGGCAGAATTTGTGACTAATAGCCAGTTTGATGTGACAGGGCCCTGCCGTCTGGGGAAATTGAAGCGCTTCTCCGTGTCGATACCTTTTGTGTCTCGCTCAGTTGTAGGTTATTGTTGGCCTGGCCTTGGGGACCGGGGGCCGGGCAGTTTACATTGCAGACACTCCGTGGTCAGCACCAACTTTTTTATTGTGGCTATTGATTGGGCCCAGCCTCCCCTCTGTGGCTAATTTGCTTGTTAACATCAGCCTAAAGTGTCTCAGCCTCCATTTTGTCCCCCTCCACACCTTCAGCTCCACATGGTGTCAGCTTAGACCTTTATTTCAAGCCTATTTTTTTTGTTTTTGTTTGGCCCTCTAGTCTAATACACAGGGCCTATTTATTAAACAGCTAGTTCTTAAGCTGTCATTTAATCAATACAGCTTCCCTCCCTTTTTGCTGCCTGGAATAACAGGAGTTAAACTCAAACCAGGCATAAATGACCTTTTTATGGGACCCACTTAGCCAATGAAATTAACACCAGAGACTGTCCATTTATACCTATAAGCCTGTGTTAGTCATTAACTTCAGAAAGTATATTTTTAAATGGCAACACATGGTAGCCGGTGTGGCCACAGACGTTGTGTTCTGACCCTCGTACTCATATGTTGGCTCTGTCAGCGCGCAGAGGAATGCTGTGGCTTTCTAACTAACAACAGACTGAATATATCTGTGAGAGAGAAAGAGAGAGAAGGCATGAATTTTATATTAAATTCCTTTGGCTAATCCGGTTCACTGTTCGGTCCAGACTGAGTTTAGGCAAAATATTAATAATGCATCGAAAGGAGCTTATTTTCTTCCTGCTGGAAAGGGTTTAGCGGACCGGTACTTTCTCAAGTTATGCATCTTGGTTATTTGTGAGCAGCCAATAAGTAAGCAGGTGACAATTGATTTTATGAGATCTTAAGTCTCCCAAAGCCTGAGAACGCCCCAAGTTGGATTTCCTAATACAATAGAGAGATGTATGAAAAGGGGATAATGAATTGGTGGAATATTTTCATCCTGTGTCTTTGCATCCTAGAGGCAATTCCTTAACCTCCTCCGAACCGGTTTATATTTCAACAGAGCAGCTTCCTTCTATTGTCTCTCTCATCAATTTCACTTAAAAGCCACTGAATATGAAACATCTGTCACTTATTTTGTGGGTCTTTCGTCTGGCACAGACGCACATAAAACATGACTAACAACTTCTTATTTACTGTTGCAGCGTTGAACAGCTCGCACATGCCCAACATTTTTTGACCACTTCTCAGTCACTTTAGCTGTCTTTGCCTCATCTCCGGGATCATCCCCACTGTGATGGTGGAACATGGCGGGGAGGCCGTCTGATGTGGCACACTGTCTGTGCCTCCCAGCACGACACATGTGCACGACTCATCCCACTTCCCCCTCAGTGTAAGGTTTCCCAGCATGCCGCAGCCCCTGAGAACATGGGAGAACCAGACATGGTGGAGAAAGCCAAGTGTGACATCAGCAACAACTGGTGCAAGATACCATAGAAACACTATTAATATTTCTCTTGGCATTTTGCATTAATCATGGGATAAAAGACAAGCCATAGTCACAACACCCACAGTCCTACATAATATTAATAAAGATAATAATAATAATAATAATAGTAGTAGTAGTAGTAGTAATAATAATAATAATAGTTTAAAAAATGCCTGTTATAATGACACACAGCCCAAGATGACGTCTTCAAATCGCTTGTTTTATCCAACCAAGATTTTAAAACACAAATATATTAAATATTGTCAACATACATGATAAATACAAGTATCAAAAACCTCATAATTGATGAGGTAGGTGAAACAAATGGTTTGCACACTCTTAAAAACATTGGCATGAGTCATCAAATAATTGCAAATTAATTTCCTGTCAATCAACTAACCGATTAATGAACTTATTGTCTCAGCTGTCATTGTGCTGCTGCATATTCGTTGCAAAATCTGTCTATAGCTGCAGCCTGTTATATGACATCTCTAAGTGGACACAGAGGTAAACAGTGACCACTTAAATGCTGGCCTAAGGGGGGGGTTTGATTCTTTGACCTCACCATGACCCCAACCCGACCATAACCCTGACCTTCATCTCACCTCCAACCTCTAAATTTAACCCTAACACCAACTCTCTGCCTGGCCCGCACCCTTCAACCTGATGGCCCGTGCCTCGGAGGCACATCTGCTTTGGGATCCAGCCTTTGAGCGAGGAGAAGAAAGACGATGAAATCTGACTCCCAGACGAAATCCGTTCAATTTCTCAGTGATCCGCTACCGTGAGACAAATGTTGATCTTTCGTCACCGAAGCAAAAACAGCCGTGTGGCTCTGGCACTCGCCCCTCCCAGAATGCATCACGTGCCAGCGGATATCTCTGTGATGTGTTGCTTTGCTGCTCGCTGGTTCGTACACTGTCATGAAAGATTTGTTAAGATTTTGCTATAATGTCAGCATCAATTGGTATTTTTTGTCAAAGAGACAAAAATAGGGATTTCATGGATCATGTGCTTTATTTACATTTTCTCATAAGGATGCATTTCGTTGCAGATTTCTGGAATTAATCAGGTATTAAAGATACCACAGAGATATTCTGAGCAAAAATGATGCTTTGATGTGGCTTTCTATAAAAAACACAGATTTAACTTTTGCAGTGTTCCTCTGCAGGATTTTGATGGCACTAGATTGAAAAGACAAAAAAATATATTATATATATATAATTCATTGACAAAACATTGTTGCCACAATAATATGCCCAACTATTCAGGCATCAAATCAAAACGTTATCTCAGATTCACTTTTCTTTTTAGTTTTAGTGTTGAGCATTCTGTGATGATTGGCCTACGGGCTCATCTCAAATTCGGTGGTCTTTTTGAAACATGGGCCTGCTGACTGGCCCCGGAGCAAAGGAACAAAAATAAATGCCCCCCTATTTACTCTCCCTTACTTCTTCTGTCTTTCCCTGCGTCCCTGTGTCTCCCTAGCTTGAAACATACTTTTCATCCCAGCCTCAAAAACACTACCCTGCGGCTTTCAGCTTTAGTTCCTTTGCTGCCTAAATCTCTGTATCCCAGAGCTAGCATGGTCCTGGCTGGTCATGGGTGGTCACCGGTAAAATTGTAGACTCCCACTATATTGAGAAAATACAAGAAAGAGTGCACAAGAGCGCATTTTCAGAGAGAGGAAAAAAGAATACCAGCCTGTTAAGCCGACATCCTGTTAAAAGCCTCCCTTTTTGAATCCAGATGCTCATATTGCATGTGACAGTTGTTGGGCAGTAAAGTTCAAGCTTTAAAGCAACCGGCTTTCTGTTTCTGTTTTCAGCTTCAGCCTCCTCGACTGTAATGAAAGCAAAACAGTAGAAAATTCCCACATTATTAAATAAAACATGTTGGTGGCCAGGGGCCAAACATTGTCACGCTAACAGGAGCAGAGCACACAGTTAGATTATATTCTGTAATCATTTTTATATGATTTAATTTAAAGATAAACTTTTCAAATTGTTGAGATATGCAAAATTAAAGAAGTAAAATCCTTGTATTGGATGAAAAGGTTTAGACTTATGTTTGCAACAAGACTAGGTTTGAAAGGAGCTCAGTTTTTCTTTTTTTTTTTGCTTTACATAAGATCTAGTGTCAATTCTATACTTAAATGTCCTGTTCGAACCAGATCACTAATCAATGTTTGCAGCCATGTTAGACGGTCAGAGAACCCCAGACCAGTGCAGCCATAGGGTCATCCAGGGGTCACCAGTACAGCTCCTCCTGAACTTGGCCGAAGCGGTCTATTATAATAAGACAGCTCTGTTTTTATAGTCAGACTTAATCTCACAGTTTTTCTATAGATTAATGAGAATGTTTGCCTCAATCGTTGAGGTGATATTGCACAATAATTCAGGGCTGCAACTAATGACTGTTTTTATCATTGATTAATTTGCCAAATACTTTCCCAAACACTTGATTAATTATATAAAGCATAAAGCATCAAAACAATTGTCAACAACTGTGGACAAAAAAAAAAAAGACAACAGAAGGACAAACAAAAGAAAATTGTATCAATCCACCATCTTCCTCTCTCCCTTTCCCTTTCCTCTCCTCTCCTGATGGCCTTATCAGTTGAATCCTGTCCATGGAATCCAGATGGGAAGAGATGAGCAAACACAAGACGTGGCAGACATTAATTACGTCTATGAAATAGAAAAATTTTCCAACCACTGACTTGAGGAATTTGAGTTGAAAATAGAAAATATGAATATCCAGTAGATCTTTGGGCCAACTATAATAATTTAAATGGGAAAAAAATTGTTGCTGTATACTAAGTTATTTTTCTATGATAAATGGTGTCTTACATCATCTGTTCCGAAACAGTAAGAGCCAAATATAATAATGGAGAAGGGATGTAAAGGATGTCATATTTTTAGCTGCTGTTTACCTTGAATTTGATGGTAAATGGTTGATTATGGTCGGACTCAGGTGAAACACATTGCCAATTGATTCTTCGAGTGATGATATGGTATATTTCCTTTGTTAAAACGTGGGTTTGTAAGAGAAACAGAGTCGCAGGTCATCTTCTAGAAAATCCACTTCATTCCAGCGTGACATGCACAGCAGCTACATGGTTCGAGACAATGCTACTTTGAAATCCACAATATTGCAGAGCAAAAAAAAAGAAAAAAAAAAGAATATAGTGCTTTGGGCAGATGAGAGGGGGGAAAAAAAAAATCACGCCCACCCCCTCGGGTTCCCTCTCTTACTGGCTGTTTTCTTCTGTTGGTGTCCTCAACACCTTTCTTTGGGATTTACTTAGAATATGAAAGGATTGAAGCTACACCTGGCTTGACAGAGACTGTGCTACTTTATTAAACCTCATGCGCCAAGCACAGCACCGTATGAAAATTGAAAGAGAGGCAGTGAGAACCCGATTCCTCTGGATAGACAGTGTGAAATCCTCGGTCAAAGCACCCCGGATCTTGTGTCTCTTCACACCCAGCTCTCTTTGAAGCACAGACAGGCCCTATTGATATTTAGATGATGCTGTCGTAGGCAGGACAGGCATTTTCTTTTAAAGATATTGATTTTAAATTGCACATTAGGCCGATTCCACACCGCTCGCTATATCTTAAAGATGGGCCACTTCTCCCTTCCCCAGGCACGATCTTACATGTGGGAATTTGTATGGATTTTTTGGGGCTTGTTTGCAGTGATGGGGGCGCGAATGCAATAAGTGCTCCATTACTTACACAATCTGTGAGTGCTCAGAAAATTAGTCACCAGTGACCTCTTGGCTTCCCTCTCATACTCATTCGCAGTCAAAAGACCTGATGGGAATGAGAATAAAGTCAAACGAATGGGATGCTGCTGGCAGCGACACAGCCCTGCAGCTGCAGCAGCCTGACAATAAACATTTAACCTGCACGCGAGGTTAAATTAATAAAATCATTCTCCATGTTGACTGTTTATAATGGCAAACAACAAATGCATATATCATATTAAGAAATTACAACACCCATGAATGTAAACTATCAATACAAAAGTGCAGCACCTTATTAATGAGGCTTCAGTATTCTCTGCATAAACTCCACTGAGTGAGGCACTTTACATTTCCATATCTGCAAACATCATTACATTTTCTAAAATTGGATTCTGCCTGGTTGTCAAATTTGTAAAGCAACTCTGCGTTTAGCATGTGCATGAGCAAAATGTCTGACATTTGGAGAAGAGCTCGTGTTTAATTTGACATGATAAGTTAACAAGACTTTTTCCTCGCTTTTCTTATAAATAATGTCATTAGTGTTCATATTGATTGACGTGCCAAACGGCTGTTTAACGATAGTGATCAATGTGATGGGTCTGAGTGTAGATGGCCACTGAATTGCAATGGATTAATACCTTCTTTTTTATTTTAATCAATCACACACATGTAACTACATCTCAATCAACCATCAGCTTTAATGAGGGACCTGCTGGAAACGTTAACATCCTACATACATAGCAGCTATATTATAACCTTGATTGTCTGACCAGGTGACAGCAGTCCATAGAATAAGGTATGCTACACAAATATGCAGTTGTTTCATCTCTTATAGTCATGATTGTGTTTTTAAGTTAGAATGAGCCTTGCAGCATGATTGTTTTTCCCTGCGTGTGCTACAGTTAAAGGCATTTTTTACACTCCCAGTCGATCTGATTTACTTTCCATTTTCCGTGTAATAATAAAACCTTTTATTAATAAATAACCTGTGGTTAGGATGAGACATTTAATCTCGTCAGAGCTGCCAAAGCCATCATTTAAACTAAACTAGAGACTATTGGCTTCAAATTGGTGCCTTTTGAACTCCATCTATCTCTGAAGAATGTCTCAAAAGGTTTGCTCAGAACTTTATTTTGAAAACAGCTCTGATGAAATATCTTATCCTGACTCCCTCCCAACTGTGCTGAAACTGTTGTTTTCCCTGGGAATATATTGGAAATCAGTCAAAGGTGCTGGATCATTGCAGAAGTGGGAGGGCCAAAAAATAAGTGTGTGTGTGTCAGTGTGTAAATTACTATGAGGCTACTATACGTTAAATAATTGCACTGACTCTTTTTCTCATGGTCACTACTACTTAGTTTAGGCAGTTTATGCCATTTCAACTAGTTTACATTGGCAGGCACACTCATCCATTAAAAACACCTCACATTGTTTTACATAACAGTCGGTGTCACCCACACCCTTACACAAACACACCCATACAGACAGAGGAGAGAGCCAGTCACTGGTGGATATGAGTGAAAAGAATTCAACAGATTGTTGGTGATGAGACCAATAAGGCAAATCTGACACAGAGAGCACCTGAAAACTACTATATGTGTCCTGAAATGACACGTTAGTCTGCCCTGACCACAAAAAGTAAAAGTCAAACCCAGCTTAAATCACTGTAATAAAACAGTTTTTTTTGTGCTACCGCTGATTCCATTAATATGTATGTATCTTTGATACACAATAAGAAAGAGATGGAAAATTGCAGATGGAAATTCATGCTCTCCCATTGGATGCAGGTGTTATAAAACTTGAAGCACTTCCTCTCAGCGATTTTTAATAAAAATAAAGTAGGGTCAGCACAAATTGAAGTTATGAGAAATGACCTGGCAGACGGTTGTTTCCTCCCTCTGAGGTGATACTAAGGGAGAAGACCGGGGACAAGAAGAGGAGCAGGAGGGCCTCCGTTTCCCCTCCCTTTTCCTGTTTTTTTGCATTTTTCTCTCTTTTTCCTCTCACTCTTTACCGTTTTCTCCCCATTTCTCCACGTCGACTGGTCTTCTCACCCCCTATATTTCTTTCTCCCTCCCTTTAACTGTCTCAGTTTCTGAAAGGCCTTGTGTCTTCCCAGCCATACATTTCACCCAGAAATTTATTTTTTTTAAAAAGGAAAAAGATGCAAGACAAATCACAGCGATGCACTGCTTAATTTAATAAATGACGCTTGAGAAAATGTATCGCACAACACACTTGTCTCTATAAAGTAGCACAAGCGGACTGACTATTGCCAGATGCCGCTAGATGTTTCTGAACAAAGAGGACACACACATGTAATCCCTTTGGGTTTGGGTCGACACTGTCTATTTGATGGGTGCCAACAGAGCGCTCACTCTGCATGACGGGCTGTACTTTGACATCACAGGGAGTGAAGGAAAGATACTCCCTTTTTATGAAGAGTAAGATGGAAAATCCATTTACCCGAGCTGACTCATAACCAAAAAAAAAATCTTGTTTTAGCTTTCAAAGCGAATCCGTGATGAAACTGCACTGTATGTATGGAAATGTGGAGGCTGAGACATTAAGAGGAGAAACAGAATCTGCCTCAGCTCTGTGGGGTTCCCAACTTGTTTTAATTAGGTGGTGAAAAAAGCAAATGGAAATCAGCACCAGTTGGTCAAATATTAACAAATAAACCTTAATAGGCTATCTGAGGGAGATTAGGCCCTCAGCAAAGGTGGGTTTCTTTTTTTCACAAAGGTCTGTAAGTGTTGATGCTACTGTATGCCACTGTTCCATCACAAAGAGAAGAAGAAAATCAACCAAACATGTCTTTAAATTAAGGAGACAGCGCAAAATCCAGGAGCTCCTCACACCTCCAATTAGAGGACTAGATCAGCACTATGTCAAAGTAAATATTTGTTTTTGCCATGTTGTTTTCAAAGAAATGCTCGACACATATGCATGCAAACACTAGACAGACTCTGCTGTGTTATATGTCATGCCTCTTTTGCTTGCCGGAATGCTAAAATCACACCCTGCAGCAGCGTTATATGCCACCGTTGTATTGTTCAGTATTAAAGAGAAGGGTCTTTGTTGCATGATCTCTGTGTAAAAAGGGCTACTGTAGATGCTGCTGGGCAACTGTTCCAACACCAAGCAGGAGGAGGAAGCTGATGAACAGGGCCGTTACAGTGTTGTCGAGGCTGGGATCATGGAGCACAGGGAGCAGGTGAGAGAAATGAGTGAGACTTGCTACCGAGGCTGGCTTTGACCCCTCTGGCTGTTGTGGCGATGCACACATTGCCCAGTCAGTTACAATATTGACGTTTGCTTGACAGCAGCTATTGTTAGCATTCATACCTTTTTCTAGTAATGTGGGAATCAGTGGAATGTGGTCGAGTTCTTATGACCATCCAGTGAACTTTGCATGGTCCCATCATCACACACACAGTTTTAATGGTGTCCATTTGTCCAGAGGGCTGGAGTTGGGCAAATTGACATGTGAGGAAAATGAACTGAAATGCACTTCATTTCTTTGCATGCAAAATAATTAATCAAATGTTAAGTAGCAAATGTGCAATTCCCATAGAATCAAGGTATATCATATGTTATGCATGTTTTATAAACATGCTCAAACAATTATATAATTTAGTTCAAATCGCAAAATATGTAGATAAAAGTTCAAGAACCCAAATTAAATACTAATACCATATGTCGCCTATGCAAGAAGCTAATTACGACCCCTATTTAAAGTCTGTCTCCTATCTGTGTTGTCTCCATCCTGAAGTCGGAGCGTCCCCTCGTGATCCACGGTCGAGGCACAATCCAGTCAGCTTAAGAGCCACTAGCTCAAAGGCTAACCAAACTAGCAACAGCAAAAGGTACAGTTGTACTCTTGATATGTGGTCACCTATATTCTTGGAGATGCCTTCAAATTCATTTGAGTCATGGTGCTCTCTGCTCCACTGTTTGCTGTTGTGCGTGGATGGACAGATGTAGCATCTCTAATGTTCTTTTCTTTTTCTTTTTTCTTTTTTTTGTGTGGGAGTACCTCAGCTAAATCAGCGTTTTGGAGTTGCTGCATTCCAGAAAAAAAAAAATTTGCTTCTGAGATCCTTTGGCTTGCCAAGTTGTAAATCTGGCCAAGAAAACAAGTACAAACTAAAGTTGCTTATTGTCTGTGGATTGGTTTTGGGCAGGTAGGTTATTCCTATAGTAGTAATTCAATATGATAGTCTTATCATTATTATTTTCTACATTTTGAAAGCCTAAATTCAATCCAATACACAGGTTATGTATTGTAATTAACTACTGCAATCTGTAGTAATATAATGCAGTTATACAGTGCTGATTTCCTTTAAACAATTGTCTCTGCTGTAATTCCTTGACATATGATATATTGCTTACATACTATATAGAGTATGTGCCTACATCTGTGTGTGTGTGTGTCCTGTGCATGAGAGTGCAAGCACGTCTGTGTTTGTGCACCAGAGAGAGATGGTTTCAGCTGGGACCAGGATGAAACCCCTTCTCAAACAACAGCAAGGGGTGGACATACACACTGTGGCGATAATGGCCTCTTTGAAAACAAGAAGCCCCCCCCCCCCTTTAGTTTGGAAGGAACATATGTTTGCCTGTCTCGACTGATGTCAACAGCCTCCAGTACAGTGGCAGAGACCATAGAGAGCTCTGTGGCCGAGGGGAGGAGAGCCTCTCTGTCAGGCAGACTGATATGACGAGTCATTTCACAGCAATGCACTGGTGTGGTTTCAGTGTAAACATGGGTATGACAAATGGTTTTTGGGAGGCAGAAGTTTGTGGCCAAGACGAGAACATGACATAAGCCCTTATAGAAAAAAAAAAAGAGAGAGAAAAAAAAAAACCTAGACTTAAATTGGTAAATATTTCTGTCGGGTAAACCAAACTCTACCCCTTGACCTCTCTCTACCCCCAACTATAAGTCTCACTCTTTCTGTTCTTCTGAGAGTGAATACTGAAACCAGATGTTTTTAACAGATAACAAATGTCAGAGGCAATAACTGACAGCACACCTGGTACAGTGCAGAGAGGCTGATTGGCCCAGTTCATGTGAACAGTCTGACTTTCCCAACTCTTTTCTGATCTTTCTATTTATTTTTTTAAATTTAATTTTGCACAACCATTTATCAATTGAAAAGCAATAATACAAAAAAGAGATGTTTAAACTGTCAAAGCACAACAATAGCACTGATTTTCAAAAACACAAACATTATGTTTGGACAAGCTGCGCACATTTTGGTGTTCAAATCACATTGTCAACTGCAACTCGACTTGTTGAAGTTGTTTGCAACTGTTAGCTGTTAGCGAGCGAAGGCAATGTTGGTTTTTCGGCGAAATAATTCTAACAACCGCGGTGTGGATTACGATGGAATTTGGGACAGGCATTCATTTCCCACTCAGGATGGTTTGTTATATCTTTGGTGATCCCTGAAAAATTTGTATCTAAGGCCACCATCAGGTCAAAAATGATTTTGTCGAATACTTGGCTTTTTGACCAAAGGGGCTGCCTATTTGCAGAAATAAAGACATTATCATCAGCCTCGGCTTTACTGGTTGGCACTGCTTAGTGCTTGTTAGCAGAGTTTGCAATGTGAACATGCTAAACTAAATGTGTGCTAAATCGTTGGTGGTCTCCTTCATTATAACCTACAAAAAAAAAATCTGCAGAGGTAAAATCTGGATTACAGCCCAATTCATGTTTCCATGTCACTGTCACATGTAAATAATGCATGAATTACATCACGTTATGAATTCTACGGCACTGACAGCCTGAAGTGACCCTGAGCCTTTATGAAACACTGCCTCTGATCTGTGGTTTTCTTTTTCTTTAGGTCTGACATCATGTACAGTATATAGTAATCCTTCCATTCAGATCAAGGCTTGTAAATGTTGTAGACCAGAGACCAGTAGGGGAGTCTGGTCTGGTCCCCCAGTCTCTGATGATTGATGATGCTTCTTGTGACACTGACAGAGAGGGATCAGCAAAACAACTAACAACTTCTGCGTAACTCTGCTTGAGCCAGACGCCAGCCAAGCTATTGTGTCATCAACACTGGCGCACACACACTGAGACAGTAGTAAACACATCTGCCCACCAACCCCAACCAACACACACATATTGAGTCACTCAAAGGAATGGGGTTGATTTATAATGGCTGAAGCATAGTTTCTCATACATTATAAATGAACACTGGACATTTGCACCCTAATACGCCCCTATAAAAAGATGATTATCTTCTGCTCTATATGGTTTGGATTACTCCTCCACCTGTGCTTCCAAGCTTGCAATTTTGGCTGCTTTCTCTCCAAAGTCAGCTTCGAGCCACCTGTTCTGATAATCAGAAGGGTCCCTGGGAACCAAGAACATCCACTGCAAAAAATATCCATCTGCTGGACGGCCAGCCACGGAAGCATGTTGTCCTCAAATTACTTATATTTCTTTAGAGGAAGTCTTGTTTTTTTTAATACTAAATCTGGGGCTTATTTCCATGGTTTTGATCATGATTTCTACAGCCAATAATAACATTGCACTCACCAAGTCAGCTGGTCAGATCTAGGAATCCTGCTATGTTGCAACGTTGTGATATGAGGCAAGAAACACTGGTGGTCAGAGTGGTTTGGTTGAGTTGTTGGTTTGTTTACACCCTGCCTGGTCAAAAACTAGTATCTCTTGCCCCATCTAACTTTGATGTCCAAGTATTTAGTGAGTGCAATTTTATCATCGGAGGCAGTTGGCAAAAGTGTTACCAAAAAACACATAGGAAGCAACCTAAACAAGTACAAACTACTATATATTAATGGATCCCAGCGCTTGCAGGCATTCTTTTTTTTTTATTTTTTACTGTGTATATTTTATCGTTTCAATGTTAATATATGAATCTAAAAACAAACTTGCCATTCCCAAAAGACAGTCAGCCCAAACACTGTGTCTCGCATTTTGGATTTACATTAAGAGTTTAATCTGTTGTATTGCTTTACTGCACAGATGGAGATTGCTTAATAGCACAGAATCAAAACTGGGTGGAACCGGTGAATCACGTCCAACAAAGAAAAATCTATAAATATTGTAATAATTGTGTTAAACACAAGACTATTACACTGTCTAAATGTATGAAATGATTGTGATATTTAAATAAGGTGTGGCATATTGTAAATTAAACCCACTGTGAGGCGTAAGTGTCAGATCCCACTACTACGACTGGAGAATATGAACTCTTTTGCAGTGTGTTCACTCATAAATTAGCATTTTTCAGTTTCACTTGTGCAGCTGCCCAGATGTATGATTTACAACTTTAATGTCTCGAGTGACTTTTTATTGAGTTATCAATTTCTATGCATGCGGAGAGTTCTATAACAAACTCCTGCGATAACTCCAAGCCCATATAGAGATGACATTTAAAGAGCCGGCCATTAACAATATATCTGGTTGCAGTCAGGATGGACCATTTTATCGCTGAGTGCATATCAAATAATGGCGTCTGTTGGCACATGAATGTGAACAGAACACAGCAATATCTCCGCAAACAGCCAGTGGGCCACATAGGCCGTCCTGCGGTTGTTCCCATTTGGCGCCAGCCATACAGACCCAGAATTCCTCACTTAATAAAAAAATGTTCAGGCACATTCACAGTGGCTGGTAATCAATACTACCAGCACAGCTGTTAGACCATAAAACGGCCCTTAGCTTGGAGACAGCCGCTTCCTCTCTGTCACCAGGCCTCAGTCAGTTGTAAGATGTTGGCTAACTCACCTAGCTGTGAGTAAAAATGGCAGTCACAGGGTCACTGGGAGGAAGATGGCTCTAACAAAGTCAGGGTTACAATTTCCAGTCTCACTCACCCTGTAAGTCTGTTTTTATAAACCTCCTCTAAAGGGAATATGTCATTTAGGTCAAGGATCCATCTTGAAGCCACTCTAATTTTATGTAGTTTGATTTTAAGTGCAGAAAAATGAAAATGATCATAAAAGATGATGAATAAGTGTACCTTTATTGTAAAAGTATCCCCTGAAGTGAAGCAGTGTTTTCTTCTCCACAGAAAGCCCAGCAGTGAAATACTGTACTACAATTCAGCAGTGCAATCTGATATGTTTTAGAAGAGACCTTGAAGTAGGCCAGAACCACATCTATCAGTGACTAAATCTGTCCTTGCATTCTCGGGGAAGACTCTCAAGGATGAAGCAAGTCTTCAAAAGCATCTCTCCCTTTTGATGTAAACTTCTGTGACTGGTAGGGTGCCTCTTCAGCCTCGCTGTCTTCTAATTGATTATGTGAGGCAGAGGGCACTGTGTTGTAAATGAGGTGATAGACAAAGACCGCAATGCTCAGTAGCTTCACCCTCTATTATTTTCCGCTACAGTGGCTGTTAACAGTAAAGAAAATCTGGTGTGACATTCAAGTAAGAGGTCATGGGAACATTCTGCACCAAACAGAAATGAGTAAGTAATAAGTTGTAATAAGTAATAATATTATAGCAAGTCTTATGTAGTATAAAATGTCTAATTCTCTAAATGCACTGGTGTAGATACAACTTTTTGTGCTGACAAATTCTCTTGTTTTGTCAAACAAGAGAATATTTCTAATTAATGACAATGGGAGGCATTGCAAATATCCTGTTGTATCATGTCTCTGTGTGAGTCATAGGCAGCTGTGAGTTGCAACATGTGCATATTCATTATCGAACAGTTTGTGCACACAAACATCTCGCCTTGTCCTTGGGCATTCACGAGCAAAACAACCAGAAATGTCTAGACGTGCTTTTTTTTCCCTGGTGGTGAAGGGAACGTTGTTGCTAATAGACTGCACAGGTGGAAATAAAACAAATCTTTAGCCTCCACCCACAGCTCTGGGCATCATGACATTTGACAGTCTTTTAGGTGCAGAATGAGACACGTTTGGAGTCAGAAAATTCAATTGAGGCGTATTGATTCTCATCTGTCTGTCATTATTCCCAGGTTGATTGACAGCAGTAAATTGGTTACGTTAAGCATTTCATGTGTTGTAGGGGCTGACATTTGTTTGCCTGTTCCCTATGTCAATGTTGTTGGAGAGATCTGTAGCTTTATGAGATAGCATTATACTGACTGTAGCTTTTGTGTGATGTTCCAGTGTTTTTCCTGACATAATCTAAGATATATTAAAAATCAGCTGAATCTTGAGATATTTAATGCCAATATTATTGTCTTGCTCCAGGGGATCATGTATGTTCATAATCGATGGCAGCCGTGTGCATGCGCACATGTAGTGCACAACTACACACACACACACCTAAAAAGATATTCTCTGCATGCTTTTTGGCACTGACACTGCCAACAACAGTCAGACTGAGCTACTTTGATTGAAACGTGTCGACACTTTGCATATAAAGAGACCGCAATGACTTTATCATGCTGACAGTTGGCTCACCTGAGCCTGGACTCATTATGATATTTGTTCCACATTAGCACAGACATATCTCTGTTTTTGTATTCATGTCAACCAACCCTGTAGTTGGAGCGCCCTATGTTTTATATTGCTCGTCCACATATGCTGTCGATCATAAATGTATTTAGAGGCTTTAAGATTCTCTCTGGTCATTCTTGCAATATCCATTCTGCATTATCAGACACAGCTCTGCTCCTTTTCCTCTCATTGGAACCACCTCCTCATATTTAGTCTTTGTGGGATCAGCATCAATTTGAGGTTTTGCTTTGTTTGCTGAGAAATTGGCTGTATGACTTTTCATAAAATCAAGCAGCAGTCAAATAAATAGACAAAGAAAAACACAAAATGCATTTTACCATGAAATGATAAAACAGCAAAGCCTTTATATAACACAACTGTCACCACTAGTATTGTATTACAATTGTTTATTGCCTTGTTTTGGCTGAGACTTTGTGTCTCTGAAAACACAAGCCCACCTCAGACAGGTAACGTTACACCATCCATTGTGCTGTTTTAGAGTTGTTCTTAGCTGGTCAAACCCAAAAGCAAATGTTTAGATTTTACTCACACATCCCTTATGCTACACTGACAGAAACACTGACTGGATCTCCACTCCTATAGGTCAACATCAGCTCTTTGCTGGATTGAGCAGTTGTGAGGTCAGTGGATCAATAGTAAGAGCATTTCCCCATTTGTGTATATAGATGGCATCATGCTTTCTGTAACACAGTATTTTCTCCAGGAGAAGGTTTATGGCAGTCATTTGTTTAAACAGAACATTTGTACTGGGTTTTATAGATTCTGAAATGAAACAGGTTTGCCGTCAAATCCAGAAAATGTAGCCTGGATTGTTTTCCTGCCAGCCTGAACCAAACATCTTATCTCTGCAGAGCAGCTCATCCTTAGCCTAGAGCCACTCTGAGTGGGTTTAGTATTAACCTGCCCTGCTCTGTTGTCTGATGGTCATCAGCAAGTGTTTGAGTTGTAGTTAAAAGCATTACTTTGTAGGACATGTTGACAGGCCTTGGACTGGTGGTTTCCACTTTGTTGTATTTAGTGATGCTTCTTCGAAAAGCCAAGTACTGTGACTATAAATTGGTGCTAAATAAGACTACAACTTCTTACTGTATACCATTAATTAAGTGTAGTGTGTGTTCATGGGACAACATTTTAATGCCATTAATTTTATAAGTTGATTCATTGGTTTAATTTGTTGTACTCCGATCAGTTAATCCGTCTCTCTGTCCTTGTTTGTTCCTTTTTTTGTTTGTTAGTGAGTTAGAACTATTCATTGTAAAAACCAGGACATATGTATTAAATACAGGATGTATGTGTTAATGTGTTGAAATGTTAAAATCCTGGCACTGAATCTGAAAAACGTATTATGTTATTGAATGTAACTGGGGGGGGCCTGCGGAGATGAAATGCTGCCAACATTGTTGTTAAAAAGTTTTTACTCAAATAATAGCAGAAATTAAGAGTTAAAATTTTTTTTATATTTTCCCAAGAGCTCCCATCATCTTTGGGATTTCATTAGAATAAATTTAAATATCTAACCATACTTTACAAATGGAATCACATTTGATGACATCTTGTCAGACAAAAGCCTCAAATGCATGTAAAGTGAATCTAAATTATTTTTCACACAGGACATGTGTAACATCTGTGTTCCTTTTACGGCTCACATTAATTACTACAATGTTCGAATGTGATGACCGGACATCAGGCCTGATCTGACTCCAGGAACATTAAAGATTCATGCATGCCTGTGGGATACAGAAGGTCTGGGAGATGGTTTGTTGTTACTAGTCTGTGATTTCTGGGAAACCGTAAGTGGGGGGAATGTATTTCATGTAATCCCTGGATTAGCATGGCAACCAGCTAATGGGCAAGAATGGACAACCTCTTTCGGTTTTTGTGTCCATTTAACCTGAGGCAGCATGGTGGGTGGACTGGTTAGAGAGAGGAAAGACCGGCAGCTGCTCCAAGGAGGCTTTAAAGGAGGAAGGGGACAAAAACTTCAAGCTGGGACTCGTCCCTACACAATGCTATGGCTACAACAGGACTGAAAACTGACCAATCATTGATACACTTGTGCAAATTTATTGCAACTGATGCTTTTATTCATATTAACACTGAAGACGTGGGGCCAACGGAAGAAGAAATTGTGGAAAAGGAGTGTCCTTTGTAAGAATTATGGTCCTCAAACAAAAAGTCCAACATATATGACCTAAATTATTCATTTTTATTTCTTATAACTTTGGGATAATTATAATTGTGATAACAGTGTTTTATTTCCCTCTTTGGGATTTTCTCCAACATTTTGCACCATATAATTAGATGACACATAACACTCCACCCAGGAGGTACTGTTTTTGTCTGTGTTTGTCTGAATTACGCATAGTACCTGACGGAATTTGATTAAACTTGCAAGGAGGGTTGGTCATGTAGCAAGGAGGAACCCATTAAAATATAGAGTGGATCGAGGTAAAGGGGCAGAGTCAGGAATTTTATTTTTACTTTTTTGAACATTTTACACTTAAACTACTCGATGGATTCCCATGAAACTGGGTGAAAGGATGGGGCGTGTGCTAAAAATTAAAGCATTGGATTTTGGAGTAGATCTGGATGAAGAAGTGGATCCATGCCATTTTTTTTCCACTTACCTTAATAGAACCCTGACAGGAGCCATTTTTGATGACGTACATGTCAGCTGTGTGGAACGCTTTAAATGATACTGCCCGTAAACTCACTCTTCGGTTTTTTGGGGGACAAAATATAAACATCACTGGCGCACAATGAATCTTTGGCTAGGGTGGGATCCATCAAGTGGATCCTTCACGGCCCGGAAAAAGCAGGCTGCAACTGTGGGCCATATTTGAAGGAGTCTCAGAATTGGGACAGGCCGAGTCGCGCCGCTGTGACGTATCCGGTCTGCAAAATACGGCCCCTGAATTAGGACACAGCTGTGCAGTTGAATTCTCGATTAGGCTTTAATTTAATTATAAGGGACTGTTGGCCTTGGCGGAGGTTTGCTCTCTATTGAGTGCCCTTCTTGTTAGATATGTGAAAGTTTAACAAGCGGCTGCCTACAATAAATGATTTGAAAAACAAAACCTCCTTATAAAATGCTGTATGTCATCAGTTTATAACCCATTAAGAGTGGGATTCTCAAGCTTCCCAAAACATTAATGATTAAAATATATTGTAATTTGTTATGGCGTCTCATGGCTAGACTAAATGACTGCTTTTCTAATCACTCATTGCCCTGTTGAGTTTGCCCAAGTGTTTTAAAATCTTATTATGTCATTTCTTGAATAAACTACACTGGTTTTACAAGAAACACATTACCTAGATGAATAGTTTTGACCCATTCTCTCTCTCTCACACACACACACACACACACACACACACACACACACACACACACACACACACACACACACACACACACACACACACACACACAAACTGACTTGCATGTTTGTCACAGAGATAAGTAGAAGTAGCATCTCATTCACCACAAACTGTCTTAAATGAACTAATGAGCTCATGTCTCATTTAAAATATTTAACTTATTCCTCGTTCTTGATAAGAACAAAACAGAACATGCAAAAAATAAGTATTCCTGTGAGTGAGATAATTGTGCATTACATACTGTACTAAAGTGTTAAGACAACTGCGAGCAGATTCATGGAAAACTGTGGTTTGGCACTCTGCGGCCCACAAAACTCATATAAGTGGCACAGAAGTTTTCTCACTTGAGTTGTCAAAAGTGCTTGAAGGGTTTTCATCACCAATCACCACACGGATCTCTTTACATTCACACAAAACCAACCAAAAAAGAATGTGACAGTTTGATCGCTGTCTGCGAACAATGCCTCAAGGCTTGACGTGTGAGTTCGACCAATGTCAGGCAGGGAGCTTCCAGGAACGCTCGCTGGCAGGACAAAGTGGAAACCCAGCTCCATGCGAGGGGAAAGGGAGAGGACGCTCTGGTTTGCAGCTTGCGGATGGCTCCGCGTTGCTCTCAAATGTCATCCAAGACGGTCTTGCAAGACCAGTAACAGAAGATGTAGCCTGTATTTTAGCTGGGTGATTATTTATGTACCTGCCATGAATTTTAAATCAGGCTCGCTGTGTTCAAAACCTCCCACATCTCCCCCCAAAACCAGATGGAACAAGGCAGAGTAACCACAAAAAGCAGCAGACCCTCGAGATTCTCCCTTCCTTGCGTTATGAATTCACCATATGCTGTGCAAAATTATAGTTGTGAATAAAAGGCTGAGGGTTGTTTGTGAGAAGCTCTATGAGAAGAAAAAAAACACTGCAATCCTTCTTTAAGTCCTCGATCAATCTGATCGGGTTGGAGGCTGGATTTGCATGATAAAAACAATCAAATTTGTGGCTTTGATAGATGATTGCTTTTGGCGCACAGCACCGACTGCTTTTCGCAGCTAATGCTAATGCATCATCCACAACTGCAAGAGCAGCATCATGCAGTGGTTTCAGAATCTATTAATAGTATATTCCTATTGAAAGAGAAATCTCAAGCACCATAATGTTACTCCATCAGCTTATCCTGTTTCAGCAAAGCGTGCACTGAAAATACACCATCACTGACAGAGAGAGCCTAATCCAGTGATTGGTTTTACCTTATCACACAACTTAAGGAGTGTACACTTCTAAGCTGACGGATTGAACCTCTGTTCGATACAGGTTTGCAAAACTGAATCTGTTGAGCCTCCAAGATTTGATATGGGTATTTAAAGCTCTGTGCGGCATTAACCGCAGAGCACAACAAATAGCCTGCCTTTTAACAGGGCTGGGGAATCCCGGGGCCAGTTGGGATGCAAATTGAAATGATCCAAGAGTGGATTGAGAAGGTGAGGGTGGGCTCGGATGGGGCTGCGGAGGGTGGATGTGGGAGTGATGAGGAAAAAAGGGTTGCAGGAATATGGGAATGAGCCGAGGTGGCACGAGGCTTGCAGTGAGGGCTGTTGAGGTTCTGAGGAGTTGTGATTAGCCTCAAACACGAACTTATGTGTACAGTAACAAATAGCAGTGGAGAATGCACTGTCACCGTGCTCCTTCCCAGGCAGAGGGTGGCAGTCATGTGGTCAGCAAACAGCGGATCACTGCTCAGCCCTCTTCTGTTGATGTGTGGGTTTGTGCTGGTGTGTGTTCCAGTACGACTGTCAGCAGTTCAAGACGCCTGAAAGGAGAAGTAGATGCTATGCGTCATGTTTGAGTTGTGCAGCGATTCACAGTTTTATCCTTACTTACATTACAGTGATGTAAAATCGGCATTGCTGTCGACACAGCCGAAAGATTTTACTGCAAGCTTCTGCGATACAGGACAGAATAGAGACATCATTTTTCAGAATTATCACTGAAAGTAAAATCGCCCTGGCAGAGGATGTTCTTCCGCGGACAGGCAGACAGACTGAATTTGAAGCATTTTGGCAAACGTTGAGAGAGACTGACTGAGTTTAAACGATACGTGATAATCAAAACCATGCAAAGCCTTGGCCAGAAGAAACTGAGGCACTGGTGCAATGGAACCGCAGCATAGTTGTGCATGCTTACTTCATTAGCACACAGTCTGCGGACCAGAACATCTGACACCACTAGAACAAATAGGATTATTTTGATTCAAAACTGCCATGGTGTTGGCACCTGAAGTGCAAAATCAGCCTGGCCCGAACTCATTGATTGCCTTTCAATGTAAACTTTCAGGGAGCCATTTTAGCTGTTGATGCTATCGTGCCCAGTGTAAGGATGTGCCAGTGATGTCATCATATTTGCAGACTCTTCTACTTTTTTGCACACACACACACACACACACACACATATTCGATTTAAGCAGACACTAACTAATAAGCGAGTGTAACCTGCATACTTTTCATCATTGTAATTAAAAAGGGATAAATTAACACTGTGGACATGAAAAGCAGAGCATCCCCCCCATTGACCCCCTTAATCAAGACTGGAATGATCAGCCTAACTGGGATTTAATTGCCTTCTGCTGTTTCCTTCCAGCAATAATTTGGTTTGTATTGGGTACACTGTACCACCGAAGTAAGCCAAGCCCTGTTGGCCCATTAAAAGCTAAGGCGCTCTGTTTTGGTGGATGCGTGGGTAGATGGGAAGGGAGTGGAGTGGAGTGGAGTGGTGGAGGGGAGATAATGGCAACGCACACAGGGTGACTCATGATCGGGAGTCCATGGAAGTCAATGTAAGACTATAAAGAAGGCAGCTTCCCTCTCTAGGGTGTGGTGGGGTTTAAGGGCTTTCACATACAACTTTAAAGAGCCCAAGTTTTAAATCCTAGGATATACTGTTAAATCACATGGGAGGGTTATTGTTTTCAAGGGTTCACACATAAGCGCCGTTAACCCCCTAAATGCCATTGAAACCAGCCCGATGTATGCTCATTATAGAGCATGAGCAATCATCAGCAGGGCAGGTGTGTGTGTGAAATGCATCTGTGTTAGAGCACCCAGTCCATGCTGTACTACCATGTTTACAGTTATCCAATATCATATTACCTTCTGTTGAATATGTGACTCTCGCCCCTGCCGGGTCTCCCCCCTCCCATCTAAGCGTGTCCATATATAATTGAGTGTGCATTTGTATGACCACCAGCTCGTCGAAACCGCCCTGACATCACTGAGTGCTTTTGCTGCATGTGCAAAACCGTCCGGCGGGCTGAGTTTGAAGCCTTTTCATTAATCTATCATCAGCTGCAATTGAGGCTGTCTGCAAGGCAACGCTGTGTTTTCATCATGCCGGGACGGAGATGAGAAGAAAATAAATAAGAAATAACACATGTGGTTGCAAAGACATTCTGACAAGCCTTTCGAAGAGAAAGTTTACTTCAGCCAAATGCATTAAGAAAGACTAAAAAACAAGCTTGCATCAAGATACACTTTACTAAGAAGAGGTAGATCTTCTTATTTTTTTGGATACGATTTGACATCCAGACAGAGTGAAGTGGTGCAGATGAAACCTGTTTCCTCTTGTGTCTCTGTCTCTTTGTTTTGTTGAATTAGTTATTCTCTATTTGAATGAAACTGTTACAAATCACGCTCATCTAGGAAGCGAAGAACGTCTAAAACCATGATCAACAAGACGGCTACAGATCTGCAGAATAAATCCTCTTTCAGGTCCCTTTGTTGAATTTTTGAACATAAATCATCATTTCAACCATCAAACCTTTATTTTCGTGCTTGTTTTCATTCACCAGCCTGCAGCTCATCGTCCCCAGTGTGGTGTGGTGTGGTGTGGTGTGCTGCTGTGTCAAAAAGTAAGATATGATTGTATCATCAGATATCGATCTCAGCCCTAACCTGCTCCATTGCCTGGTATTGATTCCACAAACTGGTGCAGGAGGCCTGAAATTGGCCCTCGCTGTGAATTTCACCGGCACAGTGTTTTATTTGTCGAGAAAACATTCATGCACTGCTCAGCCATGTCAGTAGTGCCTCTCTGTCTGATTATGTGTCTGCTCTTATGTGTTCGGGTTTGTCCCTCTGAAGCCTCAGATATGCTTCCCACAAAATATCTATTTATGTGTAACCTGCTCTGATGCTTTTTATTTACTCACTACAAATACGATGTGTGCAATCTTCTCTTTATTAAGTCAATATTATATAAAGACTTCTCACTACAGACACAATATCTTTTCCACATTATTACCCCCCGCCAAGAAAGTCATATATTTGCTGATGTTCATTTGTTTGTTTTGTTTGTCTGTTAGCAGGATTACTCAAAAAGTTATGAATGGATTTTGATTAATTTTTCTGGAGAAATAGGGTATTGACTACGGGACAATCCCTCCGTTTTTGGTGGTGATCCAACTCATCACCTCGATCCAGGACTTTTTTTAAAGGATTATTTACCATTGCGGGATAGGGGCAATTAAGATTTTTGCTCATAACTTCATGGATTATGCCTACAATGCTTGGAGGAAAATTACACAATTACATCCCCATAAGATCTATCACAAATTAAAGTATGATGTGGATCCAAGTAATATTCCAGATCTGGTGGTCTAGAATCTTTATAGTTATAAGACTATTGGAAAATTCACAGCTGTGAGATAACAAATATTAATGCTGCAGATTGGAGCAACTAAGATCAAATTGCTGCTGAAACTCTGCTGATTCAATTTGGTGTCAAATTTGAAGATTCTTCAAAACTGCCATTATTGAAATATTGTTTTTCTGGAATAACTATCAAACTAATAATGATACCGATGTGATTCCAAATTCTAGGGTTATGTTTTCATGGTCAAGGAGTCATATTATGAGGGTCAGACTATCATGGGATTATTGCTTTTAGATGCAATGACATAATGGATAAACTGGGCTGCCTTGGTGGAGGTTTGCACTCTCTGACTGCTGTCTAGTTTTTGAATATAAAGACCATTTTATTCATGTATGATTGAAATTTTGACCATATTCAAGGCACTAAGGACCAGAAATCAGTAAAGACAAAATAAATGGTTACTGAATAAATGAATGAATCATTCAAAAACTGAATATAATAACTGCATTTATTCCTAAACAGTAGAACATACATTATATTTCTTTATTTCTGATGAGGTAAACGTTTTTTGGGGCAATCTGCTCTGCCAGCATGTGGCATGGCATGCATTTCACTTCATTTCATTTCACTGGAAAATATAACTCCATGGTGTAATCTATCCTTATAAAAGCTGAGCTGTCGTAGTGTTAGTCAGTTGAGCCGCCTATGTGGCTCTTCTTCAGTGACTTTAATTTATTCTGAAATAAAATGATCTAGGAAGCTGTAGGCCGAGATCTGTCAGATTTCAAGTAGATTTGGCTGTACAAACGCCATAACAAGCTACACCATATTTGATCTGGTGCTTCGATAAGCATGAAAAAATACTGAAGGAAACATGAAGAACAAAAAAATGACACAATTCTTTTGTAGAAATTCAAAAACAGGCAATTTGGTGCTTGTATGTATGAATTTTAGCAAGCTTGAAACACATCCATTCTACTTTTAATCTATTTAATTTTAGATCATCATAAATTAGGAAATGAGCATTTTTTTTCAATCTCAAACTGAATTGAAAAAAGTGGAATCATGCATTTGAACATGTATTTAGTAGTAAAATGCTGTATCCTTGAAAACAGGCAAATTAAAGCAGCTTTATTACCATCCTCACCCATAATCCTTCCATACAGTAGCCTGGTTGTGATAAAGCTGAAGTGCTTTCATCACTGCTGATAAAATTATTCCAGAGAACATCAACTAAACATGACCCTGCTCAGTCTAATGAAGTCACTAATTTAATATGCCACTGTGCTTTGGTGGCAATAGATTCAAAATCTAATCTGGGCCAAAACTGATTAGGCCTATTAAGTGGTAATGGAGCGAGGGGCACTCAGCATGCTTGGAGGTTAAGCACCTTTATCTAAGGCGTGGCTGCTCTTTTGTTGTCCTGTTGTTAAGCTGATTGCATCGCTGTGACCATCTGTCTACTTGTGTGGTCTTCATTTTTTGGTCAGAATCTCCAAACGTGTTCATTTGTAACAACGATATTCACACAGCAGCGAATCTTACAGATGCATTCTTGAGAGGGACGTCTGTGTTTCTGCACAAGGCCTGAAAGGTGAAGGAAATGGATTTGACAACAGCTACTATTGTAATTTGTGCAAAGAAATGTGTCATTTCAAAAGTACATTTCATCCCCGTGGGTTTTGACACCTGTCATCTCAAACTTTTTGTTATTTGTTGTTGTGAATATCATTTGTTGAAGAATAAAAACCAAAATATTAAAGTCTAGTAGAGGTTTGACAAATGAAGGAAGGCTGAATATGCATTTGAAGTATTAACATTTACAGTTTATAAAAAAAGAATAATTCAAATCAAACTGTTTAAATAGTGCAAACTACAACTTAATCAAGTGTTAAAAGAGAGCTGTGAAAACCCTAATGGTAACAGTCCTTTATAAAGTACTTGAATAAGAGAATAATAATCTTTTATGTGTGACTGATCTGCCGACCAACACAACCTGAAGGCATTCTTTACCCAGAGAGCTGGCTGTGGACCCTCGCTCTCTGCCAGCGGCACGCTCACTGCCACGGCACGTTTTGGTCTCACCCTCAGAGGGCCTTGACACTTTTCTGGCATGTATGAAGGATGGATCACGGGGCATAAAAAAAGACAATGTCCTGCAGTGTTGAAAATTTATGGCCAGACAGCAAGCACAGACCCATATGTTTAGAAGGGGCGATGGGACCTCTCTTAAAGCTGCAATCAAATATATCTCAATTAGAGCTTCTTTCTCCCGGTAATACCTGCTTTAATTTGAAGGGCTCAAGACAGACATGTCAGACTGCAACACGATAAGCATGTGAAGCTGGTTAGCTGTGAGTGGGGTTTTTGTTTTTTTTCCTCCTGTGAAGAATGTTCCTTTTAACCTGAATCTTTAAATATTTAAAATATTATAAGAAATATTTAAAAAGAAACTTGAAAAATTACTTGTTTGATTGGGCTTAAGACAAAAAAAATTCATTTGTAAGATGATGGGATTACACCTTTAAAAATAAATTTAAAAATATATATTGAAACACTATCAATAATTCTAATTAATTAATTTATGATTGAGAGAAAACTAACAATAAGGATGAATTTGTTTACTCACACTGCACTAATATGTAAAAGATGTTACAAAACAGGAAATTCCTTCATTCTTACCGTGTTTTTAGTTTTATCATCATGATTACATTTTATTTTGGAGGGGATATAAGAGGCTAATGTCATCTTACCTAGACAATAATGTTTTATATATTTGTCTTTTAGAGGAATTTGTTTGTTATTAAGAATCCAACAGCAGATTTGCAGGAGGATCACAGGATGAGGGATGGTTCCCACATCTAAAGCAGGTATCAGATGCCATCTACTGGCAGCTCCAGCTGCTTCATCCTGTCACAAAGCTGCTTTTACAAACTATCCGCATTCTTTTCAAAGGTGAGGTGAATTTTATAGTGTTTTTATACAAATGAAGGCCTAAATGTGTTCATGTTACTCCTTAAATTAATTTGGTGCCACATAAAAACAGGGCTGATTGAGAATATATTGATGATACATGGAAATATTTTTTTCTTCCTATATTATAAAGGCAAATTTAGAAACAAGGGATAAAACAATGATATGATGTCCAAGATATTTAAAAATACATTTTGTCTGTAAGAAATTATTTAAATAGTAGTGTAATTTGAAATGAAAATGAAACGATATTGTATTTAAATGGACAAATATGTAAACATATTGACCCCAATAGTCAACACTTATAATATTTATACAGAAAACTTATTGTAAGAAAAAAATAATTTGTTCCAAAGAGCCAAAATCAAACAGAAACTATACAGTTTGATTAATTCTGCTCTGAACTCAATCAGTTCTCATCCCCAGCCGCTGCAGTGTAGCCTCATATGATTGTGAAGCACAGACACGGAGCAGCTGAGCACCATGCCGCCTGTGACTCCACCATGTGACCCCGCGGCCTGTCGATCCAGATGGCCACTTTCCTGTCTGCCTGTCTGTCTGTCTGCCTGTCTTCTTCTCACAGCTCCACCCAGCTGAGCCGGTGATTGAGAGTCATGGGAGCTATTCCTCTGACAGCTCGCTGAGCCCCGACTGCTAACCAGCACCAAAATATCAAGACCGTCCGGGGGGTTGAGTACAGTTCAGTGCGCGAGGGGTTAAATCATGTGCATGAGTGTTTATGGATGTGAATTTGAATGTCTTTTAACGGGGCCTTATAGACTGCTGATACCAACTGTCATAGAATGTTGGATTAAAACTGTTTATGGCTTTTCTTTTCTGCAATTTCTTTAATGAATATTTTTTTATTCCAGAAAAAAAAACAAGGATTGATTTTTTTTTCTCCTGCTGCAACTTTGCAGCTCTTTGAAGCAGAATTACTCACTTTCTATTGGTTGGAGAAACTGTGAGATATAATACTCCCTTTAGATTTTATTCAAAGTAAGTTATGGCTATGATAAAGCCTTTATGGAGGTGTATAGACCCATTTGTAGGTTATTTTTACAGATGCCATTTTGCATGACCCTGTAATGTAAACTGACTCTGCCCTTCCAAAGAAGAGATGGCAGGCCTCATGTG